>JANZLQ010000025.1:20721040-20739332 GCA_026212715.1 Elanus axillaris
CACTACTCCGGAAAGATAACCTGGTGCCTTTTTTTTTGTAGGGTTTTTTTTTTTTTTTTTTTTTTTTGCAGTCTCTTAAAGGTTTTCCAGTGGAGGCATGGATTACCGTAGAATGAATTGAAGCCTAATGCTTGCTTTCATGAATCCCATGGCAATTCAGACCAGAAGCTGAAAATCATTTATTCTAGTTGCCTTTGAGACTTGATTTTTTTTATTATGTGTGACATAATAGAACATGTGACAGGTCATGTTGAGAATGAGATTGAAGAAGCTCATCATATGGCCAGACTGTTAAAGTAGCATACTTGTCATCTGCTTTTCCTGCAGGAAAATAGCCCAAAGACTTAAATTTTAAGTGAAAAGTAGGCTGAAGGTGTTTACTTTAGCATAATTTCTAATATTTGGCTCTCTAAAACTGAAGGCTTGTGGCCATAAGTACTCAAATTACTGTTTGATTCCAAAGTGGACACCTTGCATCCAGAAAATTTTGAAGTTGTCATGTGGTGCTCAGTTTATACTTCTTTGTCTCCACAGTGCTACTCAGATTCTCAGATCCGAAAAGGGCATTACCTTCTAAATGTTACAGGATGCCTCCTACAGCCTGCTCTGATCTGGTTTGAGGAAGGGTGAAGAGGAAAGGAATGGTCAAGTGACATAAACATTTTGCTAGTGTTGTTGAGAAGTTTGATTATGGAATTGTTTGGTGTATCTGTGACTTGAGTATGGTCCAAAGGAATGAAAACTTGTCTTCTGCCTGTTAATGTGTCACGTTACCGTCATAAAAGATTACAGCTTCTGTGTTTATTGACACAGAGGATCCCCTTTTTTAAATACTTTAATCAGAATAGAATAATTTAGATTGGAAGGGACCTCTAGATTTCATCTAGTTCATTTCCTGCTCAAAGGAGAGTGCTATGTCAGGTTGCCAGGGGCTTTGTTTAGTTCAATCTTTATCCTCAGACATGTTCAAAATGCCATAACTTTTGGGCAGCCTTTGCAGTGTGTGACTTCTTTTGCAAGGCAAAACTCTTTCCTAGTATGTTATTGGATTTTTTCCCTGCCTCAGCTTGCCTTCTGCCTCTTGTCCTGTGCATGCCTGAGAAGAGTCTGGCTCTGTGTTGTTTGTTGGGTTTTTTTCCCCCCCTGTTTCCTTTAAGCAGTTGAAGATAGCAATAAGATTTGCTTCTTAAGCTGAACAAGTGCAGTTTCTTTGGTCTCTTTCAATGGACTTCAGCCCCCTTAATGTCTGGGTGCCCCTCCACCAGAAGCAATTCATTGCTAGTTTGAACAGCCAGAGATCTTTTAAATACACCTACTCCTTACAGGAGAGCTGGTGCTTTCCCCTAAATTCCTGAAGCATAAGAGCATTTCATTATACCTTTTAACTCACTTAGTTTTACTGAAGCAGTTCCTTTTTCTAGGGAGTCAGGCTTATTTTTTGTGGAAACTTGTGGCTGCCACAGACTAAATTAAATAACATTCTTTTCTCTGAATCTTGTTCCAAATTCTCTGTTTTGTATCCTTTGAAATTTGATGTACTTTAGTGTACAAACATAACTGGCTGTTTCTGTTCTGAGCAGTGCTACATGATGCTAATTCCCATGGTGACTTCTTAAAAGCTGCATTTTGAAAACTACTTTCCTGGAGCAGTTGTCTTTATTAAGCTATAAAAAAATGAGGGACCTTGCTGTAGTGATCACAAAGATGTATGCACAGTTCCACAGTGTATGCTTTAAAGCCTTACAGATTATTCTTGTCAAATGCTTGGAGAAAGGTACAGGTACTTGGAAACTTTAAAATGGATCCTATTTCTCAAGATTAGTAGAAGCCTGTGGGTTTTAAATTGTCTTACAAATGCTAAAGATTCAGGATTGGCAGACTAGCCATGTGTAGCTTGAGCCATAATGCTTATCTTTTACTATGTGCAAGACATTCTGCTAATGCAGATGATTCTCTGATTTGGGACTAGACCTGATATCTTGAAGATGACCTCAATGCCTAGCAAAGAAAATAGTGGTGATTCTTCAGATATTCACTTGTTTGAACTACAGCTGCACCACATTTCTGTATTTGTTTTGCTACTACTGCTGCTAGATGTTCTGGAATAATTAAGGGAGAGTGGAAAAGCAGAAATGTAAGAAACAGTCTGAATTGGGTGGCTCTTTCCTGCAGCTATAAGATGAATATATTTGATGCTACAAAATGTGTCCTGAAGTGAAAACAGGTAGTGTGTGAATTGAAGGTAATGAACTAGTTTTTTCACTAGTACAAATTTAACCTTGTTGACTGTGAAATGGCAGTGAGAAGATAGGGATTGGGTCCACCTACTGGAGAATAGGGGGTTTTGAAAACCACAGACAGAATTGTAGAGAGCAAATGTTACTTACTCTATGAGGGATGTTGGATTTGGAACTACTGAGGCAATGATGTCTTGTGAGTTTCTCTAATTTCTCTTTCAAAGAGGTAGCAAAACTGTAGAAGATACAGTCCAGTAGATACAGGAGATATGCATGGAAGGCTTTAGGTTACAGAAGCTAAGATATCCAGAAGTGAAAATACTACTCTTGCTGAGGGGAAGTGCTGGGACAGCACAGAAGACTGGGACTGGAAAACTAATGTCACTTTTAGCATTTTCTTTTCTCTCCCACCCTCTCATAATGTAGAAGTATGCAGAGCCATCATTAAAGACTGACATTCATAGATCTGTATGTTGTTGTCTAGATGTCTAGTCACTAAGAACTGGTTGTACTTTTTTGTGCAAGGATGGCATTGTGGACTGGGCTGGAATTTAGTAGCTGTACTGTGCTTGTTGACATAAGTAGTTGTCGTTGGTGGTGGCTTGTTTGTTTAAAGTAACAACTCTACTTGTTTTGTGCCAAGATGTGAAGCTCTGCTTCAAAACCAGCTGTTTTTGTCTTGTAACTTAGTTTATCATCCTACTTATGTAATTGTCTCAAAAGGCTGTTTGGCTTGTGGTGACAGACAAATGTATGTTCAAGAGGTACAGGGAGAAGTGTTAGGCAGCAGCTGTCCCCATTTAATGGGGAAGAGAAATGATACAGATTTCAGTTCAATTTAGAATTAGTTATGGGAATTTACTTAAGGGTTTTGCAAAACTGATGGCTGGCTTAGAATGCAATGAAAATATACTGAATTTCAGTTCCTTAAAGCTAGGCTTACATGTCTGACTGACAACAGATATCTGTTTAGAATAGGCTTTTTGGCAAATACCTAGAATCAGGTTGGTTTGAGAGGTGTGGACCCAGCTTTTGTGTCATTCATAGAGATACATGGGAGTCTAGAAGTAAAAGTCTGTTCAGGCTGAACAACAACATACTGATTAACCTGCACATAAGGAACTGCTGGTGTGGTGTTTCCATAATGGTGTTTTGTTAAGCTAGATACACCTTTATTGCTTCAGCTGTGTAATTTCTGGGGAAAAGCCTGTTAACTTTAGCTGATGTGAAATTGATTCTCAAAGCAGTGAGAGATTTGTAACTGTATTTAACTGTTGGTGAACCAGTTTTTATAAAAATGTACTTAAGCTGCTGAGGACTAGTCAGATTTTTGTACTGCAGACTTAGCCTGTAAACGGATCTGAATCTGGCTACTGAAACCTTGATAGCTTTAGTCTTGTCTGGGTTGAAGGATGAAGAAATTGGTCATGCTTTCTTGAGTAGGAAAAGAACCAAGTTCAGCTTGAGGGTGTGTGAAACCTGGACTGAAATGAACCTTGGTTGTTTTTTTTATTGTTTTCTTTGGAAAACTTGAGCAGGGTCACCCAAAGATTACTTTGCATTAAAACAGTGTATTTGCGCTCCCAGTGCTCTCAATCCAAATGTATTGCTTACTGTCTTTAATTTTGTTCCCAGCTGCTCCTTCCTGCATTGAAGCACCATTGCAGGAAATGGTGATTGAGGAAGAATACGAAAAGCAGCAAGTAGATGTGGAGATAAAGAAGGAGCTGTGCCCCTACGCTGCAGTAGGAGAATGTCGTTATGGAGAAAACTGCGTGTATATCCATGGGGATGTGTGTGATATGTGTGGACTGCAGGTCTTGCATCCAATTGATGCTGCACAGAGATCTGAGCACATAAAGGTAAGCAAACAACTGTCTGGTGTTAAACAGCTCTAAGTTACTGCTTCCTAGCTCCCCACAATCACTTGTCACTAGTTTTGTTTCATTTGAAGGTGCATGCAGGTCAGGCAGTGAAATTCCTGTTGTAAACTGGACTGTTTCCTGTTAGGGCCATATTTAAAAGCAGCTGGGTTTCCTTATCTGTGCTGGGAGAGCAGTCTGCTTAAAGATACTAAAGCTTTGTTCTTTGCCTGGTAAATCTGGATGGTCTTTTAGATTGCCTTTCTCATGTTTAAAAGCAATGTCTGAAGAAAGGAATTTGAACTCTGTATTGATTGTTCCCCAGTATCTGAGCAAATCTTTTTTATAAAGATTTTTCAGCTTAATCATACTCCATTCATTATGCAAAACAGCAGAGTAAAACTGAGCTTGAAAACCTGTTTAGGATTCACCAGTTGACCAGTTGTCTCTGGAGTCGTTTTCTTTGTCTCTCCTTTTCAGTCTTGCATTGAAGCTCACGAGAAGGACATGGAGCTTTCATTTGCCGTCCAGCGTAGTAAAGACATGGTGTGCGGGATATGCATGGAGGTGGTGTATGAGAAAGCTAATCCTAGTGAGCGCCGCTTTGGGATCCTCTCCAACTGCAGCCACACTTACTGTCTCAAGTGCATCCGCAAGTGGAGGAGTGCTAAACAATTTGAGAGCAAGATTATAAAGTGAGGCACTTTCCCATTTCGATTGTGCTTTGTTACTGTGGAAGAATTTAGTAACTTGTGACAACTTGCAACAGACTTCCAGATGCAGAGTGCACAGAGACTGCATTAAATGCATACTAACTTTAGTTTGGAGGTGAAATAATTGTTAGGGATAACATGTACACTCTGATTTGGTTAATATGGATTAAGTTTGCAAAACTCAGTTAATGGTAGAAAATAACTTTCATTTATTTAGTAGCATCTTGTCCAATGGTTACTGTTTATGTGTTGGACACCCAGCCAGGCATCAGAAAACAGATTAACCAGTTCAGAATGTATGCTGCTTAATTCATTACCGCCCTCATTAATCAGTTGACAAAACATTTTTCCATTTAAAGGCTGTTCTAAAAAAACAAAATTCCAATCAAATGAATACAGAAATCAAATGAAAATAAATTTATTTAATTCTGAAGAAAAAGGAGTCTGTGTGAAGTGTTTTTTCAAGTTTTTCTGAGACAAGCTCACAGCTGCCATTGCCATTGAGTTCTTGGAGAGTTTAGGTTATCTTCATGTGTAAGAGCGAGCCTAGATGGAAGAGCTCATACAGCAAGTGTGTGGGTACAATACATCTTTAAAGATGAATATATGCCATGACTTGTAATGTAGGAGAGCAAGCGCCCTGTAATGTGGAATTTTGCAGCACAGTCTGTTCATTCCCCAGGTCCTGCCCAGAATGTCGGATCACATCTAACTTTGTCATTCCAAGTGAGTACTGGGTGGAGGAGAAGGAAGAGAAGCAGAAACTCATTCAGAAATACAAGGAAGCAATGAGGTATGAGCACTGCAGCCTTTTGTCAAGTTGAGACTGCAGAGATAAAGGCACACCTGGAGAAGAAGGGTGTTGATGTAAAGCCCTCTCACACCTCCTTTCCACCACCATGCGTCAAGTGCGTCCTTGCCTATCTGCCCACAGATGCATGCAACCACACAGTCACAAAGCTATTCCTATGTCCTTTGACCTCAATCTTTCCCTTATGTAAGCAAAACGCTGGTGGTGTAGCCATAAGGTAGTACAAGCTTGTGCACTGCAAGCCATCAGTGTCCCTATGCATGCATCGACCCACACACATTGTGTAATACATCATTTCTGCGCGTTGGTGTTATACTGACAAAATACCTTCAGCTCCAAATGGTACCTGAGATCATTTTGGACTACAGGTAAATGCAATTCTGAAGTCTGGTTGGGGTCTGCTGTGAGTAAGGGTTGCGATATTTTCCTTTCCAGCAACAAGCCATGCAGGTATTTTGATGAAGGCCGTGGGAACTGTCCATTTGGAGGAAACTGTTTTTACAAACATGCATATCCTGATGGCCGCCGAGAGGAGCCACAGAGACCCAAAGTGGGAACATCAAGTAGATACCGGGTCAGTGCTGCTGGTTTTTGTCCTTTTCATACAGAGAGAGTGCAAGAGGGGTGTGAGTTAATTCAGCTGCCTTGAGAAGAGGACAGGGAAATGTTGATGGTTGGTTTTTTGGTTTTTGGTTTTTTTTGTGGTTTTTTTACTTCTGATAGACCTCTGCAATGGTGAATTTTAAAAACTTTCCTAGTACACAAACATACTGAAGTAGAAATGTTGGGTAGCATTAATAGGGGTGTGTAAGGGTAAATTCTACTGGAGGTCAGTATCTCCCTGAAAGAGAAACATGGTTTCTTGCATGTCAGGCAGTATGCTGGGGGCTGAACCTTGTCAGCCTCTGAGAGGACACCTACCTTCTACTGCTTGGTCACCTGGGGAAATGTTTGTGTTCCACTTGTAGGCCCAGCGGAGGAATCGGTTCTGGGAGTTCATTGAGGAGCGAGAGAACGGTGATCCATTTGAGACCGATGAGGATGAGGTGGTGACCTTCGAGCTTGGTGAGATGTTGCTTATGCTGTTGGCAGCAGGAGGTGACGATGAGCTAACGGATTCTGAGGATGAGTGGGACTTGTTCCATGATGAGCTGGAAGATTACTATGACTTGGATCTATAGCACCTGTCAGTGGAGTGTGGACTGTCATCTTGGCTTCAGGCAGTAGCTATTACCTGTGGTGTTGTGGCAGTGCCTGTGTTTCTCCTAGGCAGGCCAATCAATTCCAGGTGCTGTTGTAATAACTTTTACCCAGGGTCTGTCTCTTCCCATCCCCTCCCACCCCCGGAGTGTTGTTTTTCCTCTGTTTAAACAAATAACAAGAATAAATCTTTAAAATGTTAGTTTTTGTAAAAATGAATTTAACTGTCAAACAGTTAGCTTAGGTTTGTTGCTTCATCTGTGTACCCAACAGAGTTCACCCAGTTCCAGGGTTAAAGTGTTTACAGGACTTCCACACTCATTTTGAAGAGCCCAGATACAAAAATGAGCAGTGGCCATGCAGTGGGGATGTAAATTGGCTGATGGCCTTTTTTCTGTCTTTGTACCAATATTTCTGACTTGAGGCCGGATACAAATACTCTTTCTGGCATCAGCTCTGTTCCAGCCCCCTCATGTACACGTCTTCATTTGTGATTTTGGTCTCTTGTTTACTTGCACATTACTATTACTACTGTGTAACCAGAACCAGGTGTGAACGTTCTGGGTTTTTACTGTGTTTAGCATGAAAGGAAAATGTCTTTGTGAAAGGAGAACTCTCTATGTGTATATACAGATAAATGTAGAGTTGGACCTCAAGGATGGGGAGACTCTGTGTAAGTTAAAAATAACAAAACCATCTTTCATCCCCTCTTGGTGCATGAAGTCTAGCCTCCAATTGGACATGAAACTGGTTTAGTGGTCTCAGCCCAGTCTTTGGCAGTGATCTTAACTATCGCTTAACTTAATAGATGGCACTCCCTAATAGACCAGCTCTCTTTCATGTGTATGATTAGGGTTGTCCAGGAGCAGAAATCCAGTTAGCCTAAGTGGGGTCAGAGGAACACCAGAGAGGCCCCTTTAGCTTTATTGCTCTGTAAGTTTTAGAACTTGATGTAACCACTTAAGCCATGAGCTTCACTAGGGAATCGCTGTGCCTCTCAGCTGGTTTAAGGTACATGTGCCTCTCAGCATCTGAGTTGGGCAGGTTGCCTGGTAAAGCTGTTCAGTTTATGTGTGTTACTGCTTACAAAGGCAGTCATGCAGTTTCTGGCTGTAATTTGCATTGAGAAATTACTTTGCCACCAAAGCCCCAGCACAGGAATTTTAACCTTGCATTACATTATTGCTGTTTTTTATTGATTCGTGGATGCCCCGTGATCTGTTCTCCTGCTGCTCTTGTCCCCTAGACTGCCTCTCCTTTCACTTTTAAATGGAATGAGAAACTGTTCTGAGGTCAATAACGTATTGTTTTGCAGCTGCCTTTTGTAAGAAGCACTTTTCCCAAATAAAAAAAGTCAAAAAAATTAAACAAGAAGTCTGTCTGTTCTTTTAAGTTTGAAGCTTCTGTGTTTCAGCTTGATTGATTATTTCTCTGTGTGTGTTTCTGTAAGTATAAAGGCATTTATGTCACTTATTCTTAACTCCTGCAGAATCGTATCACACTAATAGGAATTTTAACATGGTTATAACCTTTCCAGCAAAGAGCCTGTAACATAAGGAACACATTCTGAACAGACAGCTGAGACAATTGAACTGTTGAAGGAATATATGGGGCCATTAGTGGGAACAGACGTGGCTTGCTTTCTCAGAAGTAAGTTCTGCACTATGGTATTAAGTTTATTTGTCCTGAACAAAGTCAGTTGCAGTACGTATTCTATTGATAGTTTTCTGTCATAATGCTGTTTGGACATCAAGTCCAAATATTGCTACAGGCCACTTCCTGAGAATCCACATGCTTCTTTAAGCCTGTATGTTTAGAAAGAGGCATTATTCTGCAGAAAAATTTGGAAGTAAACTACTAGAAACATAGTCAGATGATGAGGGATATGACTAAGAAAAGTTTAACTGAACAGTCTAAACCTATCTTTGGGTTGGTTTGGTTGGTTTTTTTCCAGAGGCAAATAGCAGAGGGAGAAAAGGATTTGAACGCAATTTGCTCAAATGATGTTTAAAACTGACATAAATGGCATGCTTTACTTTTTGTGTGGGTGTACATATGGCACAATGGTGGATGTTGCTGCTTCTAAACCTTACTTCTGTGTGTGTTACAGGGGAAGCTGAGAATACACAAATAAGTGACTTGCTTTGGAGGGTGTTCTGTCTAGCTGCAAAGTGACTGATGTATTCAAGTGTGATGTAGTTTCTGTTGATCTCTTGCTTTGAAGCGTGGTGTGGTTCTTGTTCTGTAAGTTAAAGAACTGCATGTATTTGTCATCAAGCAGTACTGCTGTGTGTCACTTGCTGGTGGTAGCCCTGTTTCTAAGCTTGCTGTTGAGCTCTGATTTCCATGTCCCCCACCCCCAAACTGGAATGACTGAAAAGAGTAGGGTCTTTGAAATGAGTGAAGTATGTTAGTAGGCTGCTATGTTTTTTCCTCTGTAAAAAAAGGAATAAATTCAGTAGATTTAAATGTAAAAATATGGGGGGTGATGACTTAGGCTGTGCTATGTTTTATTTAAGCAAATACCCAAGGTACAGAAACTGAAGAGGCCAGTGAGAGTAGTGTCAAGATGAAAAAAAGGTATACAGACTCCATAAACTCCCACCAGCAAAATCTTTTTTTCCTGAAGACTATTGTTTTGAAATTGACATGTTCTCTCACTTGAAGTGCCTTGACTTTTACTCCATATGCAAGAGTATATACGTATGGTTTGGTATAAAATTTAGCACCTTGTGGTAAGTGCAAAGTAAGTGTCTGCTGCCCATTCTTAATGGTCGATGTGATCATACAAGCAAAGAGTGTTTCTTACAAACTCTGCTGCTTTTGGTCAAATCTTGGTATAACAGCTCTTTCCTAGTGGTAGCCCAAGGTGTATTGTAATCTTGCTGAGGGGGTGGCTGGTTCATTTAATGAAATATAAGTAACTCTTTCCTGCTATAGCAGGTACAAAATGGATTTCTGTTTGGAGGATACTGTGAGGTATAGGGTGTCTCAAGTTTGTAACAAAACATGTATAGATGGAATTACTAATGTTGCAGCAGTTTCAAACAAGAGGGAATTCATGTGTAGTCCCTTAGGACAGAGATATAGTACAGGATTGCACCATAGGGATCAGGTTGCTACAAAGTCAGTTTTACTCTGGTGCTACTATTAGAGAGGCATTCTTAAACTGTAGTTATGGTGAGCCTCGCTTCAGGTAAGCAAAACTAGACAGACCTGGCAGTGAAAACTGTAGTAAGCAGTGATGTTTATAGACACAGCTGGAGCAAGGAAATGTGAGATTGCAAATATGCTAAATTTCTGCTCCTGCTTGCTGCTGTTGCTCTTATCCATGGGTATGCTATTTGTCACTTGCAGTCAAGCCAGAGTCAACACCTGTCTGGCAACAGTTTGATGTGATTGCATAGACAGAGCCTGTGCAGGCAGCTGAGGTAAGGTTGATTTCAGAATAACAGTACTAGAAAAAGTGCTTTAAAAGACTTTAAAAAGTCCTACCTCTCTCAAACTGCAAGTTCCTATTAAAAGTTGAAGTACTCTTAGGTAGAAGGAGCTCTTGGCCTATCTAAAACTACTCTCAGATGAATCTGATATCTCAGCGTTGCGTGTTGTAGTTCAGTCCTTAACACCCTTGCTTGAGAGGTGCTTGAAAATGGCTTCAGGAGTTGGTATGCTGAGCAATGAGTATTACAGCCCCCCTGTCTGCAGCCAAATGTGGTGTCTGGGAACCTAGATGTATAAAAATCTGCTTATTGGTAGCCCATAGCTGGGGAGGGGCAGCTCTAAACAGTGCTGTGGTTAGAGTACTCACCTGGCTGGAGGAAGCTTCAGTTTCAGTTCCCTGTCCAAAAGTGCAGACATGCCTCTCCTTCCTGAAAGAAGGCTCCAGGATAGAGAGCATGCTCGCTCTGTTCAGGGCCTGAAAATTGCTTTCTCTGTCTCCTTTCCAACTATACTTAACCATTAACTGGAATGATTAGATAAGAACATGAGCTTCTGTTAAGAGCTTCCCGGTTATGTATGAAAAAAAGCTTTTGACCACACAGGCAGTGTCATGGGCCTTCCACATCACTGGGTTGCAGTTATGTTTGGTTTTAAGCCAGTCAGCTTCTGGGAGGTGTCAAGAGTTTGCCCCATTTTAAAACATTTCTATGTTTGGGGTGGGGTTTTTTTGTTACCCTGTTACATGGACAGGTGCTGCTTCAATCTCATCTGGTGTGGCTGTGATACCAGTGCAAGTAATGTGCCACAGCTAACATTCAAATACTTCAAGTAGATAAAAATTTAACAAGTGAGCCCATCTTTGAGTTGCATGTGCAGCTTTTAAAACTGTGGGACAGTAATAGTTTTTAGAACAGCATTGTAAACAACAGTACAATAAGCTACACTTTGTGCAAGTGCATTAGTGATGCTGTGAAGAAGCAAGCACACTGAATTTGCATATGATGCTGCAGGAACAGACACATTAAT
The DNA here is from genome assembly GCA_026212715.1 of Elanus axillaris. Lineage (NCBI taxonomy): Eukaryota > Metazoa > Chordata > Aves > Accipitriformes > Accipitridae > Elanus > Elanus axillaris. The sequence continues at coordinate 20,732,331 of JANZLQ010000025.1, forward strand.
ATAAGGTTCCATAGCAGTTAATGCTACTTGCATTGTCATAGCTGCATGCTTCCATCTGCTCTGTGATGGGGAGAGGTACAACTGCAGAAGTTACACTGTGCTTTTAATCTAGTGGTTGCTCTCTTGCAGTCTAGAATAACAAGCTATAATAAAGGAGGGGGTTTTAAGTTTATAGCTTTCTTCATGTATTGCCTTATGAGTAATAGTGTCTACTAATAGACACTTTGAAGAACCTTTTTGTTAGCAACTGCTGCAGCTTGCTTTTTAAGCTGTCCCCATGTGAATGAAAAGTGACCCTATGGAAACCATTCAGTAGAACTGCCCAAAGGGCTTGTGGAGGATGCCAGACAGAACCAACCAAAAGAGGTCACACTCCTGGTTTAGTTGCACAACAGGTAGGTATTTAAGACTAGTTTCCCCAAAGAGTAGTAAGGAGCCTGTTATGCCTGTTAAAGGAAAAGGAACAGTACAGCTCAAAGCACAATCACAAGCCTGTTCTCCCTGATCCAAGGAAGGACTTAACTTTGCAAGTAGCTCCATGTGTGCAGGAAGAGAGAATGGCCACAGCCCTGTAACCAGACGGTGCTGGGCAGTTAAGGGAGCATCAGCCTGCAGAAGCCTCCGTACTGAGGATAAGCAAAATAGCTTCATACAGTAATCTCTAATTAAGGCAGTAAGCCCAGTGAACCATACAGAGGTTAATACTCTGCTGGTAAGATCCTTCCTCCAATTCTTGGCTAATGAAAGGTATAATGGGAGATGAACACAACACTCTTCTGTTAAGGTTTTGTGGAAGACAAATACTTGCTGCAGATACCATCTCTGGTTTATCTGAACTAGAACAAAGTTTCCTAGCAGTTGTGTGGATTAAAAAAAAAAAAGTACAACTACTCCCAGGAGTAGTTTGGATTTGAAACCCACAAGAATATTGAACTTCTATTTGGCTGTTTTGCTAGTGACAAGAGGTATAGAAACTAGTTGTTTGGAAGCTGGATTGCTACTTGTTCAGTTACTCTGAAATGTTATGGTGTTTACTGTTGCTTAAATATGCAAACTGAAATGCACCTACTAAGCTAGTACCAAATCAAGATGAAATTAAGATTTAAAAAGTAAACAGTTGGGAAGAAGATGAAGCTTTCTCCACAGCAGGCTATAGCAAAAGGCTTGGAGGCTAGCATTGAAGATTTCTCCCTCTGTTTACACATAGTTGAATTAACCCCTGCTCTTTGAATGTGATAGCAAAGAATGTGGCCAGAGGAAGCATTAATAGTATTAGAAATACTTGCAAGACTATGCATCAATGACTCATTCTGCTTTATTTTTTGTGCTTCTCAGACAAGATTTTCCAGAAATATTTGCTACATGTTTTTCCCTATTTTCCAAGAACTTTTGAAACAGCTAGACTGCCATCTGTAAGCTAGCAGCATACCAGCCTTCTCAGGGCTTCTTTGCATGTAACCCAGACTTGAATTCCAGTTCATAGTTACTGTTAAGTGATGCACTTTGGTATATGAGGACTGCAGTCAAAAAACCTTCTCTGTATCATATTTATTTCCTCCTTCTCTTTCTCTGTTTCCATCTACTGAAAAAAACCCCAAACCAAAAAACCCACGCAACCCCCAAACACTTCATTTCCAGTACATAGAAGAATAGAGCGCCCAGTAGCAGAGCTTGCATGTGGGAGGAGCAATACAAAACCTTCTACTGCTACCATGTTGTTCAGTCTCCATAGCAGTAGCATATATACTTGCCTAGGGCTATCTGTGTGGTATGCCTCCTACCATTCCCTTATTGCTCTAAGGCGAGGTTACATAATTAAACCATCTTACCCTTTGCTGAGTTTTACAGGAGCTTGAATCCCTTCTTCACACTCCCTTGAAAAAATATACAGGCATACTCTCAAGTTGCCTTTAGTCTATCCAGAAGGCTTCTGATTAAAATCAGCACATCAAAAGCAAGACAAGTTTGGGGATGGGGGGGGGAAGTCCTTTCACCCCAGCATTGATTTAGGCCATTACTGGTGCCTTGGAAGCTTCATTACTACTAGTAAGGCAGAGATCACTACTAGAAACAATTCTTATAATTAATAAAGTGAAAGGCAACTTTTCTCACCCTAGGAAGAAGGTTGGGACCCTAATATACCATATTCTGCCTGCTATGAAACCCCAGGGATGTCTCCAGGTTTGTCTGGTGAGGAAGTCAGTACAGATGTGAAATCACGTACTCCTTTCACAAATATTAAGTTCCTTGAGATGGGTGGCCACATGCCTGACATCAGGCCCACCCCTGAATGAAAGCTTCAGCAGCAGTGCGTTAGTGCTGTCCAAGCACGTGTCAGATGTTTTAAGGCCACCGGCAAAGAGTAAAGAGCTCGTATTAGAACAAACAGCTTGGCAGGGTCAAATCAGTGCAGAGCTCTAGTGCAAGTTTATCTTGACACAGCCAGAAAAATCATTTAAGGATATAATTAAAGGCAATATTTTTTTACAGTTCTCTTTGGTTAAGACAAGGGCTGGCAGCTTCCTGAATCCTCTCAGCTCAGAAGTTCGTGTTAAAGCATCAGCTGCCATATTCAAAGCAACCTGTGCTACCAACAGCAACAATCTCTGAAGATACTTGAGCATGCCAAGCTGCAAGGTAGAGATATCAAGAGAGGTGGCCTGAGGTCACATAGCACACTCATGAATTAAATAAAATCAAACAGCCTCAGAAGAATGACAGCTTCCAAGTTGTTCCTGAAAGCTCTCTTCAGCAGAGGCACTGAGTCTTCGCCACACTTGGACTGGCAATCACTGGCCTGGAATCAAGATAGATGCTGTTTGGGGGGTTCTCTCCATGAAGCTGTAAGGTATTTCGGGCTATTAGCTCCTTAGCCATTAATATGAACACCTCTTCTATGTTTTGAGCTTCTTTTGCTGAGGTCTCCAGTACAGCCAAGAGCCCATGCTTCTCTGCCAGTGTGCAAGCATCTTCAAACAGGACTTGGCGCTTATCCAGTGAATCTGATTTGTTCCCTGAAAAGAAGGCAAATACCTATTTCAGTAACTTAGTCTCTCAAAAATTAATCTTTAAATGCTATCCATTCAATTTTGTTAAACAATAGATTTATGTTGGGAATAAGAGTTACTGGAAAAAACAAGATGTGAGCACATCAGAGCCACAAACATAGAATGCGAATCAAAACTGCAGCTAATCATGTGATACCAAATGAGTTAAAATCCAAAAACTAAAAACCTGTGTTCATGCAGTTACTTGTTATAGGTAGTGGTGCCAGAGGATTATTTGGAAGCAACTGTTGGTCCCTATTCCCTAGTGGGTTTAAAAATTAAGTAGCATTTTAGTCCTATTTTTAAAAAATAGCAATCTTGTAGCCATAGTGATTGTACACAGTAAAGCAAAGCAACATTGCTTAAGGTTTATTCCTCACTCAACCTTCAGTGGAAGCCACATGTGTTATGCTAGTGTCAAGCTACCTTGACACATCTCAGAGTGGATGCTCATCTCTGAGGACCTGGAATGTTGTTAGTCTAAAGCAGATCTCCTCAAAAGAAAACCCCACTAAAACCCAGTAAGAACCTACTCAACTGTTAAATCAGATTTTAACATAAGTCAGTAATTTTAAGATGATATCAAAAAAAGACAAGAATTCACACCAGCTACCTTAATGCTTAAAATGTCTATTTAAAAAGTTTCTGCACATATTAAGCTTTTCATTTAAACAGTTTACTCAAAATCTGTCAGAAGTCACGAAACACCTCAGATAAATATATAAAGGTATTTTAAGTAGTTGCAGCACGTGTGGAATTATCATCATTTCTGCTACATGTAGTACCTGGCTGAAGTCTACATTTGTAGTTTCAAGACAACCCTTCATCAAATTCAGATCTTGAGTTTGAAGCATATGTAAGCCAACTCCCCTCCCATTAAGTCCCTTTCACTTTTTTTAAAAGGGACCCCCCCCCCCCAACTCCCCCCAAAAAACACCTTCCTTGAAGTTTATTTGCCTTCTTAAGAAGAGCCCCTCCCTTCTTCAGTTCCAAATGGGAAAGCTGGATTTCTTAACCTTAACCTCATGTTAGAAAGGTATATAACATGACTACGTGTAATTAAATGTATAAAGGCTTCCTGCCAAAGTAAACCAAACAGCACCAGCTTTGGAAGAAAGCACCAAGCTGGATCCTTGACAAAAGCTTTATTTTTGCCAATTTCAGAACTTCTTTCTTAAAAACCCCCAACCAACAGCCTCCACCACATACACAGATTGGTCTTGTTCTTCAGATTAATGAGAAAAGCTGGGAAAACTTGACCAAAGTTTAGTGATCCTCCCCCCCTCATTCATTCCAAACACTGCAGTTACATGCAGGTCAGAATTTGTTGTTTGTTTCTTTGGAGGAAGAACTGGAAGAACCACCACAGCAGACGTAAGTAATTTGCTAGGAGCACAAGCAGAAGTTTAGGTCCCATCCCTGCTGTGCTGCGGGGCTCAATGCTGCCTATCCTCAAAAGCCAGTTTGGGCAGCTGCAGCTGTATGCGTTGCTCTCAGCACAGTGCCAGAGTAGAACAGGCAGAAGCAGTAGAATGTAAATAAAGGCTCTGTCATTTTATTACACCAGTTCTCTCATTTGCAGCTTCTTCCTTGAGGAATGGAAGAGCAATAATAAGCTGAAACACAGAGGGAAAGAACCCCATTGCTTCCTACCAGCTTCATTCTCAACAACTTCTACCCATTTCTTTCCTCAAGAGGCAAAGTTTCCTGAATGCTAGTGGAATAAGCGAGGAGGAGGATGAATGCTAGCAGACTACTTCATGCTCTGGAAAAGCCATGTCCTCATCTATCATCTTACCTGATCAGAGTCTAATTACAGAGCAACGCGCATGCATATCAAAAGAACAGAGAGGAAAGATGAGAACGAGGAGCTGTGTTCCCCTGTACGTTCCCCTTAGTTTTAAATTATTGAGCCGCTAAATTCCTGTGCATCAGGAGTACAGGGTCAGACTTACTGCAGTCCTAACCTTGGTAAGGTTGTCCCTGCTTGCTAGACTAGCAGCAAGCTTGTTGCATTATTCCAGCAGGAAAGGAACAAGTAAAAAGGTTTCACTGTCTGCAACGGGCTTTGTCCTGTCAGGACCAGGCCGTGACTTTCCTCTTTTTTTAAGCTTAGGCCAAATTGATACACTTTATGATCTCCTTTTAATAAAACTGCATTGTTCTTTAATGTGTAGTTTATAGATGCTTTAACTAGTAGGGGGGAAAGCGAGGGGGATTTTATATACATATTAAAATAAAGCTACGTAACATAATATTTAAAATTAGATTCCTACCAATTAACATCATGACCAAGTTTGCAGCACCATACTTTTCAATTTCGTGAATCCAGTGAGGAATGGATTCAAATGTAGACCTTCTAGTAAGGTCATAGGCAAGGATGGCCCCATGGGCACTCCTGTAGTAAGACTGGGTTATTGTCCGGAAGCGTTCTTGACCAGCTGTGTCCCACACTTGAATCTGTAAGAGAAAAGATAGAAGTCATAGTGAGGACCAGTGAATGCAGCTTCCTAGGTGTTTGGCATCAGCATCTATGCTTTTGAAACCTCTTGTCTAGAGGGGGGCTAGACCTGTCCCAGCTTACTCTACTACACCACAGTGTGGCTTTGTCCTCTAGATCTGAAAAGACATTTACGTGTCTGTAAAGACAGTCTACACAAGCGAAGAGAAAGCTGCAACGGTAAACCCAGCATTGCAAAGGGGCCAAGAAACCCAGTTTCAACAACTGTACCAGAAGATACTGAGCATTACGGCCTTTTAATAGGAAAGGAAAAGGAGCCCCGATGCAGATGCAGGGCTGGGCAGAGCAAACCTATATAAAGGGCAGGCATCTGAATTTTCATCTGCGCACAGAGCTAAGTCCTAGCCAACAACTTCTTCTGGTGTTTGTCTCGCAAGTCTTCACCTTCCCTCAAATCAAGCGCACATCAAGGCAGAGTCTTTGCATACTGGAGGGTTTTCCCTCCTCAGCGTCCCAGCTCAACCCCTCCCACCACCTCTGAAGGAGGGAAGAGACACCTTCTCCAAACCAAAGCCAGCTTTCAAAGAACTTTCTGCCGGCAAAGCGTGAGCCCTCTCCACACGTAGCTCCAGAGAAGCCACGAGAGCAAGCAGGTACCCAGATTAGGGTGACTGCCCCCCCCCCCACACCCAGGGCATCCTCCTGAGGGAAAACTCCCTTTTGAAACACTCCCGGTCAGAAAGGCTGCCAGCTTTTACCTGCTGTGGCTTGGGCTCTCTCTGGCCACCCACCTTCACTTTTTTGCCGTCGATGTCCACGGAGCGCACGGTGAAGTCGACGCCGATGGTGTTCTGCTGCTTCTCGTTGTACTGCCCCGTCTTGAAGCGGTGCACCACGCAGGTCTTCCCCACGTTGGAGTCCCCGATCAGGATGATCTTGAAGAGGTAGTCGAAGGCATCGTCCGCGCCGGAGCTGGAGAAAGGCATCGCGGCTCCCGGGCGGGCCTGCGGGGGCGGGAAGCGCGGCGGTGAGGAGGAGGAAGAGGAGGAGGAGGAAGAGGAAGAGGAGCCGCCCGGCCCGTCTCACAGCAGCCTGGGGAAGGAGCCCGGGCCCCGACCAGCCGCCCGCTCACCTGTTGGCGCTCACCTGCCGGGGCAGGTAGCGCCCGCTTTGTACCCGCCCGGGGCCGACGGGAAATGTAGTCCTCCTCCTCTTCCTCCCCCTCCTCCGCCTGCCCTGCCCCGCGGGCTCAGCCCGGGGAGCGCTGCCGGCGACGCTCGCTGCCCCCCACCCGTGCTGCGAGGCGGGTAAGACCCCCCTGGGGGCAGACCCGGGGGGGCTCCCTGCCCGGCGGCGGCGGGGCCCGGACTACAGCTCCCGCCGTGCCCGCTGGTCCCTCCCGCCGGAAGAGCCGCCTCCCCCTGGCTGCCTTCCTGAGGGCCCTGCGGGCCGCCGGGATCGGGACGCGGGGGCGGGCGGGCGGCTTCCCCCGCG
>JANZLQ010000025.1:20739700-20791759 GCA_026212715.1 Elanus axillaris
GGGGGGAGGCCTGTCTGTCAGGCTGTCGCCTCCGCAGCCGGGGTGACCGCGCTGGGATCGGCTCGGTGTTCGGAGGAGTCCCTCTCCCTCCCGAGCGGCATCCAGCTGGGGCTCTCCGGGCACCGGCGACGGCTGCAGGGGGGCCCGGGCGGGTTTGGGCTTGTGCCGCTTTTCTTCCCTTTGGAGAGAGGGCATAAAAGAGCGTGTTGGGGTTGGTTTTTTTTGGTTTTTTTTTTTTTCTGTTTTTGTTTTGTTTTGTTTTTTAAAAAAATCCTCCTTTGTTTGTTTTGCAGTTTGGAATGTTAATTCTGGCCTTCCCTGCCGGCTTTGGTGGATGGCAGAGCGGTATGAAGGTAGTTTATTTTGACCTTAAGGTGCCTTATTCTGACCTTAAGTGAAGGGTTAAGGGAGAACGCGGAAAGCTGAACAAAAGCTTATTAAAAATATTGGTTAGCTGAAGGTAAATAGTGCTAAACAAGCAGACTAGGCAGCCTACCACCCTCAAAGCAGTCCTCTTTCTTACAGGCTTGCGCTTTGCTGCCTTGAGTTCTGTGGTTTACCCTGCCTCCTACTTTTTGCTCCCCCTCCAGTACAAATTTAATGTGGTATCCTAAGAATAATTAGAAGATCAATTTATAATGATAAACTCCTAGTTGCATACTCTTCTAGCCTAGGGAGAATGCCAGTTTTGACTATAAAAATGACAGGGTGAAGAAAGAAAAAAAGGAAAACCAAAATCTTTCATAGTCATCTCTATGCTGTAAATAAGTGACAAGTGTCATCCCTTTCCAGAAGGTAGCTTTCTAGAAAGGTAGCTGAGATGGAAAAGCTCTGAGGAACAGGTAATTTCAGTAGTAATTGCTATAAAAAAAAATAGGTGACTTTAAGGTCAAAACCAGGTCGTAACTTTAAAAAGACTCAGTATCTTGGACAAATAAGATCTATATTTGCGTATGTTGACATGAATCAAGTAGTAAATCTCATGCTTCAGGCTGTGAACTGATTACTTGAGGAAGGAACTTTTCCCCACAGTGTTGCACAACTCGTAGTTTTCTGCTTTACTCAGGAGAGCTCTGTTATCTGCTGTTGCCTGGTGGGAGAGGAGGGAGGGGAACAAGCTCTTGTGTTTGACCAGCAGACTGCATGGTTCATAGGCTTGTAAGGACCACGGTGCTGGGAAATTGGAGTGCCTTGGGTTCCTTTCTCTTCATGCAGCTTGTGTGGAGGACAGCCCTGAGCAGTTTTACTGCTGTCTGAAAGGGAGTAGCACTGTGTAATAATTGTGTGGGTGCTGAGTTTTCATTTATTGATGTTGAGAAATGGGCTGGGACTTCAGATGGATGTTGTTTCAAGACTACTTGTGAAGATGCCTCTTCCAAGTTTAGCCTTGTCTTTCTACAGCTCCTGCTGTAGGTGCTTTTTTTTCCTTTGCGTGAACGCAAGCAGCCTAGAAGCATGTCCCTATTAGAAGGTGCTGCCAGACCTGAGCAGGCTGTTCTAGCTGGAGGAATGGGAGCGTGGCTCAGCTGCATGTGGGCTGTGTAGATGCAGGACAGTCTCAGATCTTGTATAGACTTGCTGTGTTTGTCCTGGATGAGAATGGAGGCGTTCAAGTGCGGTGTAGGATAAACATCATTGCAGTGTCTCAAAGGTGTAATAGCTGGGACCCTGTTACTCAGAGGTTCTCCATGCCATTCTCCGTTTTGGAGGTCAGATGTAGCCTTGGTTTCCAAGATCATTAACGTATCCAGTAGCAGCTGGCATCTGTCAGCCAGGCATGCATCATCATGGAGAGAACTGGAAAGGAAGAATTCTTACAGTGGAAGTTGTCTTGATGAAACCTTTAAAAGTTATTGGAAGGAGGAGCAGAAGCCTCTGTGACATACAGGCTTTTCAGCAGCAAAAATTTGGATAAGAGGGAGTCTGGGCAATGACTTCTAATTTCTCCAAGTGAGGTTATGAAGCTGAACCTGAAAAGTCTTCTGTCAGATTTACAAATCATTACAAAAAGCACCCATGGATATGAAAGAACACAAAGGCATTATGTTCTGTCTTATTTCAGCTCTGATTCTTTGGGGGAGCAGGGGTGGTGCCTTATTTTATCTCTCCTCAGCATTCAGAATGTGTGTGTTGGTTGAATGTTCTGCAAATGCAGTTCCCACCAACTACTTTGTCTAGCTGTCTTAAGCCGGCTAGTGTGAACAGAATCAAGTTCTGCCTTGAGCAGCGATATCAGTGTATAGCATATCTTTCTCTGCACTGCTCGCTCTGTTGCATGGAGACAAGTGCTCGTGTAGCTGCTTTGTGAGCTGTGGCAGGGAAATCTGGCTGAAAATATCTCTGCTGAGAAAACCAAACGGAGGCATGGAGAGAGATTCATCACCTTGCTGCCCAGCGGGGTTGTTTCCCGGACTCCATTTGTAGAAACGGCCCCATAGCCACCCCAGCACAGCTGAGGGAGTGTAGTGTGGCATGAGCCAGCACTAAGAAACTGTGTGTCTGTCGTAACCTTTCCTCAGTACTGATAATATCTGGTACCTAGAAGTTTAGGTAGATGTCACCCATGGCCTACGGGTAGGGACAGGAAAGTATGACTTGCCATGTGCTGTACTGATGAGTTAGTGACAGACGGAGCTGCAAGGTAGGGCTTGAGAATGAATAAGCAGGGAGTCTAGCTGTTGGATTTCAGCACTGTCCTCGTAGTTACTTTCTTTTTTCCAGATGTGCAAGTCCACTCTTGGGTATATTCTTTCAATAACATCCTAAAGAGGCAGTTAGATCCAAAACCATTTCCCACCAGTAACCAAATGCTGCTTTCTTGACTTATTCACCAGTCTATAGCCAACCAGGTAGCAATGGAAAGTCAGTTTATTTATGACCACTCTATAGTGCACTGTATATGCAGTGCATATGTAATGCACCTTTTACATAAAGGTGCAGAATGGTCTTTAAGGTGGGAACACTAGAAGTTGGTAGATCCTGAGGGAACTCCTTTGGTGATGGACACTGAAGAGGCATCTGCTAGAAGGGGATGAAAAAGAAGTAGGTTGGAGGATAACCGTGGGCGTGCTGGGCTAATGGGAGTAAGAAGATGTTTCTGGGCATAGAAGGTGTCAGGGAACGTACAGATGATGAGATGGGTAGTGAAGTGAAACAGATTGGGAAGGAACGGCATAGAGTAGTTCCTGCTGAATTCCAGCTGTTTGAGGAGCACAGCTGTATTTTATACATGTGTTTTAATTCAAATATGTTTTCTTTTTTTCTCCCTTTCCACCTTCTCTGTTTAAGTGAGAGGAAAAATGACCTAAGCACCATCCAGCCTTTGTGGCCAAGGGCAGAAGCAGGGGTAGGGCTGCCAGGAGGATGGCTTTGCCTGGAAGCTTACGGAGGCAGTCTGCAAACAGAGGCCTTGTGTCCCATTGCACCCACCATCATATTGTTGTGTTCCTGCTGACGTTCTTCAGGTAGGTCAAGTGTATCTCTGTATAGAGAAGTGTTCACCTCACTGAATGTGAGGAGGTGAGTGCATGTCCAAAGAAGGAGAATGAAGGCAGGGAAATAGTCTAAACCTTTGGCTGTGAGCCTTGAAAACAAACTTAAATGCTAGTCATACCAACTGGTCTGGGAGTCATGCAGTAGTGGAGCTGAGTGTGCTATGCCCCTGGGGAATCCAGCTACAAACAGGGTTTGTACCAAAGGTGAGGCTGGCTGTGCCAAGCCGGCAGCAGTCTGTGTTGCAGAAGGGTGAATGTGGGTGGGTGTGGGGAGTATCTAGCTGAAATGAGTAAGGAAGCGAATCCTGATGCTCAGAACTCTAATGCCTGTTCTGCCTGGTGGAACATGCTGTCGTTGCTTCCGGGGTCCTCTTCTCTCACGAAAATGCTGTTTGCAGAGGGTGGACAGGCCTCTAGAACAGTGAGGTCACTGGTTCAGATCTGAAGGTGTACTAGATTGGTTTGTTGAGAACTTGTCTGTTACACCAGCTGACAACAGCTGGAATACCACAGTGCTTCTCCTTACAAACTTTGCCTTGCTGATATCCTTTGATCTTCACAGCAATGCTGCCACTGATACCTAATCTGTCTCTGGAAGAGCACTTGTTATGGCGGTTAGCCAGACGAGTGTGTCTTCTCTTTTCTCTTCATTGCTTATTTTTTTTTGATGAGGTACCTAATTGTTGTTGCACAGTTACCTCCTCTCTTGAAAATAAAGAGGACGTCCTTCCCAGTGAGGATGCTATTTCATAACTCCCCACTAAAATCAGTGTGTCTGCCTATAATTTGGGGGTTCCTGCTGCTGACTATCTCTGAAACTTCCAGTCCTCTGCCTGCTTAGCAGTGTGTATCTTTATTTTGAGTCCCACCCTTTCCCACTTGACCTCCAGAGAAGATTTGCCTAACCTGTGCTTGTGTGTTTTCTGGCAGTTATTCCCTGCTCCATGCTTCCAGAAAAACGTTCAGTAATGTCAAAGTCAGCATTTCCAGCCAATGGACTCCCTCCTGCCTAAACAGCACGGCCCCTGAGCTCCAGCCATATGAGGTAAGGGCACAAGGGATAGGCAAGTGCAAGGAAAGATGGGTAACTTCCACTATTCTCAGAATATGAGTGAGAACTTCAGGTGTCTGACTTGTAGTTTTTTGGATCATCAGGTGATGGTGAAATCTTTCCTAGTGGTCCCCAGAGAGAAGCTTCTCAAGAAGCTACAGTGTTGCAGTGGAAAGGGGAACCCCAAGAGAGTGTCTGTGGTAGCCAGCAGCACTGAGGTGGGAGAGGAGGAGGAAAGAGGGGACCCTACCTCTGAGTGTCAGCGGCAATAAATGAGAGCGGTTAATGGGCTTACAGCGATCTCTATAGAACCCTGGCTGTGGCTTTCCCTGTAGTGGTGATGCTGCTGCCACCCTATTAAAAGGATAGCCAAAGTAGGAGAGAAGGAAGCTATCTGAAAGTGCTAGCTGCTTATCCTAAATTGATACTGAAGAATGATGTTTTATCTTGCATCTGAAAGGTCTGATTTCCAAAAATCCTGAACATCCAGTACCCCTCTCTGTAAAACCCTAGCTTCTGTGAAAACAGTGGGAGTTTTGGCAGTGTTTGCTTGCAGAAAAAGAAGTTGTATACTGCTTGCATCTCACAAATGGGAATGTGAGAACTACCTCCTGACTCCTACTCTTAGTCCTTTTTGGAGCATGCTTGTTTTTAGCAGTGGCTTGTCCCAATGTTTTTGAGAAGTGCAAGAAAGTTACATTAACATCTTGGTTGCAGGCCATGAGTTAGAGCAGGGAGTTCCAAGTCAGTTGCTTGGGTGTTGTCTGCATTAGAAATCATTGGTTATTTGAACATTTGACTGAGGGATGATAAATGCTGACTTTTTGTGGTAAGTGAAAACAGTAAATTGGGCCTGTAATGTGTTCAGTATTTCATAGTGTGGCAAAAAGGAGTGAGCATTTCAGGGATGCTAAAATGAACTACAGGGTGTTTATATTTAGTTCCTTAACTGACATTCAAACAAGTAGTATATTTTGGAAGCTCTTTCGAATTTTTTTTCTTTTTTTTTTTTTCTTTATATAGATGACTTAGTGTTTGCTGGATATTGAGGTATATGTGTCTAATCAAGAAAAATGGTCAAAATTGTCCTTTTGGTATCAGTTGAGGTTATGTCAGTTTACAATAAAGTGCGCTTTGAGAAACTGATAGAACAGATTAGGGACATGAACAGAGAAGTCACGTGCTATCATTTTTGAACTTTGGTATATCTTTTTAACTACAGTTCTTCTTTATTTTTATACTTAAAATACTTTTTTAAAGCATAACAAAATTCTCTGCAATTGTTTTGTGAGTAGGACCAAGTATGATTTTATTAGAAAGACAACTTAGATCAATACTTTCCAGCCTTTAAAGATTTGTGGGTTCTGCGGAGGTCGTTTAATGAATTTAAGCCTAATGACAAAAGATTTGATTCTCTTGTCTTTCTAAGACTCTTAATAGCTTGTGGACCTACAGGGATCTCTGGTTAAAAGTTGAAAGCTACTGGTATAAGTCAGTATCGGTGGTCTCAAGTGGCAAAAAGTGTTTTTCAAGGGATTTATTAATTATCTTGGACACACGAGACTTAAGCAGAAGCTGTGTCAATAGGTCTTTACCAATGTTACATCTTTTAAACTGTGTGGATGTGTAAATTATTGTTATTATGTGGATATGTAATTAGTGTTGTCTGTACAGGATGTTCTCCTGGAAAGGTAGAATCAAACTAAAACTGATGTTTGAGTTAGGCGCATCCATAGGTCAGGTTTGGATTGGGTTTATTTGTTTGCTAATGGGGGGCATGGCAGGGAGGGAAGAAAACTTTGTCCTGATTAACTTAATTCGTTCTTAAGTCATCCTCAAAGCTTCCTATTTTCAGCTGATGTCACTAATCTTAGTTTGGGGACAATTGAGTATTTTTCCCTTTTTTCTTGATCATATTGAAAGTAAAATGAAACTCAGGGTAAGCACAAAAAATAACAACATTAGTGACTGGAGTTCATTGTAAATATTTTCTAACCGGTCTATTTCTTCTTGTTCCTTCTGTGTTCTTTCTTTTCTGTTTGTGGTCTGTCATTTCTTACTATGGTTGCTGCCACAAATACTTTAAGGGAATTATTCATTTAGTGAAGACAGCAAGATAAGTACAGAAGAGATGCTGCACATAAACCAATATGCCTTTATTGTATTATTCATTAAGTTGCTCATCATAGTTTCTGTTTAAGAAGCTGTCTAACAGTTGTGTGCTTGTTAGAAGTAGGGTTTGTTTTGCCAGTCATTTGTCTTGATCCAGGTAGAATGAGCATTTCTTTCTTCTGGTTTGCTAGCTTGCCCTTTAGAAGTGAAATAAAGTGGCAGTGGACATTTTCTGCAGTAGATAATGCCAGAATTATTCTTGATTTGATAATTAAAATGTTCCAGGAATGGGAGGTTGATGGGGTCAGATGCTGTTCTGCTTTGGAGGTGGGGTTTCCATTGAGAAAGAGTAGAATGAGCTGTGCCTTTCCCTGTTTACCTGTTAAAATTTTCTCTCTGCAGCTCTGGAACAGCAGCCATTTATTTCCAAATGCAGAAGAAGCAACTCTCTTCTTGGGGACATTGGACACTATCTTTTTGTTTTCCTATGCTATGGTGAGTAAAACTAACCCAAAGCTGCTAAGCTTTGGTTGAATCTTATTGGGATGATCACACCTGCATTTGGAGGGGATGAACAGGATCTTCTTCTTGGACTTGCCAAGCACTAATGCAGTTAAAAAGCTTAGTTCAGGAGCAGATCTTTTTTCTTTAAATTTCTATTAGTTCTGTTTATGCCTGTCACCCATGTGAAGATGCTTGTTAACAAACGCAAGAGAAATACTGTCACTTCAGAATTTCTCACACCCCTGTCACCAGTCAGTGGGGGGGCTAGTTCTGTCTCTCCAGGGGTTCTCAGCTGAATTTTTAAAAATAAGAAATTTAATGAACAACTATGAGCACGGTTTCTTTAGTGGCAGAAGTAGTGGTTAGAATCAAACTGTAAGTTGGTATAATAACAATGGATCAGCTTGACCCTTCTACATCGTTTTAATTCTTGTAGATAACAGATGCAAATCTTGTGGCTTTTTTTAATGCTGTGTTTTGTTCTTAGGGTCTCTTTGTCAGTGGCATAGTTGGCGATCGCCTGAATTTACGCTGGGTTTTGTCTTTTGGCATGTGTTCCTCTGCTCTGGTGGTAAGTCGGAACACATAGGTGTGATTTAGAGATCTCTCTTAAGGTTTTTTGGTAGGGTTTAACTTTAGGGCAGAGGAGGCTCTGTTTCTCTGTGAATCTGCCCATGAGCTGTAGCTGTGCCTCTGTGGTTTCAAAGTCTGTGTGTAAAACTTTGTCCTGGATGTACTTACTGCATTGTCTAAAGCATAGATCTATGCTAGGTGACTCGCCTCTTCCTGAAATATCTATTTATGGATACTGTGTCAGAAGGAAATTCCTAAGTTTGAGGCACTGTCTAGAGACTTGACGAACAGCTTTTGTACAAGATTGGTGTATTTGGACTTCTCGGGACTGTTTTGTATTAAAACTGTTCTTCCAGCTCACATTTGTTGTCATCAAAGCTTTTGCTTCCAAACACGATCTTTGCTCTCTTCTTTAAAGGACATACTAACAATACTAAGCATTCATGTACTTATTTTATAATTGCTGGGAGGGCATGTGTCAAAAAAGAATGTCTGCTTAAAACAAAAGGGTTCTTCAGGTTCAAGCCACTGCAGATAAGTGTGAATTGGTTTTATCTCATTGTGGTTTTCTGGTTATTAAAGTAGTGGTAAAATGTGTGGAGTGCTGTTGATTTACCCAACGGCTACAAACCCCACTATGGGCTATTGCATTCTGCAAACACATGACCACAAAACATGCATCAAGGATAGTGTGCCACAAAGTGTGTTTATTTTGGCTAGTTTGGATGGGGCTATTGGTAATTTGAGACCTGGCTGTAGTATTGCTGTTAAATTTTGCTAAGATAAATGCCTGCTGTGGGTTTTGTGTTTGCATAGACCCTTGTGGATTCAGATGTCAGTACAATAGCAGATCAAGAGGCTACTGTATTTTTAGTGTTGTTACTGCAAGTATTTGTCTCTTTCTTTTTCTCTCCTGTTATAACTGTGCTGTTTACGAAGATAAAAGTCTTTCAGAGGGGAAGTGCCATGACAGCACATTTGTCTCTGGAGTTGTTTGGGCTCTGGAGTCAGTGCTGTGGTGTCTCAGCAGAGGGTGCTGTTAGCTCTGAGGCTTGCCTCTGGCCTGGCCCCTGCGGGGGACCTGCTCCCTGAAATGTTGTTTCTTCTTTAGGATCCCACTCCTGCCTGGCTTTCAGCAGTAGCCTCAGAGTTTCTTCACTGCTTTGTTCTTTTGGTTTTGTTTTTCTTTATTTCCCTCCTCTTTAGGTATTCTTCTTTGGCACCCTCACAGAATGGTTGCATTTCTACAACAAGTGGTTCTACTGCTGTCTTTGGGTTGTGAATGGCTTGCTGCAGTCCACTGGTTGGCCGTGTGTAGTTGCTGTTATGGGCAATTGGTTCGGAAAAGCTGGGTAAGTTTTCTTCAGTGACTCACTTATCTGACCTGCTGAATAGCAGATTGAGCTGAAAGTTTCAAACCAGAAAGACCAACTGTTAGGTCAGAGTTGAAGTTATGTGGGATGAAATATGCCCTGTTTGTTACTATTATCTTTTTTTTTTTTTTTTTTCCCCTCTGGAGGCATGGAACAGCTTGGTGTGAGCACAATTGTGTGTGTTAAAGGCACAGATTCAAATTTCAAAAGTCCTACAGTGCATAGTGGCTGAATTTGAATTTTCATGCCATTGGAAAACCTGTTTCTGTCTACTTACCACTGAAGAGACCTAATGGAAACTGACTCATCTGAAGTTCAACTCTGTCACTTTGGGGTATTGTAGATGAGCTCTAGCCCTAGCTTGTTAACCCTGTTGTTGCCAGCTCACCTCTGCTGTAACACAGGTGTTTCAGGATAGAGGTTTCTCGCTTCTCTATTTGGTACCCGCAACTTACTCTGTTTTTTGCTTTAAGTGGCCTTTGAGTCTTTTTGAATGGACTGGGAGAATGCTGTAACTTATGAATAAAGTTAAAGTTCACTCAAATGTTATATCTTTGTCTTGCTCCTAATGTCACCTCTCCCTGCATTGCCTTTTTCAAATTTTCTTCCCATTCTGCAGGAGAGGTTTTGTGTTTGGACTCTGGAGTGCCTGTGCATCTGTGGGAAATATCCTCGGGGCATTCCTTGCCTCCTGTGTTCTCAAATATGGCTATGAGGTAGGTATTGCTGTCTGGCTTCTAGCTAGGACTCAGAGTGTCCAGTTTCATCTTCCTGAATTCTGTGGTAGCAAGCAGTAGGCAGAATAGAAAGGGTATTACTTTACTGACCCTTCCAAGTTGGGAGAAATGAGCCTGTGACTCCTCTGGAAATGGGACTGGTCTTATTGAAGAGCCCTAGTGTCATAGTATACCCTCTTCTAATTTGTGTGGCTTCAAGTGCTCTTTAGTCATCCATCACAGGTTCTCACTTAACTGAAATCACTGCTGCTGAATAGTGGTGAGGTTCTGACAGGCATGGAGACATAGCTTCTGTAACTGGGAGGAGGCCAGGTGTGTACTATATTGCTGTAATATGGCAGGCAGGCAATTGAATACAGGGGATGTAAGTGAACTGGCACATCTTGCAGTGTGCCACTTATGAGGACAGGCTAACAGAGCTGAGCTTGTCACTCTGGAGATGAAGAGACTTGGGGTACCAAATAGCAGCCTTCCAAAGCTTGTGAGAAGATTGCTGAAAAATCAGAGCGAGGCTCTTTCCTGGGTTGCATGGTGAAAGAGCTAAAATGCAGGGGGTATCAAGTGAAGCAGGGACAGTTCCAACTGGATGTTTGGAAAACTATTTCACTATGAAGTTAGTTAAGCACTGGAGCAAGGGGTCAGAACCTGGATGATCTGTCTTTGGGGGATTTCAAGACCTGACTGAACAAAGCCCTAAGCAGCCTGGTCTGAACTTGGTGTTTGACCCTTCTTTGAGCAGTCCCTTCCAGTATAGCTGGATCTGTGGTTGTGTTGAGTGAGCTCCTTCCTCACTGCTGTCACCTCAGTACACTAAACCAGCTGTTTCAGTGTGGTCTTTCAGCCTCGATAGAACTGAGTCCGTCCAGGAGATGCAGAGATCACTTGTTTCCAAGTTTTATGGATGTAGTCTGGGTTGTTGTAGCTGTGTTTACTCTCTGACAAGGTTGGAATGTGAAGAAACCCTCGTTAGTCAGGGAAGCCTATGTAACTGGAAGTGTTTTAAACAAAATTTGTATTTATTTGTCTTCAGTATGCTTTCTTGGTGACTGCCTCAGTACAGTTTGCTGGAGGAGTCATTGTCTTCTTTGGGCTCCTCACATCACCAAAGGAAGTGGGTAAGTAGAAGAGGGCTGTAGCATTTCAGTCCCTTCATGGAAAGCAGATCTGCGGCTTTCCATGTAGTACTAAAAGTACTGCTCTTTCTGACAGCACTTATCCTCAGGCTTCTTATAAAATGGTGTTGCAGTTCAGTGTATTTCATGGAGCAAATGCTTTACTCACCAAAATCACACTAAATGCCACTGTGCATAATGAGTATAGGGTCTGGATATTTTAAAAAGTGAAATAAAACAACCTGGCTCTAACATCTCCATTAGGATGTGCCTAATTATCAGTTTTTCTTCACCTGGAAAATCAGTATTTTTTTTAAAGAAAGGGTAGGCAAACTGATAACTGGCTATTGTAGGAGAAAACTATGACAAACCTTAACTGTGCAATGGGAAGGGAAAATACTTTTCAGCTGCAAATGTCCCTCCCACAGCCAGTTAAATAGCTCTCAGGTTGGATATGGTCCTTCTCTGAGAAGATGATAGGCAAGCCAAACTGTAACAGGAAAATGAACTTCTGGGCTTTGACAGGGCCATGGAGGAGGTTTCCCAGGTGCTTGCAAAGGCTGTAAAGTTGGTAGCACTAAAGCTACCATAAAGAGTGCTCATAAGAGCACCCAGCAGCCCAGAAAGTGCAGTGCAGTTCCTAGGGTTTCCGTTCCAGCGGAGGCCTTAACAGGAAGCAGCTGAGTAGTTGCTGGTACACTCAGCCTCCACGCTCAAGGGAAGCGGTACCCAGGAGCCAGGTCCAAGGGTCCCAACCACTAAATAAGTGGGGAAATGCACTAATTTGTTGTGTCTTCCAACTAATGGCCAGACACTCAGAACAGACAAAGCCGACGCCAGGATCAGACAGAGTACTTTCAAGAGCGCTAGAAGACAAAAGGGTAGAAACTGTCGACACTGCAGAACACCATCTAGAAGAGTTTCTAAGCCAAAGGAGGATGGAGGTATGGGAGAGCAAGGGAATTGCTAGAAGGGAGAATTGCTTAAAGGAGGCGAGCATAGCTTTAGAGTGGGGAGAGGGTGAATAGGCTCTGCTCTGTTTTTCTTTTTGTTGCATATCCCTTTTAAAACTTAGGCCTCCCTGAGCTTGGAGCAGATGAAGACGACAGTGTGGAGGAAGATGCCAACAGACCTTTAATGGGCAGTGATGATGCAGATGATGATGACCGGAATTACTCTATTCAAGCAACTGACACTGACAACCAGCCAAAGGCCATTGGCTTTTTCCAGGCTTGTTGCCTTCCGGGTGTAGTACTGGTGAGGACACAGATTCTTGAGTGAGATCTGACTTACGTTGTTAAACATAAAGCTGACTTTTTGTGTTGTCAGCGTTTGTTGACATCATTGTTAATATGTTGACCATGTGTTGTAGTTGTTGACATCTGACTTCTTTTAAGTTAAAGTGTTAAAACCTTGGGGTTGGGACTGTCATCCTTGTGTGCATGGATTATAATACTGTCTGGGTATGTGGTTGCATGTTGTTCTTCCCATTGGACTCCCTCTTTGTTTAGTGCACGTAAAGAGCCAACTAAGGGCAGAGATCTTGCCCTTTTTGCTGTTGAATTTAGAAGGGAGGCCGTGAACAAAGGTGGCTGTAGGATGCTTTCTTGGTAAGGTAGCTACACTGCCCTGAGGAATAGGATTCTCACTGCTCGCTGAGCATCACACAGAACTCTGTGGCACTGATACTGGGGGTTTGTTTTTTTTTAATTGCCTTAAAGCAGAAAGCTGGCCTCAAAAGCCTTAATCGGCACGATGTAATGCAGTGAAGTAGGCAGGGTTTTTATAAAAAAGTGGAAACAAGGCCTGGTGATGCAGTTTCCACATATCCTCATCCTGTCTGTTGTGTGAGAAAACCTGTACTTCTGCATCAGCAGTATTACCCAATTCATGGATTTGGTTCAGCTGAAAAATTAACCTGCCATTAAAAAACAATGTTAACTCTCTGTGTCAGTGGGCTGTGTGCCCCCTGAATACTAGAACCAGTACAAGAAAAGGGGCAGGGTGGCTGGTTCAGTAATACTGTGTGAACTCTCTGGATTTGATCATGAAGCAGAATTACTGAATGGACAGTGTTGTCAGATACCCTTAATGAGTAAAGCGAGTGGTTGTAGTGATTAAGGCAACACAAAATCTAGAATGGTTGGGTGGATTGTCAGTGTTTAGGGTGCTGGACAGTCACAGTTCTCTTTTTAAGACCCTGGTTGAGGGATGGCAAAAGAAAGCATACCCATCTTGA
This sequence comes from Elanus axillaris, assembly GCA_026212715.1. Classification (NCBI taxonomy): domain Eukaryota; kingdom Metazoa; phylum Chordata; class Aves; order Accipitriformes; family Accipitridae; genus Elanus; species Elanus axillaris. The sequence continues at coordinate 20,752,896 of JANZLQ010000025.1, forward strand.
GTTCTTTCCTAATATGGCTAAATGCCATATAAACTATAGGTTGGTTTTGGTGGTCCTAAGAATGGGCTGAGGTACAAAGAACCTTTAGGCAAAATTTCCTAGTGGTGGAGGCTTCCTCAGTTGATGTGTGACTTTTTTTCATTGGCTAGAACATAAGGAGGTACTATACAACTATGTTGCTGTTTCTTCTGAAGACGTTCTGTGCATTAACCCAGCAACACGATCACCTCTGAGTCTAAGGTTTATCTGATGTCAGATCAGTGCCCAGCCAAACCAGGACACTATGTCAGATCAGTGAGCGACCAAATACTGAGAGAACATCCAAAGCCTTGTCAAGATTCTACAAAGACTTTATTTGACATACTTTTTCTGTAGTTCCTCTCTTCTCCTGCTGAGTGATATGGTGCAAGAGTTTTAGTACAGACAGCTTTCCCCTGAGCCCTCTGTATTCCTGGGTTCCCTTTGATGTTCAGCATTAAGCTTTCATAATACTGCCTTCTTACGTGAAATGCAGAAGCACTTCCCTCTGAAAGCTTTAGCTGGATACAGAGCTCTGTGGGAAGAAGCAGAAATGCTGTTTGCATTTCTCAAGTGCTAACTGCTTGCTGGCCCTCTCTTTGTCCCAGTACTCTTTGGCCTATGCCTGCTTGAAACTGGTGAATTATTCATTCTTCTTCTGGCTGCCCTTCTACCTCAGCAACAATTTTGGATGGAAAGAAGCAGAAGCTGACCAGCTCTCGATCTGGTATGATGTGGGAGGAATAATAGGTGAGTGAGCAAGTGAATGACATCTTCCTGCAGTTGCCCTGCTAGTGTTTGAAAATGAAAGACAATGATTGCAGCTCAGAGCAGTCATGTTCAGTGGGATCTAGTTGTTTACTAAATATATGAAAAGTCTAGTTATGTATGTGGCTGCTTGGCTGTGTTTTTTTCGAAAACACAGAGTATGTGAGCACCCTAAAGAGTTTACATAGAGTTTAAAGGGCACTGTCATATTCTTGGACATTACACCCAGTGGACATTTTCTTTACTCACTAGGTCTTCTTGAAAAGTGCTGTGTACAAAATGGTGTCCCTGCTCCTTGCTAATTCCTTTTTTGACAGGTACCTTTGAGGGAGAGTTTGGATCTGGACTTACTGGGTACTGTACTGTCCTGTCTGTCCTGTTTTTTTTAAGAACAGACTCAGCACAGATCTCAGCAGAGCAGGCACAACTGTGTTACAGTCACAAATAAAATGTAATTGCACTTGTTTCTGCTGGCTTCAAAATCTGACCCTGGTTCTCCAGAATAAAGAACATATTGTATATGTGTTTAGACTTCCACTCTCCTGTGCTCAGTTTCTTGCTTTATTACCTTGTCCAGTTAGCTTTCCTAGAATAGACATCCTTGTTCTGGTCTGTTCAGGGTCAGATTTTTTTGCCTCTGTGGCCTTTTCTGTGTTAGGCCTTCTCAACATTTTAGTTTTTACCAGCAGAGCAGTTCTTGCAGAGGCAGCAATGATATACAAAAGGTGATTTTTATCAGCTGTCAACATTTCTTGCAATTAGTTGCACCTACCCCAAGCAGGCGAGACAGCAGGGAATATGAGGACCCTGGGTGCTAATGCTTTCCCTGTGGAAAAAGAACTGCCTTTTCCTGCACTTTCTGTTAAAGAAATCAGCCACAATGTTAAGCTTGCTTACGTCCAGAGTTGTGGTGATCCTAGAGCTGTGATGTTCCTGGAGGGGAAGGAAAAGGAAAGCAGGAGCATTGGCTAGTTGTGTGCCAGAAAAAAAAAAAGGTAATAAATTCCTGGAAAAGCAGTATGAGTAATTTTTCCTGCTCTGAGCCACTTAAGTTTACTGTTGTCTCTGTATCTGGGGCAGTAAGGGCAGGACACTTAGTTTTCAGCATTTCAGAGAGAATGTGTATTGATGAGAAGGCAAGAGGCCACTGCACTCAGTGAAATGAGTTTTGTTCAAGGTGTTAGCATCCTGAGCCTGACAATGATTTATTTTTTTGCAGGTGGGACTATCCAGGGCTTGATTTCTGATGTGCTACAGAAGAGAGCCCCAGTGCTAGCAACTAGCCTGATCTTTGCTGTAGGCTCCCTGTTTGGATACAGCCGTGAGTATGCTTGTGCTGCATAATGGTAAGAGGTTTGTTTGGTACTTCTTAGAGACAACCAGAGCACAGCCTTTACTAATTACGTCTTCTGGTCTTGAAACTGCTTCTGGGTCAGGATTGTGCCTTTTGGTTTATTTTGCCTGAAGTGTGGCACTGCACAGAAAGAAATCTGTTCTCTAGTTAATGAGGTGGAAAAGAATTAGCTGAGATGGTTGGATTTCCCTGTACTGGTGAGTTATGGTACTGATCCTTATCCAGTGTCAGTGAGATTTTTGGCATTGTCATTGTATCAACACCACAACTGGCAGAGCAGGAAATCTCGGGTGCATCCCTATAGCAAGACGAAAGAGAATCTGGGGGCAGATCTGTGCTGGAGTATATATACGCTACAAAGAAGCAGAAGCTCTTAGACTTCATCACTTAGAGAAGCCTAAGTGGTGAAATTGAAGAGTTTCTGCCTCTTTTATAATAGATACAGTTCTTGGTGACTGGTTATTGAAAGGAGTCTGTCAGGAAAACTCAGTAGAAGAAGACAGGCAGATCTCATTTCTATGAAACGTCTGTGAAGCTCTTCTAAAGGTAACAGTTTTCTGTCTTCAGACCTGATGTCCTGTGGTACCAGAGTGCTTTAACTCACTGGGATGTCATTTCACTTCTCTGTATCTTCCTCCAAAACGAGGTGGTGATACAGACTGGCTCTTATAGAGCACTTTGAGATCTGTGGACAGAAATTGCTGCCTGAACTGGATACGAACAGTTAAGTGTGCCTTTCAGAAGCATGCTGGCTTACTTGGATGGTCTCAAAGGAAGTCAATAAGGCATAATCATTAAATAGCAAGGATTGGGTTTGTTGGAGTTCAGTGGAGTTTTGTAGGCTTTTGCGTGAACTCATTACTTTCAAAAGTGCATTGGAAGCAAGTATAAAATTATTGCTGATGAAGTTTGAAGTTTGTTCTCGATAGCAGAGCAGCCAGAAGTCCAAATGTCTTGTGCTTAGCTCTGTCCAGCTAGATATAGGAGGCTCAGACAGGCGATAGAAAGTTACTGCGGTGTGATAATTAAAATCCATTGGCCAAACCAGGAAACCTTTTCATGCTTATGGTGTGTTGCACATAAGAGTATTAATGGCCTAAGAATATGTGAAAAGGGCTGCAACTTGCCTTACACATGGTAATTTGACCATGTGTGAGCCCCAAGTTGAAGCAGTGAGTAAGGAATTCAGGTGTTGCCTGGAAGTGAGGTATCGGGGAAAACAGTGTCTGAAAAGCACTGAGAAACTGTAGTGGAAAACCAGCTGCGTGTCCACAGTATGATGCTGATACTGGAAGGGCAAGTAGAACGTGTAGATCCCCAAGTGTGGATTTGTAACGTGGACTGAGGATATGGAGTTTTGCATTGTTTGCTTTGTGGTACAGCATTGTTTAGGCAGTTGCTGGCTTACTACCTCCAGATCTAATTTCTGTATTTTAAAAAAGATCTTAGAAAATTCAGAACGAATGGAAGGATGATTCAAGTATTGAATACTTTATGGTGGGAGTTGAGTCTAACTTCCACAGGGAGACAGAGGGAAGATTCTCTTACGATTCAAATGGCTTTTCAAGGAGGGAAAATGCAAGCTCTGTGTCATCAAAAGAGGCATAACAAGGGCTGTAACCCAGAGCCAGGCAAATCTGATATTGAAATAGGGCACAATTTTAATGATAAAGGTGACTTTTCTACTGTAAATTGCTGTTGGGAAACTCCTGGGTCTTTAGTCTCTAAATGCCTTTGCAGTAAGATTAATCTCTGTAGAAGTCTCTAGTCAAACAGAAGTTATTGTTGTGGTCACTATGTAGTTAATTGAACATGCAGTTCAAACTGGATGTTTGCATGCTTTCTGATCCTTCCTCAAGTTCATTTGTTTTATTTACACTTATCTGGTCTTTCTCTTGCAGGTTCTCCAAACAGTAAACCTATCAATGCTGTGATCATGGCAATTACAGGTATCTTATCAAATGCCACTGTTATGCTAGTAGACATATATATACCTTGCAGAAAAAGCAGTAACACCAGCCTCAGGTGGTGGTAATGCATTTGTGTGTGCTGCCATCTGTGCTGGTTTTGCAGAAAGAGTAAAAGCTGGGGGCCAAGTTCTGTTACTTTTGGAATACAGCTGTAGGAAAACTGCCTTACAGAGGGAGGTATTGAATATAGACTATATAGAATAATGGCTTGGAACTAAAGGGGTCTGCCTTGGCTCAGTATAATAAGGACAGATTTATGCCAAAATACCTAGCAGTGATTTGGTATCTGAGAAGGTGTATATATGGCAAAGTCATGAGCTGCAGCTCAAATTTGAGGGTGTTTATCAGAACCCCCAATGCCCTATGTGCTGTGAGAGGTCACAAGCTTTGTGTGCTACCAGACATACTATGCTGTGTTATGGAATTAAGATTAGCTTGCATGAATAGAGCCTTTCTTTTCAAACACTCCTACTACAGAACTCTCTGTCCTGTTGCATTTTTTTCCTCCCTTCCATCTCCTTCACCAATCCCTGGAGACTGAGGCAGTAGCATGGGGGTATACTACTCCAAAGTAGAAATGTGTCTAAATCTGCTTCGTATTGAGGGTTTGTATATGCATGCTGTTTAAAAGTAGCTTTCTGTATGCAGTTTGGTGTGTCCTGACTCTCCTTGCAGAGTGTGCCACAGCTAATTGCCTCGGTTTTGCTGTTGGATAAAAATGTGCTTGTTGGCAATTTCTGTGTGCGTACTCCAGGTATGCCATGACTGTATGCTTCAGCTGTGAGGGTACACTTCTGCCTACAATTAGTCTGTGATCATTGTCCCTAGACTTAATCCTTTTCCTGAGCTTTGCATGGTAGAAAATCTGTGTTTTGAAGATGATCTGTAGAGAATCTATCCTCATGCTTGTTTTGCACCACGGCTGTTTTCTTGGCACTTCCAGGATTTTTCATCGGAGGCCCTTCTAACATGATCAGTTCTGCAATTTCTGCTGACCTGGGGCGCCAGGATCTGGTGAAAGGCAGCAGTGAGGCTCTAGCAACAGTCACGGGAATTGTGGATGGAACTGGCAGTGTTGGTGCAGCAGTGGGACAGGTGAGGCTACCCAAGGAAAATAGAGGTCTGGGGAAAGAGGCAGAGTCTGTTGTGGTTAGAGATGTTAGCTCATTCCTCAATCCAAAGTTGCATGTAGAAAGAGAGAGAAGGAGAGGGTTGGGTTTTGTTTTTTTTGTTTTTAATTATGTATTTATTTAAGAAACAATCAAGGGAACGTGTGTGTTTTAAGCACCCAGTGGAAGCAATTTGATTAAGAACTAAACTAAGTATTCATAGTGCTAATGTTATGGCACTTTCATAGTTCAAATGAATTTCAGAGACTTTCATATCCTGAACTCCAAAAAGCAAGTAAAGGTCCGCTTCACAAAGAGTGAAAAGAAAATACTTGGAAGTTTGTTTGGGATTTTTTTGTTCAAAGGTAATAGCAAAACCTTTGCTTACAGAAAAGTTTACCTGTATAGCTGAGTAAAATTAGAATACCTGTTATGAATGTTACAATGTTTATAAAGTAATTTAAAATTTGCTCTTATTTGTTGTTCCCCTTTTTATCTACGGATACCTTTTACACCTTGTAAATCCAGCACCACTTGCTTCCATAGTCCTTACAGTATGCTGCCAGAGGTCTGAAGGCTAGACTGTTGCAGAAAAGGAAGCTGACAGTGTGCCCACTGGGGACATTCTTTCTTCTCAAATACAAGTGTTAACTGTGTGGAAGAACACAGTGGTGCTTTGGGGAGAGGAGGATTTAGTAGAAAGATTGGAGGTAGTTCTGGATGCAGGCAAGGCCTAGAAGTTTATTTTCTGGAAAGGGATTTGGGTTTGTATTTGGCATTGATTGCATGATAAATAGAATCGTTCAGTCTCTCTTTCATAGGAAAGATGCCATTTAGCTCCATTAAACATGGAAAATTACGAGTGCTTTGTGGACATCTTAAAGTGCACTGTTACACTCAATGTTCTTCTTGCATTGTCTCCAGTGTTTCTGTCTTCCCACACACATTCCATTCAAACTTACATCATCATAAAAACTGGGTCTTCAGTTCTGAAAAATTCCACCTGCCTCCAATTCTAACGGTGCATTTATTTCAACAGAGACAACCATGATGTCATTCTGGGGATGTGTGAATAACAGCAAATGCACAATGAACATGTTAGAAATTCAGATCCTGTTTTGTGCTGATATACCCAGTAGTGAAGAAGGGAGGCCCTTGTACAGCATCTCAATATAAATCTGCTAATAGGGAATACATTTTCTTTTGTAGCCTGTGTAATCTTTTGAACTAGGATGCAGTTCAGAACAGACTGTAGTCTCAAGTACCTATGATGAAGGGTTAAGTAGTTAGTGGTTGCACAGCTCTTGAAAATACATCCTGTGTAATTTATAAGCCATTCTAGAGCTTTTAGTTCTTCTGAGAGTACTTACATCCACTTATGTCCCAGTGTTCTGTGCAAAAACCTTGTGTTCAGCGGAGTCAATTTGTCACTCTTTGAAACTGTAGTTCAGTTCTGTCTTTATGCTGCTATGAGTTACTGTAAAGCTTCGGGATGGTATCTCTGCTTTGCTGAGACTGTGGGTTTTACACAGAAAGACTGCTGTCCTGAGTCATCTCTTCTGACAGGAAAAGATCAGCTGGAAGGTTTTGTATGAAGCTCTGTATGGAGTGTTAACAACCCACAAATTCTAGAAAATGAAAGAGTAATGCCTGAAAGTCATGCTTATCTTCCCAGTGTGAATAATTTTTCCCCCCCTTTCTTTTTAGTATCTAGTGTCTTTGATCCAGGAGAATCTGGGATGGATGTGGGTTTTCTATTTCTTTATTCTAATGGTAAGAAATCTCCTTTTTAAAAATTCTGTGTCGAAGTTCAATTTGCAATAGAAAGTTTCTGTGAGAACCTTAAAATTGTGACTTAGATGCAATCTATTTCTGCAGCAGCTGCAAATTCTGATGCCGTTCTTAAAATGGTCTACTGTATGCCTTTGCCTCAGGGCATGTAAATCAGCTGGGTTCATTTTGGATCCTTCAAAGTCATGTTGGCCAACAGGATATGAGATTGTGGCAGAGGCACAAAAATATTTGCCTTAGAATACCTGTATCCATTTCCTAAAGCTCACACCACCTGACTGACTTCCAAGGCAGGACTTTTTCCTCCTTCGTGTCCATGATACTTAGTTCCTAATATCTAAGTTAAGCTGCTTTTTTTGTTAGCCCTTGAAGATTAGTGGAAGGAGTGATAAGGATCTTGAAGCTAAAACGAAAATGCCTTGCCTTGGTATACTGCTGGTGGAGAAGACCATCCAGGCCCTGATCTCCTCAGCGTTGCCACAGTGGTGAAAGCTATACAATTCACCCATTCTTCCCTGCTGCAAGTGCCAGGAATTGTCTTTGCATCTGTGCTGACAAGGGAAAAGGCCACTTTGGTAAGCAGCAGAGGTGGCCAGGAGGAAGGCCACTGAGGAGGTGAAGGCTCATCTTTATGAAGATAAGATCATGACAGCTAAAATTGTTTGAGCTTTCCTGCAAGCTCAGTCCTTCCATCTGCTGTGCCACTTTGTCATCGCTTCTCATAGCCTTTATCTTTCTGGGGAGGCCTTGAATGCACTTTGGAGCTCAGGATGGCTGCAGCTATGGTTGCTCAGTGCTAATTGTCCTCGATGTGATTCTTTTCACAGACGAGTTCAACAATCCTGTTCATTTCACCATTAATAGTGAGGGAGGTCAAATCGCTTCTGCATGAGCGGCACCTGCGAATGCTGGCGGAGTGACTTCTGCTTGCCTCTGGAAGGACTGTTGTATGGACCTGACAGCTGGGATACCAATCAAAACTCTGGGAGAATTGTTTCTTACACCCTCCAGGTTTGGACTAATTCAAAATAGCTTGATTGGTCTGCCTTTGGCAAACTCAATAGTGAAGTACCAAACACCTGTCCTGAGACCACCCGCATCATGGAGCTGCTGACCTAAGCTAGACAATCCACGGGACTGGCGGACTGTCCCAGCCTACCAGACTCTTCTGTGTCAGTAGTCACACTAGGGTCTTCTGTTGGGTGGTCTCACTGCTATACCCGTTCTTATTTATTTCTGGATGTCCTGACCAAAGGTCAACTGTTTAAAGCTGATGGTGGAGAGGCAGTTGCAATGAATTTGGATGCTCTGTTGTGCCGGTGAAATCATACAGTGCATCTCATGGGTAGTCTAAATTTACGATCACTTTAGCTTTTAGAAAGGGCAAAAATAATTATTTGGAATTTGCGCTGTCCAATTGTTTAAAAAATGCTGTTGCTAAATCTGCACAGACGGACCTCTGCTATCTCTAGCTATTAACTGTCACATATTCCAGTAGATTCACATGGAGAAGTTACCTCCATATTTGTTTTTAGCATTTTTTAATAATAATAGTATCACTAATCTCTGGGAAATGAGATTTCAGTTTTTAACTATTTAAGCAGACAAATAGTGTGCAATACTTTACTGTGATCTCTGAGAATAAGCCTTAATAGATCCTTTCTGTCTAAAGGATCCTTGAATGGCTTTGGGGATCAGTAATGGGACACAAATAATTTCACTACTGCTTTGTTATTTGAACTCTGATCAATACTGACCAAAATGGGACTGTCAGGTGACCCTCTAAGGAAGCTGGTGTCACTGATTTCATACTCATTGGGCAATCGCTCATCTCCAGCAAAGGAGAACCAGAATGGAATTAAAGGCATTTAAGGGATCTGGCTGCTGTCAGACATTGGCTTCCAGACAGGGACTGAAGGATACTTGTGAAAAAGCATCAATGAGCAAGTGCTGCTGTCTTCCCCCATGCTCCTTTGCCTATGGCTGTGTAGGGGACCTCAAGCTCCAGGGTTTTAAAGCTTGAGTTCTATCCCGAAGAGAAAGGTAGATGCAAGTCAGCACTAAAAACATGTGACTGCACTTAGTATGGTGGTATTTGAGTATTTTGCAGTACTGTGATAAGCATGGTAACTGACTGACACCGCTGACTTTTCTTGGTGATGTTAATGGATCATCGAGTAACTTCTCAACAAATTGTTTTCTGCTTATGCCTTGGGATGTTTTGTTGTAATAGGTATGTGTTAACCAGCAGAACTTTTGATCAAACACTCAATCTACCTAGGCAGTGATGCCTGGATGGGGGTGGGGGGCAGCCAAATTCTTGGAGATGAAAATTTGAAACTTTTTTTAATGGGAAAAGTTGCCTTTTAAAAATGTACAGTGATTTATTTTTTTTTTAAATTTATGAATGTCAAATTTTAGTCATGTGTTGATTGTAATGAGTGGAACATTTAGTGCCTTACGGTTTTACTGTATTGAACGGTTGCTTGGTGATTGCTGCTTCTGCAGTGACAGCTCTGTGGATGGACAGCTTTGCTTACTGTGAAACTCAGTTGCTCCATTTTATACTTTTTTTGAGTCTCTTTCTTGGTGGAGGCGATTCTTGCATTTTTTGCTAACCCTTGAAAAATTTCAATGCTTGGAAAAAAGATGCCATTAAGCTGATGAGGGACCTGAATCCTGTTCTTGTCTCTTCTCCTTCCCATTCCAATTTTTGCCTGTATAATTAGAGCAGGAGACTGAGAATCTATCATCCTGTTCTCAGAATTATGCCCTGGGGTTAGTGTTCACATCCCAAGCTACTCATTAGCCCCTGTACAAATAGAATCAAAACTCCCTGAAATTTAGTTCTAAAATTGATGGTGGCACAGTTTGCCCCAGCCACAGTGTCTGAGAATCTGTGGTTTCAAATTCCAACCTGGATGAGCTTTTTGGCTGGCTGGCTGGGCACTAGATAAGCTTCTGATGAAAGGTAGGGTGGGAGAGGGACTGCCGGGGTCNNNNGGGGGGGGGAGGCAGGCCCCTGTAACAAATGGTTTCCTGTGAACAGTTCTGTCCCCTCTTGAGAAGTGTCAGATGTGTTGTGAGCACTGCAAGCACAAGCTGCCCAGCAGCTCGCATGTAAGTGTGCGGCAGTGCTTTGAGGCCACCCTCAATTAATTAGCTAGGCATACCTATGACTTCAGGATTGTTTTGTTGTTGTTGTCCTGGGTTTTTGGTTCTGTGTATTTCCTCAGGGTGCTCAGATGGAGAAAGGTTTTCAATCTGATCATGTCCAAACTGATCTCACATGAATAAACTTACTTTGACTCAATCTGGGCTAATTCTTCTGTGTGCTCCATTCCACTCTTCTCAGTGTGGTTCTGCTGAGTGTGCTTCTCTTCCTCCTCATTCTAGGCCTAGCTCTAACAGCTGCTTTTCACTCAACTGCTGTGAAGACCAGAGGCTTGACTAACACTGAAACCAAACCCTCATCCCAATCTAAACGGGGGTCATGTCCCACATGCTGCGGTTTTGGCACTCTTCCTGATCAGTCTCATGAGAAGCTTTGTGAGAGTCCCCTAACAGAGATGCCCATAAAGGTGTAATTAACAGTTTTAAATAAAAAAGCCAGAACATTTACTTGGTTTTATTTATTTATTTGTTGATCTGCATGAAGTCAGGTGTTCTTCCCTTGAAATGAAATGTGCCATGTGGCTGCAGGCCCTGCTGTGCCTTCTCTCCTGTGGCTTGTTTCTTTAAACACAAATCCACACCTATGCTTAGCTGTGTTTAAATGGACACAGTGGGGAACTTTGTAATTGTGTTTGTGTTTTATAGTTTACCATAAATTCAGAGTTGAGCACAATACTGGATTGCCAGAGAAACCTCATGCCTGCAAGTTCTGGTCCCTCAACTCCAAGTAGTTTGGTGGTGCTATGATGCTATTCCTCAAGAGAAGTAACATTTTGTATTTTTACTACTTTTCTGTCATCTTCCCCCCCCCGCTCATGAGGAACTTTCTATCTGACTCTGGAGGTACTCTAAGGAGTAGAGCTTTGCCTGAGTATCTGTTTGAACATGCTGATAGTAGCAGTCTCTGTCATCACTGCTGTGACTGTGATCTCCAAGCAGAAGTGTAGGAATTACTTTTCTGAGTGCAAAGGAAGCTCATTAGGAACTGATCTTTGGGCGTTTGGTTGTGGCCCAGGATGTGACAGACTCTGACCAAACTGGTTATGAAGGAAAAGGTGTGCTTCAGCCCCGTAATGCTTTCCCATATCGGGAAGTCCTTGCCATAGGTGCCCTACAAGCAATGCTGTAGGTGCTGGTTTTCTCAGAAGTCTGCTATGGAAGCCTGCCTGGCAGCAGTATCACGGTGCTCTCCAAAGGGGGAAGAACTGGGCTTCTGCGCAGGGTGCTGGGCAGCCGTAGGGAGAATGTGAGCTTCTTGTCCTCACCAAACCTAGAAGAACAGCTTTCCGTTCTGCAGGAAAGTGAGAGGAGAAGCAGCAGCATGTTTTAAGGGTTATTGTTTTCTCCCCGAGATAAAAGGAGAAAGTATCTATTTCAAGACAGTCCCACAGATCTCACCAGTAAAAGCACTAGCTGTTCAGGGATGTCTCACATACCACTGATCAGTTACTCTTGTGTAATTTTGCCCTCTACCCAGCAGTGGCCAAAGTGCTCTGCCAAACTGATTTGCAACTTCTCCCTCCCTTCTTTTCTAACTGAGAATGCCTACAGGGATGTTTTGGGTTCTGTGTTGCAAAAGTTTTCTAAGGCACAGCATGCCCACCTTCCTACATCTTTGTCAAGCCTTATCTAATCCTTTTAGTAAACAGCCTACTGTTCTCTGAAGGCTGTAAATACAAGCTCTTAGACCATTTTGTGGGGTTGGATCAGGGCGGGGGGTGTGTTATGTACAGGCCCATGAAAGCATCTTTGTTCTATTAAACCCTTTCCTAAATGAGAGTTGCTTAGATGAATATTCACAGTAATGCAAAAAAGAATTTAGGCAATTGCTGTGAATGTTCCTTTTGGTTCTCCTGCACTGGTGATTATGTCTGTGTACATTTGCATCCCAGGAGGTTCTCCTGGAGTATCTCCTTTGACCACCTCTGCAACAGAGTTCAGGTATCTATGAAAACAAATATGTGTGATGGGCAAATCACAAGGTACTCCTGGAGCACAGGAGCAGATAGCAAGTTTTGTGGCTCTCTTGTTAGGTTTAAGATTACTGCCAGGAGAAGGAAGATTTCTGCTGAGATTACAGAAGCCCATGTCAACTATTTGGGGACAACCTCTCTTGTTTCACAATAGCTTTTAAAGTAGCAGATGGCAGTTGATGGACCTCTAGGTGAATTGGTGAAGTCTGTGTTCTTGCTCAGTTGCAAAGGATAGGAAATCCGTACACTACTACTTCTTGTCCTTGTGGGCCATGTAAGTGAGAATATAATCCAGAGTGTACCAGTGGAATGACAGCAGATAAGGATGAGACTTCTTACATGTGCTATTTAAATTGACTACCTCATTGCAGCAAGCAAAGTATTGGGGATTTGGGATGGGTTCATTTCTCTGGGCTCCTGGATCCCAACACTAGCTCAGAGAACTCCTACACCTGGAGACCTACTTCCTCGCTCTTTTCCTGTTCGTCAGGTGCGACCAGTTTCTAGAACTCACTCATCCGCTCTGGGGTGCATGGCAGAGAAAAGCGATGTAGGGCTGGCAAAAGCTGGTGGTGCTTGCCTGCAGTGAGTGCCAGAGATGACAAAGCAATTGGGTAATAGCTGACTGTGCTACTCGGCCAGAAAGATGGGGTATCTGAGAGGCAGTTTCATCGAGACTGGCTCAACCATTCATTCACCTCTTCTTCAGCTTCCTTGCCCTCTGCTGTAACTCTTGCATCCTTCTGGGAATTTCAACATTTCATTTCTTCCAGTCAGAAGCAGGTTCATCCCAGGACTGCTTATCAAGGCACAGCAACAAGTAGAACGGGCAGCAACAGGTGGCTACGGTTCCTGCTGTCGAATGCAAAGGAGCTGTTACGCAAGGAGAGACACAAAAGGTAGGAGCCTGCCTGTGATACCAGGTGTGCATCGGCATTGCGCCAGCACGAGTGATTTCTGTATTAGTGCACACCTCCAAAACGGCACGTGAGCGTGCGTGCAGGGCTGGTAGAGTCTCTGCTGGAGGTGGCTTTTCACTGCTTAGCTTTGGTTTTGTGCGCATCTGTGATGCTGTTTGGGGCTACTGGAGCTCCCAGGCCAGTTTTTAAACACGGTCTTGGCCCTGTGTGCTCAGGGAGCGTCAGAACTGGGTTTCCTGAGGGAAGGAGGAAGGTGTTGGGGGAACATGGAGCCATGGCCCCAGCAGCTGGGTGCCACCCTGGTTCTGAGGGAATCTGGCCTTTGCTCCCAGGTGGCGAAATCCAGATTGCTTTATGTGCTTGGTTCTGCTGTACTTTGCTACTTGCTTTGGCTGCTATTTTGCTATCAGTTGGATGAGGATCTCTGCCTGTCTTCTGCGACTTCATTGACTGCAGTTTTCTCAACTGCCTTCACTTCTTACACGGAAGGGAGCAGGGAGTTGTTTTGGAGGGTTTATCATAAGGCAAGGGCTTGGTTTTCCTGACTTGATCTTTTCTTCCACTGTTTCACCTCAGTTTACCTGTTCAGCCTCAAATGTGCAGGGCCAGATTCCTCCCTCTTCTGTCTCCAGTCTGTTTTCTTTGCTCCAGCCTTTGTGGTAGCTTGTCTCCAGGACTAGAAAAGGAGCTGGTATTTTCTGTGCTAACAAAGTGAGCATTGTAATGCAGTTGCAGAGTGGGTGGATGTGATTGCCGACAGACGTATTCCTTCTGCTAGGGTGTGGATTAAAGCTCAAGGTGACTTTGTTCCTGCACAAATTCACTAACTTTCCCCAGGGAACTGAAGGGGCAGGGTTGGGAGGGGAGAAGTATGATAAATGAAAGTGTCAGAAGGAAATGCACTTATATAGCAGGCCCTACCAAACCGTAAATGCGTGCTCTGTGAGGAACTTTCAACATAGCTTAAGGTAGCACTCAGTGGACTGAAAAAACCCAGGACAATGTTTAGCTGAGAAGTTGAGTGTGGCTCTCTGCAGGCTGCTATCCCAGTGTAATTGCCTGGGTAAGTGGATTAGCGAGCAGCAGCGTGGCTTGTTCAGGGTTAGGCAGGCTCTGAGGGCACTGTTCCTTGCAAGAGGATGAGATGGAGGCAGGCAGCCTTTGCTGCTCTCTACCAGTCAGACCTGTTTGACACTGAAAGCTGTGGCAGACAGTTGGGTTGTCATCGCGTGGGCTCACTGGGAAGGGTCCCATGGAAACAGTTCCTTTCAGAGCTATCACTTGTCCTTATATGCCATGAGGTGGGTATGGTGACAGCAAATCACATCTTGGGACACTTCTCTGCCTATGTTGCCATGGGAATCGGCGTCTTCTGCAGCTTTGTCTTCTGTGAAAAAAGAGAAGTATTGTTACCTCTCCTGACCTATCCACCCAAATGTGCCAAGGATGCAGGGGTTGTGGTCAGCCACATCGTGCCTGAAGCAAAACGTTCGTATCAGGGACAGGGTTGCCAGCTTGCTTGTCTTAAAATCTCATCCGGCCATGCTTGTCCCTCTGCAACAGTTACCACGTCTACAGTACAGGGTGGTGATGCAGAGCACAAAGCGGTGGGGCATGCTGGCCCAGGTAGCCCTGCTCCCTTTGCCCTGGGTGTTGGATGCAGAGCTATCTGACCTTGTCAGAGTGACAGGGCTGGGACCTGCCCTTGCACCTGCTTCACAGTTCGGTAGAAGAATCTGGGTCATGCAGATGTCTGACATGCCAAAACATGAAGTCGCTTCAAAAGCCTGGCATGGCCCAGGGGTTCAAACGCCAATCCAGTGGGGACTCATGTGGGGTCCCCTGCTTTTGGGGTGCTGCAGGGGGGGGGCTGAGGTATACCAGGTTTGTGGGGAGAGATGCCGTGTTTTGTCTCCCTCCCCAGGTGACTGAGCAGCCCCTGGCAGGGATGTGGGAGCCACGTGGCCGGTCCATCACAACCAGGAGGCGAAGGGACCCAAGGAGTTGCCAGGGAGCGGGAGCCTGGTCAGGATCCTAACCCAGGATCTGCATCTCTCCTGTGCTCCAGCTCATGGCCAAGCCCTGCTGAGTGTGGTAGGGAGAGAAGGGAAACTGCATTTACAAAGCAAGCCTTAACTCTTAGGGGGAACTGTCCGGTCCCTGGAATTTTCCATGCTGTACAGGGAGCCAAAGCTCTCGCTTTGAACCATCCTGCGGAGATAACGAGAAATTAGCTCGGTTCAGAGAGCTCCCCGCCTTTGTACCGTACATCTCGTTCCTTCCTCCCAGCCCTCGCTTGTGTCATTTCTTTAGATCGTAACTGATCTCTATTTTAGTTACACTTCTTAAGTGGATTCTGATACAGAATTAAAAGATATTTATCTGCCCAAAACTCCTACAAAATAAAGAAGTGGTGTTATTTCCATGGTATGAATGAGGAACTGAGTCAGCAGGGGGCTAAATGACACATCTGAGGTTACCCAAGAGTGCCGAGCGCTGCTGAGAACCGAATCTGGCAGTTCCTCTCCCCACTGCCAGAGCCCTCGCCCTCTGTGGCGCTGGATGTGGGGCATCACCCTGCTCTGCCTTTCCTCTCGGCTTGGGCCCTTGGACTCTGAAATGAGCCATGAATGCAGTCAGCCACTTTTCAAGGGGAAAGAGTGATTTATCTCGAGCCCTAAGCTTTTGGCACTGAAATTAAAAGTAGAAGTTGGACCGGTCTGTGTAAATAAACCCACAATTACAGTCCAGCGCTTTTGCTTAGACTTTGGTGTTTGTGGTGCCACCTTCTCCTGGGGAAGCAGCTGTGATGCCTCCAACTGACAAAAGGTTCATATTTGTGCTGAAGTTGACACGGGGTTTGCAGCTAAAAATACTGCGTGCTTTCAAACTGTGCTGCTTCATGCTGTGCAAAGTCTTCTCGATGATCAGTCATTCAAGTTAGAAGCGGTTAAATGTAGAAATACAGATGGGAAACGTGGAATTTTGGAGCAGCAGGAGAAAAAGGCCACAGCAGTTTAGCCTGGGATGGAAATAAACCACACAATTCGCTCTCAAAAATGTGTGCAAGTGCTGTATTTTTAAACATAAAAAATATCTATTTAATAAGCTGTTTTAAATGAGTCATTCAAAAAATGCAGGAAGTTTCACTTTCTCATCTAATAGATGCGTGCTTCTGTGTTTACCCTTTTGCATATGTATGAGTACATACACATGTGTAAATACATGAAATGCTGACATTGTTGTAGCTTGAACAGTTTTTCCACATTTCTCCCTCTTCAAGTGGTGTTGTTTAGTCTTCAAGGATATTCATCACAAAATCCACTTTAACTCATGCACTGCTAATTTAACAGAAAGGGGCTTGAAGCTGTTTTCGTTGCTTTTGACGTCTGTCTGCAAAAGGGCCTTCTTGGAAGTTGTCAAGAATATTGAAATAAAACAACAGGATAAAAACAATGAATAATAGAGGGTAGGCAAGTAATGACTCACCATGAAATACCGTCAGTGGAATATGCTGAGCTCCAGCTCAGCTCGGTCTGGCTACCTATGCATCATTGCTGAGTTCTTCGAAATGTGCCACTACAAATGGCTGATGCAGTCAGCTAACCTCAGTGAAATGGTACAACTTCAAAGCTCTGGAAATAATAAAAGTCGTGTCTGCCACAGTCTGCTTACTCACCCTTGAAACAAGCTGGTATGAAAGCAGCAGAGAGCGATTTAGGCTCGCAAACAAACTGACTTGCAGGCTGTGATGTGTTAGAAATTAGTCATGTTTTGGTTCGTGCTTCTGATTTTGCTCAGCAGTCGTCTGCGGTGCCTCGGCCTCTGCCTGCTGCCCTGAAAGTTGAGCAAGAGGGGAGAAGCAGGGAGCGATGGGGCAGAGGGTCTCCTCCAGAAAGGAGAATTGAGCTGTCCGAGCTGCCCCACCGCGCGCGGTCCAGCGCTGGCAGGCAGCCCTCCGCACCGGCATGGCCGTGCTGTTGCCTCTGGTCAGGGGTTTGCTGGGTGACCTGCTGCTGAGGGCTGGGATTTGCCAGCATTGCCAGCGGGCAGGAGCGGCGGAAGTTGGGAAACACATTGGAGGTTGGGAAGTGCATCAGACATGATGCTTGAAGGCACAAAGGGATGCTTTATTGG
Source organism: Elanus axillaris (assembly GCA_026212715.1). Classification (NCBI taxonomy): domain Eukaryota; kingdom Metazoa; phylum Chordata; class Aves; order Accipitriformes; family Accipitridae; genus Elanus; species Elanus axillaris. The sequence continues at coordinate 20,770,110 of JANZLQ010000025.1, forward strand.
CCTGGGGCTTGTCATTCAGCCGCCTCCCCAGTGTGGACACCTCCGCAGGAAGGTCTTTTACCTTTGCCAGAAGAAAGGAGGGAAAGGTCACTCCATTGTTCTCGGGCTTCAAAACCGCTTCCCCTCCCCGAAACTGCGGGGCTGGTGGGGGGCTGCTTTGGTGGAGTTTTTCTTTCATGAGTCTGGGGGTGGGTTAGCCTGATTTTCAAACACCTTCCTCCAGCCTTTCTCTTATTATACAGCCATATACTGCCAGTGGGCAGTAAGCCAGCAGTTAAAACCAAATCCCTTTCGGGCGGGCTCTGGGAGCCCCATCCCTCCTCCTCACTGCTGGGGGGCTCAGCCCTGCCGTGCTGTCTTTGAGGATGAGCGTACAGGAGTGCATCCACCACGGCTGCAGGGTTTGCTGGAGGTGGGAGCTCACTGCCTGCCATGCCTGGAGCCCTGCCCGGCACAGCTTGCTTACCCCAGCGAGCCGCAGATGCCGTGGGCCAAAGCCTGGCCCTTTTCTCCACTTGTTCTGCCCTGGCAGCCCACGAGGGCTGCTGGCATTTCCACTCACTGGAGTCCATGACAGTGGAGCCCCCATGTATGGTGGGGGTCCCATGTATGGGTGGGCACCCACCATGTGTGGGATACCAGCGTTGGGGTGAGCTGCGGTGGGAAACAGCCAAGGGAAATGAGCCCGGGGGTGCAACGCCAGGCAGAGGTGGCACCTCGCTGTCCTCACCCTCCGAAACAAGGTGCCCAACACACAGGGAGGGAACAACGATACTGCGGTGGCTGTAAAGGGCCCCAGCAGTGGGTAGGTTGGTTTGTGGGATGTGCAGTGATATATTTTCCCCTAGTGCTGTGGGTGTCCTGGGTTATACAGTGTGCTGAGACTGCCCAGTGCTCCGCCAGAGCCCAGTTCTTATCAATAGCTTTTTCTTTCTGCCCAATACCAGGTCGCAGGGGACAGAACCCGAGCAACGGCAGAGCAGAGGACAGGGGATACTCACCCGGCCGGTGCATGCCCCAGCACATCCTCCGACAGACATGGTGCTGCACAGACCCCAGCTACAGCCATCAGGGCAGGAAAACCTGCGTTGGCTCCCATCTTTCAAACAAGAGCTAGGCAACATTGATAAATCTGAGCAAAAGGGTGGTCCCGGTGCAATGACTGCTTTTAATCAATAAGAGGACATCTCTCAGGTGAGGCCAGCTCCCTGCCATGGGGGCCTGCAAAGGGAGCTCTGGGGAGGGGGTTACCCAGTGCTGCCGGCAAAGCCCCAGAGACCTGAGCCGAGTTTGGACCGCTTTCATGTTTAACAGGTGCAGGTGCACCTCCGCAAGGCAGGCGGCGGAGCAGGAGCCTGGTGGTAGTCAAAAGAGAAAAGGGGTTTTACCGCACGTGCTGCAGGTGCTTTTTGAAATGTTAATATCACATCATCTTGCTTCTACTTTTCTGAAGCGGTAAAGCCCAACTCGAGCAAAAATCTTCTGTTGGAGTTAATGAGAGTTGTACATATCAGTCTTTTCAGTGGCTAGGAGTTAATACAGAATATTTTATCCTTTAAAATGCTGGGCAAACATTAACTAATCCTCTCAACACCCTTCTGGGGTAGGTAAATATTACTCTCTCCCAGGTGCAGAAACTAAAGAGGAAAAGTTATGTGATTTGCTTAAAGCCACAGAGGGAGTCAGGTGGGGGTAGAGATGAGGGGGAGGTTTTTTTATAGCTTGTGCCTGTGGTTGTGCTCATTGCAGGTGCTGCCTCTCAGCCAGTGTTGTTTTATCAAGTCAGTCGTGGTGGTGGGGAAATGTGCTGGCGTCTCCTTAGAGCCACAAGGAGTGGAGCAGCTGATGCACGAGCACGTCTGCTGCTCTACAAACCAGCCGTGCTCCAGAGTCTGCCCAGAGCACAGACAAAAGGAAGGGCTTTTGGGGACAGGGTTTTCAGGGAGCACACAGCTCTGCAAAAGCCCTCTCGCTTTGAAGTCACTAAAGTTTTGGCCGGTTGGCTTCCAGGCAGGACTTGATGTCATGAAAAGCTTGTCGCGTCCAGGCTGAGCTTGCCATGGGTGCAGGTTGCCTCGCAGGGGGCTTAGCCCCGAGCTGCCTGGCCTTAAAGCGGGTGGTAAATGTTGTCTGCAGAGCTGGACTTGTTTATCTTTGGGATTTACATCGCAGATACAGTGGCGGGACAGCCCTGTGTTTGCAGACCTGGAGGGAAAGCTGAGCGCCTGCTCCTGCCAGCCCGTCCTGGGGAGGGGGCTGCTGCCCGGGCTCAGCCTTCCTGCAGTGCCCAGCACTCCTCCGGACGCTTGCCTCCTCTTCTTCATGGCTGGGATTTTAAATGCCCTTGTAGCAAGAGGCTTCTCTCGTGTTTAATTGCACCATGCTACGCTAACCTCTCCCTGCTCCTGTTCCCATGGCGTGTTGGCTTGTCTCCTTGCTTGTCTTCTCATCTCCTCTGACCTGGCCAGGGCTTCAGTTCACAGGCAATCAGATAAAATTCAATGGAAACGTTTGTGTGTGAAGCCGCTCTCGCCTGCAAAGATAAAGGTCACATATGGGCCTCCAAGGTAGCGCTGGGGTTTACCAAGTGTTTACCCAGCAGACTGCGACCACGGCCACTTCAGGGCAGTCACCGTCCATTGGAAAGCCCTTGTTTGTTGTCCCCGATCCCATTTCGGATCCGGTCCGAGGCAGGACCACATAGTCTGGGTCTGTTCCCACGTGATAGGCTGCCAGGGAAGGCTCCTGTCTCTGCTGCATCATGCTTGGGCTCTTTTAATTAGAGACACATGGTTTGTTATTTAAAAGAATGTGTTTTCTTGGTCATTTGTTAGGATCTTGTATCTGAGAGTGCTGCAGCTTGTAAGCCTTAAATTAAGCTGTATGAAGGACATTGAGCACCTCGGGAAGGGGGTGCTGCAGAACCGGAGCCTATTGTTCTTGCCCTGAATTGCAGGGAAGCTCTTTCCCCATGCCGGCTTTTTTATTGGTAGCCAACTAATACACACGGTGGTTTGTTTCTGTCTCCATCTGTTCCAATTTCAGTTTATTCACGGCTCTGTAGGTATTGTACACTCTGCTGCTTTTTTTTTTTTTTGGTTTGGTTTTTTTTTGGATGGGAGAGCCTCCCCTTTTCATGGTTCACTTATTCATTTTGTATGTCTCTGGCTTCCTTGTCAAGTTTTCTCTTTTGTTGTATTAATTGGTCTTAAATCTATGGTCAGGTGCTGCGCGCGTGCTTCCCCTGTACACCTTAGCCATCTGCTGTGTTTCATCTCCATGGCACCCAGGCCAAATTCCAGCTCTGGTATTGACATCCTGCCTCCCTGCATTTTCCCTGTGCTTTTAATTGGCTTTAGTTCACTTTTTTTTTCTTCCTGTCCTAATGTGCCCCTCCACTCAGCGAGGGAGAGGTGGACTTGGGTGGTGAGGGGCTCCAGGCTGCCGGCACCCACCTGGGGTAAGAGATCTGGCAGCAGGCAGCTCTCCTGCCCGCAAGGAGCAGCCACAGCACAACTTCAAGACTGGAGAGCAAAATGGGGAAAATGTTGCACTGGAAACAAGATGCAGGTTTTCAACACTGAAAGCAGTTGCATGATGTTTGGAGGCATGCAGTGAATTTTGCATTTCCCCAGTCTTTTGCAGGAGAGAGCAGGCGGCTTGCTGAAACGGGTGCCATTGCCTCCTGCTTGTCCTTCTGTCCAAACAGATCAGCTGTAGTTCCTGGCGGAGGGCAGAGCAGCTCCTGATAATGTTTACCTCTGGCATAACACTCCTAGATCTTGATAACTTCAGAGTAAAACCCAAGGTATCCAAGTGATCCCAGAGGGTATTGAAGCTCCAGGAGTCTCTCTGGCGCTTTCGCCTAGCTTATCTGACACTTTAATAGTGCAACAGTTGTTAGCTTTACAACCGGGTTTTGGGAGGATGAGAATGGTGTCTGTGTTTGAGGGTTGCTCTGTGGGGCACACGTTTTCCTGTGAGAGAGCTGGTTCTCGCTTTCTTGCTACTCTTTCTTTCCATCTTTTTTTTTTAAAATACTGGATTCTTCTTATTGTTCAAGAGATTCTCTAATGCTCAGAAGCATGGCCTAAACTTCTTATGCACTTTATCTATTCCTTGCCAGCCTGGAAGCTTTCTCTTCTCTCTGCTAATCCTGTTACTTCCAGTGACAGCCTCAGCCCCGGGGTGAGCCGCTGGTAGGGCTCCGTCTTGCCTGTGGTCTCCGACTGCGAGTCCTAAATGTCACAGCCTGGCTCTGGTGGTTGTAGTGAGTTCTGTACTGAGACCCAGACTCTGGATGGGTGGACGGATGGATGGATGGATGGATGGGTGGCTGGATGGATGAATGTCCTCCTGCTGTTACTGCTTGCTGCTTATCATCTAATCTCAGTTTCATTGGAACAATTTGTGCGGTTTCATGTGAACAGTCAGACCTCTGCTACCTCGGTGTGGTTAGCTGCTCCTTTATATTGTTTTGCATGGGGCATCCTGTCAGGGGGTTTCTCCCTGGCCATTGTCAGGGTGGGAGTTCAGGGCAGGGACCTGGCCCAGGGGCCCCACTGCTCCCTCATGCAGGGACCTCTGCATTGGGCTTCCCAAGGGCATCTGCATGTCCTGCTTTCAAGCATTGCCCAACAGGAGAAACGGCAACTGTGTCCTTCCTGAGGGCACTGGCCGAGAGCCTGGGAAGGGGCTGTGCTTTTTGGGATTCCCCCCACCCCGAGTCTGCTTCCCCTCCTTCCCTTTCCTAGCCAGAAACCCAGCGTGCTCTGTGAACTCTCAGAAGGAGCTGAAATCGCTGTTGTCCTTGTCCTCCCCAAATCCACCATGCTCTTCATTTGGATTAAAGGTTCCCAAGCACTTTCTGAGGCCACGTGCAAGGACTGGGCTTTGGACTGTGTTCCCCTCCGTTTCCTTGGCATCAGGTGGAAGCTGGACCATTTCTCCCATGGCAGAGCAGGACTAAATTGGACGGTAGGGCCGGGTGCCCGATGGGGAGCTGGGGCCAAGACACGTGCCTCAGACTCTGGACAGGGCCACCACCAGACTCTTGCCAGCTCTATTATTAGGTGGATTTATCCATGCTCAATTTACTTCCTCCCTTCACCTTTCATACAGTCCTGCATGCAGGTTACAGGGTGGGCTGGGACTCTAGTGTGCATTTCAATGTTGGTAAAACATGTATAAAATGAAATACCCCCACGCCTTTGTGCATGTTGGCACTTGGCTACCCAGTCAGTAGCAGTCTTACAGCTTTGGCAGCAGTCTGGGTGCACAGCCTGGAGCTGCTGGCACCCACCAATAAGGTGGGTGCCTGCTCAGGATGGCAGCAACTCCTGCCTCTTATACAGCCTTTTGTAGCAGGAAAAATCCTCCTGGCCGAGTGCAGGACCAGTGGTAGAGGCTGGGCTGCAGGCAGCTGCTCAAAAGCAAGGTGATGATCGGCATAACTTTTTGCCTCAGTGGGCAAAATGTCTGTGGGACTTCAAATGCCTGGTGGTGGTTTCAACTGCTTTGGAAATGCCAAAGGAAGGATTGAGACTGCGGAAGTGTTCGAGTGAGGGTTGCAACATGAAGTTCTGTCACCTCCTGGGCTTATGTGAACCAGTGGAAGGAACGTCAGGTCTTGTCCTTGCAGAATTCCTCTAGCACTGTTCTGCACAGACCGTCCCTTGAAACAGCGGTAAGCTGCCTGTGCTCCCATCCTCTTAGCAGTGGAGGATAAAGTACTTGTACCGATGTCTCTCCTAGCAAACCAGCATTGAACACGTAGGGAGAGAGACCAGTTCTTACCAATGAACAAAGCAGCGCAGCGAGGAATAAAACCACCATCAGTGAATAACCCTGCAAGCCCTTTGTGAAGATGGTGGCTTGCTCAGCAAGCTGTTAAGTGTGCACACGTGTGCATGTAGGAAAGTGTCTGTCCTGGAGTACTTAGAGTCCAAGAGCACGAGGCAGGCGGCAGGGGCAAGGAGGGGCTATGGATCCCCTTTCCCTGACAGGGAGTAGGCTGACTACAGGACAGATTTTTTTAACAGTATTTGGAAGCACAGAGATGTAGGGAGGAGGTTTCCCTGACAAGTTGCTTGCTGGGATGCTTCATAGCACAGCCTTTGGGGTACCTCTGAGCCATTAAATGTCCTTGAAAATTTGGTCTTCAACTTGCGAAACTTGGGACTTCAGCACCAAGTTTCAGGCTCTGAAGTAGTCTTTTAACCACAGCAGCATCCTTCCTTTGCTACAAGGTAATACGTTGGGTCAGATTTGGTTGTGTCAAATGCGTGGGTTGGTTTACCAGTGTAGTGGGTCGGTACTTTGCTTGTGTCCACCCCCCCATAGCTCTAATTTCTGTATCAATGGAACAGTTTGTGAATGCTAATGGATTTATCACTGCTTTAGCTCCTGTGAGAGAGCGAAGTGGTTTTTCGTGTTTCACAAGTAGATGCTGTGGCATAGAAGAAGTAATTTTTTTTTAACTCGGTGTCACAGAAGAAAATGTTGGCAGGGTGTTAGCATTGCCTCGGGTGGGCAGCATTCTGCCCCCCCCCCCCCCCACTGGGATGCTTACAGCAGGGAGCAGAGGTCCCCTGGGTAAGAACTCAGCCAGTGCTCCCTTCTCCTGCCCCTTCCCGTGTTCCCACAGATAGGATCAGCTCTCCATGCCACAGCCTGTCACCTGATTTATGGGAGCCATAAACTGCAAAGCAGAAAGAAATAAAAATACTAAACACTTAGTTTTTTTAAAGGCCAACAGCACATTGAAGTCTCGGTGATAATTTGCTCATAAAGAAATATTATGCTTCAGATCATAATCCTAGGCTGCAGATGGAGGCTGAGATCTGGCCTGAGTCCCTCCCACTTAGGCTGTAAAAGGAAGGGAATGGGATGAAAAAAACCACATAGCATGTGGGGATTAGGCTTGGCTATCTTGCTGTCCATCACCTCTGGTGCCTGGGAGGTCACGTGGAGAAGTGCTGATGTTCTCCAGAAAAAAACCTTGTCCTCTGCTGGAGGGACAGTGGGCTGGTGAGAAGAGAGGGGGGAGGATAAAAATCCTCAAGCGGTAGTCAAACAACTGAGATTTATAGGCTGTGTGGCAGTGCCCAAATTGCTGAGTTGAGAGCCGTTCCCCTGGACTAAGCAGGGGGTCTTGCCTACTTTAACTGTAATATTGTCAGTCTGGCCAGGCCAAAGGCTTGTTGGTGTTGCTTGGGCAGCAGTTGCCCTTAGTGATTGTTGCTGAACACTGATTTTTGGTCAATGCATGCGGGTGTCTCTCAGCACAGCACCTGTAAGAGCAGAGAAACAGTAGGTACGGGAGCAGGTTAGACCTTAAGTGGTGTCAGTGTTTGATTGCCAGAGAGGTCTCCTGGCTGCCCCCGGGCAGGGGCCTGCTCTGGGCAGCTAAAATTCCTTTCTAGTTAACCTTCCTGCTGCAAACGCTGCCTGTGCCTATTTACCTCCTGGGCTTGCACTGGTGACTGGCACCCGGCAGCTAAAAGCAATGCATTTCTCCAAAGGAGATCAAGGATTTCATGGCCAGTTCAGTGCAGCTGTATTTTCTATCTGATCTGCTCCGCCTCATCCTGCCAAAACTACCTACTAGTCCACTGCCATCTCAAATGAATCTTCCTGTGATGCTCTAGGGTTGCAGGAGGGCAGGAAGGTTGTCAGCAATTTGTTTGAATTTTTTTTTCCGTCTGTCCTTTCTTTATGTCCTGCTGGCAGGGAGGCTGCCAGCAGTGCTGTCTTGTGCCCTGAACAGTGCAGAGCTTGGTTCCCTTTTTCAAGCCGCCTTCCTACAAGAAACTTTTCTTTAAAAGAGAACCTTGCTTTCTCAGATACACATCCTAAATGTGGTAATGTTGCACCATTTCTAAAGACATAGCAAGGGAACTGGGAGGAAATTGTCACTTCTGGGTTGGGTTTTTTTTTTTTCCTTTTTTTTTTTTCTCTTCCCCAATAATCAATATGAACAGATTTTTCTGGGAAGCCCTAGCTCTGCTCTGGGACTCATAATATTAATGAAGTCCACTGTTCCAGCTCCGTTCCAGGTGCAGCCTGACCAGCGTTGAATTATCACCTCCCCTTGGCCTGCTGGCCACACTGCCCCTGACATTGCCTGCTACGCAGTTCATGGTGTTTGCGATGAGACCCGCTACTAACTCACGCATGGCTTGGCATGCCTGTAACTCCCAGGTCCTTTTCAGCTGGGCAACTACTCAGCCAGTCTGTTCCCAGACTGCGCTGATGCTTGGTGCTATTTCTCCCAAGGGCAGAGCTTTGCACTCTCCTTCCTGTGCTTCATGAGGTTGCTGTTGGCCCAAAACTTGAGTTTCTCAGGGTTGTTTTCGATCCTCAGTTTGCTGAGAGTATGATCTTTCTCCCGTGCTACATTTAAAGGGTTTTTATCACTCCAGGAGAACTACTGAGTTCAGCCATGCTGCAGCTTGAAGGCTTGCTGGCAATCTCAGCAGACACATCTTGATGGTAACCGAAGGGGCAGGGTACTGCATTTCAACAAGCACTTTCTTAATTAAGAGGGCTTTAACAAAGACAGATCCAAAGCTTAAGTAGCCTGGTTGAAAAGGGAATCCGAAGTATTTAACTTCTCCTGCAAAGACACTGCTTGGGCAATTCCCTGGTTGCCAGGGTGGTCCTGGGCTCAGCAGTGCCTGTACTCCTGGGGCAGGAGCATCTCCTGCCCTCCTCGTGCAAGCTGGAGAGTTTCAAATACTCTTTGTCAATCCCAGAGAAGCAAGTGAATGAGGCTAGTTTAACTACCTCTGGAAAAAAAAATCACTTTTACCTTGTAAATTAATCCAAGGGTGTTCCCTCCTTTACAGCCCTTTACAGTACTGAATGGCGTAGGAGAAACCTCTGTGGGAGAAAAGGCTCACAGGCTATGTCTCCTCTAGTTAGATCAGGCAGTTCATTATCTTGGAGAAATCAAAACTTTCAAAGCTTCTGACTGCCCCCATCTTTCCTTTAGTGTTTCCTGAAATGTTTAACAGCATCCTCTTCACCTGTTTCCCAGTGACGGGGTTCCTCTTCGTGGTCAAGGTTTCTCATTCCCTCCTCAGTCACTGAGAAGCAAAGACCTTGTTAGTATGTCTTTGCAGGGAAAACAAATGATCATGATGGCCAAACCACACCATTTCTTCTGGTAAGTGGCCGCAGAAGTGGAACTTACTCCTTTTTCCAGTTGTGTTTACTTCTGCAAACGTGAGAGAGAAGGGATGCTTTCGCCCACCAGACATGAAGTACACTTGGAAGTGTGGTGAATTTGTAGTGATGCCTTTTAATAATACACAGAAAGAAATCAGCTCTGAACTTCATTCCCCCCAGATCCATCCTTTGGTTAAAAGGCCGCAGGTGATGTGTCGTTGCAGGTTTGGCAGTAGGCACTGGTGCCATCTGAATAACGATGAATGTCTTGCTTCTAATAGGGCTAAAATAGTGGCCGTGGGTCAGAGTAAGCAATAGTTGCATGTTCACAAACGGTGCCAGAAGTGGTTGATAAATCACTGATTGCTCCAATAAAATGCTTAAATATGAGGAACACTTCCAGTAACTTTACTTGGATGTTCTTAACTCTGACCTTCAGGGAGCACAGATACTTCTAAAGAATAATACACGGATACTGTTCATTATAAAGTATGTAAATAAAAACACTTTAAACAACAGAACCATATGCTCTCTGGACATCTGCAGGTTTGGATAAGCAGAAGCACGGTTGTGCATCGTCCTTTAAGTCGGTGTAGCCTTGTCTCTTGGATATCAGGTCCAACGCTCTTACCCACACTGGTTTGGGCAATAGCTGCAAAGTGAATGAAACCTGTTTGGCTCTTTTGCTTGTGAGTCTGCAGGGAAGCTGGGGGTAACAGAGGTTGTTTGGCTGCTCCGCTGGTGGGGAGGTAGTTATAACTGCTGTGTAACCCCTTCTCGCTGGGTAACCTGATTGCTGCAACAGGCGTACACCGGGGTGAGTAGTGCCGATTTGAGGCCAGCCAGGATTCAAAGCATGCCACCAGCTCAGCGACTCTTTTGCTTTGATTTTCTTTCTGGTGTCATCCTGCCCAGCGGTACCTTTGAAAAACTACATTCACAGCTCCATCCATCAGCGCTTCTCTCCCAGGTTTGATCAGTGATGGGCTCTCGTCTTCCTCTCTGCTTTGGTTCGTAAGAACCTCCTTCCCTCTGTGCCTTTCTTGCAGCTCCTCTGTGTGTCCATCGCTGCCTCCAGTGGGGTAGGTTTTCTGCCCACCAGTGGGGTGACCACACTCCGTGTCTGCCAGGACATGTCTACCTTCTCCCTTGCTCTGCCTCCAAAGGAACGGCTCCTCGGGAGTAGCGGTCAGCACAGCAGGCGGTGGATAGGAAATCACCCCTGGGATCTCAGAGTTTCTTTTGGAGGTGACCTGGCTTGTGAGGGCTTAATGGCCCGACAAGAGACTGGCTGCGGGAACCGCAGCAGTGCCCTCCCACTCCTGGGAGAAGCAGCCCTGCTGCTCTCATCTGATGCTGAAGTGCAATGCTGACTCCGTTACCCATCCCCACTTGTCCAGCGGCAAAGCGATTAATTTTCCAAGTGACATAGTCTATTGAACACTTCTTTAAATTAGGGTACTGGAGGCATAATGTAGATTAGGGTTAAGTTCTAGCTGCAGGGGACACACTTAAAACACGCAGCACGTGTGCTGATAGACCCACTCATCTCATCAGAAAGTGAATAAACCTGCTTTCTCGGTGGCGAATTTTCTCCTAAACCTGGGGACCCTTTCAGGTTTCACTGGGGTACAAAGCTGTTTTGTCATGAGAGGAGGAGGGAGCTGTGGCCTGATGGAGAAGGGTGCTATAGCTGAGCAGAGCTGGCTCCTTGGGGACCAGCTGGTGAATGAACACTCTCACCACCCAAATGCGCAGCGGTGCAGTGGAGGTCTCTGGGCAGATGGGGTAGGAGATGCTTTCTCTGGATGTCTCTTTTATTCCTAAGAAACCTGTGTGATGTGCTTTTCAAATCTGCTGTTCCAGAAGAGCAACTAAACACGTGTTGAACTTTGATCGTGTGAGTGTTGGCATTAATAAGTTACAAACTGACCCGAGTGCTCTGCAGGAGCTGAAGGCAGCCTGGGGGAAGTTCTCTGCTTTTCAGTAAGAGGCACTTTGTTACCCCCCACCCTATTCCCATCAGCTTCGTTAACTCAGGCAGCTTCTCTGGCTGGGATGCCGAAACGGCTCTTGTAGTCATGTTAGTTCAGCTCTGGGCTGAAGCAGTCAGCCCTCCAGCTGCTGAAATGCTGCTGTGCAGGAACACCAGCTCAGTGCAGACCCAGGAGCTGGTGGGGCAGAGCTGCCACATCCCCGTTTGCCCAAGGAAGAAGGGAGGTTTCATGGACGGGCATGGAGAAGAGAGCCCAGGAGCTCTGCCACCAACCCACCGCTCAGCTCTGGTCCTTCCCCTTTCTCTGACTTTTTACAGTCCAAGATGAAGGCCTTTTGCTTTATCTGGCTTCTTGCTTTATCTGCCTTCACAAAGCCTCCTCTTAGCTGGCAGCTTTGGGAGTGACTGCCTTGCTTCTGCAACTTAGATGTTGCTCGGAATCTCCTGTCCACTGAACTCAGTGCGATTCCTGCTTATAAAGCACAAGTATACTTTACAAGAGGTGCTCAATCTTCGCTGTGAAGTGCAAAACTCAAAAAAGGAAGTGATGCTCTTTAGATATCATGATTTTTACTCCTCTTGTTTTTCTTTTAAAGAAAGAATTTTACTCTGTTCTTTTTCTGTGGACAAAGCTTGTTTGGAGACCGCCTTGTTGGTGGCCATAGGAGCTTTTTTGCAACAACTACTTAGAATTTATTTAAAATACACCAAATATAATGAAAAATAGGAGGAGAAACTGAACTTTGGATAGTCTTCCTCTTTAGTGTGCACTCCTTAGTATCAGAAAATGTCAGAAACTGTTTTCCCAACACAAGACTGAGAAATGGGATCTTTAGTTTTATGTATAGAGCTGCCTCCTTACCATCCTTGTCCCTTATAGATACGCTCCAGGCTCTGTCAGCAGCCCCCGTACAGTAAGTCTCCTGGTGCTCGTTCCCAGACCCCGTTGTTCTCTGTGGTGGAGTGCCCAGCACCGCTGTCCTGGCAGTGCTGGAGCTCCTTCGTCGTCCCAGGTGCCATCCCTCCAGAGCAAGCCTTTTCCCTTGGGTTTGTGGACCTTATCTTTCTTTCTTTGCTTACATGCCGTTGGCTGTATTGCCTGAACGAAACCTACCTTGCGGTTGTTTCTGCAGGTGGCTAAGATGGCTGGTGCGAGCGGTGCTGGCGGGGAGGCGCGAGACAGCCGAGGGCAGCCAGGGCAGGGTCTGCGCGAGCCGGTGTGCCGTGTCCGGATGAGCGGTGCCTCTGCGGCTGCCGCTTGCCAGAGCTGGCCCGCGTGCTGTGGCTGCTGCGTGGCCAGGCAACACCTGTAGCCCCTTGGGTGGTGGCACGGGCATCGTGGGGTCACCCTGCTCCTCGCACTGGAGGGGCCCGGCTTTCCCCTTCTCTCCATCCTAATGCCGGTGCAGGGGTGGTGGGAGGAGAGCCGAGCAGCGTGCTGCAGCTGGGGACCAACCCGACCCCTCGGGAGGGCTTGGCAGTTACGGCTCTGCCCTAAAACAAGGGGATCTGGGTCCTGCCACCAGCCCTGCAGGACTTGGGGGGGCCGTAATGCTGCAGCCACAGATGTGGCTCGCGCGGGGGGGGGGTCATGGCTGCCGCTTGACAAAGCAGTGGAGGTTTGGCAGAGGTGTCCATGCTCCTCTTGAGGCCGGGAGGGATGCGGGTGGCATGGTGGGTGCTCAGCGCATGCTGAAGTCCGTTCTGCCAAATCTGCTCCCTAGTGCAGCTTAGCAGGGCCGGCCGGCCCCGCCATCAGTGGTGTGGGGTGAGGGCAGCCCTCCTGCTCCCCTCCGCAGCGCCCGACGACCGCTCACCACCTCCCAAAGGCATCGCAGGGACAAATCTCTGGGGGAGCAGGAGGGGGCTGCCGGGTGCCCCATGGGCTCAAAGAAACAACCCCCCCGGCTGTTGGGGGTGGCATGGCAGGGACCCTACCTGCCCTCAGGGGCAGAAGGGGCAGGCCAGCCTGCCAGACGGGCACGTATGGCGGGGAGAGGGCAGGAGGCTTTTCGCACGTGAGGCCTTCCTTCAACAAAGCCGTTTCTGTCCTGCTCCCGGTATTTCTGCCTGTGCGGTTGGGGACCGGGGTTGGGGGGGGTGTGTGTGTGTGGAGGAGCACAAAGGACCCCAGACAATAGGGCGAGCGGGAGCATTCCTCACACCCATGGCGGCTGGCGAATGAGCTTTGTCTCCAGCCACTGCCTCCCTCCATTTCGGGGGGCAGTGGCTGCCATCCTCCCCTGCTCCTTTGTTCCCCACTGCCTGCCAGGGGTGAGACGGGCAGGTGAGCGGCGCGCGAGGCAGGAGGCTGGCGACGTGCTGTGGCGGGTGCATATTAATGGATTTCTCCAGCCTGTCGCTGGGTGTTTGACTTGATTCATGAGGCTCCTCCGTCTTGGGGACGACAAATGTGGCTGGGAGGGAGAGAGCTATTGTCTGCCAGGCCTGGGGCCCTGCCGCTGCTGCTCCAGCGGCTGCCCCCAGCCGCAAAAGCGCTTTGCGCCTTTGCCCCGATGTCCTTCCCACACGGGGTGTCCGTCTGTCCAGGGCGATGCGAGGTGGGACCGGCTGGTACCTGCACGCCGGGAGAATCCCTGCGGCGTGACGCTGCGCGGGGCAGAAGGCAGGCAGGCAGGCAGCTGCCCAAACACACCGCCTCGAAGTGCAAGAGCAACCGCGCTCCAGTCGCAACGGGCTGCGTCCAAGCTGCTCATGTAGGTGGAAGCGCTTCCACCCAGTACCTTAGCAGCAGCAGAGACCAAACATGGAAAAGCCCCTTGGTGCTTTTTTTTTTTTTTTTTAATGGCAGCTATAGATTTTACACCAGATTTCATAACTGGCTATAATTTTTGAGCAAAATAAATACGCAGCTGGTGGACAGATACTAGCCAGGCAGTAGTCAGCCTCTGTCTTGAAAAGGCTTGTTCAGGTACAGAATTTGATAATGCTCACATGGGAAGGGTGTGTATGGTAATACCAGGGAAGGAAAACAAACAGGACGGAGCGTACTCCATCATGCTGACAAAGACACGGATTGTACATGCTGGGGTGCAAATAGGATTGTTTGCATATTCAGCTGACTCTGTCTTTCCTTTTCCCCATCCCCGAGCGTCGGTGGTGCCTGAGCTCCTCAGGGAGCTGTTTGAGTTGGGGGGGACAAATGTGCATGGGGGAGGGAGGCAAAGGAGCACGTGGAGGAGGGATGGGAGCAGAGAGGGTGCCGCTTTCGGGGGCTGCAATGGAAAGGGGTTAGCTGGTGGGATAAAGCTCTGGCGATAGGGTTTATCAGACTGAATGTAGGAAGCTACTGATGAGCTTGTCAAACAGCTTTCCTTTTATAACCCTAATATGCAGCTCATCCTGTACTGAACTAGACATCAAACAACACATCTAAATTGCACTCCAGAGCATAAGGTCCAGGTTTGATTTTTTTTTTTCTTTTTTCTTTCTTTTTTCTCAGCTGTCGAGGAATAAAGCTGAACTGAGGGGGTAAAGAGAAGGCGGCTAGTATGAAGGATTTTCTCCAGCAATAGCACTCCCCAGGTAGCAAACCCCACCTCTGAGTTTCCAGTAAACCTATAGGTACTACAAAGCAAACAAATCAAGAAATGTCAAGGTGTATTTACTCTCCTGTTAACCTGCTGCCCCAATCCCTCCCTGGCGCACATTGGTGGCACACAAGGGTGCACCCCGACTCTGTGTCCCGGGAAGGGGGTACTGCTGCGAGCCCAGCAGGGAGAGGTGACTGAACGAGGACCTGGCTCCCAACTCCTGCTCTCCAGCCGTTGCAGGGCAGAAAGGGGATGCTGGAGGGGAGCCTGCACTGGGAAAAGCAGTGCTTAGGTGCCGTGCCAGCCCTTTGAGCTGCCTGCTTTCAGCGAGGCAGAAAATTGGTTGTAAAGGGGAACTCACACACACCTGTTCACAGCTGAAGCTGGAGGAGCGTATGTTAGAGGTCACCTGGACTCCACTGCTGTCAAATATTGGCTGCAAGTCGGATGGGTTTCCTGAATGCCATGTTTTACTTGGTGACACATCCAGAACCTCTGGGAAGAGCTTTTTCAAATAAGCTTGTCCTCAAGCTTTTTGCAGTTCCCTTTTTTCCTTTTTTTTTTTTCCCTTCTTCCTTCTTATAAAGAGAATTAGGCAATCACAGCTCACAGCATTTTGATGAAGTTGCCTCTTAGCCAGCCTCTTGCTTCATAGCACGTGGCCTTCCTGAAGAATCAAGGAAAAGCTGATAAATTGGGTGTAGGAGACTTCCTTGGCTTTCCTTTCCCCATCCAATGTTCCTCCTTGTGCTGCCCTCAGTGTCCTGCTCCTAGTTGCTCTCTTAACTTGTCCCTCCTTACAACATTCTGTACATAAAACACAACTGGGTGCTTTTTGCTCTGATTAAAATCATGCTGTGTAAAAGAAAATCCAAATTAGCTCTGGCCTTTGGGCTCCTGACAAGTTTCCAGTGCTGCTTTCAGCACCGCAGAGATTGTGTAACTCCATCCTCTGTGCAGTGACGTCTCCCCCTCCGTCATGAGCTGGGCTGGCTGCTGCACATCCAGGTTCAGCTATTAATACTTCAAGCAGCTTTTAGCACTGGAGGAGGAAGAGAGATTGCCAACAGCCGGGTGACATGCAGAAACTTGATTTTTCTTGCTAGGGGACAATGATGTGGGAAGGGGTAAAAGGAGAAGGATTTCCTGGGTAATTCCCCAAGTTTTGATGTTTGTGCAAATACCTCCTGGGAGCCCAGTGCAGGGAGAGCTAATGCTTTAGTACAGGTTAACCCCTGAAGGAAGAGTACAGTAGCATCTTATACAAACTATGGCTTGAGTTTGCCAGATCTTTTATGCAATGAAGCACAGGGCGCTTTCCTGCCTCCTCCAGGGATTCAAGCCAGGTACACTCTTACACCATTTCAGCGCTGCTAACAGAAGGGCTGAGCCTGCAGCTATCGTGTCGCGTTTTTGGCAGAAACCTTTGCGTCTCGGCAACTTCCTCCAAGGACGCTGAACCAAACACCGTCCAGACTTGCGAGGGAACCAAGTTGCAAATGACATCACTGATTTGAAATGGTGCGTGGGCACGACGTGGGTGAATGTTCCCTGCACTGGGTGTTTTCTAAAGGTCTCTGAACCATGAGGCATGACTGAATGACTTGTGTTTTCTTTAAATGACGAGTGGGTGAATCCTGAATTGTTGGGCTGCTTTTATTTTTGTTAGATGTGTGTGGGCTGACAACATGACTCAGTATTTTCTCAGCAGATGCAAAGATCGTATTGCCAATTCTGGGTATACTTGGGGCGGTTTCATGCAGAGAACTGGAATGCTTTTTTGGTCCAGAGCTTTGCTTTTTGGCAGCCTTAAGCCTCTTGATGTGAAAATAAATAAGTAATTAAAAAAATGAGTGCTTTTCCAAAATGTACAAAAATACACTGAAGAAACGACTGAACATAGGGAAACTACCTCTACCTCCCATGTTTTCCCAACAATTTATCTGATTATTTTCATGTTATTCTGGAAAAGTCCATTAATGTCTGATTTTTTTTTTCCTGATTCTCCCTAGTCTCCATTGCTCCTGGGCCATCTCTTTGTCAGCTGAGTACCATCTCCAGTATTTTTTTAACCAGCCATGCCCTGCCAGGTGAAAGCCTCTCTCTTCTGACTGATGGGTGTAAGTGCTCCCCCTGCTCCCAAGACACAAGTAGACATATTTGTGTCACAAGTAGGCATATTTGTGTGTGCATGTATGTGGTTTGTCCAGTACCCAGAAGTGACAAAGTCCCAGAAAATTTTCCTTTCTCCCTTCTGGCAATCTCGCTGCCCTGCTCCCTCTTCTTTGTCCTCCCTGTATGCCACCTACAGCATCTGGCATGTACTTTGGGAGATGCATGAAGCTGGGTATGGACTGTGGCTGCTTTTATTGTGCAATGATGTGTGCTCTCTTCTCCCATCCCCTCTTGTCTGCTGTGGAGCAGAGTGCTGGTAGTCATGTACTTGATAAGAATAGGTTGTTTGCTAAGACCCTTATGTCTAATCATAGCCCAGCATCCTAGAACCACTGATAAACCATTTTTCCCTGCTGATACCAGCCTTTAGCCCACCATGAACCTTGCTGAAGGTATGGCAATGGCTAGACAATACTAGACTTCTGGGTGAAGGATGTTGTACGGCAAAGGTTATCTTTTGGGAGATCAGAAGATGATGTGCCTATAGATGTAGTCTGTAGAGAGTGCAGGGTGAAATGAATTCCATAGACCCTGCTTTTTTGATCTCTAACAGTAACTTTAACCACAGAAAAATTCCCCCACTCAACCCCTAGCAATGGCCTTGGCTAACGTGACCTCTACTTAGCACTGTGACCCAAACCCCTCTACAGTCCTGACGATACTGGCCCATCCAACGGTAAGCCATACCTGACCAATAGCTAATTATAAGCCATATGCACAAGCATGTATTGTAGTGCTAGGGGACCGAATAATCTTCCTACCATTCTAGTTCTTCAGTTCTAAGCCCTATGTCTCATTCCGGACATTTTCTCGAGCCTCCACCGCCCACCCATGGCAATAATTCAGCCCAAACTTTAGGTCGAGTGCATCCATCGTCCCTCCAAACCTAATGGGAAGCTGCTTGATTTGGTTAGCTCTAGTGACTTTGTAGCCCTCTCCCCAGCTGGCAAGAACTGGGTGCCAGTCCTTATCATATCTCTGCAATCCTCACGTTATTCATGAATAATCCTAGACTTTTCAGCCCTTTCTACCCCAAAGCCTGATTCCAGCCTTAACAATAAACTGTCAGCCAGCACTCCTCCAAACATAACCTGAAACCTTCCGCCTCACTGCGTACCAGCACTTGGGCTTGCCCGGAGGGGCAAAGAAAGAGGTCGTGCTCTTTGGTCCTTGGTGTCCCAATCCCTAACCCCGACTTTAGTGTCTACAGACCGGATGCTTTTTACGTACTGACCCATACTTCTGAGTGCCAGAGCCATCCACCCCCACTAGCCCCAGCCCTCATGACTGTATTTCTAAGGTCTTTGCTGGAGTCTGGGCACGGGGCTGGGGGTGGCCAGTGGGGCCAAGGCACGTTTTGGTGGAGTATAAGGTGGAAAGACCTTTTTGGGGGGACATGGCTTGAGGGATCAAGTGGTTTGCTCCAGCTGCTGAGGGGATGGTAGGCTGGGTGCAACCTAGGGCATGGGGCAAAGGAGAGCGTGAGAGTGTCGGTACATCAGTGAGAGAGCAGGGAGGCAGGCACACTGTCATAGAGAAGCAGCAGTGGGTCAGGGATGATTAGACAGGCCTGAGAATAGCTGGTGTGTTCCAGTGACCTCGCTCCTTTGTTAAAACAAACCTCATTGCTCCTGCCTGCTTACTTCTCACTGCCCTTCTACTGGTTCTTCGTCACCATCCCCACCCCTTGTCCTACTGCCTCTGGATTTCCAGAGCTACTTGCTCCTCTAGAGCTGGTTCTGCAGCCCTACCCAGCCCTGTGGCACCGCTGCCTCGCCTGCTTCTGGCAGTCAGATCTCATCCAGGGGCCAAGCATATGAACCTGATGTTGCTTATTACAAGGTGCTCTGCCCCCCCCATATTTCACGCTCGCATGTCTTACTGGTTGGGAGCCGAGGACAGAGAGGGCTATGGACCCAGGTCTCTTAAGGTGTCAGATGTGTTACTGTGAATAATGAGCTTGCTTGTGAAGATTTTTGGGGATTGGGCTCTAAACTGGCTTCAATTATTTGTTTACATTCAAGGTCGGTATTGCAATTTTTGTTTCTAAACTGCATTTAATAAGACTGTCATATAAAAGCTCTCCAAGTTTCTGGGAAGAACACATTAAAAGCAGTTTTGTAATTCTTACAGTGTGTGGTCTTTGGCTTTTCTGAACTTTTGCTGTATTGCTTTCAAGTATAGTTTAGTGTAGTTGGAAAGAAAACTTGGAAAGAGAAAAGTTGACAAGGAGCAGATCAGACTGAGAGGGTGATGGATCTGGTTTATGCTTCTATTTTTTGCAGCAGATGGAGCTGGTAACCCCCACCTGCTTAAGGAGTGCCCACAGCAGACTGACTCACTAACACACCTTGTTCTGAGAGAAATCACAACAGCAAAAGGATGATGTTTGTGGCAGTAGAGAAAGTGCTTATTAAATGGCAAGCTTTGCATGCTTAAGGTTGCAACTTCTTTCTTTTCCAGAAAAACTAAGTCCGCTGCAGTAATCAAGCTGGTGAAGGGAAGGTCCCCGTAGAGTGCTGAGACAAACCTGCTTCCTCATTCTTTGCACTTTCATCGTTGGGCAACTTTCTTTTATATGTCAGTTGAGAACTTCCTCATCAAATCCAGTAACACGGGACTCACCCTGAACAAAACAAGGTCTCCTCCCCATGTAACACACGTTAGGCAGCCTCACCCCCACCTCTTACAGGAAAACCCTATGGTGTGCTTTGCCACGGTGGTTAAGGGTTTTGTCGTTTGCAGACAGCTCCCAAAATACAACATGTGTGTATTTTTATGGCCGCTTTGGATAAAGTTACCACCGCAGCTGGTAACTGCAACTTCAAGTTAAAACTCGCCATGTGACAACCGAAGAAACAGCAAACTGAGGAGCAAGAAATTGTTCATTTTCAGACTCCAGCATGGCTACATATAATGACACTTCGTTGCGCAAACACAGAATAATGACTTTAACTTGAGCAGTTGTCTCTTAGTAGCTGTTATATTACCTGTAATTGTTTCCGCAAGAGCTTGCAGGCCCTGCCATTAACATTGCATCTTCCTGGATGTGCTTTCGAATCAGATTAATGAAGGAAAACACTATTTTTCATGTGAAATCCTTTTGGTATGTATTATTTCCAGAAACCCTGAAATCATCATTTGTTACCCTACTGGTGTTTTTTACCCCTGTTAAGCTTAACATCAGCTTTTTAGAGGACCACGGAGTCCATGGTCACGTTCCGAGTTGCTGAAATACTGGGATGCGTTGGGAAACAAGAGTACCGAAACACCCGCTAACAACATCCTGCAGGTCAGAACCACATGCACTTTCTAAATAGGTCGGGGTTTGGTCTGAGAACCTGGTATTTCTTGAAGAGGTCCTTTACATTTCATATATTTCTCTGTTTCATTCTCCATTCAGTAACATAGCCTGCGTGCTGGATTTATTTGTTTTACATTTCTTTGCTGTCCCATTTGCTGCCAAATCATCATCTCATGTTGCTGTCTTATATAAATGTTAACATTAGCTAGCTTCACAGTAACAGCCTGGAAAGGAAACATTTACTTCTGAGCTTCCCCCTGCCAAACAAACGAGCAGTGTATGTTTTTTTGTGGCTACTGGTGGTTAAGGGCATGGGATGTAAACTTAGAATCCTGTATGCACCGTTAGTCTATTATGGTTACGATCACCATAACATGCATTTCAAGGTATTTATTGTTTCACTTTTAAATGGGTACACTCAGTGTGGACGACATGACTCCCCATTCCCTTATACAACATAATGACCACAGGTCCTTGAGACTCTGCCCGCCAGCAGGGAATGAATGAAGGAATGAATGAATAAATAAATAAACAAAATCTCCATTTCAAACTCTGTGTTTTTGTCCCTGATGACGTACAACGACTGCATCAGTGTTACTTTTGTGTCCTGAAAGAACGGGCGATGATGGCATGGAATGCAACTGCGCAGCAAACATATGCAGAGGGCTTGACGAGAAGTCCGGGACGGCAGACGCCGGCTCCACAGCGTGAAAGCACCGTAAAATCAGAGGCCGTCCGTCCGTCCGTCCGTCCCGCCGCCCCGAGACCCCTCCACCCGCCCCGCTCAGCCGGCGGCGGTCGGGTCGTGCGCTGACGAGCTGGGAAAAAACCTGCTCCGAACACCCGCGGGGAACGAGCGCTGCCTCACTGACTTTCTGGGAGCCGTGCTGGGGTCTTCAGCTACTTCGACCGAACCCGCAGGAGCAGAGTTAAGTTAAAATGAGACAGGACGGCCTCCCGCAGCAGGACACGCACCAGGAGGCGGCGGCGGCGCCGGGACACCCGCTGCGGCCGGTTCCTCAGCGCTCCCACCCGCACCGCTGAGGGGCCTCTGGCAGGCGCCAGCGCCGGCCTCCTCCGCGGGCCGAGCCCTCCTGCTCCCGGACAGCGGACCCTACGCCAAGGCCGGTGCTGTCTGGGGGAGGCCCCTGCTCAGGAGGGAGCCGGGACGAGCCCCCGGGCCGGAGGAACGCCCCGTCGCCAAGCGCCCGAGCCGGGGAAGCGAGGGTGGCCTCTGCGCCTGCGCCGGCGAGCCGCGGACCCGACAACAAAGTCCGGCCTTCGGGCGCCTTCGGCAACGCTCGGCCGCTTCCGCCGCCGCGGTTACATAAGGGGGAGCCGGCGCGCGCGCCGCCGCCCGCCTTCTCGCTGCCCGTGTCCTCGCGGCACCCTGCCCCTCCCCCTCCCCGCGTGACGCTGCCATTTCCCCCCCCACCCGCGGGGGAGAGGG
>JANZLQ010000025.1:20802122-20855731 GCA_026212715.1 Elanus axillaris
CCCCCCCCCCCCAGCATGTAAACATCACTGCATGTCTCTACCTTAATTGGCTGAATCTTTGTTTTTCATAGGGTAGCACTACATTTAATTATCTTTTTTCTTTGATGCTATACACAGTCTTAAACAGCGTTGTTATGTGGGGAGGGGGACAAAGAAATGAGACGAAGGTATGAGAAAGTAGTAAAACATGGGAAAACAAAGCTTTAGCCTTTAAATAAGGTTGGATGAGCAGTGAAATGATTTTGAGCAAACACCTTGTTTGTCTGGACTAAGCTTACATGAAACAGAGACTGGTACATTTGCATCATGTAACTAAGAGTGAATTGCAATGCATTCCTTACTGCTCTTGGAGCATGTGTGCTGAGAGTGGAAGTGAGCACATCCCTGCAGTGTATGTCAGTTCCCAATGCAAACTACATGGAAAATTCCCAAGGAGTTGCTTGTGGACCATATAGGAGCTCGAAGCGGGAAGGCCTCTGTCTCCAATTTTCCACACTGTCCCAGGGCAACACTAGTAAAACATAATGTGCTTTTTATAACACATGTTTTGATAGTCTATTTTTCTGGCTTTTTTTTTTTTTTTTCTCCCCAGCTAATGGGGAATTTGGAGACAGAAGTAGCAGGTAAATATGTTTTATATACTGGACTGTTCGTTAACACAGTATAGTAAAATTCTGTTTCTTATAATGCCAGCCTGAGGAAGCTGGACAAGTCTCTTTCCAGTGTGGATGTATGCATTGCTCTGAGCTTCTGGGAAATTCATCAGCTTTCTATGAAGTTTGTGCACCAAGATACTCTGGAAAAAGGTGTTTGTTAGAAGGTGTTCTCTATCCCTTAATATGCTTGCCAGCATCATGTGTACCCTCATATGTGTTTGGAAGAAAAACTGTAAATCTCTGAATTACCATTGTTGGAAACTTACTGACTAAGAGGCTGGGAGTAAAGCAGATACAGAGTTTTGAAAAGGAAGTAATGGACACACAGCAACTGAATGAGGCTTCTGGTTTTCAGGTGTCTGAAAAATCAGAACTGAGATTAGGAGATTTTTTTGTTCTTGTGGGGTCTCTACAAAGGGAATAAGCAGTACCGTGAAGAACAGCCCGTCTTCTAGGTGACAAGCTGGAGGGAGAGAGGACAGGAAAGTAAAGACAATACAGAAGGAAACAGATGTCAGAACAAATAATACGTGGAGAACATTAACTTGTACTGCAAGAGTCTGGAATTTTAAATTTGAACATTAATTTGTGAGTGGAAAGAAAGCCTCAGTGCTAAAATATCTGTTGCAATGACCAGTCACTCTGAAGTGTGGAAGATCCAAGTTCTAATGCAGCCAGTAGGCTTGCTGATGCTGATACAGATGCATAGTTGAGTTTTTGATTTGATGGAAACTACTTTACGGTGTGCAGAAAATAAGTGATAATCAATTTTAATTTAAATCTGAAATGTAGCTTTCTGTATCTTTCTCTGAATGGAATCTAACCTGACTCAGCTTCATCATGTCCAATCTTAATTCTTACATTTTCTGGAGATAAATACACAGTTTGAGGTTGTCTTGTGTAACTCCATGGTTTGAATTGCTGAAAGTAAAAGCTGTCTTTTTAAAGAAAGCTGACTCTAGGTGTATTTAAACTGATGTACTACAAATTATATTGTGAGGTTGGGGAATCCTCACTCTTCAAATAGCTTGATTATTTTTGATTAGTATTTTTAGTTTTACTTAGTTTCATAGCCTGTGCTATATAGTACAATCTGATAAATAAACTTTTCTTCTGTAATTGAATTGTAAGAAAATGGCTTAATACTTTGCATTCAGTGAATTATTGAACTCATTAAAGGCTCTTCAGAGATCATTGACCTCTAAATCTTTATCTAGGAAACACTCATGGTAAGCAATTATTCTCATGTGATGTATTTACTGTTTTTTGCTAATTATTAAAGAAAAACCTTTTTGGCGCTTTTGGATTATGTTAGTAGAGGTCGTAAAGGAAAGCAAAACACTACTATCACTTTCAAACCAGAGAAGCAACAACTGTTAAGTGTTACCTGTACTCCAAAAAGTCTGGCAGGTACGAGTCAGATTTTAGGCAAATGTAAAGTCCTCACCAGTTCCTGAAATATTCAGAGAAATTGATAGCCTGCCTTTTTTTAAAGAAAAACAAGTGCATTCACAGTTAGGGGATAGACTGTTATGCTCCTGTAGGAAGCACTATTAAATTAGAAGACTAAGAAAAAGTATTAGTATGTCTTAAAGATCTGCAAAAGGTTGTGCTGTAATGGATGCTCACTGTATGTATGTTTTCATGGATGTCAGGAGCAGGGACCAGAACTCAAGATAATCTTGTCAATGTCTGATTGCCCTAACCAGAAGATTGAGTTTGGGTCATGTTATAGTCTGTCCTGGGCCCCTAATTCTTGGATTCTTTTCTGCAGATTAAGTGGGGGAGATAAAGAGTATCTTTACATAAAAAGTAACCTGGGGGTTAACATTCCTTTGAGATATGTAGGCTTGAACTCCCACAACCTGAATAAACTCTGCTGCCATCTCACTTGGAAAAACAAAATAACTTCTCCCTTCATAACTCTTTTAGTGCCCAGTACTTTGAAAGTATGGCAGCTGTGCTTGCCTTCTGGTTTAGATGCCAGGGAACATGGAGCATGCTGGTGAGTGTGCAACGTGAGCAGAAATAGATGGTGCTTTTGGAATTTTCAGGTCAAGTGGTGAGTTGCCAGGTGAGTGTAGGTATCTCTGTGGTTAGCTGTCTGTCTTCTGAATTTAGGTGGGCTTTAGGGGCCAGCATCCCTATTTGGATGTTGCCCTAATACCCTTATATAGATGTATCCCTTCCCTCCCTCCGTGTTCTTGCAGTTTCTCCCTCATTCTTCTGTACTCTGGATTGAAAATAGTTGTTCCTTAGAACTATTCATTCCAAGGCTACATCCTGTTGTACTTGCTATTTTAACTAATCCACTTAGTATCAATTGATGTGGAACAAAAGTCCTCTGGTAGTCTTACTTTTGGTTTAAACTAGATTTTTAACAGTGTAGTGATAGACCCAAATTAATCTAGAAAATTTTGATTTAATAAATAATTTTCACAGAATCGCAGAACTGCTGAGGCTGGAAGGAATCTCTTAAGATCATCTAGTCCACTCCCCCCTGCTGAAGCAGGGTCAACTAGAGCAGGCTACTCAGAACTGTGTCCACTTGGTTTCTGAGTATCTCCACAGATGGAGACTCTGCTACCTCTTCCACTGTTGGACCACTCCAGCAGCTAATAAATAAATAAATAAATACTTATTCCTTGTGTTCAGGTGGATTTAATATGCTTTAATCTGTGGCCATTGCCTTTTGTCCTGTCACTGGGCACTACTGAGCAATGTCTGTCACTGTTCCCTTCCCATCAGGGGAATTGATGTATAGATATTTACACACATTGATAAGATCTCCCCACACTTTCTCTTCTCCAGGCTGAATGGTTGCAGGTCTCAGCCTCTCCTGATCTGAAGGATGCTGTAGTCCTTTAATCATCTTAGTGGCACTTAGCTGGACTTGTTCCAGTTTTTCCCCATCTCTTCTACTGGGGATCCCAGAACTGGACCTGATGCTCCAGGTGTGGCCTCACCAGTGCTGAGCAGAGGGGAAAGATCACCTCCCTCCACCTTTTGGCAATGCTTTTCCTAACGCAGCCCAGGAGGCTGTTGGCTGCCATTGCCACGAGGTTGCACTGCTGGGTAATGATCAGCTTGTTGTCCATCAGGGCTACAAGGTTCTTTTCTTGAAGAGCTGCATTCCAGCTAGTTGGCCTCCAGCGTGTAATGGTGCAGATTACCCTTGCAGACAAAGGCCAAGACCTAATAATGTGTACTTTCAGTCTTGAATTGCAAAGACGTAATTTACTTATATCAAAACATTTTCATATAATCGCTTGTAGTATTGACACCCAAAATAAAACACTTGGACGTGTTGCTCTTTGGCATACTTCCTGTCTTCTCTCATATAAACAATTAAGCAAAATTTGAGTCAGAATTTTCTCCTGAAGAATTAATTTTGTATTTTTCACAATAAGTGAACCATAATGTCTCCTGTAGTTTTTACAGGGATGGTAAATGTCTGTACTCATTTCCAGGCGACCTTTTGCAGTAGGTGCTCTGCTTTCTGCTTCATTCTTTTCTCATGCATTTATTTGAGTGTTCTTGTTCAAATGTTATTGGTGTTTTGCCCACTATGAAGAAGAAGGAATTATAAGAGGTGTATATATACATACACTAGAGTGATACACGAATAAAATCTTTTTCCCCATCTAAAAACTGTGAAGAGGAGTAGCATAGACTGTGAAGTAAAGATTACCTGTAAAAGTATGCAGGTATAAAATCTGGAATAAAAGATGTGAATTTTTCCTTTTGCAAATAATTTACATGACTCTAGATAGCTTATGATAGAGCAAAACTGGTTTCAGTTAGAGTTTTAGATTAAAATCAGAATGTCAAATTATATCCAGAATAAAAATAATTGATGCAGATAAAATTAGATGTTAGTGCTGATGTAACTCAGCCCCCAAACTCTAGTTAGCTTTGTTCTGCACTATTTGAAGTTTCCACGTGATCTGAAAATCACTGTGCTTCATTAATTCCATCTGAAGAGGATTGAACAGTTAGATTTCTGTAAATGGAATAATGTGTAACAGTAACTTCTTGATATGTTATGGACTGCATGGATGCAGTTTTGGCCAGTATGCCCCTCTGGACCTCTATAAACAACTGAGAATGCAATAAAGATCTCTAAATTATGGGCATTATCAGGTTGATTGAAGGAGCTTATTCTGCTTACTGCTCTGCCAGCCAGCCAATGTAACATCTGATATTTAAACTCATTATCTGTGTATCTGAAACAGTTTGCTTCTATCATAGCTTAAATAGAAGTTAATGTAATCAGCTACTCCATCTGCGTTTGAAATGAGGATGGTGAGCTAGAGATGATGAGCCAGTTTGCTTTCAGATTTCTTAGAAATGAAGCATCTGTCTCTACTTGCTATTGCCTGCAAGTCTATTTGCCTTAGAAATGTAAGGTATTTCAAAGCTATAGGAGCTATCATATCTTATTTTCTGTTGTGCTTAGAAGATGCAGAAGTTACTCTGCTTACTAAAAAGTTCTTAGCAATGTCTGAAAAATATTGTAGGCTGGAGGAAGAATTACACAGTTGAGAAGCAGAGGACTTTAAAAATGTCTTTTTTTTTTTTTTTTTTTTCTTAAGAGAGACCTATTTAATGAGTTGAATTTTGAAGGCAATAAAAGATTCATTTTGGGTACAGCTGCAGAGACTCTAAATGCTATTGTGAGTATTAAGGCTACTTAGTAGGAGGCTCCAGGAGATCTTTAAAACCAGTCTGGTTCAGAAATTTTTAAACCAGGTAGGTGATAAACTGTATTTGGTGTAAGGAGCCAATTAAAAGGTGTGTAAAGCAGGCTGAAGCCAAGTTTGCTGTTGCTGCAGTCTGTAAAAGTATCAGAGCAGTCATATAGTAACCCAGGAATAAGGGATTTGCAGCAGTGGAGTCAGTGTGGTGCTAATACTGGTTACTGGTGCTAGAACATGGGAGACAGAAAAGGGTATTGTGTGATGTTTTAGCAGAAAGTCATATTTTCAAATCATGCCTGACATTTTCTAATGAAGTGGCACAGTTTAAAAACAATAATTAGCTTCCTGATCAATCCCCTCAGGCTAGGAAGCCATAGTGGGTTTGTTACTGTTCAGCTCGAAACCTTTTTTTTATCACTGTGCTTGAGAACAACACAGATCTGCTGGTGCCTACCAGTAGTATAACTCAGGATGTCGAAAGCTTTACAGACTGTGCATTGCATAAAGTAACACAGTACTGAGAGTACTTGTCATGCTTCATGATCTTTCTAAACAGCTCATCTTTATTAGGCAACCTGATCTTTCTAAACAGCTCATCTTTATTGGGCAACTGGAATAACCAGCTAGTACTCTCTGTAGGAGGCTGCAGTCCATGCCCTTCGTTGAAGAGCAACAGTCAACACTTCTTTCTTCCTGTTGAGAAGGAAATGGAACTTCTGAAGACACACCAACAAATTCCCAAATAAATTAAAAACTGATTTTAATATACAGTGCACATCGCCTAAAAGAGGTGATTGGCCTAGTATCTAATATAAGAGAGACACTTGTAACATAAGAATATAAATTTTTTTTGTGAGACTTGGGTGTAGGTAATTCTGGAATTCAGAAACTGCTGTGAGTGAGTATTAAACATTGAGTCTTGTTGTTTCCCTAACAGCTGCCATAAAGTGATACTTGTTTTATTAAGAGCAGGAAGATATCTTCACCCTTCAGAATGGTCATCATGTTTCTCTCAAACTAGGAGGTGGGAATCTAGCTGAAAATTTGTCTTTCTGATCTTGTCCTGCTTTATGGAAAGCCATGTTTGATATGGTCTAGAAATGTAGCTTTCAAACTGTTTGGGTTACTTGTTTGTTTTTCTGGACTGTTATAGTTACTGCTGTACTTCAGTGAATTACTGGAAAGAGTGTTTTGTAGGCAAATAGCGTATTGGTAGTGGCATGAAGTCATATATCTACCTGGTACTTGCCTCAGCTACTCTTGTAGCTGGAGCCACGGGTAGCTAAACATGGAGCTACAGATAACTAAACACTTCATCAAAGAAGGATTGGGATACCTAAAGGCAATCAGACAAGACCATCTTTAATGCTTTGCTGTCTAAAAAACCTTGGTTCACTTACAGCATCTAGTGCCAATGTATGCATCTGTGGGACTTGGTAACATCTTTTTTCGATGTTGTGCAGGCTATATGATTAAATTCTAGGAAATTTTTCAGATGCAGGGAGGGATGTTCCCCGCAATCTAATTGGTAAACTATTGGCAATTTGTTAGATTGGAGTAGTTCTGAGAATTAGTGAATAAGGAAGGTGAAGGTCAACAGTAGGCCTCACTGGGTCTAGTGACTTCCATTGCCAAAAGGAGCAGTCCTCCTTCTCATATCCCTCTCTCCAGGTTACATAGTCCCACTCCCTCTCGTGGATTGGCTCTGATAGTTGTCCAATGGTGCTGTAAGCTAACTTGGTAAACAGGCAAAAAACTGGCTCTGTTGTTTTCACTCAGTTACCTGACAGAAACTAGGTTGCCTTGTAACCAAACAGGTACCAGGGCCATTGCAGGGAAGGGAAATGGGAGTGCTTGCTTGGAAGGGAATGAGTAATCTGCCTCTTCCACTGGCTGCAAGCTCTTAGAGCAATGCAAGCTCTATCATGTCATTGTTCCCTAAGATTTGTCATTTTGGGTTGAACCTCAGTTTCTCTTCATAGGCTATTTGTGTGTTTGTAATTCAGTTCATTTCTCTCTTCTCTCCTCCCCTTCCAATGCCCTCTCTCTTAGAAACAACTAGTATGTCTATTCTGTGTACCAGAGGCCCATGCTACCTAATAGGAAACTGCACTGGAGCTGGAACTGAAATTTGTGTTGTGGTCAAAGGACTTGAGATGCCAGTAATTCTTAAAACCACATAATATGCAATGTTTCATTAAGATGGCTACAGACAGAGCGATAATTAACAGGAGTCTGTGTGCAAGTTGGCGCTGAGAAAGAATAAGACAAACAACTAAGAATGTAAAAGTTGAGGCAAGTGAATGTGTGCAGACAATGTATAACAAAAAAAAAGAAAGCTTATTTAAATTTCATTTTTTATATTTTCTTTCAGGAAAAAGGGTGGCCTTCATTTGCTGTATTACAGTTGTCATATTTGCTTTATTTCTGAATGAGTGAAGGTTTAATTAACTTGTATACTGACTTCCCTTTTCCACCCTCTTGTTATCTCTGTAGTAGAGCTTAGCCTATTTCTTTCTCTGCTAGGGAAATAGTAGTAGCAGTTTTGGGTGGTAGTTTGTTCTTGGGTTGAATACAACCACACACAGGCAACTCAGTTAAGACATCTCTTTCAAGATAGCTATGGCAGCTGTTTTAAATGGGTTGAAGATTTTGTGGTTTGGTGTTTTTTTTGTTGTTGTTGTTTTTCTTTTCATAGAATCAAGACAGAGTGGTGGTTCTGCCTTTAAAGTCGCTGTGGTTTGTAGGTATTATTTTCAAGTACTTATTTTTGTTTAGTTGTAAGTTTAGGATTATTTTCTTTTCTTTTCTCATTTGTAAGCACAATTATAACAGAATAACCCTGGCTGGGAATTGAAATAAGGCAAATTATGTAGGTAAGATTAAGTTGTGTCAGGGGCTTTTACTAGGTTCTGGAATATCTTAAAGGGGAAGAGGTAAACTTTTGTTGGCTTGGAGTCTCGAGGAGGAGATAAAAAATACATCACGGGAAAACTTTCTTATAGAAAACCTTTGTTGTCGGTGTGTAGGGACACAGTTAATTTCTGTCTTTTTTCTTTCCCTTCCAATGCCCTCTGAACCAAATAACTAATATGTGTATTCTTCTGTGTATGTAAGGCCCATGCTACCTAATAGGAAAACAAAGCTGCTATAGACTTTGCATTATAACCAGAAGTAACATTCATATTAGCTGTGGCCAGATAAATTGGGACTCCAGTACTCCTAGAATTACTTGAAATCCAGTGTTAATCCTTTTTCCTGCATCGGTTATGGGAAGGACAGGATAGCTCTCTTTTGCTTAAACATGCTTCTAGCAGGTGCAACTTCACCAAGACACAGTGCCTGAAGTAAGATTGGGCAGTTGTTTCACCTTTTTTTTGGTGTGTCAGTCTGGCCACACTGGGAGGATGAATGGAGAAAGGTGTGAGTCTGAACTGCCGCAGAGAATCTTTCTGAATTGCTGAGCAGAGTACTTTTCTTCCTGTGTGAAGGGTTACGCTGATTACTGGTTTTAAAGTGCTAAAAAAAATTTCTTCAAGTCAGATGGATATACTTGTCATTTTTTTCTTTCTTTCCTATAAATCTTATGTCTTGGTACACTTGCTGGTATCATCCTGGTTTATTTCATCGGTTTTGCACTGAAATAAGGCCTTCAACTATCACTGCTGCTTTTAAAATGCCTCTTCTGTCTGCTGTCACTGACATGGTCTTTAGTTTTGAGGTCTGCTGGAGTTTTCTTAAATGTTATTTTTTGGATCTTCTCAAGGCAGCTGATTTTGCTAAAATCCACACTAAAAGAGACCTTCATTTCTGTAAAGCAATGACTTTAAAAGGACAGGGACGAAAACTAATTATAAATACTCTTTTAAAGCAGCTTGATGCAATCAGTCTGGTGGGGAAGAATAAGTAGAAATATCAGTTGGTGCAGGAAAGAGGGAGAAATTGGGTATGTGCTTAATATATGATACTAAACAGAAGGAATACGTCAGAAATACTTTGGTAATGT
Source organism: Elanus axillaris (assembly GCA_026212715.1). NCBI lineage: Eukaryota > Metazoa > Chordata > Aves > Accipitriformes > Accipitridae > Elanus > Elanus axillaris. The sequence continues at coordinate 20,811,485 of JANZLQ010000025.1, forward strand.
TAACTTGGCCTTGTTAGGAAATTGTCATTAGGAAAAGTACTTCTCATAAAACTGCTACACGTAATCCATAATGGTCAATGGTATTACGAATTTAGCTAGACTGTGTGTCTCTTCCTAACAGTCTTACATTGTAGCAAAAAGGTTGTTTGACTTAAGTGTGGATTTTTGCATGTGAAGTTCTTTGGATTTCCTGAGCATGTACTTCCTTTGACTGCAGTTTGAACAGTCTTTTTACTTTTTTGCTTAAATTCCTAATAGTTACATGAAATCATTGTATAGAAAATGATCTCTCCAGACAATCTTTTCATAAACATAGATGATTAGAAGTAGGATTATGCAGATTATACCAAATATTCAGATGTCAAAGTATTTTGTAAAAGTAATGGCCCTTTCTCTTTTAACTTCATTCTAGCAATTTCAATCAATTGAACTACTTGTACTTAAGATCCAGATGTTGGGAAAAAGCATGTGTTCAGTTCCAAAACCAGATCAGCTCGCTTTCAGATTGGACTGGAACTATGAAATGGAAGAATCAGTGTACAAATAACGTACGTCAGTGTTGTTACCCTGAGATTTTGGGTACCGTGGTGATTATGTTGAATACATGGCTACATCCATAAGTATAGGTAGGAGGTTTTGTTGTATCTGTAGCTGAGCCTGTATCACTATGTAACTTGATAGATTTGTTCCATTGATATAATTTTCCTATTAGTTTTCTACTTGTCAGTCTATTCTGTGGAGTTGAGATTTCTTTGACAAGATGTCATGTACTTATTTATTTTAGCCTCTGTGCTTTGAGGGAGTGAAAAGCACTGTTACTTGAGTGAGAAATTATGTATACTGATTTTCTTTCTCAATAGAAGAATATGCCTGAATAATAAATGCAATCGGATTTTGGGTTTTATTACACTCAAACAGATTAGGACTGAAAGTAGCAACTGCAGACCTTGTTACAGGTAAACTGAAAAACTGAAAGCTTTGATAAAGGTAAATTGAAAGCTATGATACTTGCCTACTACTTAGATTGCGCAGTATATTAATAGAAATATATCTCATCTGTGATGGTTTGAAATTCAGTAATAAGGCCTGATGCTAAAAAAAGCAAGTGTTAGTCTTTCTTAGATGTGTATATTTTCACCATAAAGTTGCTAAACAGACATCTCTTTCCTGTTGTTTAGCAAAGATTTTTAGAAAGACAAAATAGTGTAGAGATGAAATAACAGAATATTTTCAAATATCATTTCTTGAAAGTAACATTAAGTTACATATTTGTTAAATAACTGCATATAACTGTAACATGTACCATCTTATGTATTTTTTATTTATAGGATCCTTATTGTTAGGGTTTCTAAAGCCTATCTGAAAAAGTGAGTTGAGTGGTGGTTAATTTTTTTTCCTTTGAATCAGCTTGTTAAACTGACATGTCATGTCGCTGCCTGATGGTTTAGATCTCGCATGAGAAACAATGGAAGTCCATCGTCAGACAGTTGGAGGAAGGAGGGTGGGACCTTTTTCCAGCAGCAATGGCAACATTCAGTTTAATATTATATTTGACTGTACCCTGCAGTAGTGACTTCAGTTTTTGGGCAGTTAAGGGTGTCCTATTACTAATGAATCTCTGCTACCTCTAGAACTGACTTACTCCTTTCTTCGTCCTGTTAAGACACAGTAGGGACTCAGTATCTATGTGTCTTCTCAGCTGTTCTATGGATAACTGAAAATTGAAAAAGGATTTTGGGGATCTGCTCTGTCAGATAATAGGAAACATGCCTATACCCCTAGTAATTGTCTATAACCTTGCATTCCTAGTAACGGGGAACATGCTGTAATACCCTTAGTATTTTTCCACTGTTCAGGATTTTATTGATTTTTTTTCCTACTGGATGTCAAGATGTGCTTTTTTTCTCCTTTTACGGATAAAGCCTGTGGTGCTTTCTGAGGCATAGCAAGGAAAGGTTGTGGGTGCTGCTGCAAGGGTGGACTTGAAGAAGAGGATGTGCCAAGTTCTTGTTCGGGAATAGGATAGTAGAGACAGAAAAAGATCACCCATAGTGTTTGTTCAGGGAGAATATAGGGGGGATCTTGGAAAATGTAATTTTCAGTAACTTTATAACTTGGGAAGGATGCAAGATAGTTTGCAAACTACTCGTAGAATGCATTCCAGCATAATTGTGAAATGGTTGTTGAATCTGTTGTAGTGAATTATCTGTACTCATCTCTTAAATTCTAAATAGCATTACTGCAGTAGAGAACAGCCTCTGCAGGACTTTCTTCCCTCTCCCCTCGCCCCGTGAATGAAGCTTTATTTTAACTTTACAGAAAAGCAGAAGTCTATTGGTATCTGTCAGATATGTCAGATAGTCCTCTTCTGATTGTTTTTGATTTACACTTGCTCCTTTTACATAACCCAAATAATCAAATGGAAATTTGAGACTAAATCAAAGCCATCCACCTTCTAGTGAGACTTGAGCCTGGAGAATTGGTTTCTCAAACTTTGAGTAGCAATGGATTTCTTCAGTTGCCAGGAATGGGCATATTCATGCATGTGAAAAAACTTTGCACTTCCCCAATTCTTCTACAACCTTTTGCTGACCTTGCCTTGATACTAGACACCTTGGGGAAGCTATGAAGGTCTGACCACTCAGAGACTGGTATTGTGGAGTCTATTTTAACTAAGTTTTTCTACCTTGCTACTGCTTCTAGAAGCATTTCAAATAAAACTGGGCCTGTTTGGGCCTTTCACCTTCATGAACAGAATTAGAGATGTATTTTTGCATAGTCTCTTACATTTAGGTTTTATTATTATTATTGTATTTTATTTTTTATTTTGTAATACTGTAAATGTTTCACCATTCCTGAGGATTAGTCTACAGCCTCCCTGCAGGAGATGAGCAATTCAGAAACTAGGTGATATATACTAAAGACATTTCAATGCAAATGGATGGTGAGATGAAGAGTAATAATGATACTTCATTCAGGGAGGCTTTAGTGGTTTGGGAGTGTTACTGTGTTTGATTATGTTAATGCTTTCCAGGCTCTCTGATACCTCTTGGTGACCTTGCTCTGATGCTCTAGGTCTGAAGTTGCACTTAGGACAGTAATTGATTGCTTGCTAGTAGCCAGAATGATTAATGTCAGGTTCATCTGTGTATGTTGGGGAAGGGGACTCAGGAAAGTGACTTGTAATGGTGCTGTATGTGATTGATGTGCTCTGTGGCATCCTTGGCAATGCTTGTTCTTGGAGGTGCTGGCACCTCATTTGCCCTTTGCATCAGTCAGGTATCTGCTACTAGATTCACTTCCGGTATCTTCCAGTTAGTGTTTTGGCTTTCCAGTTAGTTCTGAGTTTAGGGCATAGATAGTAGACCAAAAATGTTTGCTTGCTTTCTTGAATGGCTATTCCAGCTATTCTAATACCATTCCAGTGTAACCTGCTGCCTCTGTACACAAAACCCCATGTACCTTCATGAAAGGTTATGGATTAATCAAGTCAGAGGTAGTGTTTCGTACTTAACAGAATTTCTGCTTTAGTTTCAGGCTATCTGTAACACTCTATACGAGACAATAAACTTAACATTCTTAAACAGAATATGACAAACAATTGTTGAAGCTTGAAGGTATTTTTACTATACTTTGATTTAAATTTCTTACTTTAGTCAGCAAGATAATCTGAGTGGGGTGATGATGAATGTATCAAACACCAAGAAAAAGGAAAGGGATTAAGTGAAGTTTTCCCATGGAGCACGGTGTTTCCTTGAATAATTGTGCAAACTTGGTCAAGATACAGTCCAACATAAATATCTTTAGCTGTTGAGAAATGAGAAATTTAGCTAAAATAATGGAATTCCTAAGTATGTATAAACCCAGCCTTCTCATTAGGGGCTTTTAGAATGTACATTTTAAAACAGTTTTCTTATTATACACAGGATTATGAGTCACTCGTCTATTCTATAAAAAGAGAGAGAACACAAGCAGAAGGAAATGGGGCATGTATTTTTAAAGACTGCTTCTGCCTTCTTTTTTGTTTATATGTCAGCTGAATTTTCATGTAATAACAATTTCTGTAGTTGTTGGTCTTAAAACAGATACTAAATATTGCAAGAATTGTGATGAACTGTGGCAGCTGAGTTTTGTATTTAGACTTTAAACTAGTATGTATATAAAAAAACTATATAATTTCTAAATTTCATGTGGTATGTAGCAAATGGAGAAGTAGAAGAACCAGCTGAATCTGTTCATAGAGAATTCAGAATGATGTACTTCTTATTGATAGTTACATGGGAGATGTTCTTCAGTTTCAGATTTGATTTGCTCATTTGTGCGCTTTGAATGCTAGACTGTTTAGTATATTGTTTTGGCAGCATGTACTGACACTTACTGGAGCGTGTCAGCAGATTTGGCACTAGGCTGCTAGGGAAAAGACTTTGTATAGCTAGATCACTTCAAGGCTTCAGTGTTTAAGCTGTCATTACACTTTTGATATGAAACGGGTTACCTGAATGGAGTACTGTTCAAGTTCTCATGTTACTAGAATGTATTGAATATAAATACCTAATTTTGGTGTAAATGTTCCATGTTGTAGCCTTGCTCCAGTATTATACAGAAGTCAGCAATTTTATAAGTGTCAGTGACCTTTGAGAGAAAGAGCTCTGCTAGGATTCAGATTCTACCAGCAAGTAGGGATTACTTTTTTTTCTTGATAATTTTGTGCAAAAGCATGTCTTCTTCAGTTAACCTCTAGTGTTTCAACTTCTAAGAAAATGTACTTCATTTTGACTTTTAAATTGTGTTAAATGGTGTTATATAGATACACAGCAGTGTAGATGTTTTGTCATGACTGTGACAAATATCTTCAACTTTAATCCCACTTTGACTGTTGTATCTGGGGAAAAATGTGCGCCGGGAAAATGTTACATCTCTCAAGTGCTCTTTGAAATACTTGTTGCTATTTTAAAACAAAACCACTTTTGCAAAGTGATTTTTGGGGTCACTTGTGTAATGTAAGTAGCTAGTACTAGTTGTGTAAAGATTTCAGGAAGAATATGAAAATACTCATCATTGATTTGTCTTGGAGGGTAAGAGTCAGTTATGTCCTTTTTGCAAGAAAAAAAAAAGGAAAGAAAAAAAAAAAAAAACCCCATCATATCATTTATAAACTGACAGCATATAGACTGTAGAATTTTTTTAAAATCATAACTTTTATAAGGCAAATTGCTGGAATGATTTTGCATAAACTGTTTCCTGTAATTAGGACCAAAGCTTTTTGGGGTGTTGAGGGGTAATAGTATATGTTGTGGACACGTTTTGAAAGAAATCAGATTCTTGTTTCCTTTTTGTGATTTTTTTTTTTTTTTAAATGGTATTCTCTGTTCATCAATAAACAAATTATTACTCAAAATTTATGTGGCAACCCAGTAGTTGAGGTAATTTGGTACCTCATTAAGATTTTGTAGACTAAGCATGTTCTGGTAAAAACTTAACATTTAATTATTTTTCAGCTTGAAAAATAAATCTTGCATGTGTTCTCACTAACATTTTAAAAATATTATTCCAGCTGTGTTGGGGTAGAGGAGCACCATGCTGTTGACATTGATCTGTACCATTGTCCCAACTGTGCAATTCTCCATGGACCTTCTCTAAGTAAGTATGGGTTATTCAAATTTTATTTTATACTTTCAGTCTGTTTTCTCTCCATGTATGTTGTGGGTTGACCCTGGCTGGAAGCCAGGTGCCCACCAAAGCCGCTCCGTCACTCCCCCTCCTTAACTGGACAGGGGAGAGAAAATATAATGACAGGCTCGTGAGTTCAGATAAAGACAGGGAGAGATCACTCACTAATTATCATCACAGGCAAAACCAAACTCGACTTGGGGAAAATTAACGTAAATTATTACCAGCCCACCAGAGGAGGGTAATGAGAAGTAAAACCAAATCTTGAAATACCATCCCCCGCACCCCCTCCGTTCTTCCTGGGCCCAGCATCACTCCTGATTTTCTCTGCCTCTTCCCCCCACAGTGGCACAGGGAGATGGGGTATAATGGGGGTTGGGGTCAGTTCATCACATGTTGTCTGTGCTGCTTCTTCCTCGTCAGAGGCAGGACTCATCACACTCTTCCCCTGCTCCAGTGTGGGGTCCCTCCCACGGGAGTCAGTCCTCCACAAACTTGTCCAATGTGAGTGCTTCCCGTGGACTGCAGTTCCTCATGAGCTGCTCCAGCGTGGGTCCCTTCCACGGGCTGCAGTCCTTCAGGCACAGACAGCTCCAGTGTGGGTCCCTCGCTGGGTCACAAGTTCTCCCAACAAACTGCTCTAGTGTGGGCTCCTCTCTCCATGGGGCCACAGGTCCTGCCAGGAGCCTGCTCCACCGTGGGCTTCCCACAGGGTCACAGCCTCCTTTGGGCACCCACCTGCTCTGGTGTGGGGTTCTCCTCAGGCTGCAGGTGGAGATCTGCTCCCCCATGGACGCCCCTGGGCTGCAGGGGGACAGCCTGCCTCACCATGGTCTTCCCCACGGGCTGCAGGGAAATCTCTGCTCCAGTGCCTGGAGCACCTCCTCCCCCCCTCCTTCTGCACTGACCTGGTGGTCTGCAGGGCTGTTTCTCTTGCATGTTCTCACTCCTCTCTCTGGCTGCAGTTTCTGTGCCACAGCAACTTTTTTTCCCTTAAATCTGCTATCACAGAGGCACTACCACTGCCGCTGATGGGCTTGGCTTTGGCCAGCAGCAGGTCATTCTTGGAGCTGGCTGGTATTGGCTTTGTCAGACATGGGGGAAGCTTCTAGCAGCTTCTCGCAGAAGGCACTCCTGTAGCCTCCCCACTACCAAAACCTTGCCACGCAAACCCAGTACAATGTACAATTGAAAAAGACTATTCAGAAGAACATTCAAGATTAGTTTGATTATTTAGAAGGTGCTGGTTCTACATGACTAACTCTGAGCTGATAAAAAAAACCCCACAAAACCAACACAAAACAAACAAACCATCCTGAAAGTTTCCTTGATCTGGAGATGCAGAGAGAATAAAATACAAGTCACCGCTATGGATTGGAGAAATCAGAGCGCACAGAGCTAGAAGAAAACAATCTGGACAGAGTAAGAGAATGAAAATTAGGGAATCGTAGTTTAAAAAAAAAAAAAAAAGGAAAATCCAAAGGATGGCTTAAGGTTCCTGTGTTTTAATCATCAAAATTCTAATATACCTAGGAACGCAACTTTGAGAAGATGTAGGAGTTAGCAGTTTTACTGTTCTTGATGGTTGTAGGCTATATGCCACAACAGTCCAGTGAAATCTGAGAACATGAACTTCCTGTGGGTGGTATTTGTTTGTGGTGTAGTGTGTTTGGGTTTTTTGTGTTGGTTTTTTTTTTTCCTTTTTTTCTTCTTATTTATGCCTTTGAGAGTTACACAGCTCCTACCTTCAGGTTTCTAATTTATAAACAAATTTCCACCGAGGTCCTCATGCAATTTTAAGAGTTGCCAGAGGAGTCTGTGAAACAGAGAAGCAAGAGACGTACCTTCTTTGGTTCTCCTTTCAATAGATAAATTTGCTGTAGAGCTCTGCAGTGGAAAGATGGAAGAGTTTTTGTCTTTCTGTACCAACTGAGAGGATACAGCTTTACCTAACTTCCTAGATTTGTCCTCATGACTTCTGTTCTCAAAAGGAAACTATGTAAAAATGAATTTCACCTTTTTAACAATGAATTAAGTTTCTATGTTCAGACCTGAAAAATGTTTATAAGCACTGTGTGTCTTTAACCTCTAAACACTAAGTCATGGTCATTTGTGTTTTCTAATATGGTTTCTTTTGCTTGAAGACCACGTAATTATTTATAGTCAGCAGTGACTTAAGAATCTGCACCCTCAGTGGTAGTCTTGTGGAGTATGAACAAAGTGATGAAGCATTACTTATTGATGTAATTAATGTATGTTGCATGATATATATCTTGTATAGTATGCAAATTCAGGGTTAGCTATTTTTAGGTTAGAGGCTTAAAGGTAAGATAAATGCTGTTCTACACACTTGTAGTTTTTAGTATTCCAGTTGTCATTTTCATTTAAAAAATCTGAATGTCTCCTGTAAATCAGAATACAAATAACAGCCATTTCTTTTCCTACCTTTCTGCCTGTTTTTTCTGTGGAATAGAGGACTAGGAGGAGTAGTAGAAGGGGGATAATCTCTGATTTTCAAAATAATAAACTAGTAAATTTGAAACTTCTTTTCTCTTCTTCATTTGGGAGACCTAGTAAGTTCCACCATGAAGCCTGTGAATAACCTTTCTTGTAATGCAGGGACTGCTGGCTCTAATGCAAGCTCTGTCTCACCTGCAGCAATTTGACAGTGAGATAAGAGTGATTTTTGTGTTGGAAGTCTCAAAAAGACAAGAATCTATGGTAAAAATTATCCTTACTACTTTGTATTGCCTCAAGTAAGTAGATCATCTAGATTTAGTAGAAGCTTCAGACATGTCACTTACCAACCCAAGCAGAGGTGATATATTGAAATATGTCTTCACCTGGAATTTTTTTAATTGTTCTTAGTGAAGCTGTCAGAATCCAATCTATGATAGTTTGTGGTTTGGGCTCTACTTTAGAGAGGCTGATAATGTCTCATGACTGTAAGTGTTGTAGCAATGCTCCAGAGTGCTTCAATATGAAATTATGTACATAAGTAAAAAGGCCTTGTTATTTACAGCTTTGTATTCTAAACCCACTTTGTTTAAAGGAGTTTTGAAAGAGACAAAAATTCAGCTCTTTGATTTAAGAGGGCAAGTGTATCTGTGATTTCAGCTGACACTTGTGTAAATAATCCCATCTAATCAAATGTAGTGCAAAAAATTTATTAAAAATATGCAAGAAGCACATATATCGTACTACCAAGTGGATTGTTACTTTCAGTATCCTAAAAAATTAATTATGTGAAAGTTTAAATAATGAAAAGAAAGCTACTGCATAGTCAGATGTAAAGATCAAATTATCCAATCAATTTCTTTTTGTATTTCAAAGAAAAATAAATCCTCTTCTTGATTTGGAAGAGCAACAATATTACAAGACCTTTAGTAAGCATCTGTGTGTGTAAAATGCTGAATAGTTAATCCCTAAATCCTAAATAATAGAAAGTGAGCGATTTAAAAAAATAGTAATACAATATGGAGTTTTCTTAGCTTACTCGGGTTAGAGTCTTCATATTATATTTTGTTATTTTCAAATTTTTCTCAGTGATCCTTAAGTCTGAAAATGCTCTACTTGCATGAATGCTGAGAGTCAGGTCAGGTCAGTCACCAGACTCTAGGATCCACAGTTTTAAGAGAGCACGAGGTGCAGTAAATGTTAACAGGACTGTGGTTGTCAGGACATTACTTTCTTAATCTGGTTTTACCTTCTCAAATTCTGTAAATACCCTCCCACCTGTTTTCTCTGAATGTGGTAGTAATGCCAGTGTTTGGTCTGAGCTGACAATACAAGATGATATATTAGGCCTTGGAAGTGGTATTCGATGATTTACTGTATGTTACTGTATGTGGTATGTATGATTTATTTGCTACGCTAACATTTCTCTTGCCTTTGATCACTGGGAATCACCTAGAGGACCACTTTCAAGACTTGGGGCCTCACTGCACAGATGTACACCTCTTGATGGTCCCCATTTGAAGTCTAACTAACATGTGACCTCTGAGGCAAATAGACTCGTAGTGTGAGAAGGCAGGGAATAGTGTTTGCCTAAAGTACATACAGTTATTGGGCCCTTGTTTTGAGTTGGTAAGGAATGTAACTTAAAAACAGCTTTCTGCTTAGTTTTCGTGAAAGCTTCCACTACACTCCTTTCCTTTTCTCAACCCTCCGCAATTGGGAGGGGGGGTGTCATGGTTTAACCCCAGCCAGCAACTAAGCCCCATGGAGCCACTCACTCACTTCTCCCCACCCTGCTGCCAGTAGGATGGGGGAGAAAATCGAGAAATGAAGTAAAACTTGTGGGTTGAGATAAGAATGGTTTAATAGAACAGAAAAGACGAAACTAATAATGATAACACTAATAAAATGACAACAGTAATAGTAAAAGGTTTGGAATGTACAAATGATGCACAGTGTAATTGCTCACCACCTGCCAATTGACACCCAGTTAGTCCCCCAGAGGTGACTCCTCCTGCCCCTGCTCCCCCCAGTTTATATACTGGGCATGATGTCCAATGGTGTGTAATATCCCCTTGGCTGGTTTGGGTCAGCTGCCCTGGCTGTGTTCCCTCCCAACTCCTTGTGCCCCTCCAGCCTTCTCGCTGGCTGGCATGAGAAGCTGAAAAATCCTTGGCTTAGTATAAACATTACTTTGCAGCAACTGAAAACATCAGAGTGTTATCAACATTCTTCTCACACTGAACTCAAAACACAGCACTGTACCAGGTGAAACCAGGACAGGGAGCTGTTCTATGTGAATTTCAATTTATGTAGGTTTTGTTTGTTTGTTTTAATTTGAGCAGGGGGATCCATTTAGTTAAATTATTTTTCTTGCAACTGTTATTGTAATGTCTTCTGGGGTTATAAAAGGTCTAGAATTAAGACATACGTAAGTGGGAAAACTTTCTGTTACTGTTTTCTGTTCTTCAGTATTCTCTTACTTATGGAAAGATGATATACATTGCCAAGTACTATGTAAAGGAATGACTTTAATTTCTGATTTTTGGGTGTTGGAAAAACAGATTTTTAAAAGTTGGTTCTGTGCTATAAAATCTCTTCAGCAGCTTATCTTATAATTTTAATGATCTGTTATAACAGCAGTGAATTTATGAAAAATTACTCTGTTGCAAATTAGTATTAGCCACTAATTTCTTGTATTATTATTTATGACTGGGAAAATAGCTTTGAAAACTTAATAAACCTGGCTTCATTATTTATGAAGTTTTACTGTATTTGGATAGTTGGCTCATTAAGCAGGCTCTTCAGCACTGGTTTTCAGGTTAGCAAATAGCTATGTCAGTTAATTCTCTTGAATGTCTTCTAAAGGGTACATTTTGTCACGTCTGTAGGAAACAGCTTATCAATAAGAATAATTACCTCTTATGTGTAATGACTATATAAGGTGTCGTTTATTGCTGTATAACCAACTGTTTTTTCTGGAGAAGCAGCATTTTTTTTTTTTTTTGCTTTTTAGAAACTACTTCCCCCTCCCCCAAATCCTTATCTTCTTGTTACTGTTAGCTGTGTTTTCAGTATTGCTTGCACATTTTTAGATTTTGGGTGCATCATGACTTTGGTAAACTTAGGAATGAGATCTTCCATAAAGTTCAAATTTGTATTAATATAGTTGTTCAGCTGGGTGTTGTATTTGCATTGCAGGCTGTTTTGTATATGCCTGTAAAACACCATTTGTGTTGACAAGTAACAGTATCTTTTTCCCTCTTCTGTGTTTCCTCAGCAGATTTAACTAAATTTCTGCTTAATATTAGTGCTTAAATTGTAGATCTGGTCTCAGTAAATCTTGGGGCTGTCTTCCAGTAGCAACTATCTAATGCTGTAGAGCAGAGTTTGGCTTTTTTTAGGAAAAATTGAAATGCAACATAAAAATTACCGTACCCTTAGTATATTTCTTAGTGTGGTAAATGATATGCTAGTAAGTCAATAGAAAGGTAGCGAGTTCAGCACTGTTGGAGTTTCTTTCCCAGATGATGAGATGGTGGTCCTTTTTTGCCAAGGCATGTGTTGGGAATTTAATAGGGCTTCTCAGCCTGTTAAATGTTTGAGTACAAGACATAGAGTTTTATTTGTATAGACAGAAAGTGCTCCGAAGTGGGATTTGCTAACAGATAGGTGATACAACCGAGGGCCTGCTTTCAAAGCAGGAAGCTTGTGTTCTTTATAAATCAAAATACAAAATGAGTGGTTGATGAAGATGAATTAATGAAATATCCATTATGAAATGATGTATCATGAAATTCTGAAAATCTGAAGACGGGCAGTAAGGTCACCATGATATCATAAGTCACTTTGTCCTCTCCTTCACTTAGGGCCAAAAAATTCTATTGGGGAGACTGAATACAGTTTACAATTTTCTAAAATACAGCCTTTCAATATATAAAGGGGACTTGGAAAGTAGAAGACTTTTTACTGAGGCATGTAGTGACAGGACAAGGGGTAATGGTTTTAAACTGAAAGAAGGTAGGTTTATACTGGAAACAATGAAGAATTTTTTTATGATGAGGGTGGTGAGGCACTGGGACAGGTTGCCCAGAGAGGTTGTGGATGCCCCATCCCTGGAAGTGTTCAGGGCCAGGTTGGATGGGGCTTTGAGCAACCTGGTCTAGTGGAAGGTATCCATGCCTATGGCAGGGGGGTTTGGACTAGCTGATCTTTAAAGTCCCTTCCAAGCCAAACCATGCTATGATTCTATGAAAATAGTGGGGTGGTTTTTCTCATTTGTGTGTCTGTCATTTGTCATGGGGAGACCAACACAACAGTTTTTACAAGAACGTCTAGTTTTTCATTTTCCTTGGCCATTGAAATATAGGAAGCTGTTAAAAATGCAGTTTAGTTGCTGGTGAACTATCAGTTTCAGATGCCCCAAATTGTAATAGAACATTAATTTATCCTTTGTTCTTTATTAATATGCTGTAACAGTGCATTAAAGCTTCAGACAACTCAGAAATTGGTTGTTTTGGGGTGCAATGCATGCATTATATGTATTGTGCTTGCATAGTAAAGATCACACCTGCCCAAAACAGTTTATACCCAGAACTGTTACAGAGACATAAGCAAAGTATAAAAGACAGGTGGGTTTGGTTTCAAATAGCATACGATAGTGAATAGTAGTAATATTATCAGACTGGATAGGGGTATGCTCATATGGTGAGATAGCACAATGGGATTAGGTCCTGTTGATTCTGTGTTAATGCATAAAAAGAAGTCTATGGATCTTGAAGAGGTATGACTATTGTTTATTTTTAAAAAAGTCAGAGCTTTAGGAAATGAAAGTTCTAGTTTTGTTGCTGACTTTTTAGATTTGGACAGCTTTCAGGCTGCTGCTGTTTAGTTGTGCTGCACTGGATGTGGAGTCTTAAACCATGTATAATACACACTGAGGTTCTTGCATAGAAGGAGCTATAGAAGTATAGAGGATTACTGTCAGGTGTCCTGAAGATTTTGTTCGTTGCAGATAAGTAGAATGTCACCTGCATAAACAATAAGGCTTGTTAAACATAATAATGCGATTGAGGCATGTCTGGATCTCTGGTGGGATGACTGCTAATCTGAGCCATCTGATTTAACTGATTCAAAGTTTAATCTGTCTGAAATTTATAGTGAAGAAGAGGAGGAACTGGCACAGACATGACTACACAGAGTTGGATGATGGCTCCAAACCAGTGCAGGCTGGAACACGGACATTCGTTAAACAGCTGCGGGCTCGCTGTTTCCCAAGGTACAGAAGCTTGCTTACACATTTCAGTGAAAAAAAATAGAGAAATGTTGTCAGCTGAGTGTATCTTAGGGGAGGTGACTAACATTTCTCTGCTTCAGAAAATGATGGTTGAGGATCACTTCCTCCTCTGTTAGAATCCCACCCCCCGCCCCATCCCTGTTTCAGATGGATACATTTGCCTTTTCATGCAGTAGCTTCCTCTGAGTTTTGCACTGAGTTATGTTGTCTGTCGGGACTGGTACAGGGTGGTGGTGGAGGTTTTGAGTTTTTTGGGGTTTGTTTGTTTTTCGTGGGGGTGTAGGGGCAGTAGCGTAAGCGGTTGGTTTTTCTTTTTCTTTTTTTTTTTTTTTTTGTGCCTGAACTGTCAGAATATTGCCTGTCTATTCCTCTAGTCCAGGAGTAGTCCTCAGTTTCATTCCAAATAACATAGAACATTTATATGAGCTGGTAGTCTATCCATTCTCACATGCTTATAGGAAAGTGGGGAAGCATGTGTTGTACTTTCATCCTGAGCTGCTGTGATAGGCTATCTCATTGAAACATGATGAATTACAGTTCTTTAAAGGAGGTTGTTGTTACCAAAATGTACTTGAATGCCTTCTCTGAGAAATCCTTTTCCCCATCCTCTTAAATTACTGTGTTCAGTCATATAGAAAGATTATGAGCTCCCAGGTTATGCATGACAGTAAATGTTTCCTTGCTGGTTTAGGTAATTTTCTTTGTCTTTTAGTTAAATGCTTGATAGAATGGTACTGGGTCCATTTCTTTTGGATTCAAATATAGCCATTCCCATCTGTCCTCCCACAAACGGTGACAATTTTTTTCTTTTCAGTCATGCTAATATTCTATTATTTCTTTCCACCAGTGCTGATGAAGTAATTTTGAAAATGCATGGCAGCCAGTTGACACAAAGATACTTGGAAAAACATGGGTTTGATGTTCCCATTATGGTTCCTAGATTAGATGGTCTGGGGCTCAGACTTCCTCCGCCAACTTTCTCTGTTTTAGATGTGGAACGCTATGTAGGTAAGAGTCACCCTGGAGTACTTACAAATGATCCCGTCTATAAATTAAAATAAATATTTGCATGATTATAAGAGCTTCCAGGGTGCTAAATACGTATTCTAAATTGAAGACTAGCAGAGAGTAAAATTAAAGCTACGTTTTTTTGGTTCTTTCTTTCTTTCTGGTGTGGTAGATACGCAATAGGAGTACAACCTTACTTTTCACCTTTCAAGCATGTTAATTTTGGTGCAAGCTAAACAGGGAATGCTTTTTTTTTTTTTTGCTACATATTGTAAACCAATAAAGTGTACTGACTTCTAAGAGTGTTCTCTTTGTGGGAATTGAATGAATCACTCTTGTGATCAATAAAGTTTAATCATTGGTTAGGATATTGCAAAACTTAATGTTTTGGGCTCAGTAAATCGACATTTCTGAATTAAATCTTCCTTCCTGGAAAATTTCCTACCATGGCTTCCTTTGGCAGGAGAGCTAGAGCTTCCCAAGGACCATTTCTTTCCTATCAGATCTCTTGACAGTCTGTAATTGTTTCAGCCTCATGTAAGTGTGCAGTACAGAGATACAGAGACTGAGCTAATTGCAGTATGACATTTCCTGTTACATACAGTTGAATAGTCTCTATATTGCCTTGTCTGTGTTCTTGTGATAACCTAATATAATGATGTGTGCTGAATGTAGGTTTTCTGTCCATCAACATTTTACAGTGGCACCAGAATATAGGAAATATGTAGTACAGGGTATATTGTTACCATTATGATTATTATAAACAGCAGTGTGTTCTGCTTTAAAGTGTAATTATCATTCTGATACTTCTGAATCTTTTCTTTTGGAATACTGCCTCTTCAGATACGGTGAGAAGCTTGGTCTTCTCATCCTCATACATATATTTTGACCTGCCAGGTTCTCCAGTTTAGGGAAAAAAATAGAATGTCACAGATTTACCTTTCTATTCTTGAAATAAAAAATAAGAAGACTGAAGAAATACTATTCCAAGTGGAATTTATCAAGATGATACTCACTTGCAATTTTAACGTAATTTGTGTTTATAATGTACATCTAGATATATTCTAGCATTCCAAAATTAATTTTTGAATTTGACTGTTGTATAACTAAATGGACATAAACCAATTACTCTTATTATATTGTTGTCAGTCCTTTCTCTTGGTTAAAGGTTGCTTCTTGCTTGTCTAGTTCTATAGATGTATCTCATCAAAATACACGATATGTAAACCAATACTTGTTGCCTTTGGAAATGAAGCATACTTATGACAATTATTCAGTGAAATTACTGTATGCTTAAAAGTTACGCCTGTATATAAGGAGGGTCGGAGTGGGCTTGTAGAATGTTTGTGAAGGAGCACCTGCATAGTTTTTAATAACTTATCAATTATGGCACATGTTTAGTTCAGTTTGCTAAGAATTACAAGGTGTGAGAAGTAGAATTTATTATTTGTAAAGAATTCTCAGTGGTCCTTGTGTTAAATATTCAAGTGCTGTGGTGATGATTAATAGGAAGAGTGAAGAATAGATCTGCTGTGATAACTTTCTCTATGCTAGTCTTTCCAATTGTGGCCAGAAACACAAGTTTTTTAAATTTTTTTTTTTTTAACCAGTTGCAATCATTCTATACTGCTCTTTTTCTTTTTGGTTAACCACAGGAAAGAGGATTTATTTTTACAGCATTTTCAGTTCTGTCCTTAGCTGATTATAGCAATTAAAGTTAGACCTAATAAAAAGTTGGTTTATGCTTATCTGTCTCTGTTCCAAGAGAATACTAATAGCAGTGGAGTTTTTGTGTAGAAATGTTTTGATAAATGCTGGAAAAAAGTTAAATTTCTCTCAAGCACCTTAATTGGCTGGTTTTATCTGTGATAGGTTTAAGGAAGTCATCCTATTTTTCACAGGTGGCGACAAAGTGATAGATGTAATAGATGTAGCAAGACAAGCAGACAGTAAAATGAAGCTCCATAATTATATTAAGTATTTTACAAATCCTGACCGACCAAAAGTATTGAATGTGATCAGCCTGGAATTCTCGGACACAAAGTGAGTACTGACTTCAATTCATTGAACGTAGGAAGTAGTTTTCACTAAGCTGAACAGTATGTGTAGGTATATGAAGTCTGTAGTGGGAAAGATAGGAGGCTGCATATTTTATGTAGGCAGCTACTGTGATGTAGTGAAGGTATAAAACATTTTTATTAATTCATAAGTAATAACTTTGTAGGAAACAAAAATTTAAAGCTGTCATTTAAAAAGAGGTGTGCTTACTCTTGATTATATTTATGGTTCTTTTTTGTTTGTTTGTTTTAAAAGGATGTCTGAATTAGTGGAAGTACCAGATATTGCCAGAAAGCTTTCATGGGTGGAAAATTACTGGCCAGATGATTCTGTCTTCCCTAAGCCTTTTGTTCAGAAGTATTGCTTGATGGGTGTCCAGGACAGCTATACTGATTTTCATATTGATTTTGGAGGAACATCAGTTTGGTACCATGTTCTCTGGGTATGAAGGCTTCTTGATTTATGACTATGCGAAACAAAATTTATTCAGTGTGCAGCTTTCTGCCATGGCATTATCACTTGTGTGAAATCTTGTGCTTAAAAAGCTGTGGAGGAGCTTGAAAGTGAATTACTGATTGTTGGTGTTGCATTTTTATGCTCTTATTTTAGCATGCTTTTGGTGACTTCTAGCTTGTAATTAGTTGACTGATAATTTTAGTAGACTGGTAGGTAATATAGTGAGGTTTTAGTATAAAAAAATTAATTTAATGAAAATCATTGACATACTAAACTTTTTATTCTTCTCACAAGCTTTGACCATGCATACATCATAAAAAAGGGAAAGTGTTTTCATCTTATGTTTTCTCATTTGTCCTGTGTGCATATATCCATAAATTGTTTATAAAAGCTGGAATTTTTTATACTCACAATGAAAAGGTTTGGTTGATTTGTTTGCTTCTTTTAAATCACAAGACACTAGCCGGCTAGTGTACTATTGACTAAGCTTTTGGTGGATAACAGTTGGGAAGCACTGGGGCTAGGAAGCCCTAACATTGTATAGTGGAAATATGGAATACTTACCATTTAGATCAATCTGTTACTTCATTAGGAATGATTCAGAGGTTGTAGTATGCCTCCAGGATGACATTCATTTATTTATTTGACATTTTTGTTTAATAGGGTGAGAAGATATTCTATTTGATCAAGCCCACTGATGAAAATTTGGCTCTGTATGAGTCTTGGAGTTCATCTGTCACCCAGAGTGAAGTATATTTTGGGGACAAGGTTGACAAATGTTACAAATGTGTTGTGAAGCAAGGTCACACTTTATTTGTTCCAACAGGTAAGATTTTACCCCTATTACTAGGACTTAGCATGTTTAATCGCCAGGATTTAAGGGTAAAATGATTGCTTTATCAACATTTGATTTCTCCTAAAATTTTGGATAAGAGAGAATAATAAAAAATTTAGAAATTCAGATTTTCAAAATAAGTAACTAGCTTTTTAGATTGCAGTTATGCAAACAGTAATGCAGTTATCGGGGAAAGAAAGGGTGCTTGTTACCCAATTATAAGACAATGAATTAAAGCTTTGTTTCAATATTAGGGAAGTAGTTCCAATTCATAGAACACACATAGTTCACCATGTGATAGATATCCATACTGAATTATTACCTTAATTTTATAATATAATTCCGTTTTTACAGCTTTTGAATGTTGTAAGACCTACTAGGCACAATTATTACAAGAACATCACATAAATTTCTTATGCTCTAGGCTAGAGGATTAAAAATAAAAGTTGGGTGGGTTTTGGTTTTTTGGTTTGTTTTTTTTTCTTCATTTTTTTGTTTTCTGTCAGCAGGAAATCTAAAATTTGGTGGAGCCTGTGGAGACTCTCTGAATCAAAATGAAAGTGTCCCTAAATCAAGTCAAAGAATGTAGAATTGAATTCATGTGTTAATTCCTTTTATAAAAATAAAAGGATATTTGTAGATACAGTTTCTGAAACTGTAATAACTGTAATAAATTTATTTCAGAAGCTTCCTTTAAATATGATGCAGAGGCATGGTCTTTTCTGATTTTGTTTATCAACATTTCTTGTATCCGTCATCTAATAGCGCCTGATAAATTATGGGACACTTTTAAGAAATGAGAAGCACCAAAACAACTGAACTTCTTTAATTAAAAAAAGCCACAGAAAAATCCTCCAAACAAAACACATCACCTCCATGCCCCCTAAACTCCCAAATACCATGAATTAGGGTTTGATTTATTAAAGACTTCTATTTTGCCAATAAAGCAAGTGCCAGTTAATTTATTTTCACTTATCCAGCCCATCCATATAAATACTTATTATTTTATTATCAAAGTTTTGTACTGGATACTACCTTCCCTTTTTGGAGGGAGGAAGCTTTAAATACATGGAGAAGGAAAATGGTGCACGATTCCACTTCTGGAATAAGCCTTGCAGATTATATTCAGTACCTTATTCTGTCATGAACTTCCTAAACAGGCTACTGCATTTTTCTCATAGCTCGGTTCTCTCCTGTGAAGTTTAGTGTTTGCTGTTTAGTTCATGGCTTGTGTGAAATAAATACTACATGATGAGGAGCTATATATGCACTTAACATTTCTCAACACCCAGACCTTTTAAAACCATATATTTTTGACAAGAGATGACATTAATTTTCCATTTATCTAAGTGAATGGTCATACATCTATGAACAAAGAATGCAGAATTACAGAATGAACTTTATTGTGACCCACAGATCTTTTAAAAAGACAGACTTCACAGATTATGAGCTGAATCTGAGCTCTCACGATAATGTGGCTGAAAAATATCATAAAATGATAATTTCTAATGTCTGTGTGTATTTGTGTATACACATAAAACGATACTTTTTAATGTAAATGTGTGTATACACATATGTGTATACATACACACATATTCATATGCACATGATGGGTTATACTGTAAGAACCAGAAAATTAAACTAGATTTCAAGACAGGTGTTTAAGAAATGGGAAATTCTGTAAGACTGATTAAAGGCTTTAAAATAGCCTGATCTCCACTGAAAACCACTTTTGCTGTTCCTGCTTGCACTGATGGTAGTGGATGTCATAATTATTTTATAATCTCTGAAATATCTTCAGAGTAGGCTTCTGATTTAAAATTTATCTTGCATGTAGATGTATAGCACCTACTGGGATGCTCTTGACAGTTATTTAAATATTATTCAAGATATTCTGTGTGGTCTACACCAAATTTTCTTGCCTTGTTATATAGACCTTGATCAAAACTGCAGCATAAAAACAACAAGTAAAATGTAAAAAAAATAAATCCTTTAGTTGATACAGGTATGCCATAAAAATCCTTGGTGTTGATGCAACAACGACAAGGCTTTGTTGTCAGTTTTGCTGGTGTTGGGGAGATGTGTGTTTAATGGGTTGAAATACACGTACTCCTTGGAGAGTCAGAGGTATTAATCTACTGTGAAGATGATGATAAGAGTGAAAAATTGAAATCATATTAACAAATGCAAAATACATCTGGTAATACAAGGGAATCTTCATTGCACTGAACTTCTCAAAGAACAGAAGTAAAACTGAACGAAGGATAATATTAATTAAAAACCTCCTGAAGTTACATGTGCAATTTTATTCTACATCCTCTGGTAACTTCCTTCCCAGGCTACATAGTAGTCATCTTACTTACTCAGCATAGTTGCTACGTTTCAGGTCTTTTGTTGTATAGTAACACAACTAGAACTAGTTGTTCTTAAATGAATTAAGGCATGGATTTAATAGTAGTTTGCAATATATAGTTGCTTGTGATTTGGTCTGCTCTTGCCTGAAGTTGGGGAGCTTCCTGTGTTTGTATGTCTTGGCTACACTCAGTCAAACCATGAAGTAATCTGCAAATGTGTGGCCAACTCATCTTTTGTTAAGAGATCATCTGTATGCATGCAAAATCAGAAAAAAATCTTGAAAGAAGAAACTATTTGTAGCTCATTTACATTAAAGCTGCACAGTATAAATTTTAAAGGTAACTATTTTTAATCGGGAAGCTAGTATCATATATTCTTTTGTATACTTACTTGAAATTATCCAGTAGTAATCAGCTAGATTGCTAGCATAATGTTGGTTGTGCTTTGCCATGTTGAATGGTGAAGTTTACAAAGACAGTATTTCAATTATGTGACAATTTTATGTAGTCAGAGTGCCTAGACTGGGTTTTAAAATGGTAATAATTTCACTGGAATTAGGACAACTGTATTTGGAATCATTAATGGAACTACTTCTGAATTCCTAGTTGAGAAACGTCAGTATCACTAAATGACTTTATGTTGTGCAAACAGCTCAGTTACTGTAAGCACATGTAAATATTGAAAGAAAGATGATTTCTATTTTATTTTTATTACTTTATCTTTTGTTCAGTATATTCTTCCTCTCTTGACTTGTTTATTTTTGTTGATTGGAGGGAAAACTTCTGGGAATTTCTACTTGAAAAATGAATGGTGGTCTTGCATTCCCCTGCAACTCCTGTGAACAAAGTCTTAATCTTAACTCCTTGAGAAAACTGCAGTTCCACTAGATTACTGAAACACCATAGTTTACATGTTGTTAAAATTCAGATTACTTGTTTCTAGCACAGAGTACAAATGTGTTTGTTTTTTTTGTTTCTAGGTACAGCATTTTTACTTATATATGTATTTTAAAACAGTCCTAGAATAATTTATATGTATTTATTAAGTTTGAGAATCTGTTATTTCAGGCTGGATTCATGCTGTGCTCACATCTCAGGATTGTATGGCTTTTGGAGGAAACTTTTTGCACAACCTCAATATTGGCATGCAGCTCAGGTTAGTCTCAGCCCTTCCTATACCTTTTCCTCAGTAAGTAGGATATTCCTTTAATAGATATTTTTCTTCATGCTCTTAACCAGGATCAAATTGGTACAGGCTCTCAAACAGACATTAATGGCATTTTCAGTTAGAATGTATCAAGCACATACTCTTATTTCACTTCTGCAAAGTTTGTTTCAAAAACAAAATGAAGGGTATGCAAGAATTTAAGTGAATAAAAGAAAAAAAAAGGAAAGAAAAACACTACTTTGGAGATTAGTATAAGTGAGTAAAACAAAACTGAGCAAGCCCAGGTGTGCGACACTGAGTTGAAATGAGCGTCCTCAAGTCAGCATTTAGTTTTTGTCCAAGATGTGGAGCTGTCTTCTAAACATATTGTTTTTATTTATTACAGTGGAATCCTGATAAAATTCCATCTGTTAAAAGATCACACATTGGGTTTGTATCCTAGTTTTATGAAGTCCAACTTTATTCTTAGAAGTGCCGCAGTCAAACTTGATAAGGTCAGAGCCTGGATGAGACCAGAGTTCAATCTTGTCTGTGGTCTTGTTGGGATTTAACTATGTGGTACTTGACTTCTTTTATTTATCATGGCCATGGTTATTTTATTTTATTTTGAACATTGTGTCAATTTGAATGATTACATTGTTGAATAATGAATTTTATAATTAAAACATTCATGTTTTGTAATACTTCTATTTGTTTAGGTGTTATGAAATGGAGAAGAGGCTAAAAACCCCAGATCTTTTCAAATTTCCTTTCTTTGAAGCCATCTGTTGGTTTGTGGCCAAAAACTTACTGGAAACATTGAAAGGTAATTCTTGTTTTATTTTAAGAGGTATACACCTATCTGCTTCCCCTCCCTTCATTGATAATGGAGAAAATAATACTGTTGTTGTGTGAAGAAAGGAAACTTCTTAGGTTGAAAAACCAGACTTGAATTTTTTTCTTTTTTGAAGTGTCACACTATTTTAACCAGATTTTAGAGAATGCTGCACTGTGAGAGTTCAAGATTCAGCAGTTCTTGGTTTTAGTAAATGATCTTTCTGAAAACTACTTTGGTGATTAAAGGTTTCCAGGGTAACTCGCACTGTGCAGAAATCTTAGTGTGCTCGGTGATGCGTGTAAAGTAATACTTTGTAGCATGCTACTGGAACCTTTGAACTATTTTATTAGTGTTTTTCATCCAATGCTGATGATGTATCTGGTCAATGAAAATATCCTGGATTATCAGGACAGAGTATCTGAGATCCTGGCGCAGTGCAATTCTACTACCAGCCAAATACGATTTATTTCCCATTACCTGAAAAGACTTTGTTAAGGAAGATAGGAAACTTATTTCAATGGCATCAGTTTTTCACTCAGGCTTCTTCCATATCATTTAAGATCTCTGAGTACCCTCTGACAGCCTTTCTCCTTTCAGCAAATGACCCTCTAAATGATCCCACTAACTTATATCTGTGAGTTTCTTCTTAGTGGCTTCACAGCTGAATGAAGAGGTTTTCTTGCACTTGTACAATTTTCTTTGACCTTTCCAGTCAAACTACCTGTTGTCTTCTGCTCTTTGTTGTGAAGGGAAAGATGTCTGTGAGGGCTTTTGTAGGAAAGATGCATCAGTTCCTGTCAGCTCTGTTAAATCATTTTTATCAGCGCTTATCAATAGGTATCTCAACAGGCTCTTGTTCTTGACAGTTGCCGATCCTTTCCAAACTTTTTTGTACCCATGTATAATTGAGCTTGAGAGAGTGACTGTCTGACTTCGCCTTCTTTTCCTCAAATATCTTGCCCTCTGCCTGCTTTAATCTTAATAATAAATGTCAGATTCCAAATGATGTATTTCAAAGGAGAGAAATCAACCTTCAGAGGAGGCTGCTGAATTCAGCTTCTGCTTTGGAAGAGATGAGAATCTCATGTAACCTTTTTCTAATATGAAAACAGTCACAGTTATTGAAAATCATCTATTCTCCTTTCAGCAAATGAAGGCATTGGACAACCCTTGTTTCCTAAATGAGTGTTTAAAGTTTCTGGATGAACATAAAGCAACTCAGAAATCTTACCAGATAAAATAAACTTGCGGAAGACTTTTCCTTCCAAAAAAAGAGTATTTTCTTCTTGAAAACTTGCTTTGGTTGTTCTCACTCTTGCATATTTAAAATTTACAAACTTGTCAGAAGACATAGGAACTGTATTGCTGTTGGAAGAACTGTAGGATATATGTTTCTATATCATGTAGCTGACCATGAGTTGTGTTCTGCGTCCATGTCATCCTCCCCGC
This sequence comes from Elanus axillaris, assembly GCA_026212715.1. Taxonomy (NCBI): domain Eukaryota; kingdom Metazoa; phylum Chordata; class Aves; order Accipitriformes; family Accipitridae; genus Elanus; species Elanus axillaris. The sequence goes on from JANZLQ010000025.1 coordinate 20,835,053, forward strand.
ACCCCTTCCCCCTCCCCATTTTATCCTGTGACTCCTTGGGTACATACACTAGGAGCCTCTTGTGACTTGTGTGTTAGAGGAGGGGTATGAAGCTTATTTGCTTGTTATTTTTAATCTATGGTTTCGCAGATATTCTGTTGCAGAACAATGCTATGATCTATAAACCCATCATAAAAAGTAAAAATTGAGTTTTCCATGACTAGAGGGAAGATTATGTTGGGCTTTGGCATCAAGACTCATGTGAGTTAGGTGTTTACTAGTCAGAATTTGTTGTTTTATAAATAAGGGATGTTACAAGTTGGGTTGTGAAAGATAATGGTGATGACTAACTTGTAAAATGTTGCGTGCATGGTTGTTAGCAGTACTTCATATGAAATTCAGGTCAGTAAGCAAAATCAGCACAATGTATCTTTTGGTTCTTTTTATAAAACAATAGATAACGGAGTCATAAACATTTTGAATTTTCATTGGCAAGAAGTGTTGTATGGTGTTGTAAGTGTTGTGGCATTCACCTAAACTTCATAGTTCTTGGGGCTTCAGAATAGGTAATTTATTCATCTGTCTGATACTCATTAATTCTGATTACTCTTATGTCATGCAGTCTTTTCTCTTGCAGCTAAAAAATCCAGCATGTGGTGCTGCACTGTGTTCTTAAAAGTTTATCAATTGAGTCAGCTAGTGGGCAGGAATTGCTGCAACTCAAAGGCCTGCCACTCCTTATACCCTTTAACAAGTAGGAGGCATCTTTGAGGGAAGAACAGCTGTTTAGTAACAGAACTTCCCTTTTTCTGCCAGCAGACTAATACATTTTCCAGAATAATAGTGTTTTAGTAGTGTATATTTTTCAGGGAATAAAATGAGCCAAATAGTTCTAATGTTGGTCCATTTACTATTGACAAATAGAAATATTTGTCAGGAACATAGGATGAGGTTGCAATTTACTTTTGGCTCTTTATGGAGGACTTGTTTTTTCCCTTCTTTTTTTTTGCCCATGAAGGAAAAGGGAAAATTGAAAAGGAATTTCAGTTATTTGGAAGCACCAGCTTTCTTAAGAAGAGCAGCTTCTGTAGCAGAGTGATTTCCACCCCCCACCCTCTCTGATTTTGGGAGGAATAATGATGTAAACCGTGTGAGGGAGAACTGTAATAATTGGAAGGGTGACAGAAAATGTTTGGGGAATGGAAGTGTGCTAGTGTGAACCATTTGCTGTATGTATGGAAATAAGCAATAGGAATTCTAATGTAGAGATACATCCCACATCCTTCTGGTCCCCTTCGACTAAAATATTTCTGAATGAAATAAAAGTGATTTCTTTTTTCAAATATGTTTTCTGTTGTTCTGCATTTTATATCTGTTTTGTACTAATAGACCTTTAGAATATTGTAAACTCTCCCTAATTCATGCAAGAATAAGTCAAAAAAGGTTTTTTTACATAAAATCACTTTAGGATGGTGTGTTTTGTTTGTGTGTTTTTCCTACAGTATGCACACAAATACAGGATGTCATGTCTCATTTGCTTGCACAATTTTTCCTTTTTTGTGCTGTTGCATAACAGCAACTTTGTTGGCTGAAGGGTGGGTATCATTTTATAGTTTTCACTGTCAGTGTTTCCAAATTGTTATCTGTATCCTTTTTAGAACTGAGGGAAGATGGTTTCCAGCCTCCAAGCTATTTAGTGCACGGAGTGAAGGCTTTACTTACTGCTTTAAAACTATGGATGAAAAAAGAAGTAAGTATAAAGGATTTTGTTGGCTTTTTTCATGAGCTCTGTTTTGATTTAGAAGTAAGTGAAGGTCTGTGCCCTTTTAAAGTTTAAGATCATTTTTATCTGTTAATGAGTACTGAAAGACTGTATGGAGAGTATGATTTGATCCCCTGATTTGGGGAAAAGAGTCATCATGATAATTTTATATTCTGTGATGCTAAAAAAGTCTTTTTAGACCAATTAATAAGCTCCTGTATTGTAGCTTGTAGTAGTAGAATCTTGCTTCACTTCAGGATGGTATAAGAATGCTAGAGGATAAGCTGATAAGGTGGGGCTTTTTTTCTGACAAGTCTGTTGATCTAGTTGATCCATCCTACTCTGAGGCAATGGAGGCATGGAATGCCCTGATATTTAGCATTTTCTATTAATGTAGGTGGTTTGGAGGGCACATTTCTGGTGCACCTGTATTGCTGAAGAGTCAGTTTAGATACAGATGAAGATAGCAACTTCAGTTGAATACTGTCCCTGCTGAACATTGGCTAACTCTTGTGAAATCACTAACATGTTGTCTACACTGGCTTTGCTGGTGCTCTGCTCTCCAGGAAAGCTTATTTGTTTTGGCATAGCACTGGATCTGGCCTAACTCCATGTGTTTTTTCATTTGTTTGAGCTAATAAGCCGTCTTGGAACCTGTGCTTCTGGGAAGTGCTGTTCACTGACAGGCAGTTTGGTTCTGACTGAGCTTATTAATTCGAGTTTGTGGCTGGCCATGCTGACTTGAACTGGCTCTTGGAGATCTGTTTTGTCTTTCTGCCCACAAGTTCTCCTTGTAAGAGAACTTATTATACAACAGGTATGATATTTGCACAGTGCTGCATCCAACATAATGAGCTTTGTGGAACTGAACACGAGATGTAAACGCAGAGGTGGTTACTCTGTGTGGAGTCTGCTGGGGTGCAGCCTGTACAGCAGCATTAATTCCAGGTGAACCTTTGCTGGGCCTCTGTAACGCCTCTGAGTTGGTTCTTCGCTGCCTCTTTGTACCATTCTGGATCAAAGCTAGTTAGTAAGCAGTGTAGCAGTATTTACAGGACGTTGTGCCTCAGCTGTTAAACCATGTGTGAATCCAAGCTATCTCTGCATCCATGGCAGGGATAATAAGCAAGCCAAGTAATCAGACAGATGATAACTGAGATGCAACAGTAAAATTCCTTATTTTAATCTGAAATTGGATTGGGATTCCTCTTTTCCGGATTGCTGTAGTATAGAGTTGTAGCATTTGTGTGTTATCTAGTAGCTCATGAAGTAGTTTGATTCTAGAATGCGATATGTTTCCTACTTTTCTGTGGAAAAAAATTAATTGCACATGCTGTATTATGGATGCTTATTAATGAGACCTGCGAGTATTCCCAAACCACTGGCTGAACAGATGCTTCAATTGTGAGGAAACTGCACAGCATCAGAGATCTAATCACAATGTTGTCTGCTGTCCACCAGCTATCATGTATTGTACCTTGAGTTCATCTTTTCTAGCTACTGCTTCATAAGTGAGCTGATCTCTTCTTTGCAGCAGGCCATGTGTGCGATAGGATTGTAGTTGTATGCAGCTGAAGACAGAAGGAACTTTGTACATTGCTGTATGATCTACTAATGCTGGGGATTTCAGACAGATTCTGAAAAAGAAATGACAAATTAATAATCCTCAAATGAGAAGCCTGCTCATGAGGTTTTACATTCCTGTCATGGAGTATGTCTTTTCAAGACATATGTGAATTATCTTAGTGAATTGTTTTAAACTATTTGCTGTAGAATTTCAAACTTGTCTTCAGCAGGGCAGTGGTGTCTTCACTTCTGCAATGTTTTAAAACTGCCAAAAATTACAAGAATAGGGATTGAGTGCTAACTAACATTATTTTAGTTTTCATGTCATTATTTGAATTCAGTTTGTGCAAGGTTTTTATTACTATGTGTATCTTCTGATTACTTTGGTGCAGATCATCAGTCTGCACGTTAGTTGATACACATAATAATGATGATGACTTGTCTAGCTGTCTGAGCTCTTGGATTTTAGCTCTGGCTTCCTTCCAGCTTGCATAAGCAACAGGTCTTGAATTCAAATTTTCAGGTGTTTGATTCATGTACCAGTAAGTTTATTTTGGGCATGTGTTCTGTGTTTTTAAAAAATATATTAAGAGCTGTTAGAAAAGAATTTGGGAGGGAGGGAGGGTTGTGGAGTTTTTTATTTTTATCTTTATTTTTTTGTGTATGGTTTTTTCAGTATTGATAAACTTCATTGTGGTGCTAGTTTCCAAAGATGGGTGGATTCATTTGCCATTTACAAGGACTTTTTTTTATCTGTATCTCTTGATTTAAGACAAGTTTTTTTTTCTTCTGTATATTTCCAACATTTACAAAACCATTTATTGAAGTGCTTGAATGCATCATAGCTTTTTTCCATTATTTTCTTCACCTGCAATTTACATCTGACATACTTGGGCCATTTTGTTGCTACCGTTCTCCCTACTACAAAAGAATTCCTCAGTCTCAAAAGGCTGCTTGTTCCTTTTCCAAGAAGCAGTATGCAGAGACAACTTAAAACCAAGTTATTTAATAATGGTAATATTTTTTCAGACATGGCATCTGTAGGTATTCATATTTCCTGCCCATCCTTTCCTTCTGTCAGACTGGTAGGTTATATATATATCCATTTGAATTTGTTCACATATTTGAGTTGCTTGGATAGATTTTTTCTTTTTTTTTTTTTCATTATTATTACTTTGCTACAGCTTAATTGAGAAAGCTTTGGTCTAAATAGGTACCTTTCATTGTGGCAAACAAGTGAGCTTGCCAGTGGAACTCTACTTTGCTCAAAGAGGTACTATAAATCATACTGGCAAAAGAATGTGCTTCTGATATAAACTATGTTTGCATTAGGAAGGCGTTTCAGTATTTTTAAACCAGAGAACCTTTGAAGTCAGTATTCGGGAGGATTGCATCAGTCAATTCCTCTTGAAGTCTTCATGAGCTGGAAGGCTTTTGGGAGAGTGAAGTCCTTAAGTAGAAGGGACCGTATGGTCCTAAAATGACCAGTAACTTGATGGAAAAAGTTTAGTGACAGAAGTGCTGTGTTCCCAAATGTGAATGTGTAGAGGTGATGCATTCAAAGAATGAACAATGGTAAACAATAGAAGCCCGTTTAATCTTTCCTGTAGAGTCAATGGCACTGAAATGAATGATTATATCATGGTTATAAATCCATGTTGGGTTTTTTCAGGGGAGAGAGTATTAGTTTTAATTACTGAGAAGCCAGATTCAATGAAATGCACATACAGTATCAAATTGCTTCTAGCAATAATTTTGCTGCTGAATCTCATTTTTGAAATGTAGGTAGCTGAAAGTGTTTGGGATGTTTTTCCATTTAAATAGTCTATTAAGTGGATAGCAGAATGAATGTCAGTCATTCTATTCTATGTGTGAGTGCTGGTTTGTATGTTTAACTAAAATTGTTTTGAGGCACATTTAAACTGTATATACAAAATATGAAACATTTTTTACTAGATATAACTTTAGAGTGTTTGGACTTACTGAGATTGGTGTTATAACTGTCTGTCTATCTATCTATCTATTTATCTGTCTACCTATCTATCTGAGATCTGTCTCTGATACTGTTTCAAAGGATTAAAGGGAACACAAACTGTTAGGGCTTCCTAAATTTTTTTTGTAGGGAATGATTTTTTTGAGTCACTTTCTTCAACCTACTAGATTCTAAATAAGTGAAGAAGGTAATTTTTAAAAGTGAAATGTGAGGCAGGTACCTGAAAATGTGCATGTTGGTTACTGATTATTTTTCCTGATTTGCTCTTTAGGTTAAATTTTTGCTGTAGTGAAATTCCCGTAGTCTTTAGCTGTTTTGAAGGTCATGACTAATGATTTTCTGAAGTGTGGCTCTATACTGACCATGCTAAAGGAAAAAAAAAAAGCAGCTGATTGCTGTACTGAGGGATTAAGTGGCTGTCAGTATGGCTTTGTATTACCCCTTCTTTGGATTCTTAGAGATATTGAGGGATATCTGCTGCCTTCTAAAGCTTGGACTGGAAGCTTCAGAGTGTGTGTGTGTGTATCTGTCCTGGCAGTTTGCAGTCATTATTACAGAAATTAATTTGTTTTTTCCTTTTAATTTTTTTCCCTGTAGATTTGTTTTTCATATTATTTCTGCTTTTATCGGAAAAAATGAACTAAGTATCTTTTCTTCCCCCTTTGTATACAGCTTGTAACAGAACATGCCTTTGAAATTCCAGACAACATTAGGCCTGGGCATCTCATAAAAGAGCTTTCAAAAGTGATTCGTTCTGTAGAGGTAAGAACAGAGGCTACCCTACATAAGCCTGCAGAAGAAAATATCTTTGAATTGGGGTATTCCACAGCAGTTATGCTTCTGATGGACCATATTCACCTTTTAATTAATTTAGCTTTTGTTTAATAGAAGATCAAGAGGAAAACTGTTGGGAATACTAAGCTATGGGTATTTCAGATAAAGAAAATGTATAGTGAGGGTGTTTTAGTTCTTTGAAAATATTTTTAATGGTGAATTTATCTGTAGGTCAGTATTTCTAAAATGCTCTCACTTATAAATACTTAATTAGTGTGAATATATTGTTAAAGAGTTTAATTTGAAATTCTGTGCATATTACATTTTCCTACTCTCTTGTTCTGATGCAGTTGTCTCTTTTTGCTCTTTTTCTCATGCTTTGTCACTATTTGTTACATAGTCAGTGTTTTTTAATTTTTTTTTTTCCCCTCCTATACCAGTGTTTTGCTCCTTTATTCCTTAATGAACATTGATTCTTGACAAATTCTCACATTTGCATGTGGAGAGAACAGTTCTGAGAACTGAAATATGGTCTGTTGGGTACAATACATGTCTACCCTATGCTGCCTTCCTGAATAAAACTGTATGTTTTGGTGGTAACTTTTGACATTAAGCACTACTATTACAGGAGAGTATAAAAGCTTCAAATGGGAAGGAGGTGCAGTAGAACTAAGCTTTGTACATCAAATCCATAGGAAATATGTAGTACCTCTCTAAAAGGTCTGGGAATTTTATTTATATAATTTACATTTAATTAGATGAATAAGAAGCAGCGCTTAAATATGTTGATTTATTCCACTGAGACTATTCTGAAATACGTGTTTTTAATTAAAGGAGGAAAACAGCAAACTAGTTAAAACTCAGGGAATTCTTGGTGCGTGTCCAACTTCACGGTCTTCGCATGAAACAACTTCCCCTCACCACTCCAGACGAAGGGTGAGGAAACTGCGAGACCATGCTGCCAAAACTCCTTCTAATCTGGACATCCTGGAACTCCACACTAGGGAGGTACTGAAAAGGCTGGAGATGTCACCATGGGAGGAGGCAAGTATTGAGTTGTGTGCAAGAAAAGCAAAACTAGAGTAGATTTCTAATCTCTATTGAAAGGGAAAAGCTTGTAACATGCGTAAGCACACAGGCTACTATTCTTTGTCATATGACGTGGATAGATTTGGTTTTGGTTTCTTTCTTTTGAGGTTTTCTGATAGGAATTTCTTTCTTGCTTGATAATTTTTTTTGTGGAGGTTCCTTCAACCTTTTGGTTCAGAAGGTGTCCTGAATCTGCTACCTACTTCAAGTATAGTTTTTGAATTAGGACTGCTGTAGCTATCAAGTGGTACATTGAATCAGTTCTGTGAAGAAAAGGGAGCTTGCAAAGCCTCAATTTGGTGAGGCTCTGAGCCAGCCTGCTTCTCTATGTTTTTAGATAGCTTCTTTCTTATAGTTCAGTTACTGTAATTTGATTAGCTTTGGTTTTCAGTCATGTTCCTATTTCCTGTATGACTGTGCCTCCCTACCAGTAAGTGTAAGGCTGCCTTTGGTCTCCATTGTGGGGCTGTGGACTTTGTGGTCATATTACAAAGGTATCAGGGAGTGAATGAGAAAAATGTAGTCTCTTGAAAAATTCTTCTTTTCAGGTTTGATAACCTTATTTCAAAAAACAGCAACAGAAATGGGAGGAGGAGTGAGAGATTGGAAATAAATAGCTTTATGAAAGGAAATAAGAAGCTTTGTGAGAGAAATGCTGACAAATTCAGTTGGGACAGGATGGATGGTCATAGTGGAGAAATACTGATTTGTGTCCTTATGTTGATCTTCATAAGGCATGAACAAGAGACATTCGTTTAGCCCCCAAAGACAGGAAGCTGAACTTAAAATTTACCACAGATAGTTAACCTGTGCAGTTCATTGCTACAAACAAATGTTTAGGAGTATTAGTAATTGTCACTTAATGTAGAAATATATTGTTCACTATTAGTGTTGACTTTTTAAAAAGAATATTATTTTACATGTTTCTGGTTTGGCACATAAGTGTATCACTGATTGCTTCAGAGGATATGTCAAATGTAAATTGCTTACGTTCTGCTTATGGCAGGTTACTTTCCATTATTGATGTTTTACTGTCCTTAAATCAGTTCTGGGATACTAATTCCAGGGACCTGATACCCAGTGCAGGAGTTTCCTCATCAGTTCCAATCCCAGCCGCTTTTTGGCTTGCCTGTCTCTATTGGTATTTCTTTGTTTTGAATACAGTGATAATTCTCCAAAGGAAATATAAAAGGAGTATTATAGTGAAGTTGTAGTTGTTCCAGATGCTTCAGGAGCATGCAGATTCAAGGAAGGACAAGATGCAGTCTGCTGGTTTTTACATCCAAACATGTTTTGTCCGAGCTTTCTTCAGTTGGTTATCGGGAAGGTAGCCAACCTGATGCTGAGTTTCAGCTTTTGTGCAGTGCAGAAAAGACAATTGAATTTATAGAGATAAATAATAAGCAACTCTTTTTTTTTTTTTCTTTTTTTTTTTTTTAATTCCTTTTACTTCTTTAGGACAGCACAAGCTCAAAACTGAACGGGAGATTTAACAAGCCCTTTCAGCCATCTTCTACAGTACCTGAATGGCGAACAAAAGACAATGATCTTCGCCTTCTGCTGTCAAATGGAAGAATAATTAGGTACCAAGGGTTGATTACGGATCACTTCTTCCTAGTCATCATGGTCTGGAGCATGCTAATTGTTAATAACATTTCTTTTCTGTTTGTGGAGCTCTAAGTTCCTTTTTATCAGTAAGATTTATGTTGGGAATATAGAAGATTCCTTCTGTATTCGTGTTGCCTGTTGTGTCTGCTGTCCCCTAGTGGACCCATGGTTATGGAGTGAAGAGGAGATTCTTTGCATGTTTTTTTGTTACAGCATTTAATTCAGTTGCTCAGTTGGGTTTGTACTGAAAGGAGTGCTTCAAAGTAGAAATGGTTGGTTTGTATCCATCTATTGGAGTGATTCTCATTAAAAATATTCTGGTGTCAAACTTTTCATCTTTATGGAAATGACAGTTGTACAGAGAATGAAATGGGAGTACGTACAATTTAGGTCGAAAAGATGAGCGTAAGAGAACATTACTGTTCTATCTTGAGAGTGTGTTGTAAATAAAGAAAGTAAAACAGTTATTCACATTTGTAAGAATAACATGTTTTTTTTTTCTTGTGAGACAGAGATGAGAGACGCCCATTTACAGATCGAAGTCTTTACACAGCAGATAGTGAAGATGAAGATGACAGGACAAGGTCGAAAAAGACGACTGTTAAGGTAGAAAACCAGCCCTCAGGATCTGAAGCAGAAGGGAATGCAGATGCCCAGAAACCACTGAACAGTAAGCTTGTCTCTAAGTCCTATCAGTTGAACATTTTGGTGATCTTGAAGGGTCTAACTATTGTGAAGTCTGACTGAAATTTTACCAAAGTATAAAGAAGATGAACTAATTTATCAGAGAAGTAATATTAGAAGTTACAGCAAAACATTTGTCAAATATTACCTGTCTACTGAAGAAGCTAACGGGATAGAGTTGAAAAACACCTTTTTATGTTAGTGCTGTCTTGAATACTATGTACAGCATTTTTCAGAGTGGGGGTTTAATTGGTGTTCTAGATGAGAATTTGTTCCTTTTGGACTGTTTCATCATGTAAGAATGCTGATTTTTCTTTACTAAAATATGCTTCAGTGTGAAAAGTTCATCACATCATTCACTGTAGAGAAGTGAAGAGCATACCTTACAGCTAATTTTGCAGCTAACTTTAAACCGATCTTATATTTCACTTTTCTGTTTTATTTTGTGATTACATGCTTGATCATACAATTTTGTATGTTAATAGGTTTATTCCATATAAGTGATCAAACATAATTTAGCATTAAAAAAAATCTTAGGCTTTTAACTTTACAGTAATCTGCAAGTCTGGGGAAGAATTTAGGTTATCTGTAAAACACTTTAACCCCACTTTCCAATACTTCAAACCATCCTTCACTAGGAGTTAATCTTTTTTGGACTTTCTGTAGCCTCAAGCCTTCCTGCCAAGTGTTCAGCAGTGCTGATCACACAGTGTATTAGAAAAGTATCAACATTGAATGAGTTTTCAGCTATTTTTAATAGTAACATCTGTGTGCAATGACAAATTGGTCCTTGACATATCTGTTCAGCTCTGTTAATTACAAAAGTCACATCCTTTCACAATAGAACTTAGAAGAGCTCAGAGGGTATGTATTAGGAAACAGGTCAACACTTAAAAGATAACAAGACTCCTCTAGAGACTTGCAGTTCCCTTAGTTTCCTGCACAACAATCCGTAACAACATTTGAGTCTGTTGTCAGCCTGTATAAAATATTTAATTATTTTCATTAACAAAGCAATTTGTAATCCCTGTTGACTGTGTTTCCAAAGGTCACAGAGGACAAAATTAAAAAATTTACACAGGAAAGAGGTTGCTCTTGGGTACTCATGAACCAGCAAGGCTTGTTGAGTGGAGGCTTAGGCATGTGTGGTGTTTTTCCACTTTCAGAATTAAACTAAGCAAATTAGTACTAAATTTTACACTTGAATCAAAGACTAAATCATATGGTGAAATTGTAGCTTTTCTTGAAAATTGTTGCTCTTGTTTGATAAAGAATGAATATGGCGGTGTGTATCTAAACATAAGAAGTGTACTTAGAAGTGAATGTTGAGCTTGTTCTTCCAGAAACTGAGTACTCCGGTCTATCGCTAATATTTTTAATTGAATAGTGAGAGTCTTCAGACTTCCATATAAAGATCACCTACATTTGATTATTTTGCCTTAACTCTGAAGGTCTACAGAGAGAGATATGATACTCTTCTGCAGAGAATTCTGTAAAAGGAACTGCCTGTTCTTATAACAGCTGCCACCTTCCATTGTTCTTCCTAGGATTTAGGCCAAGAGGCAATGTCCACAGAGAGATGACGGTCTATATAGCTTTGTGTGCCATGCCAAGATCCTGGTTCTAAATGGTGATGCAGTGTTATCAGAGACACAAAGATCAAGTGCTGTGCTTAGTAGAGCGAGATAATTTGTGTGCATGAAGGGAAGGTGATTTAAGATATTTTTCTGAAGTCAGAGTAGCTGATCTTACAGATGATGACTGCTTTCATTCACCTGATTTCTGAGGTATTCCTCCCAGTCTCTGGAAGGATACAGAGCCATAACTTTATCTGAGGGTAGACTGGTTCATTTTGAAGTTACAATAGTAATTACCAAGGTAATTCACAAAAACAACAAACAAAAAAAAGCAAACCCCAACTTGTATATGTAGACTGAGGTTTTTTTTAAAGCTCAGTGACAAATCATATTCATGGATGAAGAGATGAGGGGTCCTAATAATACATGATGTGTTGTTGTGAAGATCAGTAAATGTATCTGAAACCTGTATGTGAAAGAGAACGGTGAGAAAACTACAGTAATCTTTTTACAGGGGGGAGCAACTGGGATTTTTTTTTTTTTTTTTTGAGGCATATAAAGGAGTGCAGCTTCCCTGGCTTTTTTGAAAAATACAAGGCAGAAGAAAAATGGGAGAGGTATTCTCTGACTGCTTTGCACAGAGCTTGCAAAGTTAAGAAGTGGTAAAAATGGACAATGGTTTAGGTGTATATAGAAATACTGGCATGGCCAAACTGGATCAGACCTGAGGCTCATACAGTGTGTTATGTCATGTATGCTAGTACCTAGCCCCAAAAGAACCAGGAATGTCTCAGTAATGTTAGGTGGCGTTAGTTGCTTAGTCTAGATCATATTACCAGACAGTAGGCAGGTAACAAATAATTTGCTCCTCTTAGTAGGTTATCATCAGTTAATCTCTCTGAGAAAGCAAGAAGGCTTCTGAAGTATGAGACTCTATTTAGTTAGCATTGCTTTTATAAATGTTAGTATTATCTGTATATAACTAATTTTGTACATGTTCAGTTTCTTTTCTGTCTTGCTGAATCATTTGCCTTTTAATAGGAAGACTCAAATTTCTTTTTAATAGTTTTGTCATTTTAATAATTAGGATTTTCAAATTCCTTTAGACAGAAAGAAGAAAAGTTGCTGAGGAGCCTTTGTGAAGTTTGTTTACATTATGGTTCATTATTTACACATTAAATTTTGCCTAAGATTTGAAACTCCACGCATGAGCATATTTAGATATCCTTAATTGTTCTTGCCCCTTCCTTTCAATTTGCTCTAAGATTGGAGCAGGTTTTTTTCTTTGAAAAAGGCAGTAGCCCAAAGGAAAATTCATTTGAGCTATATAACGGTATTTTCTGTATCATGCATGCTGTTGCTTATTCTAGAATCCTGTATGCCTTTTTGAAATGAGCCAAAGGCTTAAGTTATCATTGGAAATCCCTTGGGTTGAGCATTACTTTATTTAGCTTAACTTCATATACAGTGTTGTTGCTCATTTACTGTGTTTGGATATTCCTCACAGTTCTTTCTAATACTATCTTAAGTTTAATTAGTCTTCTCTAGATTTTGGGCCAGCTGTTCACTTTAATCACTTTCTGATAACCTGTCTCATTCTTAGATTTCTTCTGACTCTAAAAATAATTTCCACTTATGTAGCCTTTAGAAATTAATAATATGCCTTGAAATATATTTGATGCCTATTTGTGAGCTTTGCCACAGTCTACAATAGTAACAAAATGCTACTGTAATTGCATGTATATAGGGTTATGGGTACATCTTTTATGCTTGCGTAATTAATGAGTTATGAACAATTGCATTCTGTTTATGTAGTTCCATATAAAATTATGCTGAAAGCAAACCAGCACATCAGAAATTAGCTCTGGAATGAAGAAAAGTGAAGTTAAAATGTTGATTTGCTTTCAGCATAGTTTTATATGAAACTAAGTACTTGAAAACTTGAAAAACTTGTTTCTTTATTTACTAACTTCATGACACAAATTCATAAATTTTTTATTCTTTTTGTCTTTTCTCAAAAAAACCCTTTTGCTAGTTAAACTGCATATTGTAGTCTTTCATAAATTTGTACCTAATCAAGATTTCTGCCAGCAGCCTTGACAAAGGTATACATACAGCCCACTGACCTCGAGCCTTGGATTCAGAACACTTAGAAATGTGTTCCCTACTCATGGTTGTTTGGGCCATATGCTGGTTTTTAAGAGCCTGTGCTTCTGGGAGCTGCTCAGCTACTTAATTGAGTTCTTTCAGTGCTTAAAGTAAACCATGTGGACTAGGTGGCTTGATTTGATTGATTGCTTTGTCATATGGCAGTGTTTTTGATACCTGTTTTGACACCTCATTCTCTAAATAGTACTTTATCTTACTACTAGCAAAAAGCATGTCTAAGGTTGGTATTTCCTCTCCTCCTCTTCCTTTTCAGGTCTTTCTGTGTTGAAAACCAATGCAAGTGTATTGTGCATCATCACAGTAATATTTTAATCTTCTTTAACAGGTCTGCATTTTAACCCTGATTGGCAGCTCCATAGTAGCTCAAAACAGGCAGTATATGCCAGTAAATTGTGACAATAAAGTAAAATTGCAAGTAACGCAATGATTTTTTTACTTCTAAATCACTTAATATCCTCTGACTTCCATGTTTAGTGTTTCTGTATAACTGCTTTTAAACAAGGAAATTACAAGTTCAAAGAGCCTAAGACAAAGTATCTTAAAGATTACTTTTAATTAACTTTTTCTGAGAGCCACTTCTCTGAACCCAGCCTATATACAATAGCAGAAACTGCCCAAGGTGCCATCTATGGGGTATGTGCTATATGGGAGAAAAAAAATACATGCTCCTGCTGCACCTGATTTCTCTTCCTCTGGCTTCACCCAGTCAGTCACTTGAGGAGTCGATTGGTCAAGAGTAGGCAACTCACTAGAGTTTTAAGCAAACTTGACTTGTGAACCAAATCAGTGTGTGGAAGTATGTGACTTTGTTTACAGACTGTTAAAAACTAAATATGTGTTTCTTGTTCTTAACTTCCAAAATCTTTTCTAAATATTATAAGTAATAAATGTTGGGTCTTGTATTTTAATTTTTTTCTCTGCAGTGTTCTTTGAAAGTGTGAAATCAGAACTCAGGAATGGATCCTCAGAATACTCTGATATTTCTGATTCAGAAGAATCTGAGCCTGATTGCACTACACAGGTACAGCTAGAAAAAGTCACAGAAGTTCACAAAGCAATTAAATATAATTTTGCTCACTCACTTTATCTGGTCAAAGTTTGTGTTAAAAGAGCAATGACAAAGTACTTAATTCTCGTTCAAGTTAATATCTCAAGCTTATGGTTCTGCCTCATTCTTCATTTATTTTAGTGTTGGGAAAAATGGTAAGATATGCTATCCTCAGCCAAATTTTATGATCATCTTTGTCATTAAAGTGGAGGTAGCAGAGGATGAGCCTTGCTCTGGAACATGCAAAGTCTGAGAAAAGTTAGATCCTACTTGCTTTGCTTATTTCTTCCATAACAGGTCTAAATATCATTGTTGGAATTATGAGTATCTACCACACAGTTTAATTTTAGAGCATGTTTAAATGGAAACGATGTTACAGGTCTTTAGTTTTTTAAATAAGCTGAAGTGGCTAAATTCTACTGAAGTGTTTTAGACTACTCAAAATAAATGGGAATGCTCCATTTGAGGGTCTAGATTATAGTAATTTCTTTACAACTAAGCAAAATATAAATGCATATGCACATGTCTACATGTATTTATATGTACACACATGTATTTTAATTCAACTTTTAGTATTTAGAAATATGCATATGTATATACACATTTTTTATGGTTTTTTTCCCTTGCAAAATTGTGCTCTGACTTCCTAATTTTGATTTTAATCGGACAGCTGTAAGTAGTGTAGAGTGATTACCTCAAATTTTTGGTTTGTGCTTCTGGAAAGCTAATGCTTTGGTCTTTCTTTCAGTTGTCAGCCTATTATAAGACTTTACAAGAAGTCTTCAAATTCCTACTTCTTACATGGTGGTCAAGATCTATTTTTAATATTTGTTGTCTTACATCATTACCTTATCTAGATGTTGGAATAAGTGATAGGAACCTTCATGATGTGGCTTCTTCAGTTTTCCTAAACTGCATTGTCAGCAACTTTGGCTCAGCCGGTTTCTTTTTTTAAGACACAGAATCAATAGTTGTTCTAGTTATTCAGAAGTGGTATACTTCTTCAGGAGAAAGTAGCCAGTTTTGGATGACTCTGTCACTGAGTGAAATGTTTTGTCTTAATACCATTTACTCTCTTAGATCCTTCTATATTCTTCTGCTTCTTCATTACTAATAGTGTCTAATGGAATAATTTTTCTGCATGTTTAAATTTGTCTATTGTAATGATATATCCAAAATGAAGTGTCTCAGTTGCTCCTGTAAATCCTTTTTATGTTTTCATATTGCGCCAAAGAAGATCTTACCAAAACAATATAATAGCTGTATTACTAACATTGAGTCATAGTTGTAATTCAATTGCCCATTTGTGTCACTTTGCAAGTGTCAAAGATTAACAAGCTGCTCTTGTGAATGAAGCTATTGTATAAAAACATCCCTTGGTGATATGATGCACTTCATTCATTCCATTTCAGTTTTTGATGATGGGGATAGTGGTGTTAGTCTTGAAGAATTATGATGCCTCCATGTTCTGATCTTGTACTTTAAACACTTTTATCGAGTGTCATGTATATTCCTTGGCTTGAAAAAAAAGTGAGGCATTCTCTGTACTTGTTGAAAACAGATTAGTCTGAATTACCAAGATGGAACATACCTATTGCAGCCCTTCCTTCACATAAAGGCATATTGAGTCACATACGGTTGCTCCGCCTTTGAGAAGCTCATGCCCATACAAGCTGTAATCTCAGCAGGAGCTGAATAGCCCTTTCAGTTGTGAAATGAGGCTGTGACAGTGTAAGAGAGGCAACAGCTGTTGCGTCTCTGTTCCTACTGTGTTCTGGACTTACCTGAGAGCTTCTGTCACTCATCAGAGAGATGCTGCTGCTGAAAGTTATCTTTTGTGAGAGCAGAAACCAGAAACAATTACTTGGGGTAGGATGTGTTCTGTTAATATGTAATAGGCATCAATTCTGGCTGCTGCTTGGAACCATACTTCCATATTTTTTTCCTCTACTTTGAATATTGAAGATAAGAATAATCAATGCTTTCTTTAAAGAGAAAACAATGATTTGTGCATGGTTTAATGTGTGTAGTATTTTCTGTAAGAAAATGGATTTTGGAGCTTTCTGTATTGCTGGAGCTTATACTTATCAGTGTTACAAAATTTGGATGTATAGCATCTCAGTTGCTATATTCAAATTAACTGCATTTTGAATACCATATATATAAAAAAGTTGGACCTGGAAGCCTTTGAATTTTTTACTTAGCATAAATTAAGTTATTATCTCTATTTAGGAGGCATGGTGACCATTCTGCATACTGTTTCCTCTTGTTTCAGCAGAAGGATTCCTCCACAGAGGAGTCAGAAAGCTCAGGTGATGAAGAGAAACAGGAAGTAACATCAAATTTCAAAGAAGAATCTAAGGTCACGAGAGACCTTTGTCAAAATACCCAGAAGCCATCCAGAAATGAAACTCCCAGTAAAAAGTAAGCACATTGTGTGCATTTGTTTATAAACTATTAGACCTTTTTGCACACATTTACAGTTCTGCTTTATACCAATGTAAAAAGCATTCCTTCAGAGAAATTTAGGGTTCTGTTTTGAACTGCTTAATTAATACTCCTTTATTTTTCTAGGGAATGTCCTACCTCGACAAGTACAGAAGAAGAAGCTATTCAGGGCATGCTTTCTATGGCAGGATTGCACTATACTACATGTTTACCAGGTCATACTCAAAGCACAGACTGCACAGATAAAAGAACCTCTCTACAGGAACACAGAAGCTACCCCAGGAGTCGGCATAAAGACAGACAGCCATCTCAAAGCCACAAAACAATAGAATGTGGTAGGTATCTGAACTAATGGCACTGCTGCTCTCTGCTGTTGGACAAACTGCTCAGATAAGCACTTAAAAGTTATATTTTTAGATTTGTAGTCAAGTTTTTAAGTAAGTGAGACTGACATTTAAAAAGGTGTGTTCTTTGATTGTTTTTTCTTTTCCCTATAAAAAGTAAATGTTACTTCTGAGAACTGGGACAAACTTAGAGAGTTCATCAGAATAAATATTCTAAATAGTGCCATCTAAAAGTTTTGTGGCTTCCTTACAAGAGTGGCAAAGTTATGGCTAGATTGAAAGTATAGTCTCCTTATTGAAAGTCAACCAGTCTCCTTCAGAAAAGGTTGACAGAACCTTCATAGTTGCAGCTTTCATGGCATGTGTGTTACTTAGATATCCATAGGAATCTGCTTGGTGATTTTTCTCATGTGTCTTTCGAAAGTGTATTTGGCTTTACTCCTGAAATTCTGCTATGAATGCAGTGCATTAAAGGAGATTCTAATATTGAAGAGGAGAATTCAGAGGTAACTTTTTTGTCAGTGGCATTTTGATGTCAGTGGAAAACAGACATGTTAAATACATTTTGGAATGACAGACAGTAGAACATGAACAATAATCTCCTCAAAGGAATCAAAATCACTTATTGGAACAGAGAAAAAGAGAGTCATTATGTTTGAAAATTCTTTGCTTGAGAAGGAAATGGAAGAGGATTATAGCTTTGCTGGTGTGAAGCAAATAGAACCCCACCAACAGATAAAGTGCTAATTCAAAGAACTAACAGTATGTTGATTTTTATTTACATGGGTAACAGGAAAGCCCAATGTGATGTCATGGACTATGTTCTGGTAATTGAAGCTATACTGTATGTCCTTAAAACCCACCCAACAACCAACCAACCAAATAAATAAATAAACCCACCACCACCACCGAAAAACCCTAAGCAGCAAACCAGACAGACACATACAGTGCCTTTCCATCTTTGTAACTTCATGAAAAACATAATACCTAGGTTTCTAAATTGTGGTGGGTTCACTCAGGCCAGCAGCTGAGTATCCACACAACCACTTGTTGTCTCCCTCCACCCTGTGGGATGGGGGAGAGAATGGAAAGAGCAAAAGTGAGAAGATTCATGGGTTGATATAAAGACAGTTTAGTAAGTGAAAGAAAGAAGAAAAGAAACAAGTGATGCAAAGGCAATCACTCACCACTTTGTGCAAGCAGACTGATGCCCAGCCAATCTCTGAGCAATGACTACCTTGCAAGACCACCTTTCCCCCCAGCCTTGTCCTCTGCCCCAGCTTTTATTGCCAAGCGTGACTTTATATGGTATCAAATAGCCCTTTGGCTAGTTCGCTTCAGCTGTCCTGGCTGTCCCTTCCCAATCTCTTGCCTACCCCTGGCCTGCTTACTGCAGGGGGCAGAGTGGGAAAAGAGGAAGCTGTAACACTGTGCAAGCGCTGTTCAGCAACAGCCAAAACTTTGGTGTGTTATCAACACTGCTTTAGCCACAGATTTATGGACTGTTAGGAAAAAATTCCATTCTGGCCAGACCCAGTACATGTCAAACTCCACACGTGAAGAAGATGAAACTGCTTCTTAGCTAGCAGGTTTTGCAAAACCATTCAGTCTCTCCAAATTCAATTGAACTGGTGTCTTGGAATACCCTTAATTTTACAAGTTAACTGTGTTGTAAATGTATTTTCAGTGTGGACGCTCCTTCTGTAGGCCTCTTGGCATAGATCTTCCATATGTTGTACCTGAATAACACATCAGTGCTTAGAAACAATCCAGTCAGTAATACCTGAAAATTAAATGTCCATCTTTGTGTGAACTCCTCATGATACAAAGCCATAGTAGAAAACTGTAGTGTAACAAAGTAAGCAAGCCATCTTCAACATCAGTACTTTGAAATGTTTGTCTGACCTTCTTACTGTGGTGTATGGGTCTTTAATTAGGTGTATTTATACTGTGAGATTGTTTTCCCAATTTAGTGTGTAGAACCAAGCAGCTCTCTTATTTTGTATCTAGGAAATATTTTCCACTGTATTTTCTTTCCTTTCTTGTTTTTATTTTAAAGTCATTGAAATGTATAATTAACGTTGTATTCCTAGTTATTGATTTTAAAATATAAGCTTGTTCAACTTCTCTTTAGGTAGGTCTGTGAAGGAAGAGGAAGGAGACTTGGGGACTTCAGCATGGGCTAGACACCTGAATGAAGTTTCGAGGATTACCCCTCAGGTAATACTTCAAACATTTTGAACACATTTTTATAGGAAAAAGAGATCATGAAGTTATAAGTACAGAAGCATGGTGGACAGGTCTTTCCACACTGCATATCTGAGATACTTCTTGTTCTGGTAACTGAGTATTATGTTTTTGTAGTACTTCTTTTCATTATTGTTTTGGGTTTTTTTCGTTTCAAACTCTCTTCTGTCATAGTGGCTAGTATTAAGAAGCTCAAGGCAATATCTTGAAAAATAAAAAATATTTTATGAAAAATGGAGTGTGAATTTACATTCACTCTCTCCTGGGGAAGCACTGTATTGTTTATGCATTGTTATTCCCAACCAGAGCATCAGAACAAGTGGGACCTGTTGATAGCATTTATAGTAAAGGTACTTGCTTAGGAAATTGGTACTGCCAAAGTGATACAACCTTTCAACAGCCAGCAGGTAGGAATATTTTTGCTTTCTGATGTCCAGGTGGAATCCAGCAAGGAATATATAAATGAAAGGTTGTGCGTCTTACACTGCCAACTTTGTTAGTATTTCTAAACTTGTCTATATTAGAACAGTATAAGAACAATCAAACAATTAAATAGAACAATTAAAGTTGCAAAATAACAGTGCTGGTTTTAAAGCTATATTTTAACTGTGTACTTTATAGGGTTTTTTTGGTAAGAATAACTACATGATACTCCTTACAGTTTGTAATTCCCAATTTAGCATTTGTTCTCTCATCCATCAGCTGAATACTGAAAACAAATTGCCTGTTTAAGTAGTCAGTGGTTATGGTATAGCTTGCTATAGTGGCCAGTTTAATCAAAAACAATTGCATTTCTTTGGATCACTGCACACTAAAACCAAAAAGTAGAGAAACTGAGTAGACTAGTATGTGTAATTAATCTCTTGCATTGCCCTTAAGTGCATGTGGAAAAGCTTGCACAGAAATACTATATTGTATCTTATTTTTAAGAGGTATCTATACTAAAAGAAATGATGGAATCCTAAAGTGGTCAGACACTGGTGGAACTGAAGTACCTTTTTCAAATACAGTGTAGTATAATTGGGAAAACTGGAGTGAACTTGTAGACAGAAAGTATTCACTTCCACTTTTTTTCTTCCCCTCATTTGCATACTAGGATACAAGTAAAACTCAAAAATATATTAAGAAAGACGCTGCATCAGAAGCCAATCATAAGGTTCAGGAAACCAGAAGTATAGTCCACAACAACAGCTTGAATTTTCAGCACGGCAAGTATACACGAGACTCCAGTCTAATTCAAGGAGAATGTCGGCTGAGTGATGGCAGCCTTAGCCCTGACAGGCCGTATGGTGAAACATCCTTGTCTGTACCACTTCATCCAACAAAGAGGCCAGCATCAAATCCACCTCCTATCAGCAACCAGGCGACAAAAGGTAATGTTTTATCTCTGT
>JANZLQ010000025.1:20855796-20884940 GCA_026212715.1 Elanus axillaris
CAAAAAGAGCTGTTAGATGCGGAAACTGAAAAAAGGGCAGGCTTAGGCCTTGAGGAAAAATACAAAATAGGTGTCCTGTGGACACTCAGATTTTGGCACAGAATGTGTGGAGATGGAATTTGAGACACCTAACTGGGTGCGTGGCCAGATGAAACTTTCATAGTTACTGTTGCACCTCTGCAGGTGTATCTGTTATGCATTTATTACAGGGAACAGAACCACCCTTGTACTCTGAAACGCTGACTTGAATCAGATTTGTTTATCAAAGTGAAGGTTTAAAAGTTGTAACACTTCAAAAAAATAGTCTGATGATCATACTATTTAGTTTTTAGTTTCTGGTTAATTTTCTGTAATTTTTTTTGTAATTTACTCAAGGGAATAACTTACCTGAGCAAAATTCAGGAAGCTCAGTTTAGGTTCTCCCTTACCATACCCACTGCCCTTCCCTACACTGGAAATGTTTGTAAATACTATAAACACTTTATTTATGATAATGCTAGCCAGAGTTTAGGGAAAACAATTCCTGGTGTGTGTGTTTTGGTTTTTTTTTGTTTTGTTTTTTTAATTTTTTACAGTTCTGATTCCTTGTTTGTTTGCTTCCAAACAGACAAACGAAGAGCTTTTTTTTGTTTGGGTTTTTGCTTTTTGGTTTTCTTGAGACTGGTGAAAATTCAGGTGAAAATTTTGCCTGCTTCAGCTTGAAAGCTGGGTTTCATCTTTGTTCTACAATGATAAAGTTTGTTCTGAAATTCCTGATTGAAGTACTTGATTTTATTTTTCAGGCAAACGTCCAAAGAAAGGAATGGCAACTGCTAAACAGCGTCTTGGGAAGATCTTGAAGCTGAACCGGAATGGCCATGCACGCTTCTTTGTTTAATGTAGCTGCTACTTCTACTACTGCTGTCTTTCCTACACAGACCAGTATTGAGGTCAACAGAGCCTGGAGCTGCTGTTATTCCTCTGCTTGAAGCAGACTTGCATGTACCATATAAAACACTGCCTGATGAACAAAAACAAGAAAGAAAAAAAAAAAAAGAAACAAAAAACAAACAAACAAACAAAAAAAACCAACCCAATGCTGCATTTTCACTGTGCCACACCTGCTCAGCAATAACCATACGGGAATGGGGAAATCTTCAGAGAGACATGGACTGTGAGAAATAGTCTCTCATCAGGGCTTGAATATCATTTGTTGCTGGTAGTTTCTGACCTAATTAACGAGGGGAAGATGATGAAGGTGGTTTATCAATAATTTATTTCTGATAGATTTTGACAACTTTTAAATTCGTTTAAAAAAACTATTTATTTGGAAGACTTTTTTCTGTGGGGGTTATTAATTTAGATTTAAGAATGTGAAAGTTTTTAATTGTTTTGATAATGTATGTTTGGTGCAGTGGAGAGCCACGTTAATTGTGATTAGTCTGGACTCCTAAATTTGATATTCAGGTTATAGTCTTAAATAGGGGTGAGATGCATTATTAATTATTTTTTAAATTAAGGCATATGGAATCTTATTTTTTTCCTGCTTTTTGTAAGCTATTGGCTGGGCTTCTTTTGACTTGCAAGTTGCATATTCTCTGCCAGCTTGATTATTTTTTGACCTGTCCTCTTTAATACAGATTTATTTATTTGATGGACTAGAAGAGACTCCTAAAGACAGAAGAATTTTACGTCAGTCCAGTAGCTAACTTGTTTTAAACTGCACCCCTTTCCTCCAAATTGAAGTGCATACTTTTCCTCCTGATGATGTTTTGTCATGTTTTTCTTCTGTAAAAAGGCTTCCTGAAATTGTATTTGTAGAGGTTATTTAAGAGGTGGTACAAAGGAGGGAAACCTAATATATCTTTTTGGAGGAATAGGGACATCAGTTAAGATAAATGTTGCTTCAGAATAATTACTTTGAAATAACTTGTAAGATATACATTGCAGTCTTAAGATTTGGCATATTACTTAATGTAGCATGGAAGAAGCATTAAAATATTATTGTACTTTAAACACATTCTACTGAAGAGTAAGGAAAGCAGGAGAATGTGTGTTGCTTTCAAAGCTGGGCGAGACAGCCAATTAAAACTCTTAACTGGTGCATATATAAGCATTAAGTAGCTTACTGGTATCAGAATGGTCATTTGTGTCAGGGTTCATACAGAGCTGATAGCAAATGCCAATTCTGAATTATTGTAAATAATTTTGATTTAAAATTTGTATTTTTCTGTAATATAAAATTAAATATTTAACTTTCGGGGGATGGGGATGAAGGCAGAAAGGAGAATACTTTTACTTGATTCTGGAAAAAGGGCATTTTGCAGGGTCCAGCCAAAATGTAAACATTAATATGCTAGTGACAACAATATTATTGATTGGTTGGGGTTTTTTTTGGTTGCTGAGAGTAAAAATACTCAGGCATAGCTATACAAGTCATTGAATTGATTTAACTTTCCATACAATTTTTTCCTTCCTCCATATTCTATACTGGAATCATTTTCTGTTGTTGTGGTATAAAAACAAATTCGGCTGGACTTTCCAGAATATTTGTGAGGTTATTTTTATATAGGCTACATGATAATGCCTCTACAAATTTGTGGAAAGAGTTCTGATATCAGGTGTTTTTGATTGTCGCAGGATCAAAACTATTTAGCACTATGTTATCTTGTTTTTGAATTGAGAAACATCAAAACATAATGCAACTGCAAATAAGTCACGTAGCTTTCATGGCTTTACTTCCTCTGGAGCTTGAAAATTATAATTTAAGAGTGGTTTTTGCAGCCCTGCTTTTACATTATATTGACTTGACTTTATAGTTTTGTGTGTGTGTGTGCACGTATGGGTGAATTTTTTTTTAACCTTTTTTTTGTTTGCTAAATATGGTTTCACAAAAGCATGTTTTCAGTCTTTTTTTTATATATATTTAATTTAATGCAAGCTATCAACCTTGTTTAGACTATTGGGAATGGAGGTAACAAAGGATTTCTAAAAAGCAGAAGATAAGCTAAGAGGTACTCTACAGGTGCTGAAAGTGACTATAAGTATGTTCTGTTCTCAGGTGCTATGTTTTCCAGATGGAAATAGTTAAAAGAGAGTATTTTAACCATCTTCTAATATGTTCTCACCAAAGTCAAAGAAATAAACTGTTGTCAATATTAGTTAAAACTATATATCCATATAAATACTCTCTGTGCTTAAGCTTAAGCAAATGGATTAATGTCTGCCAAGCTTTGAAAACTGTTTTAGCTTTAGCATATTGAACCAAACTGTTTCCTTCTTGCTGGCTGTATAATTCTTAGGAATACGAAACTGCAGTTTAGGGCAGCAATCAGTTTCAGAGCAAAATGAAGAATGAGCTTGCTCTCCTTAAAGGCAGATTTTTGGGAATGCTTATCTGAAGCAGAAGTAGGCTGGAATAGAATCTGGAGTAAGGAATTTTAAAATATGGAGTATGCTTTGTTGTACATGTGACTGGCTTATACAAAGTCTCTTTTCTGACCATCCGCATTATTTATCTGTATCTTACTATTGGAACACAGATGTGGCTGGACCCATATATATTAATTTTTTCTTGGTTTTATTCTTTCATTACTCTTTCTACCTTCTTTTTTTCAAAGTGGCTCTCCACTGTCATGAATTTATGTAATAGTCTCTTCACAGGCTGTCAACAGGCAGAGGTTCATTCCCATTTTCTTCAAATATCCATGCTTCCAGCAGAAATTAATTCTGATGTTCCACCTCAGAACAAGTAATTTAAAAGAAATTGCCATGATGATCAGTACAAAAAAAAAAAAAAAAAAAGAAAAAAAAAGAAAAGAAAAAACCAAAGGAAAAAAAAAAAGTCTCCTGGTAGCTCATGAAGAGGATGTGGTGACCTCACTTGTTTTGTGTACTTGTATGTAGGGATATTTTTATTGTGTTCTAGATGAAAACACTACTGCACCATTTTTTCTGTAGATGGACTGAACCTTGTGTTGTTGTAGTGGAGAGAAAAAGCCCTATTTTTTTCCTTGCTGTCTCACTTGGGGTGGAAGAGGGAGGGAGTAGGGAACGCTGACAAGATGACAAAGAGAATTAAGCCTGCTATGGTAACTCATTTTCAAGGATAATCTTTTTTGAAAAGTCAGAGAACTTGGATTTGGCATAAAACTTTTTTTGTAGGCAGAACAATAGGAAATGAAATATTGTAGGGGTTTTCCCATTCTCTAAGTTCTCACGTTCCTGCAGTTGAAAAAAAGAAACAAACATGAAAATGGAAAGACCACCTAGAAACTGTATCAAAGACTCTTCCAGCAACTTTCCCTTTTCTTCTCCTACTATACTTGCTAATAAACCCTGGCTACAAGGTAGCCTTTGTTGACCTCTGAGGTAGATGACCTATGCAACCTATAATACTCTACATGAATCCATTCTTAAAGACAATTTTGAAAGGGTTAGATGTTGAGAGTTAAACTTGTTGCTTTCTGATCGCATGGGGGATTTGGGGGGTTTTGGGTTTTTTGGTAGTTGAAGTGCTTGTGTTACCTTTAGTAGAGATAGAAGAGAGCACAGTGTCATGATCGCATTTGAGAAGCTTCAGCTTTCCTTAGGCTTTGCTATATGGCATAAGCTACCTTCATTCACAAAGCAATGAACTTGTGAATGTTGAAAATTTTTGCAGGGTTTTGTAATCAGAGCTGATGTGAATCTTGCTGCCCCCTTTTTGGTAATTGTGGAGACTAAGCAGAACCGAAGCTAGAATGACCTGGTACTACAAGCTTATAACTAGTGCCCAATTTAAGCTCCACATGCCCACCTATCCCTTCATACCCCCACCATGTCCCCCAAATCTAGTGTCTTTCCAGAGTTTCATTCATGTAATACTTCCAGACCATTAAAAGCTGTTTGTAGCTCTGGGCCTGAGTGAGCCCAGAGCTGCTGTTTCACAGAAAAAACAAATGGAACCAAGGGCCTTACTGTTTGTGGTTAAACAAGATTAAAAGCTGCAACATCCATTTTTCCAAAAAAAAAAAAAAAACCCAACAAAAACCCCAAACCCCTAAACAGAAACAAAAAACCAAACCCCAACAAAAAAAAAACAAAAACCAACAAAAAACACCCTAGTAACCCACTTTGTGGGAGTGTATGAGTGATAAATCATGCAGTGGATGGGAAGTATAAGTAGCACTGATAAGGAAATGCATGTTCTTCATAGGCTGCATTTCTGTTTGGAAAAAAAGACTTTTTCTACTTTTAATATAAATTAAGCCATAAGAGTTTCATGCTGTGGGAAGGGAATGAAAGGGATCACTTTAAGAGATTATATTGATATGTATTGTCACTTCTGCTGGGAAATGTCTATTGCTGCCAATGCTTTGGTGAATTTTTTTAAAAAAAACAATGAATTTGAAAAAAAAAGGGGGGGGCGCTAGTTCTTGGCTATATTTACTAGTTTTGTAGTAACGTTTTGCTGGCCCAATTGTCTTTTCCTCTCCTTTTTCTACTCTCATAGTCTAATTTCTATCTTTCCTTCCAATGTCTCTGAAAATATTAGCTTGTCTGCTCAGTAGAGGTCGGTGTATGTGTGTCTTCCTTTTTACAGAAACGCACTACTGTGTTAAGTATTTGGCTGGGAAATGGGATGCTGCAGCTTTAAGAGCATTTTTTTCAATTCATAACAGTATTTCCCATCCTCTTTTGCCTGCAGGCAGGGAAAGTGTATGTACAGTATTTATTTTGTTTCGATTTTACTTTAAATTTGTAAGTTTCTATAAGTAGTTCACATTGATTATTCTAGGGGAGGACAAGTGGCTTTGTTTAAATTTGTATTTGATATTCATAGTTTCCACTTTCTGTACCTTAAAATACTGAAATTAAAAAATTGTATTGCTTATGTTTTGATTTTAGCACTCTAAAGCGTTTAATTTCTTCAGGCTTCTGTTCATTTGCTTCAGTGTAAATACAGAAAACTGTACAGGATATCATGAGAAGAAAAGTGCTTTTCTAGGTCCAATCTCTGTGCCCTTTACTTGTCACATTTTACAGAAGAAGTTTTCTAGAGAAATGTGAGAGGGAATATTCTCATACTTTTAAAATTTTTTTTTCAAAGTGCAAATCTCATTTCAATCCAAGTGTATTATATGGCAACTAAATGCATTTTCTGAGGATGTGTATATTCTTTTTGAATCCTAATGTAAAAATGATGTGGAAGTGTTTGTGATCCATCATATTAGCAGATCTATAACTGTAAAAAGGGTGTCAAATGGTATTTTCATGTTCTTGCTCTTGGCTTTTGTTCAGGTTTGTCTCATGGTACTGACAACTGACTCATCTCTTGATTTATTTTTTTCTTTTTTATGTCTTTCCCCCCCCACCCCCCTTATTCCTTTGAGTGTGTGAGATTTTTCTTTCACACTTTCATGTACTTTTGTCATACTTGCTTTTATCCTGGATGACTTTGCTGATTTCTCCCACCACATGTCATCTTCTGGTTTACAGGTGTCAGTGCACCCTATTTTGACTCCATGTGGTGGCATTACAGTATTTGCATGTGGGTACTCTACTTGGGGGTAACAGAAGCATTGCTGTGTTGTACTCCAGCTTCGTGTGATGCATTTTCTTCTGCAGGTAGTGCTCCATGCCACTGAACTGCTTCAGTGCTGTGATGGGCAGATGCTTAGATTCCAGTGATGGTCATTTTATGAG
Organism: Elanus axillaris; assembly: GCA_026212715.1. NCBI lineage: Eukaryota > Metazoa > Chordata > Aves > Accipitriformes > Accipitridae > Elanus > Elanus axillaris. Next base: position 20,862,463 of record JANZLQ010000025.1, read on the forward strand.
AACCTTAGATAAATGATGCAGCAATGGCATTGAAAGAACTAGGTGGCAAAGGATGTTTGATTTGAGCATCCTCTGCAGCTGCTCAAGTTTACTTCTTAGCCTGGCTTTTAGTTTACAGAGAATTTATGGATGACTGTAATGACTAGGAGATCTGTTCACGGACCAGGACTTCATTGTGCCAGGTGCTTTACAGACAAAGAACAAGAATGCTGACTTCATCAAGGTGTGTACTGCTTAAGTATAAGATTGAAATAGTTTTTAAAAAAATCCCAACAAGCTAGAAGGTTCTGTGACCTACACGGTAGTGTCGTAGATATTGGAGGCAAAAGCTTCTGTGCTGTTTCAAAACCAACTTTCATTTGAGTGGAGTAAGAAATGATGAGGAAAGCTCATTATTTAAGTACAAGGGATGAAGATTAAATATTTATCTGTCCAGAAATCAGTTCCTGCTGTATTTTGACATGCCTTTACATCTTCTCAATTAATGTGTTAAAACTGATTTTAAATTCGGTTAGCCAAAGATTTGCCAAAGATCTGAAAGAGCTGTTTCTCTATCAGACCAACCACATATGTTGAAAAAGTCTTGATCACTGTGATTGAAGAACAATACTACAACCTACGCATTTCCATCAGACAGACTCATCTGGATTTGTCACACTGAACCCACTGCTCATAGAAATGTTTTGGTCTTAAAGAGACAGACTTAAGAGAGCGCCTTAATGGGCTACAAATATAAGTTTCATACCCACATAAAAACCTATATAAGCACCTTTACTATTTGTCCTTTTGTTTTTGCCAGCTACATGCCAGAGCTTTTCTCTGTGACTGCTGTTTGGTGGATAATAGGTAGGATAATACACTGGAAAATATGTGAAATATCTCAAAGTGCTGCTTTAAATGCTACCAGATAGCCTTCAGCACCTGGACCCCTATTTCCATTAAAAGTCAGAGTTTCTGTTTTTCTGCTCTTCTATTTGGGAGGATGGGGAAATACTTACCTGGATTGTTCTTTCCTAATGGACAGATGAATTTTAAATATTTCAAGGCTACCAAATAGGGCAAAAGAATTGAATTTCTAAAGTCAGGGAATGGGCAAGATGCCATTCTTGGTATCTGAAGACTAAAGTTGTTGGGTTTGTTTTTCTTCTTTTAATTTTTTTTTTTTTTTAAATCAACAGTATTCTACTGTGTTTCCAGTAGAGTACCTCCTTGTAAAGTGCCTACAAACTTGGTTTTGTGTACATTTAGTGAAGTTCAGCTCTTTCATTAGAGGGTTTCTCGTGACCTGCTTAAATTGTGAAGCTATTGTGGTGGTGGCTCATCACTTAACACATTCAACCAAACTTTCTCTTGTTTGTTTTGTGTAGATATAACTTTGGATAGATGATGGAAACCTGAGTAGTAGAACGAACATGGTGAAGTCAGTCATGCTGAGTGTTGGTTTCTATAGAAACTTTTTTTTCTTTGTATAGAAGTATTTCTCCTGGGAGCCCATGAAATTATGCTTTTACTGCTGGTAAGTAATGTCAACTATCTCAAGCCAAAAGTTAATGACGACTGAAACTAAAACCAGAATGTTACTGTTACTTATTCTGATACAACCAGGAATTTTAAATGCCTTTGTTTCTACAGCTGTCAATGACTAAAGTCTACCTGCAGAAGAAGTACTTGGTGATCAAGACAGTGAATAAAGTCTGTCATTGCTAGAGCTCATAGTATTCCACATAACAGCTGGCTAATAGAACAGTTTGCTTTGTCTAGACTAAGGTCTGATTTCTCTGAAGCCAATTATATACAGTCTTTAGAATAAGTACTGCAAATTTTTGAAGAAATGTGTTTGGCTTAATAGATTTATTTATCTGTACTGCTCCTGCTGTATTTGCCTTGGTCTTGGAAAAAATACTCTACTTTGGAACATACAAGTCAACTAAAAGAACAGTATACAAAGAGTTTGCTTGTTTGTGATGCTTTGCCCCAAAGTTTGTTTCTCGTAAGAAATGTTTTATTTGCTGCGATGAGTGTGAGTAAAGTTCCCACCCGTACTTGGAGAATGTGGTATTTATCTGGAAGAAACATTTGCCCTTGAATCATACACCTTGGTGGTGAGTCATAAGGTTGCAAGTCGGCTTTTGTTCCAGTAAAACTAAAAGCCAACAAAACTCTAGAACCTGCTGTTCTTATCTCCTAAAACAGGATGTGGGCTGTGGAAATGTGGTTTAACTAGGCAGCTTTTTCAAGCTAGTATTAATTTGAAAAAGATACTAAATCACGTGCTTAATTCTTAAACTGTTGATTTCTAGTTACACAAGTTTGGGGTTTTTTACAACAGATCTTTGAATAGATCCATTACAGGTCTGGCCCAGTAAGGGTTTTCCAGTAAGGCGCTCGACCAGCACTTGCAGAAATTGTTTTGAATTCCATCATGTGGTGATTACTGAACAGTGTTCTTCCCATATGGTTACAGTGCTTATCCTCGAGAGGCAGCTAACCTCTGTGTTCTCACAGAGTTATACCTATTGAAGAAGGAGAGCATTCAAAGAGTGTGTTTACCATGCCAACAGTCCTAAAAATGGTGTCAGAACTGGGTGGCTCAGATGAGGTTTGCATTGAGAGGAACCCTTTTGCCATTCATATTCAGCTGAGGTCCACTGGGAGGAGGGGAGAAGAAAAATCTGTGAGCTGTGCAGTGTGCTACTGCAAAATGAGTTGATCGTGTTCCAAAGACTGCTGGGCAGCTGTGCCTGTCATAAAACTAAGCACCACAAGTTATGCTGAATTGTCGTGGTCTTAGGAGGGAGACCAAGCATTAAATGGGACATGGCATCTGAATATTTCTCTCTCCTGGCTTTTGCAACAGCTCAGTGAAGAGGTATTAGTGAGAGGCTTTGGGAAGATGCAGAAACACTGTATAGCATACCTCTTCTGTGGCTACATGAAATTATTTTAGCCACTGGTTCTCTTCATCCGTTTTCTTCAATATTGAGAGAATTTCACTTAAAGGAGGAGTTCAGTTCATCCAGAAAGCAGAAAGAGATTTCATATTATACATCCAAGTTACCCTGTGAATGAGGTGTGTAAGAGGAAGTGATGTGTATTAGACCAACTGACGTATTTGGAGAGTGGGAAATCTAATGTTTAGCACTCATGTTTCAGATGTAAGACATCTCCTCTTCACGCACACGTTGCCTTTCTTATGTACGCACAATACAGGGCCACTGCTGCGAACTGGTAGCTTATAGACTGTTTTCAGTAATGTTGCCATTAGTAGCTTTCTTGTTTTAAAGTACATTTTAAATACCACTTACTATAGTAATTGAGGAGAAAATGATGATTTTTGGATGGATTGAATGCATAATACATGTAGTGTCTAGGAGGAGATGTAGGAATAAGGCAGAATTCCCTGAGGTTAATGTGTTCAGTACATTAAAAAACCACAACAGCTTCAAAAAGAGGACCATTCACAAGATTACCAAACTGAGGAAGTCAGAAATGCTTTAGCAGGCAGATCTATATTTGTATCTTTTTACTATAGTCAAAACTGTCTTCAGCCATGGCAGGTACAATATCAAGAGCGTGTGTATGTATACACACACACACATACATGTATTTATTCTGTCCCATGTTTTCTGTTGCCTCTAATTTCAGAGAATTTAAAATGTTATAGAATGTCAGCTGCCAAACTCCAGTAATATTAGTATTTTTACCATAACTATGATTAAAAGAATGTCTTCACTAATCATTTTATTACACATTTTAATTGACAACAAAACAGTGCTGTCAGTACTCTTTATAGTACTGTATTTAAATTCTTTCCCACTTGGTTGTGACATTCAGAGATTTCTAAATTTTTTCTGCACTGATGCTAAGTGTCACTATATTTTACAGTTCATGGCTTGAAGAAAAAACAGTATCATTTTGTGCCAGACTGTTGTGGCTTACTGAAAAGGACTAAAAGATGGGAACAACACAAAAAGAAATCTCTGATCTGGTAAATGTTCTGTGGAGTCTATATCTCCAGTCATTAGCTGAAGCGCTAAAGCACAGGTTATAGTGTAACTTGAGATTCTTAAAGATGCTATGTTGACTAATCAGATCAAAATGTACATAGTGGTAGAGAATGGAAGGAAAACCATATGGATGAAATGAGGTAATTTTTCCTTAGTTAGCTGCAGGCATGCTAGATTTTTTTCACTGTTTCACCTGCATGGAGGAGTTAGACTGAATGGGCTTAATACCTGAAGTACTTAGACTGTCAGGTGATAGAAATGGCTACAAGTAGTAGGGCCAAAATAGGGTTGATTTCTGGCTAGAAGCACAAGGGTTTTCTTTTTCTAGGGAAGAATCTGCTTAAATTTGCACACCTTGGCTACAATACAATCCTACCCTTAATTTCTAACCAGTTCAGCTGCTGAATGAGCATACACTGGTTTTAATGAGGTCTAAATTGATGCCTCAGCTGATGTAGTGACATATCTTTAAATACATAGCTGTGCTTCTAAGGGTCTTCAGGTGATGCTGCAGTTTGCTTCTTTGGGATCCTTAATCAAGACCAGAACTCCCAGAGCTTACCTGGAAAAAAGTTGTCTTGGTGCTTCCCAGTCCAGCCTATTGTGGGAAGGAGGCAGGGTGATCCTCTCTGCTGCCTGGGAACTTCCTTCTCCTATGCAGGAATTCATTCAATGGGAAGGCTTTGGATTGTGCTGATATATCTTGACCTTTGTTTTGCTAATGTGATGCGGGACTCTGGGGTGTGCTGGTCAGGGAAGGGAGTAGCAAGGGTCAGAGTAATGAGCCAGTCAGGAGAGGAACGTGTGCCCTTCAGGAGGCCGAAGCAGCAGTCTGCGGACATCACTGAGCATCACCGAGGCACCAGCAAACAGAGGAAGGGATTTCTCCTGTTTCGACTGGTTGACATGACTGGTTGACATGCCAGCTCCCGTGGGGCTGGTTTTTTTCACCTCTTTCCTCAGCTATTCAAACCCTGCCAGCTTATGTGGTGAAGAGGATAGAAGTGGTGGGACCCAAAAAGATGGACATCACTGCTTTCCCCTGTGTGGGGGAGAAGCAGTAGCCAGGCTAAGATCTGACCAGTCTTACCAGGGTCTTCTTAGAGGAAGGCTCCCAGCTGCTGCTCACCGGGGACTGCTTCCAGACAGGGAAGGGTTCTTCTGTGCTTCCCTGGATTGGAGACCTCTGTGTCCTTTGCACGCATGTCAGGTTTGGAGAGGTTAAGCATATTTCTGTGATAAACAAGACAGAAAATAATACTGAGGTATCCAGGCTGATACCTGGAATGGTGTGGCTGTTTTTGAGTTTTTTGAAGTAGTGTTTAAATACACTTTTCCAAGTCAGTCTTTCACTTACGCTACTGGCATAATATGAAGTGAACCTCTCCACTTGGTAATTTTGGAAAAGCTTTTTCTAAACCATTGTTATTTTGCTATGTTTCATTCCTCAGTTGTTACTTCGAGTGAAATTGAGTGGAATACAGCTTTGTCTGATGTTTCAGTCACCTAATAATGTGGCAGCTTAGCCTAGAAAGCTGTGTTATCACTGCAGCACTTTATCATCAGTGTTTCAGTCACTGTAGTAACAGGGCGGAAGGAGGTTTAACAGACACATTTCTATGAAAAAATATCTAAAGCATGAGACCTCTTGGAGAATTATTTAAGATCTCTGGATCTCTCTGCTTGAATTTCTTTATCAGCTGCCAGGAAGATTGGACTAAAATTGATGCAGATTCTGCCTGGTTTTGCAAAGGATCTGAACTGGAATATATTTAGTGACTTTTTTTAAATTAAAAAAAATTTTTAGGCTTGTATTCTGTTGCAACCAAGTTTGATGCAAGTTAAAAATCACAGGCCTGAAAAATCTGGATTATTTCTATAGATTTCTTGGGGGTTTTTCGTAGCTGAAGGCTACAAGATCTTATTGGGCATTTTAGGGAGCTATATTGACTTTAATTTTTTTCTCCACTTAATTTTTTTACAATGTTTCTGCTATGAAGTACTTAGTCCTTTTCACTGATGTAATTCTCATAGGTAAACTAAGACATTCTGGCCTTCCATTTCTACATTTTTCAGATTCTCCAAATCTTTGAGGGCATTTCTGGGTGCAACTGTTGCTAGCTGATTTTCTTGTCTCCTTAAATGCTCTTGATATCTTAAGGTGCTAATTAATGATGCAGGGCGAGCCCAAAGGTTGCCATACCTGTGAATAGCCAATAAAATTCAACAGCCCAAAGGGCTTTCAAATCAACACCATCGGGATCATCATCAATAACCTCAATAGCTGGGAAATCAAAAAGGTGTTAACAGTAAAATTTAGAAAAAAAGCTCTTCTCACTTAGAGACATTATGGCAAGGGGCTTACAGATCATTTTCAAACATAGGATCTGCATCACTGTTTGTTCGTAAGGTATCTTGGGGATATGCAGAAGAAAATACACGTATTTGTGTGTAAGTGCGTGCAGCTCATTTAATCCATGCTTTCCCCAGAAGTGGGGATTGGCTGCTGAGGGAACCAGTCTACACAAGAATGCAGCCTCACATTGAGGGCCAGGCTGTGCCTCTGATCTCTGCTGTAATCCACTTCTCCCTCTGTGTGATGGTACCTGGGAAAACTAGGTCTTGGAAGCCCATGGTCTGCACTTCCTCTTATGCTGAGTAAGAGATGGAGATTATATAGAAGCAGCAAAGGAAAGAAGGAAGGGACGGTGAAGGTAGTGGGAAAAATGGATCCTCTGATGTTACGTAGATCAGCTATTGTACAACTCCGTGCCAAGTCATTAGAAGGATGTCCTGGACAAAACATTTCTAAAGTGAGCCTTTGTAATGCAAGATGTTGGGTTTAATAGTTCTGACAGGAGGCATTTTGGCTATGTACTGAAAATGGGCAGCATTGACAAAGGCATCTACTAGCCCACCCTGAAGAAAGTGTCTGATCTGTTCTGAACATTTCAAAGTATGTCAAGTCAAGCTTTTTGACAGCAAGGCTGTGAGCAGAGGCAGATCTGACATCAAGATTTCGTTTCTGCTGCCTGGCTAGCTGTTTGTGGACAAAGAATTCATATAAATCAGTTTATTTACATATTCATATATATTTATATAACGTTATGTTGTAAAGAGATCAGAAGATACCCTGTAATACCATATACTAACAGCCAGCTAGAAGGGGAGTGGAGAACGTTGCTAGAGACAGTCTTTGCAAAAACTCTTGTATTGTTTTCTGTTCCACCTTTTGTTCCACTTAGATGTTAATGCTTGTTCTTTGTAATGTAACCTTTTTGGGACAGCAGCTGTTGGATGCTAGATGCTTGTGCAGTGCCTAACAAACTGATTTGGTTAATGCCTTGAGCCAGGATTATTTATGATTTAGCTTTCTGTAATATTTTTACCCATGCTTTTTTGAGTAGAATAGAATTTTCCATTCTATCCATTCCATCCTAGTCTCAGAAAATGATACGGATAACTCTCCTTCCTCTTTCCCTCTTCCTGCCTTGCAGACTCAGCATGGAGAAGGCTGTCTTCATCACACATAAATAGTTAGGAAGGATGTATTTATTTGGTTGTTGGTCATACAAAAGACTGGAATCTGCAGCAAACAAAATGTTTTCTTCTGCTAGGAAGAAAATCTTAAGCTCTTGATTTTTATTGAAAAAAGTCAATGCAAGGGGTAAGGATGTGTTCATTCTCTTTAGCCACATCTGCAAGCAGTGTGGAATGAAAGCCTTTACATCACTCTCAGAATATACGGTTTATTTTCTGTTTCCATTTTGAAATGTGTTGCTTGACTATAGAAGGAAAGAAAAATATCCAAAAGCTGTGCTTTTATTTTTGAGCTCGCACGCAGGGGAAGTTAATACAGTATTAATGGCCACCAGGAGGAGCTCAGGATACAGCCTGCAGCGTTAGCTTCCCGCCTCTAAGCTTGTCGGAATTCCACCCAAGTAGGAACTTCAAGGCAAAGCACGGTGCAAGCAGCCATCCCCTTAAAGGTTACACTGCTGACATTTGACATAGGAACGCACAAAATAAAGCTACATCTAAAAGGCAAAGCGACCCAAAACAGAGGGCAGGTGGGATGACTTGGCACGGGCAGATGCTGGGAGGTTAGAGAACAAGTGGTGATCCGCTGTGCTGCACGAATGGCCTCTTTCATACAGGGAATCCCAGCCTCAAACTTTGCTTTTATTCCATTGGTAAAAAAGCCGAGGTGGCATAAAGACCAGCTGGCAACCAGAAGGGGGGAGTGTTCACATGATACGGTGCTTTTTAAACTTTTAGTTTAAACTTTTAGTAAAGCACTTTACAGGTGGGTCAGTAACTCCACTCGCTGATGTGAATGTTCCCAGCTATCCAAGGGCGGCAGAACAAATTTGTAAGTAAAAGGCTGGTAGTTTTTATTGTAGAAGAGATGCTTGATTGCAGAAAGCACAGATCTTCACCTTGCAGCTGCTAGTTTTCCTCTGTCCAGGACAAAGTAGGGCAGCGCCAGCAGCACTGAAATTGCTGAGGAAATTACTTTAACAACTTCCTGCAAAACTCCAGGATGAATGAGAAGAACCCACTGTCTATGTGACATCTGTTCTGCTCTCTGTCTCTTTTTGTACTTGTTTTACAATCCAATATTTGACATTACCTCAAGATTAACCAGTTCCCATTTCACTGAGGCAAGAGACTGATGTCTGTAACCCAGTGACTGTGGGTACCTTTCTTCTTGCTAAAATAAATTAATACTGAACAGAGTCTTTTTATCATGGCCATGTTCTTATCAGACCATCTCCCTTTATATTCCTTCCTTCCCCAGCCATTGTGGAAACAGACATCCTGCCCAAGGCATCGAAATCCACAATCTGCTGCTTCTTCTATGGAGCCTCTGGATTTTTGCCAATGGCCCCTTGAGATCGTCCCAGATGTGATAGCTTTTTCTATGCTACCCTGAAAATATCCGGTAAAAACAAAGGGCTGCACTCACCACAGTTACCGCTTTGGAGGCCAGCACTTCCTTTGCTGTCAGGGATGTACAGTAGGAGATGTTAGTCGTGATGTACCCCAGAGAAACCATGACTAAAATGGCAGGGTCACAGTCAAAGGGATATTCCTACAATAGAATAAAGCCAATCTTTTTATTGCATCTTTCAGCTGGTTCTTGAGTTTACCTCCAGTTCCCATGAACCCAGGAGATGTGTATGGGATGTCTTTCCCACAGCATTCTTCTGTGGGGAAACTGCACATTCCTTGCACCTATGTTATGTGTGAAAGGAGATTAGGTTTTGATACTGCTTTTCTTCAGGAGAAAAAAATGCAAACGATTCTGGTTTTATTTCAAAGTAACTTGGACATAAATAGCAAAACAGCCAATGCCTTAAAACAAAACCAAAATGCTTTTTGTCTGACTCAATAACTTTTTTTAGGAGAAGGCTGGAGAAGAGAGGAAGGAAGTGGAAATACCAACTCATGACAGGTTTTGTGGCTTGGATTTGGGGGGGGGGGTGTGTGTGCTACCTTGGTAGGCTTGGAAATTTTAAGTAGTCCTGTCTATCAGAAGAACAACACTGTAGTCCAGGCTGTTAATATAAGTGGTTGAAGATACCCATGAGGAATCATGGGGATGAGGTATATAGCAAGTGTACCTTGCTGCTGGGTTTCCCTGTATAAAGTCTTGTAACCTTTTTCTTTTTTCTTCTTGCTGAGATCTTGCCTGCTTTGATGTAAGTTGCCTAACTGCCAGAGTTCCCATAGCCTAAGAGTGCACTTACTCCAGAAGTATGTGTACATGCAGTAAAACATTCAGAAGGGTTTTAGCCTGTTCATCAATTTTTAGGCACTCACTGAGGGTGAGAATCCAATGTGATCTCTTGTGCAAGCCTGCACTTATTGGTTAAAGGCTTTATTTCAGTGTTACAGCAAAGAAAACCTTCAAATGTCTCTTTATTGGGATCCATCTTGTAATGTGTCTGCCACTAAAATGAACAGATTGGAGGAAAGTGAAAAAAAGAGGGGGAAAAAACGAAGGATGCGTCCCAATAAAATCCACACCGTTCATGCCTCAACTGCTCCAGAAAGCCATGTGTTGTTCAGTTGGGCTGAGGCATTGTTACCATTGAAGGAACTTTATTGCTACTTTAAATCAGGAAAACCCTCTGCTCTGCAACTTATTTTCCTAACAGAAAGCAATTTGAGAAAGTTGATGTTGTACTTGTCTCTTGGAGTTTGCAGTGTTTTTGCAAGAACATTTATGTAGAACCTGAAATGAATGCAGCTTTTCAGGACTGCGACTCATGAGGTTATTCTCCCCCATGTCTCCTCACCAGTCTGCAGATAAATCCAGCCAGTTTTCTGAGATCCAGCTCACAGCTGTCCTCAGGGCCATGCAGTTAAGTTGGTGTCATGTCGGGGATGTGTGGGCATGTTCAATATGGCCTTCATGTTTATTTCCAGAAACAGAAGTGTATCTCTGTGGCATCTGTTCTGTTAAATATTGACTTTCTATCAGCAGTGTTAGAGGAAAGGAACCTCCCTGGAAAAATCAGCTTATGGGGATTTGCATGGCAGTTCTGTGGCTGGAGCACAGTTTTTGGGTGGTTGTTTTTTGAAGTTAATTAGGACAGAGATGCCTTTTGAAGCACCTCTTCATACAAGGCAGGAGCATTTCTTTGACGAAGCACAGGGACTGATATTCAGTCCTTTGTATGCAAGACTGATAAAGCAGAGTAATTTAGATGGGTGATCCATTTTAAACGGTGTCTGCCTTTTTGTTGTTACTCTTCAGAAATATCCTGACCTTGCAGACTTACAGACAGGCTTTTCTTAACAATATGTGCAATGTCAGCACCAGCCAGAAACATATCACCCTCTGTAAGCAAACGTCCTGAAATAAAAGGCCAGAGGTGGCTTGTAAAGAGTCAGTGTGCTTGAGTCCAAAGCATGATGAAAACTTTCATAGGAGAGGAAAATACAAGAACCAAATATGATTGGTCCCTGAAAAACTGGTGATAACACCTACATGGATATGCAACCGAGAAAGATGTAAGTATATTCACGCCTCTTGCAAGCACAGTGGTAACACAAAACCTATCTACAATGGTTCCATGTGGCAAGAGCTTGACTTTTTTGGTGTCAGAAGACTGCCTAGCCTGGTGTTTCGAGTAGCACACTGTAAAACACCATGAAGTAAGCCCTGTAGCTGTCTTCCTCCCTATCACGTGAGCCTACAGCGCATCTCGTAAGGAAGCATCTTGATCTGAAGTCATTTACTGCTGAGGATGTCCTGTATCAATTGGTCATCTTTCTGACAGCTAACCGCTCTCACTGATTTGGCACTGGTGTGAAGTGTTAGGGTTTGATCTACAGGCCTGGCTCGTAGCTGTAAGTGAGCATAGGTGCTTACTGATGCAAATAGTTAAGACAGAGAAAGGCAACTGGAGCTGGTTACAGAGATTTTCTGTGTAAAGTAGGAAAAGTCATGCTGATAATTTTGGCAAGTTTGAGTAATTAGACTGTAAGAGGGACAAAAATAAGGATATTTGTTAGTTAACTGCTTTATAGAACTTTGTCTTTCTAGTAGCAGGAAGAATATTTTGAGGATGGATGTGCATAAAAAAAAAGCAGTGTATTGTGGTGCGATGTCAGAGAATATATATTTTACAAAATGGGAGCTGGAGTACCTTGTCTTTAGACTTCTGCCTGCAGGTGGCTGCTATCCTGCTGGTAGTGATCTGGTCCATGTGCTGGTGCTATGTTGTTTGTTGTGTTTCTGGAGTAAAAGTAAACTCCAGTGAAGTTTCTGCAACTTCAGAAACTTCTGAAGTTTGTGGACAGGTTAGGGGAGAGCCCAGGTTGGCTGATGGGAAGGGTGGGACTCAAAGGGTTGACCCATCACTCGATGAATTCCTCCTTAGCCAGGCTCCTCTTGTCAACTTGTCTTCTTTGTGGGGGTCCTGGTCTGGGATTGCTGCAGACTGCATGAGGGGTAGCAGTACGTGTGTTATCAGGAAGCAGAGGGGTGGCTGAGGGGCCAGGCAGTCTCCAGCTTCTGGGGTACAAGTGTGTATGTGGCTTGGTCCAAGCAAAGCAAGCCTTTGCGTTTTGTTGTAACCAAATATTGCAAGGGGCGTGTTGCATCTCTGTGCTCTTCCTCCCTGCAAATGGTAGGAGAGAGGACATCTCTCAGTGACTGTTAGCGATGATTTGTATCTTTACAGAGCTGAACTCTGTTTGGGCCGTCAGGTGCACTGTGCCCGCAGAGCTGTTGATGATGCTGAATTTCTCATCGTTCTTTTGTTTTGGAGACTTTAATACTACAGGCAAGTATCAGTCCGATAACTCTAAGAACTGTAATCTCTTTATGCTGTAGGAAAGAAAACAAATGGGCCCCCTCTGCCCATTTATTCCTGCATACTTCTGCCAGGGCTTCAATGAGGAAACCAAGCATGTGGGTGGGAGCTCTTGCCCCATCTTTCATACACTTATGTTCCCAAACCACAGCAAAGGAGAGACGTGCTATGACGTGTTGCCTAGCGTTGTAGAAGTAATGCTGTCCTAAAGACACCAAAAGCAGCTGACTGCAGGGCAGGGACCTCTGCCTGCATCCCCGGATCCCTGGCTTGGCAACCTGATAGTTGGCTGTGGTTATTTCATTTCTAGGAAAGAGGCTGATGCTATTGACCCTGAGCTATTATTTGCCTAATGAAATACAGGGAACTGAGGGGTGGGAGCTAGATGTGAGGATTTGCGGCTTGCTGTCTTTCCTCCCTCTCCTTCCCTGGAAGAGTTTTGCAAGAATGCCTCGGCACTGCCAGAACACTAGTCCTGACAGCTGGTAGCAACATCCCCGCTCCAAGGGTGTCATATCCTGAAATGCTCTGCGTTGTTGTCTGCAGCCCTTACAGACTGAAACCACATAGCTGGAGCCTTTCTGCCTGATAGAGAGGCTACAGTCTTAATACTCCAAGGACCCTTGCAGCAAGACAGTGTTTTGCCAGATGCCCTCAGCCATCCTTTAATGGTCCTAGGCAGCCCCCATATCTGGGGCACTGCCTGTGACGCTGAGCCTGGCTGTCACCTCGGCTCTGTGGCCCGAGCAGAGCATCCTGCCCATTTTGACAGGCCTGTGCAACTTGGAGCGTTGCATTTCAGCAGGCACCGGGAAGGTACAGCCCTGCTGATGTCCTGCCTTCTCCGCGGGGTGCTCCAAGGGCTTGGCCCTGAGAGCAGGCTGACCTCTGCCTGCGCTGCTGGGCCAGGTGGGCTCTGCCAGACCAGCCTGCTCCAGCAGCTATGGCTGCTGAAGGCAGAGGGACGCAGGTCATGTTTCAAGCAGATTTCTGAATAGCATGGGGTCTTTTTCTCTCAGAAAGCCCAAATGAATTTGCAGATCACAAAGAAAATGCCGTCTGCCTCATTACTGAGCTGCAATCTGTTCCTTCTCTACACCCCCCCGCCCCCCCCATATTCCTCACCAGGGATTATTGTTCCTTTTCAATCTGATGTTCCAGTCTCCCATTCCCCCATCTGTGCCAGTCTTGTTTCCCTTTCCAGAGCTGCTGCTCTTACTTTTGTCTCTCCTGCCCCTGCCAGATAGAGTGAGATGCTTGCATGGTGTTGCGCTCAGAAGTGCCTTTAACTGCCTGCCACTGCTAGCTGCCAAAACAGAGGAGATGCCCTGTAAACACAGCAAATGAAAATACTGCCACAAGACTGCACAGGTCCTGCCCTTTCCAAAGTGCTCTGGTAGCTAGGCATTGAAAACACAAGCTGGTGGGCAGAGGCTCTGAGGTCTTCAGGAGACATCAAAACCTGGGGGGCTGTTGTAGCTGTGTAAGGCAAGTCTCATCAAAGCAAAACACGGAAGGAGAATGTACATATTTGCATTGCTGCTGCATGCACACAGCTTGACTAGGGTTAAGCTCTGTGCTACCTTCAAGCTCAGTAAGTTCTTGCTCTGAAGAAACTACAGCAAAGCAGGAAGAAAAACGGTGCTGGCTGCTTGCTTTGCGGAGATAAATGGTGGCAGCTGGAAACGAAGCCTTTAGTGACAAGGCCATCTGTCCCTGCAGGTAGAAGCGGTCTGGGAGAAAGGACTGAGACATGCTGCATTTGAATTGCTCCCAGAAAAGCCTGACAATTACGTATTTTGGGACACGTATGCTTATACCAATAACCTAAATATTTGTGCCTAAGAAGGCCAGTGACGTGGTCGGGCAGGGACATACTGTTTGCGCTCAAGTGCCAAATGTACTCCCCTCCTTTGTGCTCCAATGTCTTTGGCATGTGCTGTACAACAAGTCCTTTTTCTCTCAGATAGGGACCCATTTCCTGTGGTTTGTCCGCTGGTGCCTATTTTTCAGCTTTTCCTGCCGAGAAGGACACAAGCCTCCAGTGATGCCATCAGCTGGAAGCGAGCGAGCGGCCATGGCGAGCCCGTGTCGCCCCAAGCTTGTCCCCGTTGGCTCGGCAGCCCCGGCGGCGCGTGCCAGGCGTTGTGCAGCTGCAGGGCTCGGTGCCAGCGGCGAGGTCTCTGCCTGCGCCGCAGAATGCCTGATTCAGCAGCAAAATCCCCGAGCTGCCTCCAAGCCCTCCTGGAAAAACCATCTGCAGGCATCCCGCTTGGGTGGGAACATCCAGTGCTGGATGTGCCTGCCAGCTCACCCCGTCTGCCGCACAGCGTGCGCCTGCCCCAGGGATGGGGCAGCCCCCAAAGGCTTCACCTCGAGCATCCCGGGCTCCTTGCTGCTTGAAGGCATGAACAAAATGCAAGGGTTTGTGTTGTTCTTCCCTTCCTTGCCCTGAAGGTCTAACCTGAAGCCCACTGAAACCTGTGGGAAAAGATTCCCAGTGGCTTTTCTGCGTCTTGGGACTGAAATTGCTGCTTCTTTCTCCATCAGCTGCACAGCTGTAGCGTTCTGCTAGTGCCTTTTAAAATTAGATTTCCTAGGATAAAACAGAAAGAAAAAAATACAGGGAGGAGGGGCAAAAAGAACACAATAAATCTTTTCCTTCACCTAAACCAGCAGTAGTTGGCTGGGGAGGGATGAGATTGTTACAGGAATTGCCTGAACGTGGTGGCCTGGTATCCTCTGTACCTGCTACTTAGTAGCCACATGTTAAGTAGAACCAGTTAAATGCACCTGGGATGGTCTCTTAATACTGCTCCTACTGTCTTCTCTCCGTTTCATTCATTCTTTCTGATGTGCTTTATGGAAGTCATATGGAAGACAAGTTTTGCGTGTTCATACGGTCGCATGATGGTCTGGGGCTGAATGACATGCACTGTTTGATCTGTAATGGAAACTTTTTCCCAGCCTTTTGCACCAAACTTGCATTAGGGTGCCTGGCAGGTTGCAGCCAGAGCAACACTAGGTAAGGAGAGGGTGGCTGTCTGACAACCTTGGCCGTGATGGGTGAGTCCAGCGAGCAACACTGACCATCACCTCCCTCTTCATTTGTCCCTGTGCCTCTCCAGGGCTCAGCACTGATGGGCCAGGTCAGCTGTAAGCAGGGGCTGCGGCCGGGAGGTAGGAGGCTGGGAGGGACCAGCAGCTCGTGCTGGTTGTGGCAAGGTCGAGGGATGCTCAGCATTGCCACTGGTTGAAAGCAAGCACTCTTGGTGGCCCTGAGATCCAATTCTGAACAGGGCTAAGGAGCATTCCTGATGGCCAGTTAACTCATCCCAGCTGATCGTGCTTCTGTCCCAAGCTCTGACAAGCACAGAAGCCCAAACTGGGACCAGAGGCCTTGTGTCCCTGAAAAACCATCTTTGCATGGCAGGGGGGGCCCACGGGGTTCACCGGCACTCTGACAGGGCATGAGGGCTTGGCCCCAGCTGTGCAGTCACTCCCCTTGGAAGTCTTTTTTCCATCTCTAGAAGCAGTGCCTCAGCTGGTGTAGATGGTGCTGGCCCCAAGTGACATGTGGAGGCTGTTACATGCTTACATCAATCACAGCATGCCAATTTATTTTCTTTCTCCTTAGCTGTTTTGCAATGCCTTCCCAATTCAATTGCTAATATTTTTCATAATTATATTTGAGCAGCTGCATCGGTTTGGAATTTGTACAGATGTCCTGAATTTTGCAGTGTTCTCACTCGCATGGGGCACCTCTCACAAACCACTCACTCCACAGAGAAGATCCTGCAAGCCAGCCGGCGTTGGTGATGGTGCTGCAGGCCCTGCTAGAGCAGTGATCTTCCTCAGGTAAACAGCCTCCTTATCCCAACTCTGCCAGGTGAGCAGTGGTCCCCCTGCACAGTCCCCCTCTTCTCCTCGTCTTACGTGGCAAGTCTGCTGGGGACAGAAAAGAGCAGCGGTTTGGATTGCTGGTGCCTGCACAGCAAATACCCCAAAGATGGAGCTGTGTGGAGAGGATGGAGGCTAAGGATATTCTGGCCGGTATTGTTTTAAGGCATGCAGGAGAGGAGCTGAATTTAGGTCTTCCATGTTCAGGATGGTGGCTCCTTGGTGCTGGCTGCAGTGACCCCAGATCCCAGCGCCTCATGTGGCTACAGCCCCATCCTGCAACAGAAGGTCCTCGCTTCCTCTCTCCACGCTTATGCTGTGTCCATGCTGAGCCACAACAAGAAGGAAAAAAACCCACGTAGTGTTTCTTCCTTTGAGTGGCCGGCAGCAGAGCCTTGCTGGGCTGCCCTGGCCCGGTGCTCAGTGTTGTGCACAAAGGAAACCTCCTTCCGAGATGCCCCGCAGGGCTCAGATTTGCCTCTGAAGCAGGAGACGCAGTGACCTCTATTTCAACATGAATAATCGCAATTGTAGTTCCTGCCCCTCCAGTGATGCAGGTCTTTATTAGACCTGACTGGGGTCTGTAACCTCTGCTGGCTGCAGGTTCTCCCAGCTGCCGGCATGCTGTGTGAAGTGCTGTTTGTATTTCCTTCTATTCATGCTAACCTTACCTGCCATGAATGATGCAATCATGCGGACAAGAAGAGATCGTAGGGAGGTTCAAAGTCCAGGATGGAAAAAGGAGAGAGAGAAAGAAGAAAAAAAAAAATAGAGCTTCCAAGGCTAGAGGTCGTTTGGGTGTGGGGCTCAGGGGGCATCAGAGACGTGCGGGAGCCCATGCTGGAGCCTCCAGGTTGGAAGGGAATATCCACTTGGTGCCTTTCACTTGCCTGTAGCTATCTGTGCTTAAGCCATCACGGCCTGCAGCTGTGTTGAGTCCACTGACTTCAGGGAAACCTGAAGTGAGGTGAGTCTCTGGGGGCTGGTGGAGCCCTGGTTGCTGGAGAGGGAGGGGTGGGAAGGGCTGTCAAGGGCAAGTACGAGCTGATCTGTGCAGGGAGACGTGGGGTTGAGCTCCTACGTGTCTCGGGAGTGGTAGATGATATGGCTGTGGATGACAGCCGTAAGCAGTGGCTTGGGATGTTCAGGGTGGCCATTGGGAAAAGCTTCTCCCAGGAGGGTGGTGCAGCACTGGAACAGGTTATCCCGAGAGGTCAGGGGTTTGGGGTTTTTTTGAGGGGTTTTAAGACTCGGCTAGACAAAGCCATGGCTGGTCTGAGCTAGTGTCGGCAACGGTCCTGCTTTGTGTGGGAGGCAGGGCCAGAGGCACCCAGAAGTCCTTCCCAGCAGATACTTCTGTGACTGTACTTACATTAAAATTGAATAAACATGCCCTTGTGTTGACTTAACCTTCCCAGTGAGCATGTTGATCTGGTTTTGTTGACACGCTTGTTCCTAGAATCTGGTGCTCACTAAATACGAGTGAAAATGGGAAATGGCCTGTATGTTACCTGAAAAAACATGCGAGTTGGGTTTTTGGTTAGCTTCTGGTGCCATCTTTCAGGCTCTGGGAAAGCTGGCAGGAGCTGCAAACACATCCCTGTGATGATGTGGTGCCAAGTGCCACCCCGTAGCAAGCTCTATAGATGCTGTTATAGGAATAAGACTCCTCCTTGTGCTCAGGAGCCTAATGGGCCCTTCAGCACATATTTCTGCTATGTCTTTGCACTTCAGCTTGTGCCGCAGGTAAAACGGGCTGCAGACAGTGAGGTCTTGGGGAGTCCGGTGCCAGATGTTCATTCCCTCACCATCATGAGATGTAATAACCTGTTTCTGCTTCACTGCAGGCACAAAACGGGACCTTTTAGGGGTTTGTGTGCACAACTGGAGGCACTCCTTTGGACCAGGGGTAAAAGCTCTGCCCAGGCTGCTCCCAGCATGGAGCACGCTCCTCTCCCCTCCGGTAACTGCCACCCTTACTCAAACCTCCTCCAGCTCCCGTGCCCCACCAAGACCTCTGTCTGGCAGCTGCCAGCACAGCCCTCACCTAGGGCTGGGCTAGAGAGGTCCCGTACGTGCTGGCAGGGGTGAGTGTAAGTCTCCTTTTCCTTCTGGATGGAGGATTTGCTGGTTTGTTTGTTTTTTTCTTCTGCAAGGCACTGCTCCCTGTTACCTGGGATGGGCCACCAGAAACTCTGGATGTGCATTCCTGTGTTGTCTCGCGGGGATGAGGTAGCGGCTCTGTTGAGAGAAAACCCTCCTTGGCCCCCTTCCTTCCATCAGAGGTGTGGGGAATGGTGAGCAATTAATCTGAAACTCTGCAGAGTAAAATATAAAACCCCGTAGCCTGAGAAATTCTGGATAAGAGCCAGAAAGGGTTAACAAGGAAACATGTTCCCTCCAGCATAATTGTATATTTGGCTTGTATTTTAATAAATGAGTAACAGCTGAGCAGAGAGGCCAAAAGGAGAGAGGCCCCCACCCTGAGGTATGTCCAAGGCAGAGTTTGGGCTGTGTGTGACTCAGGTACTGGAATAAGTGATTTAGCACAAAACACTGAGGACTAACTATGAATTAGACAGCTATGTATGCAGCGAGTAGCAATCAAAGCGAGTGGCTAATACAGGTGGGAAGGGTTGGGGTTTTTTTAATGTTTAAATTTTCTTGTGGATTCCCTGAAGGTGGGAAGAGAAGGAGCAAAACCAGGCACTGTGGTCGAGCCTGAGGGGAGCTGGAGGCCTGGGGTGATAAATCAGCAGCACTGCAGTAAGATTAAGGGGAAAACTAGTGTAATATATGAGGCAATATGGAAAGAGGAGTTTTATTACTACAGTGAGCTCTGAAAGGATTCAGTTCCAGATGGTTAAAGCAGGGGTAGATCAGGAACCCCCATGGGCTGGGGCCCACCATATGACAATAGCAGAAGCAGAGGAGGGTTTTCTCCACATCGAGAAAGAGTTTCACCTGGAGAGAGCTGTCTCATAGCAGGATAAAATAGCTTGCATTAGTGGGGAATTTCCTTTCTGTGAGGAAAGCTGGTGATGAGCATGGCCATTTTGGCATTTCCCTCCATTAAGGAAATGTGTCTTGTTCTTGCAGAACATTTCTGGGAGGGTTTTGGGATTAGCCTGCTGCTCAAAAGCAGCAGGTGGTTCTGGATGATGGTGCCATTGGCATAATGCTGATGGGAATATTGGCCTTGATAAAGCCCCCCCGCCCCCGCCATGTAGCAGCTCTGCAGACTGATAACCCCAGGGCTGGCTGGCAATTTAGCACCCGCTACACCATGATGGGGACTCGTGTTCCCCACAAGTGGACTGAAGCTGTTAAACAGTTTGTTTTGGTTTGGTTTGGTTTGGGTTTTTTTTGTTGTTGTTGTTGGGGTTTTTTTGTTGTTTTTTTTTTCCCTAAATCACCAAGCAGTGGCTAGAAAGCAGTATGTTTTATAAGCTCTCAACCAGGGCAAGAAGTAAAACAAAGACCTGGTTCATGGAGGAATTTCTCCTGCAAGAGCGAGGGCTGTTGGGCATTGGCACTGCCCAGCTCCACGTCAAAGGCAGACTAACCCTCAGACCACAGCACTGATGCAGCACGACAAATCACTGGAAGGAGGGGAGATGTTGCTCTATTATGGGATGTAATTTTTTTTTATTTGAAATGGTTAAGAAGAATTCTCATTTGGGGAAATTTTGGCTGTACTTCACTACAGCATTAGACTTCTCTGTTGGGTCTCTTCTGCTAGAAATGTTTAGATTTATTTTTGTTTGTGTTCTGTCTTACGCAGCTAAGAAAACAGTTTCAAATAGGACAAATTGTCTTGTTCCAGGGAGGAGGTCTGATCCGGAGAGTGAAAACAGCTTGCTACTTGGAGAGCCATCCACAAAAGAACAAAGCTCTAAGGACAGTTCCCTACACTGTGCCCCACAAGAGATACTATAGAGCCAAGATGCTGGCCTTGGGAAGCACTATTATGTGAGACAGTCTCCTTATTGAGTGTTTTTTTTCCCTAGGATTTATGTACCCCAGTACCTGATCCTCTGGGCGCTGCTCCTTGGGGTCCGATGGGCAGGGAGGCAAGTGCCTGGGGTATTCCTTTCTCCCGCTTGCAGGAAAGGGGAATCATGTTAGTTCATTTCACAGGGATGCTGGTGCACCTTTCTGATAGTCTACAATAGCTGATGCTGTAGAAGAACAGTTGAGTATTTTAAACAGGTGTGCGTCTCTCCCATATTTGTGTTTTGTTTGTCACTGGCAACAGGAAAGAAAAAAATGCTGATGTAAGAGCCAATGTTCTTGCACAACATTCATGGAAAATCACTTCTGGATGCATGGAAGTGTGAGTTTCTTGTGGCAATTGGATGGAGAGTTACAGTCTGATGCTTGGAAAAGTGAGATGACATCATATGATCTGTACATCTTCTGAAAATGAATCAGTGCTACTATTATTAAAACATCTCCACTTGTAATGGCTGCTTTGGCAGACTGATCATAATGAAGAATTTTAAACTTGGTGTAGGATATAAATCCTGGTAGGAAGGAACTCTAAGAGCAACAGGAATTTTGCTGCTTGAAAACCAGACTCAGTTTAGTCCAGTTTCTTGCTAAAGAGCCAAAGTATGGATTCAACACTTTCAGGTTCTCAATTAAAAGGTCATCATCACCTCATCAAGAGATCCAGACTCACCACATCATCAGTCTGTTTTCCAGAAAAAGTCACTCTTGTCCAAAGGGCAACTGGAAATGCTGAAATGAGATGATAAAAGTGGTAAGTGTGACCTGAGCCAATAACCATTTTGCTGTCAAGGCTTAAATTTTTTTTTTTTTGTTAAGAAAGAAATGATAGGAAATGGCAGTCTTTTGACAGATAACTCACGAGACTAAACTTGTGAAACTTTGTAGAAAGAGCAGCCAATGGAAATTATTCTTACATTTACACCTAAGGCAATCACTCTGGATTTATTACTACAACTTGGGCTGCAAGCGTGAGTCTGATTTATTAACTACTGTCCCTTTTCGTTTCTTATCCAGGGTGGTAAACCAGCTGTAGAAAGCTGACAAGAAGTTGAGCTGCATGTCTTGTCTTTTCAGCCTGTTTCTTGTGTTCATTTTGGTCTATAAACATATATATCTCAGGTGTCCTAAATAGATTTTTCTGATCGCGTTCCCAGAACAGGCTGCCACCAGTTTCATTAAAGCTTATTTATGCTACTTTCATGCATGAATAAAAAAGCTCCCACTCACTGCTAATTTTATTTAGTTAGATCGTGTGCCTTGTGGTGGACGTTGAATCGGAGCGACATTTTTGGCACCAAAAAAAAAAAAAAAAAAGGAGGAGCTGTGGAGAACAGTTTGAAGCCTGCATCTTTTGCAGTATGAAAAGGAAGGGGTTAACCTGTTCTTGGCTGTATGGTATTGCTTGAGGCCCCTGTAAAGAAAATACAGCTGTAAATAGTTAGGAGTATTCCCTAGTAAATGGTTTTTTTGGGGGGTAAGTCATTGAATTGGGACTTTGGAGGTATGATCTGTTTCCTAGGGATGCCACCCCCTTCCTGTGTGATAGGAGGAGGAAGGTCACTTGTTGCTCTAGGTCTCAGCTCCCCAGCTGAGAATGATGCTTTTTCTCCCTCCTCTGCTTTTTCCATCTTGCTTGTTTATATCGCCAGCTTTTCAGCAGAGTAACATCTACTCTGCCTGTGCGCTGATGGCGGTGGGCCCTGCTCTCCACCAGCGCCTCTAGACACCGCTACAAATAACAAATATGATTTTCCCTTTACGCTTGTCTCCTTCATCTCCATCCATGCTGCAGTGCCTGTGAGGTAAGATTAACAGCTAAAAATAATAATAAAAGAAAAACTGGTAAAGATGAAGAACAAGGGAGTAAAGATCCAGCAGGTGTGAAAAGCTGTGAAATGGGTTTGTTGTTCTCCAGTCCTGCTGGCTGATGATCTCATGCAAAGGTACCGCACTGGGAACGAGAAGGATTGGAGCCTGTCCTTTAAGTCAAAAGGGTGAACAAAAAGCAGCTTTGTATGTTTCCTTTGTGCTAAGCACTTTGTGAATATTTTTAAGCATTGCCACAAGGATTAACATCTCTGCATTTTAATGTGCCTGGTGCTGGAATGTAGCTGGAAAGCAGAGCAGGCAGGAATGGTCTCTCCAGGCAGTGGGCTCTGCTAGGTGTCTCTTTGAAGTGCTATTCAATAGCTTTCTCTTACTTTTTTTTCCCCACCCCCTGCTCCCC
>JANZLQ010000025.1:20894331-20908345 GCA_026212715.1 Elanus axillaris
GGCTGGGGGGGATAAGAGGGGGGGTCAACCCGGTCAATTAATTTTGGGCCTAAAGAAAGGACAGGACAACTTGGGTCCTCTCATCTCCGCGATCTCCTGTTCCCATAGCAGGCTCTGTGTGAAACAGAACGAGCCACCGCTGTTGCCATTCCTGAAATGTCTCCCATAGCTGGACAGGGAACGGATTTGTTCTGTCACTGTTTGTGAAGTAACCACGTCAGCTCAGCACAGCACTACAAATTAAAGCAATGAAACAAATCTGAATACCTGGCTCCAAGGAAGTCACAAACACTCTTCCCAGGTCTGGGCAAGAGGTACAAGGGGTGTTGTCCTGCGGGAAGGAAGCCTGTCTCTGATGTTTCCCTGCCCCGTGTCCGTTTATCTCTTCTGCAGGCCACACTGAAAACTTCCAGGATGCTTTTGACAGACAGTCGTTGGTTTTGGATAAGCTGCCCCTGGCCTTTTATGCAGGCATGTTCGCATATTCAGGCTGGTAGGTGTGATGGGAGGGCACTTCATGGGCAGCAGACTGGCATCTGAGATGTGGCTCAAACTCTCTCCTTGTCTCTTCCCACCGTGCAGGTTTCAGACCAGCTTTGTACGTGAAGAGTTGGTCAGACCTGAACGGTAAGGCTGGGAAGAACTCGTCTTGGGTTACCAGCCTCTGGGGTACCACGGCTTTCCCAAATACAGTATGGGAGGCAATAAGTTTGTGGGTTCACCTAACCAATGTCAGCTGCAATCTGCAGTAATGCTGTGCGTATTAAGGGATAACAGCTTGTTCTTTGTGTGTGTCTCTTTCCCCTTCTTGTAGAAATATCCCCCTGGCTGTCATCGTGTCTGTGATCATTGTAATTGTGGGGTACATGCTCACCAACATCTCCTATTACACGGTCCTGGGAACGCAAGACGTTCTGGCTTCTCCTGCTGTGGCTGTGGTGAGTCGTCACCCCCAGCGTTATCTTTCTTCAGTGTGGTCAGCTTATGCTGAATGGGTGGTCATGGCAAGTGTTTCAGAGATGGTTTTCCTGTAAATGCTTTATCGCTTTGTCATTTCTCTGGATTATTGGGCAACAGTAACTTCTAATTAACAGTAACTTCTAGTATTGCCTAAAAGATAATGAAAAATAACCTACAAATGGCAGTAGAAAAGGCAAGATTTGAGTTATATTTTACTCCTTTGATGGAGGAAGTTTTCTTTCCTTTGAATCTGATGTTGTCTAGAGATCACCATGTGTTCCTAAAGTCATGCTTGCTCTTCCTCCAGAGCTTTGTGCAGCGAGCCTTCAAAAGCCTGATCTCCGTGGTCCCTGTCCTTGTCGCACTGTCCTGCTTTGGAACCATGAATGGAGGAATCTTTACGTTTTCAAGGTCACATCCCTAAGAATTTAATACTCGTTTGGCTTACTGAACCGGAGGGAAGCACCAGTGACCTGTGCAGCTGCCCACCCACACGATGGCATTTTAGCCACTCTTGTGGGAAAAATAAGGCCTTTTACTCCCAGGATGTCAACTACAGGATGATCCCTGTGGACTAAGAGTCTATCTTTTTTATTTCTGGCTGGGTCCAGACTTTGGTATCTCGGGCTGGTCAGAAACAAAGATTTTTTTATATCTTCTCCCCCCACCCTTCAGTTTAAATCCCCAGTTTAAAGTGAAATGTCAATATTTCTGGTGACCTAGAGGCTTTGTTGATGTTGGCAGCTGCTCAGTGAGACCGAGTCTCCTTTCTCTGGCTTCACCCAGCTGCTCTGCTGCAGGGCACCAGGTCCCTCTGTTGTGGGGATCTCTGACCAAAGGCAAATTCTCCCTTGAGGACTTTGCTTTGAGGTCAGTGAAATGTTACTGGGGATGGGCTATTCCTAAAGCAATAGCTGAGGCTCAGCACATCTTGTTGTAGCCATAAGAAAAGCTTTGTTCCATGGAAAAATTATCTTGCCAGCTTCACTGGCTACTACACTGCATGTCCTTATGGGAGCCCTGAAATTGGAGGGGAGGGCAGAGCTCCCGGAGAAGCATGTCATGCTGGTCCCAAGGAGCTGAGCAAACTCTCTGGAGCCGGTTCTGTTTCACAGCTTTGACTGCAAAAGGAAAAATCAGGTGATATGAAAAGGAAGTTTCATAGCACAAAAGCTAATGCGTTATCTGATCCACTACCCTGAAGTCCTGTATTAAATACAGGTGTGGAGAGTCCTCTCCGTCAGCTCCTTTAGATAGTGGCCTTCTTTGAGGATGAGAAGTCCCAAGACAGCACAGAGGTTCTACATGTCCCTATCGCCTTTCTCTCCCCCATCTTGGCACCATTAACATAATCTCTGCAGAAAGGCCATATAAACAGTGATGGGGCCTCCCTGGCTGCTGGCCAGCCACACCCCTGCAAAACCACAGAGACAGCAATAAAACCAGTTTTACACTCATGCCCCAGATGCCTTGGGCCCTGCTCCAGCCCAGCTGATGCTCTGGCATGGTTTGTTTGTGGAGATTAAATTTATAAAATTGGATGCAATGCCTTTCTCCCTAATTGCCCTTTCATGAGTCAAAGGAGGGATGGGGGCAAGGAGCTCTCTGCTGTCATTTTGTAGCTGGTCTTGTGTGTAAGGCCTCTCGGCGGTACGCCAAAACTGTATTTTCCAACAGCTGGCCAGAGAATTGAAAGTCCTCTATTGTTTGAGGAAATTACACTTTATTTATTTATTTATTTATTTATTTATATAGAAAAATACAGGTATCAAGACTGACAACCCCCTTTCATAAACTTGTCAGCCTCTCTTAGAAAGAATTGAAGTTTGTCACCCTTCCACTTCCTAGTGGAAGGATTAGCCCCTCCTCTGATGTCAAGAAATTTTCTTCCTTCTGTTTCCAGCCTGAACTAATTCATGGTCACTTTGGACTTGCCCAAAGGTCTCTGCTAATATGCAATACCCAAGGGGATGCTGCCAGTGGTCCTGCTGGTGGGCCCTGCGGTGCGTTGAACTAACTGGTCCTGGGAGAGCTATGGGAGTTCAGCACTGGGTTTTTTCTTCCAAGTGTTCCAAAAGTGTGGCTAAAGGCAGAACTGTGGCCTTGAATAGCAGACCTGTGCTGGTGGGGTGCCTTGTGGCCCCAGGTCAGTCCAGTGACTGATCTTCTCATTTCTAGTCTGGATGTGGGATGTTAATACATCGGGCTCCTTGTCTTTTCCTAGGACTCTGTTTGTGGCTTCCAGGGAAGGACAGTGGCCTCCTCTCTTCTCCATGATCCACATTCGAAGGCATACACCCCTTCCTGCTGTCATGTTAATGGTAAGGAGACCTGGCTGTGTGATACATGCCCTGTTCTTGCAGTCTTGGCTTTCTTGCAAAGCCTGGTGAAGCTGAGGAGTTTCAAAGGGTGTTGAGACACTAAGTCAGCCTCTGAAGAAAAAAAAAAAAAAAAAAAAAAAGAAGGTGCAATGCTGGAAATGGCTGCAAAGTATTAAGTCCCCTTGTGCCAGCAGTGGTATCTAAACCCACTACCTCAAAGTCCCTGCCTTATAGCCTTGGACGCCTTTTTTAGAAGTCCTGTCCCTGCCATCTGCCACAGTTGCTGCTTGATATTGTCCTATGAAAACACCTCTGCCAGGCTTTAGCTATTTGGAAACTGAAATTCTCAGGTGTGGTAGAAATGCAGGGAATGAGCATTTGCAGAGATGCTCTCTGTTTTGGTTTGTGTTTTATTCTGGCAATGGTCCAGCTCCATCCTAACTGTGCTGTGTCTCTTGCAGCTTGGCTGACCTGCTAAAAACTTAGCAGGTATCTTTGTAGGTAGCCTTTGTACCGACAGCACAGGCTTTTGGATCATGCACGTTTTAATTGCCCTGCCTAGGACATAAAGCATCAAAGATGCTGTTGTTGAAAGGATTGCTCCATTCTGTGGCACATCATAATAGTGCATTTAGGACTTTTGCCTTCAGTCTGTGACACTATTTTGTAAAGTGCTCTGACCTCTGAAATGCTGGGGCTGTGAAGTAGCTGCCTGTGCTTGCAGGGGGGCTGGAGGAGGTGATCCATATTACCCTTACTAGTCTGAGGACCCTAGTAAGGCTTTAATGACTGTATTTCATCTTCACGATGCTCAGTTCCCTTTGGTTACTGCCATGGTGTGTATCGGAGATATCTACCATCTAATGAACTTCTTCAGCTTTTCCCGATGGCTCTTCATAGGATTAGCCACCCTCGGGCTCATTGTCCATCGCCACCGTCACCCGGAGCTGCACAGCCCATTCAAGGTAATGCATGGCATACATCTAACAGCCAGGAATGCGCAGGCTTGTCATTTCTCTCTTATTTGCTAAGAATTAGAGCATTACATGGCCATGGTTGCCTTTAGGCTCTAAGGGATCTCTATCCCTATTGCTCAGTAAGGCATGTGGGGAGCTCCTGAAACTGGCTGATGTACCCAAACAGCCAGATGTGGTAAATCCTATAAGGCTGGTTCATGGTGTGACCAGTCACATCTGTAAGATGGAAGCCTGCTCCAGGGGACAAAGTTTCAAGCTGGGAGATTTGAAAAAGGCTTTTCCCACATTCATCTCCCATGGGCTGCAAGGAGGGACACTTGCCTGGATGTTATTTCAGCGGTAGGCAAATCTCGGCTCTAGCTGAGAAGCTTGGGGGAAGAGAGCATGGCGAGAGGGATCCTGGGAGCAAACCTGACTTAAGGGGAATCATCTGCTGGCACAAAAATATTGTACAGTGTAAAGCAGCTTGTGTTCAACTCTTGCTGCTGCAGGCCCTGAGGATATGCACAGCGTATGCACGCGTACCGCAAAGTGTAGGACGCCTTGTCCTCTCCTGCCTTTCCCTAGCCTTCAGCTGTGGGGTGCTGGGATCTTCCTTGTGTCAGTGCGGGAAGTTGGAGTTGGTGCTGGAGTGGCTTGCTTGTGCTCAGGGCACCTTTCCCACTGCCAGATGACGTGCAGAAGGCGTTTGGCCGGGGCAGTGCTCAAGGTGTGCAATTTGTTCCTGTCTCCGGTCGTGTGTGCACGCTGCCTCCAGCCAGCTCCTGGGGAGGAGAGGAGACCTCCAAGGCCACAGGCATGGGGCAGCCGATCAGCGAGAAGCCTGGGGGACAGAAACACTTCCCATGGCTCCCAGGGCTCCTTTCCGAGCCATGCGCGGCCTGATGCAAAGTTTGGGGTCATTTTTCATCTCGGTCTTTGCTGGAGACAGTGTGTTTAGCAGAGACCTTGAGGCTTCCCAGTTTGTTGGCTGGCTGCACTCATGTACTCACCTAGAAACCAGACTTCAAATAAAGTTTCTCTTTTTCTCTTAAACCAAGCTTCTCAGGGGAGGTTTATCAGTAGATACCACTGGTGATGTTTTTCAGTTGCTGAGATTTTGCCCCATTTTTTTTAGATAGAGATTTAGGCTTTTAATGGCTCCTAAAGAGAGATCAAGTGAGGGAGGGAAATGCTGGGCTTTTGGTCAGTTTGGTTGATATTTCCCCCCGCCTCTCCCTAGTTTTTATAACCACTTGAAGCCCACTTACCTGCAAGAGGGAAGGTCTGCGCGCAGTGGCGTGGGCATGTGCTGCGCTCTAGTGGTCAGACTACAGGTCGTCTTCTGCCATTGACTTAGGGAGAACAAATCATAAAATACGTGTGACTGTGCCGGTACTTCTCCCCTATAGCATTTTGAGTGAAAACCGGTGAGAAAACACGGGTGAGAGGAGGAAGCAGTGCTCCCGCACACCTCTCAAGCAGGTGTGCAGCATGAGTGCGTGCACATGGGAGAGGCTGGCAGGGATGCTCTGGCTGGAAAGACAGCAAGAGCACGCAAGTTTGGTGGCTGGATGGCTGCCATCGCTAGAGCAACTGATCTCTTCCAGCTTGGCATGGTCAGCATCCAGAATAGGATCTCTGTTACCGGAGAAGAGATTGTCACACTAGATGAGACCAGCAGCTCCTTCATTCCGTCAGCCATGGCGAGGAGTAACTTGGCTGAGATTGGATCTAAAGACTGAGTTTTATTATTTATTGCAGTCTTCCGATTTTCTCTCCAGATAATAACCCAGATGAATTGGCTCACCCGACAGGGTAAGGCTGAAGTGCTGACTCTTTTGGTCTTTCATCAGGGTCTTGTTGAAGCTCATGCTCTTGATGCAGATGCTATGGACATAAGGAATCTGGTTTATCCTGTTTTGGTCACTATAAGGCTCAGGCAAGCTGGAGGCAGGTCAAAACGAGTCACCAGTGTTATAACCAAAGAACAGTTTGATTCAAAGTGCTGCTTCTACTCTTGGCTTCAGATTTTTTACCAGCAGTTGCCACAGGTGGCAAGTAGGTACATGTGCGTGTGCATGCACAGGAGCAGTACATTTAGAGAGCAGTGGGGTAGAGGCGACTTCTCCCCCTGCTTGGCTTCCAGTTGCAAGTGAGGTTTATATTTTGATGCACAAGAATATAGGAGGCATGAACCTCACAGGGCACACTGGGCCAATTCCTGTTCTATGCATCCTACTTGTTTGCAACTGATTGTACAGAAACAGTGTGCAGGACAGCTATATGATTTTTCTCATCTTTAAGATGGAGACATGAACACAGTGTGTGCTGTCATGGTTGGAGGCTGATTTGCCACAGCCATCGGTTTTGCCTGAGAGTCTTCTGTGCTCTTTTCCCCAGGTTCCCCTGTTCGTTCCTGTCTCTTTTACCATCATCTGCCTCTTCACAGTGGCAATGTCCTTCTACTCAGACCCTGTGAACATTAGCATTGGATGCACCATGGTTTTAAGCGGTTTTCCAGTCTACTACCTTCTAATCCACAGGCAAATGTCAAGTCGTTGCCGTAGCCCGTTTTGTAAGTATGCGTTTGAGTTTCAGTATTGTGGACCTAAACACACTCAGGAGTGGGTATGGTGGTTTGTTCCCAGGGCTCATCTCTAACGCAAATTGCTCCATGACCAACAGACTTTATGGAAATGAAATCATATGAAATGAAACCCTGCTACGCCTTCAGTGGCTTTCCCAAGACCCAGCCTCCACAGCAGAAGACACGAGGGGTAGGCTGTGCTGTGGGTGGTTGGCAGCCAGGCAGGGGCTGTGTCTGCCTGGCTTGTGATTATACTGATAAGCCAGTTTGATGCTCTGTTTTAAAAAAGGCAGGGCTGAGGTCTACCAACAGGGGAACAGAGAGGGTCGCTTTCGCACCCCAGCCCTGGTTTCTACTAAACTTTATGATATCTTGGGGGTTACCACCTCTCGGTCAAATTTGTCTGATGCTGAGCAACGAGATCAAAAGTTAGGATGGAGAGACTGACAGGCAGACCCTATAGCCCCATGCGCATACATACTTGCTGAAAGATTGGAGAGACAACTGGTAGAAGACAATGCTGCCTGAGGGCTTTCTGTTTGCTGAAGAGACCAGGATGGTTTGGGGCACAGATGTGGGTGTGTAAATGAAATGCATCGCCACTCCATGCAATGTCTAGCACTGATTTCCTTTGGGTGTAGCCCTGGTGGCACAATGATTTACTGAGAAACATGAGCCCAGCTTTGAGTTTAATTTACAATTTCAGTTATGAATCCTGTTTTCTTTTGATTTGATGTTGGGCTTAGGTGTATCAGTAACCACTGAATAGAAGAAAACATACCGCAAGAAAGGAAACAGCTACAGTGATCTGCTAACATAAAGTGCTTCAGCCATCAGTGCTGATGCTCTGATTTTCAGCCATATCTCAAGATTTCCTTTGGACTAAACTTTCTTCCTTTCCCCTTCTCTTTCAGATTATCTCACACACAAACTACAGTTACTGCTGGAAGTAGTCCAACAAGAAATCAAGACTTACTGACAAAACCATCAGAACTCACAGGAGAAGATAAAATCTACTTACTTCCTTTCTGATAGCTTTGATCCTAACAAAAGCAGGCCATGTTCTTGTTCTTTTAATCACTGCAAATGAGGATAAGCCTGAGCCAAAATCTTGCTGCAAGTGTTCCTAAGCTTGCCAATCAGGATTGGGATGAGCGTGTCACATCTGTTTATGCCCTTTTCTTTTTTAGCAGAACAATCTAGTTCTCTGAAGTGAGCTTGCTTTGCCTGCAGAGTATCTTCAAAACCAAGATCCTAATTTTGCAGCCTAGCCCAGTCATCCATAAAATTGTGTGTGTGTGTGTGTAATTTCCTAACTTGTCAAATAGAGGAAGGGAGCATGTTGCAGAGCCATGGAAGCCAAATGCAGGTTTTAAACTGAAGCATTGTAGTAGCTGTGCTGCGGACAAGCATTATGAAGGGAAATGGGTGAGGAGAGCAAATTAGAAATAAGGTGGATGAATTGGAAAGGAGAAGGCAGAGGAATGAAACTTCATTTACCGGAAGTGCAGATTCAGATTAATGAGAAGATATTTGAAAACCCCTCGAAGTTCAAATACTACCAAAGTAAAGTCAGAATGTTTTGCTTTGATTATTGTATAAGCAGAATAAGTTTATTTTGTTTTGGAATAATATTTCAATTTTGAATTTTATTTTTCTGAAAAGACATTTCAAAATGTTCTAACAAATTAAAAAAATCAGCTAAATATCAACAGTATGACAAAATAGATCCTGATCCCTCCCCCAACTCCCCAGCCCCACTCCTCACCTGGTACTACCAGTGAAGTTGAAAACTCAGATTTCGGTCCAGCTCCAGTGAAATACAATTTCTCCTTCAGTTAGACAGGACCACTGATGAGACTTGAGCAGATTCCTGAATAAGTGTATCTTTTGGTGCTGTAAGAAGACAGAAGAGACTTCACATCGAAGTTTTAACTTTAAATCTGCGGTCAAATTATTTGCTGAAGCAATACATAAATGCTTATTTGAACTATGACATAAGAAAAGTTTCTGTTATTGGATTACTTTGGTTTACATGATTAATATAGCAATGTTATGTCCAGCTAAAACAGCAACTAGCTATTTCCACTCACTTAATTGTTAATCTTTTCCTAAAAGATGGGAAGCAGTATGCTGAGACTCCTCTAATGACTGCTGGAGAGAGGAATAGCAGAACATGGAGCATTTTTAACCTTTTGTATCAGGCATTTATGTACTTAGAGTAAAACCAAAGTACCATTTACAAACCCAGTGTAATCTACTGAAACTTGTAAAATTCACCATCAAGATCGGGAAATAAATAAGTTGCCTTTTTTTTTTTCCCAAAGCAATTGAGAATTATTATTCTTGTTATAACTGTTTCCCGTTCCTGTGCTAAATTAAGCTGGGATAGCAGCAGCGTGGTTGCAGGGCTCGTTTCCCCCCTGCCCTCCTGCAGTTTAATTTACAAGCTGCTGGACCTTGTCCAACAGGAAATCCAGTCTTACGGGGAAAACCATCGCAACCTACAGGAGAACATACCAGCTTTAAATGATAGTGTGGTTTCAAGTGAGATCTGGAAATGTTTCCAGGCTCCCAGAGGTGGGTCGGTCCCCCCTCGTGCCAGGATTTGCTGAAGCCGAACCCCCTGGCACAGCTTCACCCCGCGGCTGGGTCCGGGTGCGGGTGGCTGGGGAACCAACCTGCAGAAGACCTTGCAGAACCAGGTGAGCCCCATCACCCCAACAGAGCCTGAATCCAT
Organism: Elanus axillaris; assembly: GCA_026212715.1. Classification (NCBI taxonomy): domain Eukaryota; kingdom Metazoa; phylum Chordata; class Aves; order Accipitriformes; family Accipitridae; genus Elanus; species Elanus axillaris. Next base: position 20,903,899 of record JANZLQ010000025.1, read on the forward strand.
CCCCTTGGGTACCGCTTTGGGGGATTTTACACATCTTGAGGTAGAAGCGTGAGGTGCTGCCAGCCTGGTTTTGTGCCGCAGGACCCCTGTGAGCACAGTGTGCCCGCACCATGGCCTCAGTACTCACACGTCAAACCTTGGAGCGGTCTGAAATTGCAACAGAGCTGCTGTGCGTCTGCAGATGGGCACACAGAAAGGGTAGAATGTGGAACATCACTTTTTTTTGTCCGTTTCCTCTGGAGAGAAAAAGGGAACAAGAACTGAAATTCCTGGGCGGGGGGGGCAGGGGGGAATAAGTAATCCTACCTGCTGGACCAAGGTTTCTTTACACATGATAAATCATTTGACATTTTGACATGTGCAGGGAAACCACACTTGGGTGCCTCTGCTGACTCCACAGGAATATGATCTTGCAGGGCTATATATAGGATGTCTGCTCCAAAACCTGTCAGGTACTAGAAATGCAGACAAATATAGTACCACAGTTATCTGGACAGCTAGAAATCAGAGATTCAACAGCTTCACAGATGACATTGCAATTAAGTGATAAAAATCATGATGTTCAGAAGGCATCGGTTTCCAGTGAGCTCAAGTTTCCAGTTTGTGGTGAGTTGTTTGTTTTTAGAGAGGATGATATGCTGCTCCCAGCAAAGCTACGTAAACATTTTCTACCAAGCCAGAATGTTTCTCCTAGAGCTGATATCTCGTGCCTGCTGAAGCTCTTGGCCTCAGTTCAAAAGAGTTTTTTACTAGAGAATTCACATATGCAAAAATGAACCTGTGGGACCCGATCTGATAAATCTCATCAGTCAAAGGGAAGCATAAAAGTTGTGCAACTGTGCAGATGAGACCCAGATACTATATGGGAGGTCAACAGTCAGTCAAGAAAGGCCAGACAGGGAGGAAGCAAAGTTCAACTTCATAATCACATTTGTGGTGTTTGGGGCTTTTTTTAATACCATGTCTATAAAATGCACTCAGAGTGCAGCCTTTCCAGAGACTAAAAAAAGATTTATGTGTTTCAGCCACTACTGATCTGGTCTGACTAGATCATCAGGAAATAAAAATGTTCTGGGCAATTCAACTGAATGTAATTTGTGTAACAACAACAACAAAGTTTGTATCTGAACAAGTTTATGTAGTTGGTACTACTTGACCTGTCGTTAAGCTTTATGCTTCAGAGCTCTGCTGGGAAACACTGTCAGCCTTTTAGACTGAAAGGCTGGAGATCAGACTGGAAAGCTCCTAACCCTTCTCTGATTTCCGTGGGGAAGAACAGAGCAGAGACCCAGGCTTCAAGGTAAAGGAATACAAAGACTCTGTATTTGTGTTTGTGGGCTGACTGAGCCTGCCCCGCAGGGCTCTGTGCTTGGTTTGCGCCGGTTTGGATCTCTCCAGTGCAGCGCTGCGTACTGCAACCCCCCCGAACAGTGCGATAACAAACACGGAGAACGTGTTGAGAGATGTGCCCACTTTCTGCTCTGAGATTTGGGGTTTGCTTTGCAAGGCAACGCCAGCTTTTGGCTTGCAAGGAATGATGTTCAGCAGAAGCTGCTCCCAACAGGAATCTTGAAAGGAGAAGCTCCTGAATATTACCGGCCAGTGGGAGGATGGGAGGAATCCGCTCAAGGTAAGTGCTGGTGCACGACGACAGGAACCGAGCAGTAGGGGTAACCTATGCCAGTTTGTAGGGATGTTGATTTTACTGGTGCATCTGCCAAAAACCTCAGCTGTGCCTGGCTGGTCTGCTCATGCCTGGCAGATGCGTGTGCATATGGTGCAATAGCCAGAAGGAAACGTTGCTCAGCTCCGTTTCCTAAGGGTCAGCGGCTAGCAGCGAGGCATCCGTGACATCCCATGGAGAGACACAGCGAGGTACGGACGTGCAGTAGGGAGTTCACGAGGAGCTCTCACAGACCAGTCATATTTTATTTCTGAAGGTCTTATTGCACCCAGGGGACCTTTCCCACGGGGAGCAAGGGTTCAGAGGGCTTGTCCGACTGGCGGGCACGTGGCTGATGCCCTCTGCTCCCTGGGGTGGTGGCTGGGCAGCCTGACGGCAGGACTGTGAGTAGGGGAGCTGGGGAGATGGCCGTGCCAGGCTCCGACACCTTTCCTGGGGTGCCTGGGAAGCAGGGAGGGAGACGGAGGAAGTTGGGGATTGGATTCCATGGTTTGTGGGCTTGGCTTTAAGGATACCTGCTTGCAGTTAGCTGTACTGTCAGCTGTGTTTGTATCTTCCTTAATTCATCCTTTCTTCCATGTGAGGGAGAAGTGTGTACTAGAAAAGGTGGCATGAGGTTGATTTTTATGTATAAAGTTTCCGCTGTATAAAGCTATTCCTGTGGAGATATAAAAAGCAAATTTACAGGGCATGTCTCCGTTGCACAAGACTAGATAGCAAAATCTTCAGCAGAAGTTGAAGGACGCTCCCTGTTTTGCCAGTGAAATATTTCTGTCTGCTTTATTGTTTTATTTATGTTTCTTTCTAGCTGGGGTTAGCTGGTGAGTGGAAAATCCCTGCAAGGAGCAGAAACGCTGGCAAGTGAAAGTGGAAGTAGGGCACAACTCAACATTTTGGAAAGCTGATGGAGTTGGGGCAGACTGAGAGCCCTGCATATAGGCAGTGGAGCCAGCAGAGGTTAGCATCTATCTATGGAGTGGGGAGAGAAGGAACAGGGATGGGGGGAGCAATGGAGAAAGGCTGCCTGGAAACATAATCCCACCCCACTCCCCTGCTTTCCTCCCCATTTCCCCTCCACCCCCTCAAATCCCACACTTGTTACCCACAAACTTCAAATTCTTCTGCTGCGGTGGTGGCAGCGGCAGCAGCAGCACACTGCTGTGCAGAGAGGGGAGAAAGAGCAGCCACGTCCAAAAAAAGCTCCCAGGAGTGCTGGATCTCATGAATCTCCTGCAATGGGATTTGAGAAAAAAATGAATTGGGAGCATTTTTCTAGGAATAGGCCTGGCTGGCGGTACTGCGTACAAAGAGCAACCGTGGTCTGAAGACAGCAGTGGAACAAGCTAAGGCTGCAAGGGAGACGCGGGTCCCTCCTCGCCCTTTGTTTTTGCAGTCCAGGGGCTACCAAGCCTTTGTTCATGGACCTTTGTACTGTAACCAGCTCTATAAGGGAGCTCCTCCTATAATGATTTCCTCTGATTAGCCTGCTCTGAATACCTATGATCTCTGCCAAAGCATGAAGGGTATCAGAGCTGGATAAATGATCATTTCCAGTTTCTGCTTGAATACTGTGTTCAAATTCTTTGAGCAGCTCTGAGTAGCTCAGCCATAGACCCTTGCAAATTCCCCAGCAGGCAGGTGGGCAGCTCTCAGCTGCATATACGTGCTCCACAATAGGGTAATGTTGTAGGAGCAGCAAAGTGATGAGGTGCATAGAAAAATGTTGTCTGGATCTGAAACTGGGACATTCAAAAAGGAGGCTGAAGCACTGCAGCAAGCAAAGTAAAATCCACAGAATTTGAATTATTGGTGGCTACCTGTTTCAGCTTCTTCTCTTTGTAAGTGTTGTGTCTTCAGAGTTAGAGTGCAGAGCAGAGACTTTGCTGATAAGCAATTTATTTTATTTTTTTTTTTACTTGCCCCCCCCCAAGGAATTTGACCTTGGCTGGCTGCCAGATGCCCACCCAGCCACTCTCTCACTCCCCCTCCACAACAGAGCAGGGGAGAAAATAAGGTGGAAACGTTCACAGGTTGAGATAAAGACAGGGAGATCACTTACCAATTACTGTCATGGGCAAAACAGACTCAACTTGGGGAAAACTGATTTAATTTTTTGCCAATTAAAAATAGAGTAGGCTGGCAAAACAAAGACAAAACTAAAAAACACTTTCCTGGCCCCCTTCTTCCCAGGCTTGACTTTAGTCATTCCTTCCTGGCTCTTCTACCTGTCTCATGTGGGTGCAGCTCCTGATATCTAATCCCAGAGGCCACCTCTGCAGCCTCCCACTACCAAAACCTTTCCATATAAACCCAATACACCTATGCATACCTGAGAGTGAGTGCTGTCGGTGACTTCTGAGTATTCAAGTTTATTACAGAAGACTTATGCATTAATAGGTCATTACAGATTTTAGCAGTCTCCCATTATGCTCCAGAGAAAGTACTCATGCTATCATAAACACTTTCAAAGTTTGTAAAGTAAATATGCAGCAGGCAATCTGATTTTCTTTTCATCTTTCACCACTAATTTGGAATCCCCACTGATTCAGTTTCCTTATGACAGCCTTGTAAGATGTTAGTTTGCATAAGTACCTTGCAAATATATCTATCCTTATTTTATGCTGTGAAGGATCTTTATTTGGTCACTTGACCTTAATTTATTTATATGGATAACTTTAGCTTCCCAATCTAGCATTCAGCTGGATCTGGAAATCCAGGTGTTGATCAGGAGCTGCTGTCCTGATAATGTTTCCTTCCCCCCCC
>JANZLQ010000025.1:20908445-20922562 GCA_026212715.1 Elanus axillaris
CGCCCCCGTCCCCCGTCCCCCTTCTTCCCAAGCTCAACTTCATTCCTTCCTTCCCAACTCTCCTACCTGCCTCTGCCAAGGGACACAGGGCAGAAGGGGAATGGGTCTTGACCTCAGTCCATAAGAGTTGCCCCCCGCCACTCCATCACCCTGAAAAATTTCCCACATTCCAGCATGGCTCCTTCCCATGGGCTGCAGTCCTTCAGGATAAGCTTGCTCTGGTACAGACTCCTCTCCGTGGGTTGCAGCTTCCCTCAGGGCATGTCCATGTCCTGCACCATGGGGTCCTCCACAGCCTGCAGTACAGATATCTGCTTCACCATGGTCCCCCAGAGGCTGCAGGGGGACAGCCTGCCTCACCATGGTCTTCCCCCAGGGGCTGCAGGGGAATCCCTCCTCCGGCACCTGGAGCACCTCCTCCTCCCCCTCCTTCTGCGCTGACCTGGGGGTCTGCAGGGCTGTTTCTCTCACATTTTTCCTCAGTTCTCACTGCTGGGCAGCTTTGTCAGAGATGCCACCGGCTTAGCTGATGGGCTCAGCTGTGTCCTGCAGTGGGTTCTGTTGAGCTGGCTGTCCCCGGCATGGAGGACCCCTGGTCTCTTCTCACAGAGGCCATCCCTGCAGCCCCGCTGCCAGCACCTGGGCACCTGCACCCAGTATAGTACCTGTGAGCCGCAGCTTTGCCTTCCTGAACACTAAAGGGGGGGTTGATGCTATCAGTGCCTTCTGAAGCAACCCTGACTTCTGCAGCTGATCACACATTGCCTAGAATCCAAGTCTTACTCCTGTTAGCCAGGTGGCACTGCTGACCTTCACATAGTGAGCTGAGTTTATTGTGTCAAATTGTATTTTCTTATAATGTGAATTTTAGAAAGATATATTTTAGAGAAAAACAGTGACCTGGCTCCAAGCCAGAGAGGTCAGGGTCATTTCTGTGATGCTTACCATGCCCCATAAACATACAAACATCAGTTCCTTGCTTCTGGGCCAAACCTGCACTTGCCAGCAGGAGGGAGTTTCCTTTTCTGAGAAGTGATCAGACTTCTGACCAGACCAGAGACATCACATAGTTCGACAGCATTGGAAAAGACCCATACTTTAATCTGGATTTCTCTTCTGATGTTAGGGCTGAGCAAGAAGCCAGGTGGTGGTCAGCTCTTCTGCGCCTGTGGCGTCTTCTGACTCATACGTCTGCTCCCGAAATGGAGTACGCCTGGTATTGGCTCGATGATTCTGGGCAGTGGATTGAGTATGGGGAAGAGGTGAGATCCATCCGCTGTTTATGCCAAAAGCTTTCGTTCAGCCATCTTCGGACAGTTATTTAGGGCATGCTGTTCTGCAGCTGGGGTGTTTCGCACGCGCCGCTGGGTGCCCTTGCAGTGCTGCTCTGATGCCCTGGTGGATTTGTCTTTATTAATTGTCCCTCAAAACAGTACTGCTACTCTATGAAAGCTTTCAAAGGACTGGCTTTGAAAGCGGGTGCATTTTCCAGAGATGACGGATGTCTTTTGGCTGAAGCTGACCACACAGGCTCAAGGCTGCTTTGTTGCTGTTGTTACAAGTAGCAGTTCTCTGTGGGGTACCCCTCCATTGCTGAAGATCTTTGAAGCCTTGGAGACTTAGTTCAAAATGGCAACCCATGATGGGGGCCTGGGGAAACACTGGTATTTCGCCACAGTGTCATCTAAACCAAAGGCTGGTTTCTAACAGGTATAATTTCTTTGCTCTTTCTGTAGCATCCAGATCACTGCCCTGCCACGGTAACATCTGCAGATCTGGAGAAGGAATTTCTAGCTGACCAGAAAGGCATTGTGTTATTCAGGGCTGGTTCTCAGAAGTATGAGTTAAGCTTTGAAGGTGAAGTATCTCCTTGTTTTAAGTTCGTTACACAGTGTAGCTGGCTCTAAGGTAGCCTCCTTCATGCAGAGTTAGCACCTTTTGTCTGGATTTCTTTGGACAGGTCTTTTTCCTTCTGTAAGTGTTCTCCAAGCAGAACTTGAGCAGTTTATATGTTTCCCTGGAGTTTTGAGAAGCCCCACTCGAACTTCTAGACTTGTGCATCTCTAGTGAAAAAAGCATCTCCGACAATACTGTATATTCAGAAGAACAGTTGAGAGTAAACTCTTCATGGTATCTGGCATTTGGGTTTATACAACAAAAGAGGAGAAACAAGACAGGAAAAAAAAAAGCACTGAAAAGTCAAATGGTGAGGAAGTGAGCCCACGGTAGACATCCTTCAAGCTAGTTATGGGGAGAGAAAGCACACAGCGCAGCAAAGGAAAATTTAGGGCTGGTTGCACAGAGAGAAATGGGAAAATGAGAAATGCTTTTCTGTTTCTAATTTATTTACCCATCTTAAAATTCCTGTTAGCTTTCCAAGCTTGAAATCTGTTTCCTGGCATGAATAAAGAGAGTGGTGTTTAAAGGAGGAAACAATGGATAATTAGCCATGTCACACAGCATGTGCTCTGTGATATTGTTACAGGGACCAAGAAGAGAGGGCAGACCTTCCTCTTAGCACCACGTAACAATCCCGCACTGCTGGGAAAGCTAGATTTATGGTCTCCATCGTACTGAAAACTCTTCCCTGCTGTAGGCCTGACATCAGATGTGGTTTTCCCTGGCTGACAGCCTGAATGTGAATGCATGTACAGGTGCAGTTTGTGTCTGGTTGCCTTTGAGTTTCACAACCTGTGCTAGCAAGTGGTTAACCTTGCTGATCTCCAAGCAGAAGCAGCACAAGTGGGAATGATTTTGAAGTAGGGTGTGGGGTGGGTGTGGTAGAAAGCACATCACAATGTGATATTCAAGGCGACCTCCTTTATTATTTTTTTCTCATCACATAAGAGTGTGTCCCTGGACAATAAATTATCTAATTATTGAGTCATTGTTTTTGTCTTTCAAGACATGGTCCAAAGAAATTTGATCTATGAAACTCAAAGAAAAGTTGCCCGACTGCCAAAATTTCTGTCCTCTCAAGGTGGACAAGACAGAAGGTAATATACATTCATTATTTAATAATGTCTCTAGATGCCAGCACTTTTCTGCTAAGAAGTTCCTCCTACCTGTCTAGAATTCAATTTTAGATCTCTCTAATTCATTTTTAGATACCTTTTGCTATATGGTTTAATGGCAAATTTTGCGGTGACGCTATTTGTAAATTATGGAACACTTCTGTGAAGTGTGCTGGATGGGTGTTTGGTGGCAGTCTCTGCCAGCTGTGAGAGACCGCTACAGTAGATTTGTTCTCTCTGTGAAAGCAAAGCCACATAGGGCTGTCACAACTGTGCCAGGAATTTTTATTCCTTGATTTATGCCCCAACAATACTAAATAAACTGTGCACAGAGCAGGAGCAAGGGACTGCCAGTCCCAAGAACTGTGGAGCAGATAGACGCCATCCCCTGGAAAGCTGAGGATAAAATAAAACCCAGAAGCAAATCCTTCTAAATGAAGTGAACTGGATGCAATTATTTGGGATACTTTATCTTATGGCTTTTTCAAAGGAAGTTCAGCTTGATAGAATTTGAGCATGTCTGCTGTGAAAGTTAGCTGTGCTACTGCTTTATTTTAAAGTAAGAGCCGCCTTTGCTTCAGAAACCAGCAGACAGTGCATTTGAAGCCAAGGGTTTGATTTAAGAGTTAGTTCAACCAAGAGTGGGTTGATCAAAAAAGAAAACAGACTGTGGCTCCTGAATGGATGCTAACGCTCCTCTTGCCTGGGTTAAAACTTGCATGCCAGGAGGGCATTCGTGCTGGAAGCTGCTGAGCACCGACTGGTGCGGTAGTGCCTGCAGGGCACAACTGTCCCCCCACAGCCTCCTGACAGGCTTGGTCCTGGGCATGGGTAGGGGCAGGCCACCTGCCTGGCCAGTGATTTAGAGATGAGTAGCCACATGGGCTAACGCTCCAGTTTCCTAGAGGTTCAAGCAGCTTATGTGGAGGGCTAGCTGGAGCAGTTGTATAAACCGCTCGGCTAGGAGCATGTTACTTCTCATTTGAAGCTCTCCTATCAGGGTCTTGACCTGCTAAGAGATGCATTACTGCCACTAGGATGTGTGTGGAAATCTCAACCGGAGAAAGGGATAACAGTTATGTGGAAATGTTGTGGTCTTGACTTAGTATAAACATTACTTAGCAACAACTGGAAACATCAGTGTGTTATCAACATTATTCTCATACTAAATCCAAACCGTAACACTATACCAGCTACTAGAAAAAAAAAAACAACCACCAAACACCAAAACCAACAAAAAACCTCTATCCGAGCCAAAATGAGGACAGGAAAATAAAACAAAAATAAGAATCCAGGGATACCCAAAGGCTGTCATAAGGCCAGCAGCTGGATCTTCTGGAAGAGGGGGTTTGTTAGGAGTATCATGGACTGACTTGCTCCTTTTTCTTTTCTGCAGCCAAAGCATGACCCTATCATGTTCTATCTGTCCTCCACAATGGGACCAATCTGCACTGCCAGATATTGGGTTCAAGGTGGGTCTTTCCAGCTTTCCAATGGGTAAGGTGAACTGTGTTCTGTACTGATTTTTCTGAGAAGAGGACCCAAGGCAGTTGAGATGTTCCAGCTTTTAAACAAATCTTATAAAACAAGCAACTATGAAGTGAAACAAGACCAACAGTTTCACATTCAGAGTAGAACTGTGTCTCCTGGGAGGCTCTCTGAGACCCCTTACACGTACCTTTGAGAGGTCTGTGTGTGTATAGATATATAAATATATATGTGGGTATATATAGAAAAACCCTTTTGAATATTACTGGTCTGACCTGTCCTTTGCACTTTCCCAAGGCACCTGATCCTCTGATAAACTGGATGAATTGCATCTTAAGAGAGTGTTGTAGTATTTGCTCCCATGATTTGAGGCAAAATGTTATTTGCCATGGTAAAACTAGGGCTTAGCCCTGTAGGGAAGGAGCTAAGGTGTCAAATTAAGGTGAAACTGATATTCACTCTTCTCTAGCCTGAATATTGCTGTGCATTTCAACTTTACATTAGTCTGAAGTAAAAATAACCTAGATGCAGAGGTGTGTCCACCAAAGGAAGCTCATGTGGGATTGTATTAATTTTTGTAAATCAGTGCCTGTGCTTCCACGTAGGGAGTGAGTGTGAAGATGGGGAGAGGATGGTTAACTGGAAAAACAGGAGAAGCTTGTGATTTTAGTGGCAGGGCTTTTCCTCTGATGTGAGGAGATTGATGAGTCCTTTGGAAGGACTGGGAGTTGTTACTGTTAGTAATACCTTATTTTTGGTGTTAAAATTTTCAGTTGGTACAGCTCAGCTACACTTCCCATGAATATGGAAAAATTAAGAGGCTGTTTGAGAAGACGATGAAAGATTACTGCATCCACCAACTGCAGAGGATCCAGAACCCAACACTGTGGCAAGTTTTTCAGTGGTTTGTATCTATATTATTTCATTATCCTTATCGTAGCAGAAGACTGGTATTTCCTGATCTATTGTCCTCCACAGTCCGCGTTAGGAGTTACCAAATCCAGCAGTCCAGCAGAGGTGAGACTGCCTCATATCTGTGTGCCCAGGTCTGGCTGGCAGCGAGGTACAGCACATGTAGGCGCACACACACAAACACACACAAAAATGTATGAATACACATACAGCTGGCCACAAAACCCGACACAGACAGCACAGCACTCAAGCAATCATAAACAGCACCAATGGCCTCATCCTGTTCCCTTCCTCTGATCAGGATGAAAGCCTCTTACTGGAACATACGTACATGCATGGGTCCCTCTAGAGCTGGTCTTAGACACAGGCTACCCATGTGCTGGCCTCTGGGTCCTCCCATCTCCAGTTATGTTCTGCATAGACACACACACACACACACACGCAAATGGGTCTCTGTAGACTTCACGGTGTCTTCAGGGGTTGGGCTGGACCTCCTGGTCCCTCTGGTAAGCTAGCTCAGACCTTCTGGTCTCTCGAGCGTCTGGCCCAGACTTAGGGCTTCTCTAAAACCTGGCTCCCAGGCCAGCTACCATCCTCACTGGCTGCCCAGCGTTATGTTGGGTAGTGATCAAGCACTGACACGCACCCCCTCACCTGCTGCAGTTGCTGGTGCTGTGGACATGCAGCTCCAGTGACCCAAGGTCCTGCTCCAGTTGCTGCACCCAGACCCCCATAGATGTGCATGCACAGACTGGAAAGTCCATCACCCAAGTAATAGTTAGAAATGGAATTTAATAAGATAGGGCAGACTGTGCTGATCAGGCACAGGGCATGGCCAGAAAAGCCTACTGTCAAGATAGCTGTCTGTTTATATGCAACCAGCCCTTTTTGCCCCTTTTATCCATCTATTTTCCCCGTGTTTGTTTCTTCTCAGACCATCTTGAACCCTCCCTTCTTCCACCTACAGTTCCTCTGTTAAACATTCCATTATAAGTCCTGTGCAATCCCCAAATGCTCTTCCCCTCTGGCCCATAACAAGTCCCCTACTCTCGTAGGCAGTACCCTCCCTATGTCTGTGAGCTGCTCTGGACCCCTTCTGTTGCTCATGGTGCTGGGTATCTCCCTGGTCCCTGGGGCAGCGGCTCCCCTGGGGCAGCCCTGGGAAGGGGCTGGAGCTGGGGATCCTCCTCCATCATAGGGTTATCAGGGTTGTGTGTGTGGAAACGAGCCTTTTATCGCATAACCTAACAGATTGTGTGTGGGGTTCTTGCTAGTGTTATTCAAAAAGAAAGTTCTTTTCCTTCACCATGACTGAGCTGTGGTATCTCAAATTTATTCTTCTTGTTTTAGTCACTTCCACATAGTTAAAAAAAAAAAAAAAAGAGGGGGACTTTTTATGTGATAAAATAGGGGTAGAGATTATACAGTCTTCACTGTGGCTTCATACTGCTCGGTTTTATAAACATATTTATGCATTCAGGATTTATATAACCTGGGAACTGACCAATTCCCAGTCAAGAGACGTTTGTCTCTTTACTCTCTCATGTGGTATGAAGTTGTGGGTGACACAGTCCATAGCGATGCTGAGAACTTTTTGTTTTGCTGGAAGGAGCCAGCTGTGCAGCAGGGTACCAACAAAAGTGCAAAGCAGGCAGTAACCCCACTGAGAGTGGTTTGTGTCACTGTTCCTCCATGACCCAAAAGTAGGAGGACTTGAGCTGAGAAATTGTCCTCGTTTGAACCAGGATAACATGTCTTTTTTTTTTTTTTTGGTCCCTAGGCAAAAGTTGCAGATGAAGAAGCTCAATAAATCGAGACGGGTGGATGAGCGGCTCCTGTTCCATGGGACGAGTCCATCCCACATGCCTGCCATCTGTGAGCAGAACTTCGACTGGAGGATCTGCGGGACTCATGGGACAATGTATGGAAAAGGTATAAGCACAGAAGTGTGGGTTCAGGGACTGTAGCAGCACGGGCTGCAGACCCCGGCCAGGCTGGTGGGTGGGTGCGAGGTGACTGTCCCCATCTCCCACGCTCCCACCATTAGAGCACTCTCATCTGCGTGTGTCTGCATTGCTGCAGGCAGCATCTGCAGCAATCCCATTTTGGGAGGGGCTAAAAATATCCCCCTCTTTGCCTGATGGACCTGCTGTTCAGCAAAGCTCTTGGAGAGCTGGGACTGGGAGGTTGATGGTAAAATGTGGCTGGAGTCTGTCGATGCTTTAAAATAAGCCAACGTGGAAACACCTGGCAAGGATGCGTGTAGAGCTACCTGGGGTTGTTGAATCTCTGGCTGCCAAAGCGCCGATAGCAGATGTTTGTTCCTCGGTTGATGTATTGTCTTACCTGTGGCTTTTTCTGGTCCCTAGGAAGCTACTTTGCCAGAGACGCCAGCTATTCTCATGAGTACTGTTCCTCTCGCAGTGGTCGCTACAGCATGTTTGTAGCTCACGTTCTTGTTGGGGACTTTGTTCAGGGAAACCCCGAATACCTTCGCCCTCCACCCAGACCTGGGATTTCAAACAGACTTTACGACAGCTGTGTGGATGATCCGACGGACCCTTCCATCTTTGTCATCTTTGAAAAGCACCAGATTTACCCTGCCTATATCTTGGAGTACAGCAGTGAGGCCCGATGTATGATCCTGTAATGAATGGTGGAATCTCCTTTGAATTTAAACTGAATAAATTACACTTTAGTACAGTTTTTTTAAATGCTTGTTCAATTTTAGTAGCAGCTTTGGAACATTTTCTAATGCAGCAAACCAATAACAAACCCCTGAAGGATTTTGGGGCATAGTTTTTTGGTAGGGGCTATTCTTTTGCCAGTAAGAAGGGCTAAACTTTAACCCCACCTTATGTCTACCCTGGGATGGGGATGTACGTGCCTTGCATATCCTGATGCAGTGACACCTACTGCTGCTGAAAGCGGCACTGGTGAGTATATGATTAACTTGATCCATCCATACAGTCACATAGGAATGATCTTGCCTGTGATGGTGCTGATGTGCCAAAGAGCCTGGCTGGGGGAACGTGTAAGGAGGAAAAGTGAAAGTACCTTCATCATGGTGCACAAGAGAGGAATCATGGCCTGTCATTCCAGTAAATGGCAGGAAGCTCCTGCATCCTGGAGGCCTTGTAATTAACACTGTCAATGAACTTTGCTTTGTTTCTCTGCTTGCGTTGCTGACAGCTCTTCTCACCTTGTTCTATGTCAAGTCTGCCCATCTCCGTGACACCCTGTCCTTGCTCTGTCCCCACTGGGTTTAGGTCGAGAGAAGCAGGGATATCGCAGCTACTGAAGTTAGGTCCCCACTGCGCCATGACATTAACAGCGAGGAAGTCCATGGTGAGCTGAATAAAGGCGCACGGCAGTGTCTCGCCGGGGCTGCAGAGCCAGTGTTTGCAGCACTGAGCGGTGAGAGGTAAAGGAGCTTTGTGGGGGGTGGCCGTGCTTTCCCACCCTGCAGACTGCAGTCGGTGGTGGCTATTCTGCATTGCCTTGCTGGTGCCTGGCACTTCCCTGGGTGATTGAGAAGTGTCCCAGCGGTGTGTGCTCCGACTGGGTTGGATGGGGGACAGCTTGGATGATGGACATAGTACTTGAAACTTGGTGGATGGTAGGATAAGATTTGGGATGACTGATAGCATGGAAACAAAACCTAATAGTTTATTTTAAAGCAGTCTTGCTGTATAAGCTGTTGTAATTCAGCGAAAGAGTCACAAGTGGTTCAGTTGTGCGTGCCATGAGTGGGAGAAACTGAATAGTGATGTGTGTAGGATCTCATCACCTTTCCTGAAGCCTGCTATCTTCAGGCACAATCAGTGCCCTTAGAAAATGTCAGAAAGGCAGCTGACTGCAATGAGTCCCTGAGCTGCCATATTTAGTGCATTTCCATGTCCCGCCTCTTTTGCAGGAACCTAAAGGTTTGTTCCTTTGCAAATTAGTGACCTGATCTTGTCAGCCACAGGTGAGCAGAGAGCTTTCCATGCAGTCAGGAAGTAAAAGTGAAAGTCACTCAAATGGACTTCTTCCTGAACATATGATGTTTTTTAATTAAAAAAAAAAATAAAAGAAAAGCAAAAGGCAGCAAGTCGTCTGCCACACACCTTTCTCAATAAGGAAAGTGGTGTAGAACAGTTAGTTGCTTTCCTGTGCTATCAATACGACCGCATTGGAAAACTGTGGTGATTTTGGAGAGCTGTTTGCCTAGGATGTCAGTTGTAACAGATCTGCATCCTCTGCTTTGCATAAACATGAATCTGAGCGTGATTTGTACAAAAAATAACAGAAAGTCTGTTTTAAACTCTTCATTTTATAAATAGGTGGGATTATATAGAGATCTTTTTCAGTTTACAGACTTGCTGCCTCGCTGTGGCACCCAGTGGGTGCTGTGCATGGGCAGCCTTCGCCCCCCAGTCACCCCCCCNNNTGCTGGGGAGGGGACTGCAAAACGGCTGAATAATGGACATTTCCAGCTGTCACTCTGCCTTGGTCCTTGCAACATTGCATAAATTTTCTCTATGGCTTCATTAGCTTATGGGGGTGGTTGTGTGTGCAGCCTTTGGGCAGGACATGGGCTGGGAGATGGAGGGTTTGAGAAGAGTTTTGCTATTAGAGAAAATGCGCTGTGAAATGATGTCCTTGTACAAACCATCTTCCCCTGTTCTTCTCTACCATGACAAAAGAAACCATCCATCATGTGGGAGAAAGCTGTTTCCAGCAAGGTGGGCTTTGAGGTGTGATTGCCAACCCCCTTGGGGCAGGAGAAGGTAAGGGAGATTGTGCTGAGGGGCAGGCAGTCACTGAAAAAGGAGGTTTTCTTGGCTGAAAAGGGGACAAGTAGGCAGAGAGGACAGGACAGGTGTAAACATGCAGAGTTTGGAAGAAAAGGAGATTTTTCCAATAAGTCAAAACTATTTCTGAGTGCAGGGAGAGTTCTCCCTGACTGCAGGCTCCAGCAATCAGGTTTTGGGTGTCATATTGAGAAGACCAGGCGGGGGTCTGGTATGTGCAGCTGTAACGGCGTGCTGTGGTCTGGGACTGCTAAGGTGTGGGCTTTGTAGGTGTTGGAGTACCAGATCTGAAGTGGAAGCGCTCCTTGAGGAGCCTGTGGTATTCTGAGGCCACTCTCTGTCACTGTCCCTTCGCGTCACTGCCAAAAGGAGCATCCCGCCTCCAGGTGTGTGTTGCTGCCATTTTCCATATGCCGCTGCTAGTGCCTTTACTGGGGTGGGGAGGATCGGATGCAGAGCATTCACCTACTTGAAAACTGACTTCGCCAAAACCCCACAAAACCCAAACCCAAACTACGGTGTTCAGCAAGAACAGTTCACAGCTCGGCTTGTGCTAACACCAATAAAGAAGAGGAGGGGGATGACTGTAGGATGGATTTGGACTGACGTAAGATGGTACTGAGCCTCTAGCCCAGGCAGGGCTTTGAATGGTGAAAGATTTGGGAATATTTCAATCAGTGAGGGACTGACAGCAGAAACCACTAGTAAAAGTGAAAAGCAGTTTAATCTGTGAATACCTCTTTGTGGGAGTTTTGTTTGGTGTTATGAATGTGCTAAAACTTCTTCCAGACCTGAGCCTCCTGCTACCTCTGGAGTACCTGGGTGCCTCCAAAGCACTGAGCAGAAAGCATTCCTCAGCACTCTTTTAGAGGAGAAACACTTGCAAACACACATCAACATGTGCAATTGTTGGCAGGCACTAAGTGTGGATCTGATCTGTGGGCTTTTAATTTTCAATTTTTTTTCCTGAAAAAAAAAAAAAAAGTGTTTGAAGAGGTCCTTACCCTGTTGAGAAAGGATTAAATGACTTCTGACTCAGACACATGGGACGGACAGTTTCAAAGTCACTGAGATGGTGGTGGAAAAGGTCTGACCTGAGCAATGTCATGAGTAGCCAAACTGGTTTCTGTGGAGTTTGCTGCCTTCCCTGCCAGCCAGGCAGGTGTCAGGGTGGGCTTGTCCTGGAGGCTTCACTGAGCTCCTTCTGCCCACGGGTGGGGAGTAAGGCTGCCCTTGACATGAGAGTGAATGATCAGCTGGTATCTCTGCTAATTGCTTCTCCACCTTTTGAACATGTTCCCTGTCAGGAGGGAGCTGTGGGAGCGCTTCACCGGTGCTGTCATGGGGAGGTTTTTTTTGGGCAGCGTGGCAGCTGCAGGAGACCTGAGGGAGAGGGTTCTGCTGAGAGGCTCTGCCTCCCTGAGAGCCCCCAAGTGCAAAGGTGTTAGCTCAAGTGATCCTTTCAATGCAATGCATTTGCAATTCTAATTGCATTGCATAGCGATTCTAACTGATTTTCTTGCAGTGCTCTTAAGACTTCACAGTGTTCTGGTTTTAACGCTGTTGGTTACATATTCACGCACCTGCTCTAGGCTTTCTATTAAAAAACACCTCAGCAAGTTTTCAGGCTTTCTTTTAATTTACTGGTGCCAAATTTAAGTTTTCACCATTTTTAGGAATCCTTTTAAGCAATTTTGACAGAATTTATTACAGGAGGATTAAACTGTAGAAACTTAATGCTTGATTGAACATGCTGAAAGGCATGTTATTTTCCAAAACATTTAAACTCCTAAAAATCAACCCGAGCCCTGTAACCTGGCAGGACCACTGTATGGGTGCCAGTTGAAGAAAACACAGATATTGTTCTTGGCATGACATGCTCAACAATTGCGTTATTTAACAAGGCCATTTCTGGATCGAGGGAATAATGATTCTGAATCACTGTGTAGCTGTGGTAATGATGGGGGCTGAGGGTTTGGGGAAGGGCAAGGGTCCTCAGTTAGGGGCTGCAGAAGACAGATCTGTAGGAATGAGACTTTTATGGCTCAAGGAACAACTTTTTATATTTGTTCCTGTTCTTTTGCAGTCGTGTTTCTTTTGATGAAGCCTATTGTCTGGCTTGTTGAGTCCTAGGCACTACTTCCCAGAACAACTCAAACTGTCTTTCCAAGATTACTTTTACACTAACAAATAGGAGAAATAGGAAAGGCTGACCAGGCTCTTATCCATCTGTTGTTAATAAGCTTAGATTTTTCTTCCAGATGTTTTAATGCAATGTCAGAGGACCTGTTAATCAGTGTGCCAGTGCTCAACCTGTAAATATTTGGGAAGTGTCTACACACGATATCCCCACCACTGGAGGAAGCTGTGTCTTTACCCATTCCCAAAGAGAAGCTTTATTTCACTGTGTGTTCTCTGAATCATTTTTCTTGGGCTGTATCTTCAGCTTTAGTCTCCTTTATTTTTTTTTCAAAATGGTTTTCCCTTTACTTAAGTCCAAAGGAGACATTAGAAGTCACACTGGTCTCTGCTTTCTTTAACACTTTGTGCACACTTTCACTCTTGCTTCTTGCAGACTCTTTCTGACTACATTTTGCAGATATCCCCTTGCATCTTTCAGTTTGTTTTCCTTTTGAAAGTTCCTGTAGGTTTATGATTTTTTACCGATACTCTGTGGCATCCATCTCAAGCTGTGGTCTGTTCTTCTGTCCTGAAGGCCAGCTGGCTTTTGTTTTGCCTCTCAGCTGAAGCAGGTTCTTCTAAGCAACTTTTCCATGTCCTTTTTCCTCTTCAGTCCTCATACAGGCTGACCTCATAGTAGTGATTATACAACCTCTCCCTTCACATATCTTATCTGACTTAGTCCTCACATCTGTCATAATGTCTTAAAAAATACCTCCCTTTTTGTGTTTGTTTCTTTCCTTTCTTCACAGAGCAACTCAAATCCCTTACTAATAGAATGCCCTCTCTACATTTCTTTAGTATAGTCTTAGATGTGATAAGTTTTGCTGCATGAAACTGTAGGATACTAACCAAACCTCAACTTTGTGACAGCACTATCAAAAAAACATTTTTCCCATCAGGACCTCCTCCAGCTGCTGCTATTTCTGGTTAGTCTGAGTAACTCCATGATGCGTCCCGCTCACCAGCTTTTCTTTTCCTTCCCGGATCAAGCTTTGGATTTGTTTTCTTTTTTTCTGCTCAACTTGTTCTACTTTCTTCTGTTAACATGTGTCATCTAGACAGTTTTCTGATCTGAAATGTAATTAATAAGACTCATAAGTAATGGAAAAGCTTCATTACATAGCAGCTGGGAGGGCCCTTTGCAGGCTCCCCTCTATCTAAATGCTATCAACTGAAATAAAAATTCACAGAATCCTCTAATGGATCTGTGAATTCATTATAGTTGTGAAAGCTGTTGCTCATCATGGAAAGCAGCTCATTGTGGTGGGCAGTGTGAGGATCATGGACTTGGCAGCCAGGTGATCTACGCCCACATATGCTGTGGTTTTGTTGGGGAACCCAGGGAAACTCAGAAGTATTGACTTCTATAGGTGAAACATCGATAACAACCAAATAATACTACTGCTAACTAACCAGGGTCAGGTGTCTGTTCAGTGCATATACCATGGGCTGGCACACTCAGAAGGCAGAAAATGGCATGCCTTGGTTCAAGCACAGGTAAAAAAAGAAAACCAAAAACCTTCTAGGACTTGTTCTTGTCCCCGAGGATTTGGAAACCAGACAGTTTTCTGGGCTGTGAAATGATGACAACAGTCCAGGAACTCCTGCTGAGCTTGGGTTTTCCTCTCAAGAATACTATTAAGCAACCTGCCAGAAGTTGATAATTCCTTCCCTTTTCCCTTTTTTTTCTTTTCCTCTTTTTCTTTTATTTTTTTCCCTTTTC
>JANZLQ010000025.1:20922590-21000746 GCA_026212715.1 Elanus axillaris
CTCATTTGGTGCCACGGAAACCTGCTGGTACTGGCTGGATGATTCCCTGCAGTGGATTGAATACGGGAAGCAGGTAAAACTAACTGCACCCCTGAAACCCAACTCCAAGCCCCAGCCACTAGTGGAGAAGTCATGCTTTGAACATTTGGGGTTTTGTGAGGACTGCCTGTCAGGTGGCACACAACTTTTCTCCATAGTCCTGTAGTGCTGGCCAATCTTTGGAGCGTCACTGTTACTCTCTGGGGAGCTTCTGATGCCGCCTCTACTGTTACAACCTTCATTTCTGTAACATTCAACCTACTCAGCAGCCTCAGTGACATCTGCCCAGCTGGAGAAGTCATTCCAGGCAGATCAGGAAGGCACTCTGACATTCACAGAAATATGAGATAAACTTTAGAGATAGACTACTTTTTAGAAGTTATTTAATGTGTGATGCGCTGCTGACTCTGTAGTGCAGCTTCTCTCCTGAATTTGCCTCATGTAGCCCCATGATGCACAGAAGTGGCTGCCTTCACCAGAGGGAATGTACACCTTTAAAAATACTTGCTAGAAAATTAATTGTGTAAATTGGGGACGTAAGGGAGATGCTGTTTGTGTCTGACAGAGCATGAAATGTGGGAAATATACAAAATTTCCCATTATTTGTTTAACTTTGTGATTTAATTGGTGAAGCTATTTGAAAACTCTACAGTTGAAAGATTAGAAAATTAAAGTCATGGTATTCAACACACACAAAATATGGAAAACTATTAGGAGGATATTTTGAGACTAACATCTAGGTCATGGTGTATGTGGCACCACTAGCAAGGGAGGAGTTGTGAAAGAGGAAGCATGAAGGAGAAGACCTGGATTTGCTGAGGTTGTGTAGGAGGAGAGCTGCATGAGACACAGCCTGTGGTTCTCCATTGCCCTAGGGTGGCTGCTCGACTGTGGGGCTGTTTGCCAAGGACGTTGTTTGGGTGACTGATATTTGTGAGCAAAAAGGACGGGGTGATGTTAAAGAAGAAAGAGATGACCTAAATCATGTATAGGTACTATTTTAAGCGCCCACATGCATTTTGGAGGAGTGGGATTGCAATAGCTCGAAACTGCCTGTGTGATGGGATCAAAAGAGGAGCCTTCCAGGTAGACAGCAAGACATGTGTCTGCACTGCTCATGCTTCCAGTTGAAGTGGGAGCAGCACTAGACAAAATGACCTCACGCTGTGGGGATGACACAGGTAAGGCATTGCATGGCTGCATTAGTCATTTTTCATATGCCCTTCTATATAAGAGTGGCTGAACAGGGACAGGCCAAAGTGTGCTATCCTGGCTCCTGCCTTCAGCAGGGGCTGGATCCCTAGAGAAGAGGAGGAGGAGGAGCAGCAGATAGTGATACACCCCTCCCTGCCAGTGACATGCAACTCAGGGACTTCCTAAGCCTGAGATAACGTGTATTTAATGGCCTTCATTGGATTTCTCTTCTCCTGTGGATTTATTCAGTCTTTCTTGAATTGCTGCAGACTTCTAGCACTTGCATTGTATCACAGCAGTGGGATCTGTGGTAGAGCTATGCATTTCTTGAATAGCTGCTCTACTTCTGCTTGCTTTCATGGGGTATTTTTCGAGACGTGGTCCAGAGAAATCCAAGCATGCAGATGACAAGAAAAAATCTGCTGTTGGCCAAATGATGAATCTGGTGGAGGCAGGAGCCAGCTGGAGGAGAGGTGTGGGGCACTGGGTTGGCCTGTGCCATGTCACTAGCTGGTGATGCCCATCCAGCTTTCCAGGTCCACTGGAGAGAGGGCTGTGGCGGCTGGAGAAGTGAAGCCCCCAGGTCCATCCTTGCTGCCCTAGTGTTGAACAGCATTGGCCTGTGAGGTGAGGGCAGCAGGTCTGGCCTGGCTTCCAGCCCTGTGGGAGAGCTTGGTGGTCAGCGTGGGCCCTCGACACAGCCCTGGGATTGCCCCTGGTGTGCTGTGCACTGGCAGCGGGCAGGGGGTCATGGGCTGCTGGGTTGTGTGTTGCACTGTATCTTGGCCAATCTACCACTCATGAAGTGATGTGACTCAGATGTCTAGCCACACATGTCATGCTGTGTGCTGTTTCTCCTCTCCTTCGTCATCCATACCATGAAGAACAACTCTGCTTTCTGGGCCTCTTGAGACAAGGGGTGGCAAAACTGTAGGTGTCTTCTCACACACGACCTGCCTGGACTGGCAGTGGGAATGTGCTGCCATAGCTGCACTGGCAGGAGGAGGTGGATGCAGAGAATGAATCCATACTGATGGATGCATTACTGATTTCCATAGCTACCAGGCACTGATTTGCTTTTTCCTTCCACCTCCACATCTTTCCTCTCAGTGTGTTACGCGTGTAACATGGTGCTTGCCATGGTCAGTATGGAAGAATGCTGGTAGTGGCTGGATGACTCTAACCAGCAGCAGGGATACAGAGAGGCAGTAAGCAGCTCTCCCTTCCCTGTCTGTGTGCCACCTGCCCCTCGCGAGCTGCTGTTTCTTTTGTCCTTCCCAAGCCGTGCCCGTCACATGCATCTCAGGTCTTGCCTCAGTCCCTCCCTATGGTGGACATGCATTTTGATGTATTTAGCAGTCTCCCATAATTTTACTTACATCACTCAGTACTCTTTGAGGTCGAGGTCCGAACACTGTTTATTTTCTTGGCCAAACCAGAGCCTTTCAAAATTGAACAATTTTTATGCTGTGTGTGCATCTGTGAGGAGAGTGCTTTTCTCTTTTGGAAATTCTAACAACTCGCTGCGTAAGAAAGTGCCGGAAAGCTATCCATGTGCTGACAAGGAACAATAGCAAAATGTGACTGTTTCGAGAGCCATGGTGCTGTTCCCCAATCCTACATGGAAGGGCTGAGAGAAGGCAGCGAGCGCCACAGAAATGGATGGGGCTCTGGGGGATACACCACCCCACCAGACTTCATCTGTGCATGCTGTGATGAGGAGAGAGCAGTGTCCAGCAAACAGCTTTTGGTAGGAGGTGGGGTAGGGCTGGGGTGCACTAGGAAACTCCAAGTCATAGGGAATTACCCCTGGTTAGCAAATAAAATGCTGCTCTAGAATCTCTTTAAGCCAAAACTTTTTTCTGATGGATAATTCCCCTCCTTTTTCTAGTCTCCAAACCACTGTGCTGCCACTGTGACTTCTGCACTGGTGGAGAAGTCATTTCAGACTGACCAGAAGGGCACTCTCCAGTTTCAAGCAGGTTCTCAGCAGTATGAGATTAACTTCAAGGGTGAAATATGCTTGATGTCTAATGCAGGTGGGATGCGACTGGTGTTGCAATGCAGCGTGTCCTGGGAGAAGGCTTGCAGGCAGGGGCGCAGGAGGGGTGAGGAGTGCTTTGTGGACTGTAAGCAGTCTGCTACAGCAGCATGAAGGGGAGAATGGGAAGAAGGGGATCCTCCACTGGGCAGGCACAGGGGCAGATGTTGGCATAAGGAAGGATACAGCCCCAGCCTAAGCAGAAGGAATGGGAAGAAGTGGGAGCTGAGAGTGGATTTGGGAGCTCCCTGAGCATGACTATACCGTGCAATGGGGTGCAGGACCCATACTGTGACAGGTCTCTTGATCTTTTAGTCAAGATAACTCCAAGAAAAAAAAGTGCTCCTTGAAAGGGGGCAAAACCAAGTTACAATCTGATATTCAGCTGTCAGATAGGCCTTCAGACATGTTCAGAGTCATTGTGATTGACAGTGAAAATGGAAATGGCATGAAATAAAAGGGAAAAACAAATTAAGAGTACCCAAAATGAATGTTACCCAAACTTCCATATTTTGCTGCCTGTGCCAGGTGGAGGAGGTGCTCAAGGCATGCTGCAAGACAGCTCTTTTTCTCACAGCCAATGTACCCCCATGCCAAAATCAGTGCTTCTCATTCTGCATGCCTTCATGTTTTCTTTCAAGCTGTGCTCCAGAGGAACCTGTGCACACAGGCGATGAGGCAGATCTGCCAGTGGCCCCGGCGGTAGGCTGCGGGGTGTGCTGGGGTGCTGCAGCCTTCTTCTACCAGATCCGTAGGTGGACATGCCTGTCCAGCTCTGGGAGGCCCACTGGGAGCCCCTGTGGGCTGGGCTGGACCAGCTGGGCATGCTTGGCAAGGGCCATGGACCCCTCTCTGGGGAGGCCTGGCTGGGAGCTGTAGGCTGCTATAGGGGAGGACGGTGTAGGAGGATGCAGGATAGGGAAGGTATGGTGAGAGGGTGGTGGGAGAGCTGAGGATGGTCGTGATGAGGTGTGGGGCTGAGGGAGGGCTGCGAGGATCGCACAAGTCCAGCATTTACTGCCAGCAGACCATAGGGTCTTCTGGATCCTGTTCTTCATGAGCATCTGCACCGCAACCAGGTCAGTTCCCCCTGCCCCAGAAAGTCACAGTTTAGTGAAGGCTGCTGATTAGTGCAGATTTTGATCCACAACTGGAAGAGCTGGAGGAGGATGTAAGAGACAGGGAGTGTTGCAGAGCACACTAAAGGGCTGCAGACTTACTTACTGCAAATGCTTTCAGACTGCCAGAAACTGATCTGCCTTTTTTTATTGCCTGTGGTCATCTTTCTGCACTGTCTGTCAATCACTGATGCTCGCTCCATGGGCAGGATGGAAAGCTGCTGGTATTGGCTGGATGGGCACAACCATTGGGTTGAATATGGGAAGCAGGTGAACATCTCCCTCTCATACCCAGTACCCTATGCCAGTCATTCCCTTCCTGCTGTCTCCTTACCACAAAGTATAGGAAAGGCTGGAGCATACCAGGACAAAAGGTACATCCAGCTTCAGAGCCCAACCCCATCACTGGGTGACAGAGGTGCCCAAAAGAAATTATAAGCTCAAGGCAGGCATGTAACAATACTTTCCCCATAATACTCTCCCTGCCTCCAGCAATTTTTGGCTTGGGGATCTCCTGCATCAGAGTTGGTATCTCTACATGTAATAACCGTGGATGCATTCTTTTTTCAGTAATTATTCCATCAGTTTTAAATCTATATAAACTTCTAGTATCCACAATATCTTGTGACAAGTATTCCCATAGCTGAACTGAATGTTGCTTGAAGGAGGCTTTCCTTTTCCTTGCTTTGAACTTAGCACCTGCTGGCTTTAATGTGTGACAGAGATATTCTCCCAGCACTTTCCTGATCACCTCACACATTTCTGTCATTTTTTCTGATTTTTCTCAATGCTCCCAGGAAATCCAGCTCTGAAAACAGGCTGCCTTTACAGGTGGCTGGGGAATTTTTTGAAAACTCAGATTAATTTGAAAATACTGTGTATGTGAGAAGGGCCTGCCTTCTGTGTACTTCTGCTGAAAAACAAGTCCCTGGAAACCACCTGCTTTTCCCATCAAGGCCCCTGGGAACCACCCCTAGTTTTAAGCTCACTTGGAAATAACTCTGGAGCCTGGAATTGCAGCTCTTCCTTCCAGAGAGCCTCTATTCCTTCCCCTCAGGGCAGTCAGAGGAGGGTGAAGCGCTGCAGGGAGCAAGGTGGGTGGCACTGCACAAGGGCGGTGGAGGAACATGACATGCACAGGTAATCGGGGGGGGGGTGGGGTGGCAGAGAGGAGATGAAGAGGAGAGAGCCCCTTTCATCTGCAGTGGTGCAGGGACTGGCAAAGACAGCAGAGACCATGCCATAGCTCATCTCTGAGTGCAGGATCTGACTGGTTTGAATCACTGTTTTTTCCCCATGACTTGCATAGATGCTATAACCAACTCCCTCTTGTGCATACACAGCATAGCTGGTTGTTGCATGCATTGTAATTTGACTTTCTATATGAATCCAGTTTACCATGGTGCACAGTGAGCATGATGCACTGGTGACTCTGCTTTTCCTTGGGTGTGAATGTGCCGTACAGGTAAGGCTTTTCCAAACAGAACCTCCCCCTGCCCCAAACTGCTGTGGCCATTGCCTTGGGGGAGAGGAGCAGGGAAGAAGAAAGGTCAGGGGCACCACAGCTTGAGCTGTATTTGAGTTTCTATGGTATATATACATTCTGTGCAGAGCTTAAAAAGAAATCGTGTGTAGTGACTGTTGCTCATGATATATCATATTTGAAGGAGGCTGTAAACTGTGGAAGGCAGCCTTGGTTAAATGTTAAAAAGTGTGTATGTCTTATGCCTAGATGAGGTGGCGTGCATCACCATATAGTACCTTCCAAACCAGTCTGAGGGAGCAAGATGTAGGTAGGATGTCCCCTCCTCCTGTACGGGGCTGGAAAAAGAGCATTGCTTCTCTGGCGGCCTTCTTCAACAGCTGGAAAAAGATAAGTTTGTCCAAGATCTCTGCAGGGTGAGTGAGCTGTAAGCAGGCCAGTGAATTAACACTCAGATGGTGGCCAAACAGCATCTCAGTAGCTCCTTCTGGGTTTTATCTTCTCATAGCTCTGCTCCATTACTGTTCTCTTGTAAGTGAATGTGCAGAATCTTTATCCTTACATCTTCCCTAGCGATAAAGCCGAGTCTGAGTCATCCGACACAATCCAGACACATCACCATGTGGGGGCTGGCGAACCCAGTGTTCACTAGAGAGTCTGCCAGACTCTCAAGGTGTCTGCACGCAGCAGGCTCTGGGCTTCCCCAGCCTCTGAAGCATCATCCTTCGCTGAGCTATCAGGGCCTCATCTGGTGTGGTGCCAGGTTGTGGGCAACAGCAGAAATTGCCCCAGACATCTCTAGCAAAGAGCAAAACAGTGAGAGTGCCTGGGATGGGAGCTCAATGCGAGGCACTACGTCATACCGGTGGAAAACAGTGAATATGTAGCATGAGTAAGGCAGAGTCTAGATCCCCGGAGAAGGACTTGTAGTTCAGAGAGTCCTGTTTTTGTGATAGACATCATGCTACTATAGATGGAACAAAAAGTTCTCTGGATATCACTATGCTTTGACCACTTTCACTGAGGCACAGTCAAAAAGATGTCCACAAACCTCCCCAAAACTTTCACAGGCAGCACTTCAAGTGCCCGTGAGTGCTTGCCCTGTGCTATCACCACAAGTTCAGAGAGGAGAGGGTCTCTTCTTTCAACATGATAAGAGGAGCTAGTGCCAGTTGGAAGCCAGGTCAGCAACCCCCCAAGTCTTGGTGGCTTTGGAGACAGAACCTATGTGAAGGGAAGAAAATGTGAAATTGGGTGATAGTGATAATCAGCTCCTCAGTGAGCCGCTACAGCATGAAACGTCTGCACAGATCCCTTCTTACTGACAGCAGAATGCCTACAGCAGAAATGGCAGGGAGCAGCACAAGCGAGGCTAATCCCACTGTGTTGCACAATGACATCTGCTCTCCTGGGCAGCATTCCCAGATGGCAAAAAACTCCTTTCTCATTCATTGTGCATTTGTCTTCTCTTTCCAGAAATGGTCCAGAGAAATCTGAATCCTCAGACCCTGATAAAAATCTGCAGAAGCCTAGCTCTGCAACGAGTGGCAGTAGGAAACAAGGCAATGAAAGGTATGGGATGTTATGCTCACTGTTTTCCTGCCTGTAGAAAATAATGTCTGTTGATTGAGTCCTCTCCTGCTTCAGGATGACTTGTTTATCTGCTGATGTAGACTTCGTGCAGGTAGGCTGGGCAGTGGGTTTGACAGCATTCGCAGGCTGTTACTGTGGCAGGCATGCCGCAAGGGGAGTGCACCAAGGAGAAATCCCAGCCACCCGGAGATTGCCAGGGCAGTTTCCCACTTTCTGCTGATGAGAAGTTACCCAGTTGGGAGCGTTCAAATAAATCTGACGGATGTCAAAAAACTCTACTGTAATGGAGTTTCTAGGGTGATGGTTTATATTCTTCTATCAAGGCTGATACTGGTGGCAATGTGAAATAGCAGGTCCAACTCAGGCGTGCATAGTCATTTAGCCTGGGGAAAACATACTTTTGGTTTGCCACACAGCCTGCTAGTGAGCTAGGAAGCTCAGGGAATAAGGCTGACATCCTGATTTGTTGATGCTGTAGTCTGGAGCAGGAGGAAGAGCGGGACTGAAAGAGTGGAGACATCAGTTAGGGGAAATTTGTGCAATGTTGTTGGAACAGGGGTGGGTAGCATCTTGTAGCAGTCAGGGAAATAAAAGAAAAGGGAAGAAAGTGAATGTTCTGTTTGGAGCAAAAAAACCTTGTTGATAATCTGATGTGGGTTTGGTGAGCTTTTCCTTCTCTGATTCCTCTCCCAATGGGTTGAATTACATGGTCCTGCCATGCAACTCAAGAAAAGGATAGTCTTAATCATTTTGTAGGTTCTCAATAGACATTGTGTGAACTGTTTGTGCCACTGCATTTTTTTTTCTTTTTTGGTAGCTTACTGCCAGAAGAGGCCAATATGGCCTGGTGATGGTAAGGAGATGTAAGCAGTGATCGTGCTTGAAGAGCTGTTTGTACTTTCTTTAGACAAGACTAGGTCACGATATTATTAGGCATGTTTATAAGCATGTAGCCAAGCAAGGCAGGGAAAGCATTGTGTGATGCATTTTGCTGCAGAGCATCACTATAATATATGTGGACATTCTCTACTTGTAGCTTGCATTAGTAAGAGGGAAGAGTTTATACAGAATACAAAGAAAGAAGGTTTTCTGAGGCAGTCCCTGAAACTTGACCAGGAGACTGTCTCGTAGAAATCCCTTGAGTTGGTTAATCTTGGTCAAACTTGATTTAAACAGACAATCTGTTTAAACAGATGCTGTTCACATAGGTCATGTTTCCTTCAGACTGGGACCATTCAGCACTGCCTGAAAAAGGGTGAGGTATGTATTTGTTCACATCTGCTTGCTACTTTGGAAAAGTTATAGCCTGTAATGGCTTGCATCAAGCAAATCTAAAATACATGCCTGAGTCCAGGAACTGGTTTTGTTAGTTTTCAGCTTGCAAATGTGTCACTCCAAAATGTACAGCTACAAAAGGGACAAAGATGGCTGTGCAGAACAGCTTTGCAGGGGACACAGGACTGTCCATTCACACCATGTCATTGTACATCTAAATGGCCAGTGCACAGAAATGTTGGTTTATCCATTGTGCCTTTGGTTTGACCTAGATAACAGCTGATGATCTGGAGGTTGAGCCTCAGTGCTCCCTATTCACAGGACTGTTTCTCCTTTAAAACTCAGTCATGCTCTAGAATTTCAAATCAAAGCATGTGTGTTAGGGGGACCATCAGCTCATTTAGTATTGCTATAATGAGATTTAGGTCTTGTGTGTTTCTCAAACATCAGGCAGCGTGATTATAAATAAAGCTGCTTTGATGACTCACTACAGTAACATCAGGGCTTGTCTATAAAGATGAGTTAGTGCCCATGAAAGATAAGCATGCACTTGATATAGAACAACAATTTCACCTGCTCTTTTCCAGCTGGACACCTATTCTGAACCCCCAGTGTCCTTGCACAGCTTCACTTTAGCTTGCTTAGGACTGGAGATGTTCTCTAGGCAGAAGAAATGCGCTCCACAGAGAGCAATAGCTCCTTTGTATTTCGGACAAGCTCTCAGGGTACGAGCTTAGAGCACACTGGGACAGGAGCGAGAGTGAGGAAAGGACCATGAACACGTGAAAGAGGGCTCTGAAAAATCCCAGGCCACAATCGCACCCGCAGTGAGTGGTGGCTAGGACCTTTGGGAGGTAACCGAAAGCACTGTAACACGTTGGTCTGTGTTGCGTTAACTTTCTTCCAGCTAGTAGAAGTCAGCCACAATGACAGAAGAGACAGGGAAATCGAGAACCTAGTTCAGCAGACAATGAAGGATTACAGCATCCACAGGCTCCGGAGGACTCTGAGCCCGACGCTTTGGCAGCATTTCCAGTTGTTTGTATCCGCTTTGCTTCATTCCCCCAGTGACAGCAGAGCTGTTCAGATAATGGCTGGGCCCCCATCCCATCATCCCAGCGTGTGGGTGGTTCCCCCTTGACAAAAGGCAAACTGCCTCCCTCTCCGAGCAGCCCCGTATCCCAGCCCTCGTGGGCTCAGGCGCATTCCTCTGGAGCGGACCACGTGGATTCTCTGATTTATGGTAGAAAAATAACCAAGTCCAAAAATGGGAGGGGGGATGACAAAAAGTTTGGGGCTCTGTGGAATTAGACCTGGGGTTTATAGGAAATTTATGTTTTGCTTAGGAAAACTCAGCAACTTAGAAAATTTTTGTTATAAAGATGGCTTTTATAAACCTGGGGTTCAGATTTGGGGTGCATACAAATCTTGTTTTGTAAGCCTGGCTTTACATAAGCCTTTTTTAAAACTATCAGATTCTATGACCTTTTTAAGGAAAAAAACAACAAACCCAGGCATTATAAGTTCAAATTGTACATACCCTCACTGTTGGTAGAACAACATGGTTTGGGGAAATGTTTTCTTTACTGCTTGGCTTCTTGCAACTGCAATGTTCTCATTCAAAATGGAGAAGGCCAGAGTTTTATTTTTTCTTGAAATCCGAGAGGTTGATTAACCACAGCCAGAGGAGTGAGTGGACTGTTTCCCCAGGATATGGGATACCTACATTTAATCCTATACTTGAACTGAAACTAAGGCTCCCTCCTTTGTGTGCCTGCCCCTATCATTTCACAAATGGAGCATGGGATAGAGTCACTTGGGCTCGTGTGTAGAAACCAGAGATGCCAGTCTGGGTCTGAAGTTTTCCAGGGAAAAAACAGTACCAAAAGTGAATGTTCCTGCAAAAAAGTGGTTCCAGTTGGCATAAGCATTTTCCACAAATTCAGGAAAAACATTTAGTCAAAACTCTGGTGGAGGGGCTCTTTGTTTTGCAGGTGTAATGTGTAGTTCTACACATTTTCTTGTCTCAAACTTGGCCATGACTGAATAGAGCATAAAAAATTAGCAGACAGGTTTGATTTAAAGGCCAGTGAGAGGGGATGGATATAACTGCTTAAATGAATTTTACCTCTCTGATAGAGGGACTGAAAATATTTCAGTACATCTAAACAAGTGACTACTTCAGTTCTTCTTTGTGAACAGATACACGGAATTTGTAGAAAATGTGGTCTGCTTACTGGCCAGTGTTTTATCAGAAAAATTGAGGTCAGAGGGCAAAACTTGAAGTGTTCATTTTATTGAGAATTAGAGTTCAGGGCTGCAGAGGGAGTGTGAGAACACTGTTTGGCCTGTGATCTATTGTCTTTATCCCTGTATGACATGCAAGGTGCAGCTATTTGCTATATATCAAAAAATCAGCTTCTGTTGTTTGGTTCTCTTCTCCCTCATCAAGACTATTTTGTATTTCTGAAATAACTCCTGTTATACTAGCGAAGTTTCTTTTAAAAATATCTGAAGCACAGTGGGATTTTTTGCATTTATGATGACACAGGCATTCCTCTCAGCTCCAGCTCAAAGTTCCTGTGTTTCTTCTGCTGGTTTTGCAAGGAAGAAGGATTAAGATACTTTCCTTAGGATGGAGGCCAGGGAAGGAAAAAGCATGACTGGGGAAGACCACCTGACACATGTTAGTTATCTTGGCCTTCCTGGTACTGACACGAACAGAAAAGAGGCAAACTCTTTTTGAAGGCCAGCTAAGGATTAAGCCACCTCTTCCGCCATGCTATCAATTCCAGACATCTATCTCAGTATTTCAGTGTCAGGCCATAGTCTGCTGAGATTAGATCTAACATCACAAAAGGAAGAGGTTGTTTTTCTTTTTCCCCAGTCACATACCCTCTTTCTCTGTTAAGGGATTTTTGCAAAGGTAATGCTGCACAAGAGAGTAGCTGTGGGCACTGGCATACCTGTCTTCTCATGGCATGCAGGAAAACAGCAGCCAGTTGATTTCAGGTGGAAGGCTATGGTGGGTTGACCCTGGCTGGACGCCAGGTGCCCACCAAAGCTACCCTGTTACTCCCTCTCCTCAACTGGACAGGGGAGAGAAAATATAACATAGGGCTTCTGGGTTGAGGTAAGGACAGGGAGACATCATTCACTAATTACCATCAAGGGCAAAACAGACTCAACTTGGGGAAAATTAACTTAACTTATTACCAATCGACCAGAGTAGGGTAATGAAAAATAAACCCAAACCTTAAAACGCCTTCCCCCCATCCCTCCCTTCTTCCCGGCTCAACTTCACTCCCGATTTTCTCCACCTCCGCCACTGCAGCTGCACAGGGAGATGGGGTATAATGGGGGTTGGGGTCAGTTCATCGCACATTGTCTCTGCCACTCCTTCCTCCTCAGGGGGAGGACTCCTCATTCTTCTCCTCCTCCAGTGTGGCGTCTCTCCATGAACTCCCCAACATGAGTCCTTCCCACGGGCTGCAGTTCCTCATGAACTGCTCCAGCGTGGGTCCCTTCCACGGGCTGCAGTCCATCAGGCACAGACTGCTCCAGTGTGGATCCCCTGTGGGGTCACAAGTCCTGCCAGCAAACCTGCTCCAGCATGGACTCCTCTATCCATGGGGCCACAGGTCCTGCCAGGAGCCTGCTCCAGCGTGGGCTTCCCATGGGGTCACAGCCCCCTTCGGGCACCCACCTGCTCTGGCATGGGGTCCTCCATGGGCTGCAGGTGGAGATCTGCTCCACCGTGGACTTCCATGGGCTGCAGGGGGACAATCTGCCTCTCCATGGTCTTCCCCATGGCTGCAGGGGAATCTCTGCTCCCGGAGCATCTCCTCCTCTTCCTCCTTCTTCACTGACCTGGGGGCCTGTGTGGTTGTTCCTCTTGCATGTTCTCACTCCTCTCTCTGGATGCAGTTTCTGTGCTACAGCAACTTTTTTTCCCTTCTTAAATCTGCTATCACAGAGGCACTACCACTGCTGCTGATGGGCTTGGTCTTGGCTGGCAGTAGGTCCATCTTGGAGCTGGCTGGTATTGGCTTTGTCAGACATGGGGAAAGCTTACAGCAGCTCTCACAGAGCCACCTCTGTAGCATCCCTGCTACCAAAACCTTGCCATGCAAACCCAAGGCAAGGAAAAGGGGTCTTAGCTCAACTCCTTTGCCTCTTCTGATTTCAAACACGACTGCCTCTGGTTTGGTCAGGCACACAGATTTACTGCGGAGGACCAAGGCAATGCTCCAATGTGTGCAGCATGCATGTTGCATGTGCATATAGCTACACCATTTTTTTTGTTCCATCTTCCATATTATTTTGGATCTGGCTGGGAGTTGGGTGGAGAAGGCAGACGATCTATAAAGATAAGTGCTTGTGCATGGCTGTATATGCATATGCTAAACCTCTGATACGTTTTTCTCTAGGCAGAAAGAGCACATGGAAAAGAGAAGCCCAGGGCAGGAGGTGAGTGAGCAGTTCCTTTTCCACAGGATGAGTTGATCTCGCATGCCTACTATTTGTGAGCAGAATTTCAAGTGGAGGATCTGTGGGACTGATCGGACAATACATGGGAAAGGTACAAGTGTATAAGCTGGACATCCATCAAAATGCTTGAGGTATTTCCAGAATGCAGGGAAGAGCACAGCACAAGCTGTGCGTCCTACTGTGTGGGCCTGATCCTACCTCCTTAGGCCTTTTGTAACTGGTAATGCAACAAAAAAGCAGTGGTGAAAGTTGCCAGATCAGCCCCATCTGCTGATGCCTTAAAATACACTTATGTGGAAACACCTGGCAAGGATGTGTTTGGAGCTACCTGGGGTAGGAAAGAGAAGAAGGTGCTTGTTGAGGATTTGGCTGCCAAAGTGCCAATAGCAGATGTTTATGACTTTGGTTTATGTGTTTCCTTACCCATGGCTTTTTCTGGTCCCTAGGAAGCTACTTTGCCAGAGATGCCAGCTATTCTCATGAGTACTGGCCATCCAGCACAGACCACCACAGCATGTTCATAGCTCAAGTCCTTGTTGGAGAATTTGTTCGTGGAAACCAAATCGACCTTCGCCCTCCAACCAGACCTGGGATTTCAAACAGACTTTTGGACAGCTGTGTAGATATTAGAAAAAAATCCTCCCATCTTTGTCATCTTTGAGAAGCACCAAATTTGCCTGGCCTATATCTTGGAGTATACACATTCACCCCAATAAAGACGATGTCAGAGGTAACAATATCTTGTCTGGACAATAACACTTTAAGGTTTAACTTTTTTGAAATCTGTGCTGCATGTAAAAACTTTATATCTGACATTCAGCTATATTGCAGCTCTGTTTCAGTTCTAGGAGTGAAACTACAAGTATGGTAAATTATAGAATGGCTGGGACCTCTATGAGAGTTGTTTTCCTCCTAAACAGACTGGTGGCAGTTAAATTGTAATAAATAATATAACCATGACAATGTGATGATGATTTGGATGCAAGTGCAATGTAGATTTAAATGTGCGTTATGATTAATTTATAAAACTAATTGCTTCCATGTAGAATATGGTACATAAGTAGATGTTGTTTAGGACATACTTGAGGAAATGAATACAGAAAATGGGGAAAATGGAGTATAAAAAGCATGTTTGAGGGGGTGACTCTTTAGAGTTGTTTTTCCATGGAGTGAAGATCATCAGCATCTTGTCAGTAGACAATGGGCTCTGAGCTGTTTTTGTCCTGTGGTTTGGCTGCTTTGAGTTTTTTGGCAAGAAAAGGCTTTTAGATCATATCCTAAAGGACTGTTACATCATGTTCCCTAATTTCCCTGCTGGTCCCATTTGGTTATCTTGCAATAAGAGTCAGAAGGGCTCCACTTCAGATGGAAAAAAAAAGTATTCCTGGATAACAAAGCAGCAAATGACTCATTGGTTTTCCTCAGTCTGCCTTGACCATTGATTTTGTGCTGAAGCTGGAGTAGGAGACACAGTGGACAGCTAGCGAAGGGACCTGTTTTCACATAACCCCTCTGAGAGAATGGGTATATGCCACAGGCTATACTGAAGTCCAGTCATACCACAAATCAAAACAACAGTAATTTCCTGCTCTTCTAGAAAGAGCCAAGTTGTTATTTTGAGCTGTCTTTGCCCTCCTGGACTGCAGGCTGGGCTGGCATCTCACTTTAAGGGGATTACACAACCTCCATCCCAAAACTTGAAGGACGAGTGTGAAACATTCCTTGGATTCACATCAGGATACTGTAGTGGATTTCTACTGGGTGTTGCCACACAGGTGTGCAGCAGCCTGCTGTGCACTTGGTGCTCCCATGCTGAGAGCAGCTCCGGCACATTTGGATGGTAAACTGGAGCTGGGGGGGAGCAGAGTGGGGTGCCATTGCAGGCAGCTGTTGCTCAGTTTTTGCTCTTGGTTGAGGGAAGAGCAAACTCTCCTGTGCTTGCCTGAGGATCGGTCTTGTCCTTGGACGAGCTGGAAGCAGCTCCCTTGAGCTCTGCCCTGGTGCCAGCCCTTACACTCAGCCATCCGCTGTGAGCAGCCCTGGCTCCTGCGGGTCTAGGAGTGGTTCAGCAGGCCCATAAAGAGGCTGAGGGTGCAGGGCACTATGACTGCTTTGAGTCATCTCCTCTTCATGGGGGATGTTGTCTCCTACCCCTGCCCAGAGCTGAGTTTGTGGTCATAATGTTGGAAACACCTGAGTGCTGATGGCCCCATCCCAGCTGTCTCCTGGGAAACACCATGAGAAGGAGTCCTGCAGCCTCTGTCAGTGGGAAACCACAGGGGTGTAGGAAACCAATGCTATAAAACATCCTGGGAGCCCCATAACTAATGATGGGGATGTGGTTTGCTTTGCTCCCTGATCACATCACTGTCAGCATTTTTCACCCTATTGTTCTGCATCAAGTCTGCCTGTCCCACTGTCCTTGCCCTATCCCCACTGGGTGACTCCCTGTCCCAGAGCAGAGCTTCCCTGTATTTAGGTTGAGAGACGCAGGGATATCGCAGCTCCTGAAGTTAGGTCCCCATTGCGCCATGACATTAACAGCGAGGAAGTCCACGGTGAGCTGAATAAAGGCGCACGGCAGTGTCTCGCCGGGGCTGCAGAGCCGGTGTTTGCAGCACTGAGCGGTGAGAGGTAAAGGAGCTTTGTGGGGGGTGGCCGTGCTTTCCCACCCTGCAGACTGCAGTCGGTGGTGACTATTTTGCATTGCCTTGCTGGTGCCTGGCACTTCCCTGGGTGATTGAGAAGTGTCCCAGCCGTGTGTGCTCCGACTGGGACGGGTAGGGGATTGTTCTGTCATCTCAACTTTCAGCTCAGGTCTGTAGGAAATCCCTTAAGTAAACTAGCCCCTGGACTAGCTGTTGCATTTGGTTCATTTTCACCTTCTTATCTTTCTGTGGGGAGTTGGGGGATTTGATCAGAAACTGAAGGTTTTTCTTAAGCAAACTAGTGAGCTCATCAGGAGCTTTGTGGACCTAGTGGATGAGGATCTCATTAACCATGGTTAAGCACAGGGCTTTCAATGAAAGCAGGAGGTAAAGGATACATTGGAAGGGATGATATTTACTAGACAACACTTCCAGTTAGTGATAAGACTGTTCTTTAACTCTCTCTCTCTCTCTCCAATAATCAGCATACCAAATCCAGGTCTGTTCTTGCTTCCCTAAACCACCTGTCCTGCTAGGTGTTGTTGGGATTTGCGGGGATGTAGGTGTGTTTTCATTGCAGGTTTATCAGATCTCATATTCCTACCCCTGAAATGTTCCTGTCTGAGTAGTGCGCATTTCGCCTCTGCATAACAATCTGAGGACCCGATTTTACTACATCATTAGTTTCCAATTCAGGGCTGGAGGTGCACATGTGTGGGTGTCTGAGTTGGACTCTTGCCATTACTGGGTACAAGTATTTCCTCTACAATGCAGAACACCCCTAAAGATTTAAAATGAACTACTTCCTGTGACTGACCGCACACATACACAGGAGTCTGCCGCTATGCTTTTTATGGAAGCCACATTTCAGATTCCAAGTTTAACAAAAACACCCTGCTTTGACAGGCTTGTAACAGCAAACACTGTTAGTTAAATCACATACAGGCAAACAGCTCATTTCCTTCCTGCTCTGCTGTTAAACCTTGTAACTCAAAATCCAGCCATCTCATTTCACGTTTTTTTTTAAAGGTGAAGAGGGAGATGACTATACTTGAATTTCACAAAATGTTATTGCTTAGAGCATTTTGTATTTCTGAATGCTCAAAGACTTTTTTGCTAACAAAGTGCTGGAGAACAGAATGTAATACCTTGCTGTTCACTGTCCATCTTCCTAAGTCTCTGGCAAGCTTTCACGTGTCGGGTACCACACCGTTAGAGCACGCTGTCCTTTCGCATGGTGAAGTTCCAAAGGAAAAGCATGCCAGAGCACTATTATAAATTTACTATTATATATT
The DNA here is from genome assembly GCA_026212715.1 of Elanus axillaris. Lineage (NCBI taxonomy): Eukaryota > Metazoa > Chordata > Aves > Accipitriformes > Accipitridae > Elanus > Elanus axillaris. The sequence continues at coordinate 20,939,768 of JANZLQ010000025.1, forward strand.
GATTCAATTATTGTGTGGTAAAGGGAAACAGTGACTTCTGTCCATTGAGGTGCAGGAGGAAATGAAGGAGATGGACTTTGACCAGTACTGGGGAATACCTACTGGCCATAGATGGCACAGCTGGCTACAGCGTATTTACTGGAAGAGGATTTGGTGTCTGCCAAGTAGATAAGCTATTGTCTACCCACCTGGAAAGCCCCATGTGGTTTAAACTGATTACTTATTTACCCAACCCACAAATAAACTCACTGTGTCCCTATAGATAGCGAGATGAGTGATAAATGCAGCTTTTTTCAATGCATGGGATTTATAACGCTCATGGGAAATAATGGCTTTTGGTTCCTGCAGATCTAGATAAGGTTCATAGAAAATGTTCCAGTTTAGCATTGGTAATGGTAGGGTGTTCTGGCAGTAGGAAGCAATGGCTAATTAGTACTGAATGAGAAGATGGCTGCAGAAAGGCTGCTGGCAGTCACGTCGTTCTCGTGTACGTCAGTGCTCTCTCTGCTTGGACCAAGCTTTCCCATTTCTGTATTAACTCTTGGGATGAGTCTGTCCAAGGGGTTTCTTTCTTGCACAAAACTTTGCCCAGTGAGGCTTCTAATACAACTACAGAACAAACAGTAATTGTAATAATAATTTTTTTTTCCTTGGAAATCAGCTTATTTCAGTGAGTGGGATAGGCAGATTTTCCCTGTAAGTGAAAAGTGTTTAAAGGAAATACTGTTGAGAGGTATGCTAAGAGCTGGCTACTACATCAATGTGGAGGACAGGATGATAGCTTTTCCCTGGAAAAGGATCAGATCCCTGTGGGGATTACTCATAGATGTCATATGGAAAGGGAGGACAGGAACATTTAAGGAAGGGTGAAACCAAGAGTACGTTTGGGTTTTGAGTTAGAAGCTTCATCAGGATCTGAGCCTGAGGGCAATGCTAGGACTGCAGCTCTGGTCAAGTACTCATCCAGAAAGCCAAATCATACTAAGGCAGGCAATATCCCTTGGGGTCGCAGAGTGCTTACTGCAGGAAATGCAGCTGAGTTTTTTTCCCTAATCAGTGACTTAGAGAACAAAATTCTTGTCTGTGCTCTTCCCCCAGCCTTACAGGGTTGCATTACTTTCTGCAGAGTGGTACAGGTCCGATAGGTGGGATGCCAGTCTACCCCATCTGCAGGCGTTTGATTGCTTGAAAATGAAGGAAAGATTGCTTCACAGCTGAGTATTAAGCACTGGTTCTGGTTTTAAAACTGTTTCTGGAGCAGTAGAAAGCTTGATTACAGTTGCACCCCTTTGTTCATTGCTATTTATGTCCTGTGTTTGGCCTCAAGACAGCAGAAATCAGTGCCCACCCAGAGATATGGGCACCCACTGCCTTCCTGTCAGGTTACACACCCGGAGCTCAGATCACCCCTTTTGCCTCAAATACTGCTGGTGATGGCTTAAGCTACAAACCCCAAGGCTTTCAGCCTACTTCTGGCCATGAGAAGAATCTACCCAGGTCCACAGACCATCACAGGCCTCTGTAAATCAGAAGAGTTCTAACTGTCTTTTGCAAGATGGTACACAAAGCATTAACCTTTAATGTAGACAACTGCCAGATCATTTAGGACCTTCAAATCCAACGTCCACTCAATGTCACAGCTAGAAGATCTATTGATGTAATGACCAGGAAAGACCTCTGTTCATACCTAAACACCAGCTCCCAAGTTTACTCAGTCCCAGCAACAGAAATGCTGCACATTCAAATCCTCAGGTGAGAAAAACGTGACTGAGGAACAGTCAGTTGACAGCCAAAAGCAAAGGCTGCCTACATGCCATGGTCAAACCCCAGTGAAGAGGAACTTCTTCACAGGGGGAAGCCAGGCTGGATCCCCAAGACTGTGGCCACAGATGAACCCCCCCGGTCAGAGACAGGTAGCCGTAAATGCCACCATATTCCTCTGGCTGGTGGCAGGACGATGTGGGCCAGGGTGCCAGGGAGCAAGAAACCAGGGGCCACAGGTCGCTCAGGAAGGGAGGACTTTGTGCGCAGCTGACTATTCATCGATGATGTTCCTGCAGTTGGCTCTGCAGCCACGGCACTGTGAGGAGGAGCTGGGTGACCACAGGGCTTGAGCTGGGCACGTGCATAGGGAGACATCGATAATATCCTTGAACCTGCTCTCTGGGCTTTCTCTGAGAAAAGCAGTAGTGCTTGGAGCTGGCTATATGCTCCTTCCAGGGTGAGGGGTAAATTCGTGGCTACTAAAATGGCCAAGGAGAGGTCAGATGCTGCGCCCAGGAGCAGAGGCTGGTCAGTTAGCATGGCAAACTTCCTGCAGCACCCAGGCTTTACTTTACTGGGTAAGTAAAGGATGTTGTGAAATGTATGGACAACCCAACCAAAACTGGCTCACGGTCTTATTAAATAGGTAAAAAATGGCAGAAGACCCGATTTTGAGGATTAAACAAATGTTTCTTTTAGGGAAAAGCCTCTGGGAGAGCAGTTGCTAGCATGTCCTGATCAACAGGCCATCTGCAGAGCCAGAGCTGGCATTGTACTGCAGGTCTCATTGTGGTGTCATTTCTCTGGCACCAAATATATCTTGGGAGCTCAAAAAATACCTTAAAACAGTTAACATTCCCTTTGAAATCCTTTGGGGAAAAAAAAGAATAGGTACTTAATGAACCAGAAAACAAGGCAGAAAGAGAAGGAAAACCATGGATTTCAGAATTCACTTTTCACTCCAAATTGTCTTAATTCCTTTTTGTAAAATACACCTCAGCCCCAAAGCCACAGAATCAGCAATTTTCCAGTCATCTGCTATAGTGAGGCGGCAGCCAGAGCAAGGTTAAGGTAATTTAATATTATCCCTTTCTAATTTCACAATTCATTATCAAATACTCTGTTGTTGAAAACAGAATTACAGCTCCAGTCCATCTTTTTCTCTCAGAGGGAGTTAACTGTTCAGGGTGATATTAAGCTCCACTGATTGGGTTTTGTACTTTACATCAAAACACAATTCAAATCCATGAACATTATACAGGAAGGAGCAACAGTAAAGCCCCTCAACACTATGCCCTCTCAAAATTGCCAGCAGGTTAGAAAGCTGACTCAGGTGAAATTGTTAAAGCCTTTGTCAGGATGCCATCTGCATGAACAGTAGCAGTTGTGCTATCTTGTGTGCATTACTCAACTTCTCATATGCCAGTAGTAAAATGTAGATGTTGAGACAGCCACTGCTGATACCACCAGTGTGGAAGGTTCTTTGAAGATAAAGGTTGGATCTGCAAGATTTAAATTTACAGCAGCAAATCTTAGATTTTCAACAATCCTTCCTAGTTCTCAGGAAACCAGAAATCAAGTTTTTTAAAGCCTAAATTGAACAGAAAAAAAAGTTTTCATGAATCAGCCGGAAGCATTTATTTACACTGCGCCTTGACACTTGGTATTTACATCTGGTCCCCTTCAAAGAAGCTACCTGAATGTGAACTGGACTCTGAGGACTGAGGTTCATCAAGCACATTTATTAATATATCATTGTGGTTGTTTCTACTGTTGTTCAGATTGGTTCATTCTTCAGAAATCCTTGAATATTCCCTGGAGCAGATGCCGGGATTCAATTTACCATTGCACAGGAATGAGTACAGGGTCTATATAAATCTCAGATCCCTTTCATATACCTGGGATCTAATAATGCTTATTTTGCTTTGGTACATACATTTAATTTTCTTTCTTCTCCCATTGGTTCTAGTAAGCCTCTCTGTCCTTAGTGTCAATTTCCTCTGTACCTTGTTTCTTTCTTGTATAGGTTAAAAATGTGTCTGCTTTACACATCTTTTACTACATCATGGTTGTTACCAGAAGGAAAGGGAAGGATATTTAAACACACGCTAATTTTTTTTTAATTGCATTTAAACATATTGCAAAAATACTGCAAATTATTAAATTAACTGTGAATTAATTCTAAGCAAATTTTATTTGCATAAATTCTGAAACTACTTTTGTTTCATAGTAGTATACAGAAGCATGTGGAACTCTTTAACCCTGACAGGACAAAATATGTTCTAGCTGAAGAAATCAATCACTCGATATTCCCCCCCCCCCCCATTCTTGTAACAAAGAGTTTAACAACATGCAAACCTTAACAAATCAAAACCACAAACACCTGTCCTTAAATAGCAGCAATTCCATCTGTCAATAAAATTGTTTCTATTCCCTCACATTGGGACTTGAGTTCAGAACGTACAGGCTGGACGAGCAGATGACAGCACACAGAAAGACTCCCATTTATTGAGACTGGGGATTACCATCTGGTTTTCTGCTCCTGCTACAAACTGACTCCTAATAATAGCAGAGGGGGTGTGCACCCTCAAAACACAGAAACAACACAATGTCCTTTCTCCAGCTGAGCAGGTCTTCTTTTTTTTCTTTCTTTTTTTTTTAAATAGTGTTTTAAAGTACTTGATTCCTTTTAGGAGGATGCAAGTTCTTTGTCTAATTACTTGCTCTTATTTTGCAAAGTTGAGTGAGACTAAGTCCTGTGGCTTAGGTCACACTCAGCTGGTTCTTATTTACTAATGCTCCTGGCAAACAAATCAGTGAGTGCCCCCTTACTGAATGAATTAACAAGGATTCCCAGTTCACTATACATTTATTGAGCTAATGGCTATGTTTGCTTTGGGTTTCTTATTGTGGGCAAAGCTCCCAAAAGTGATACTGCTGATCTGAATTCTTTAGTGTGCTATTGCAATGATGCTCTGGCCACTTCACCTACCGTTTGTTTCAGCTGCTTAGCAACAGTGACAATGGTCCATCAGGTAGTTGGTAACTCTGAATGGTCCTGAAAACTCACTAGTCGTGCTTGATGGCCACACCAGATGCACTTTAGTACCTGCTGGTGTTTCTAGTTGCAATGTCCTTTAAAAATCAAGAGATTATCTTTGTGTCTCAAAAAGTCTAACCTGTAGTATACCTAGTGTATCTTCCAGGGGTGTGTTTTGGATTTTAGCATCTCAGCACAGCACCGTTCCTTTCCTTTAGCTCCTTTCTGATCTTTAAAATCAGATACTTTCTTACCTTTGTCCCCCCTTCCATCTCACCATGTTTTTAATTTCTCTATTTCATGACCATTAAAAATATCAGTTTTACTAGACTGATTCTAAAATTGTGCATCCAATGTTAGGCACTCTTCTTCCTGAATAGCTTTAAACTTGTATATAGATAGGCTCACATATGGTGTGAATGTGAGTACATATTAACACAAACTTTTCTTTTATTCAAATGAAACCTGAGCATTTTCAATTTCCAGTTTCATTAGTGAAAAGTGCATTTACTGATAAGGTGTTAGGATTTTACATTTCTGGGTGAATGAAGTACACGAGAGAGTACACGAGAACTTGGGATAAATTTTAGAGATAAGGGGATAAGACCAAACACATAAGGTGACTTATTTCCTTTAAAACCTAGAAGTGATAGCTCAATATCCTAACATGCATAAGGGGACTGTGACATTTACTTAGCCTGGTTTTGGAAACAGAAAGTTTCTGCTTACAGCCTGGGATCGTCAAAGGCATATTTTCTACCCAAGGACCTCCCTTTGTTCCTTCATCTTTCCCAGAGAATGGCGAGAGAAGAAATTTGCATTTGTAACTGTAGAACAGCTCTCACGATGCAGCCACATCAGCTAATTTTCTTGGTCAGAGGCTGAGCTTGATCCATTGCTATTTTCACAGCAAAGCAGGAACTCTGTTTGCTGCCATCCCTGTCCATAGCAGTCTGGTGGTAGCAACAGGTTTCTGGAGAAAACTCAGTGGTGCAAGCAAGGCTGCCCAGGTGAAACCAAGGCTGCTCACCTGTGAAGATGTGAGGCTGCGTGGCAGATGGACCCTGATTCTCCTGCCTGCCAGCGAATGCAATGGCCACTTGAAGGGAGGTCTCTGGGCCAGACTTTATTCTGGAAAATAAACAAAAAAGACTGAGCTGCTGTCGAACAATGCTCTGCCTTGCTTTAAGCACATTTAAGCACTGCAAGAGTCAGTTGTACATTAACACCTAACCAGATCCCGCTCTTAGGAAACATGCCCCAGGTGCTTTCTGCTGGAGCGTGGTGCTGTTCTCACTGCCTGCAGGGAAGCAACCCCTGGGGCTTGGGACCTATTTTAATGAAATAGCTGAGGAGGGCTATACGATGACATTGTTGTATGGTCCGTACCCCTCGTATATGCATCAGCAGACAGAAAACACCCCCCCCCACCCCCCAGTCCTTTCTTCTGTGCAAATTCCCAGTTGCCTCCCCAGCCTCTCTGCAGCCATGGGTTTGCATCCTCTTGGAAGCAGAAGAGAGTATACCAAGTTGTCCTGCTGCAGCGTGTCTCACAGAAGAAGAATAAGGCAAACCAGACAACAATAATTGCAAAATAGCCCTACTCTGAAATCAGGCAAACTGCCAGAGAGCTCTTATGCAAAAAAAAAAAAAAAAAAAGTTGGAAATTCAGCTGTCCTGCATAAACAGCTTCCTTTCACAGAGTCCAGTGCATACAGGCACACAAGCATATACATGCCAGTCTTCCTCAGCAGGTTTTAGAAATCAACTGCATGCCACCCCTCCAGCGTTAGCATCATCGTTATCATGGTCTCTGGCACCAACACCTAACAGTGCAAGCTTGAAATTTGGCACTTTGGAAGATCTGTTTGGTTTGGACCATTAATTCACCTTCCCAGGTTCCATCCTCCCATGCAGGAGGAAAGGAACTGTTATCAGAAAGTGGTGCCTGCTGGAGCACAGGGTGCCCTCTGGGCAGCAAGACCTCAGATCCACCAAACATCCCCACACCCTCAGAACAGAAAACTCAATGTTCTGTATTCTTATGGCTTGGAACAAGCAAATATTTCATCACAAGCTGTACATTTCTAAACTGATCTGTCTTGCACAACATCACTATGCATTTAGGCAGTTCACTCTAATTATCACTTTATAACATTTTGCATCTGCTTCTGTTAAGGCACTGAAGTTGCTAGTATGTTTTCTTGAGTTGTTTTATTTTTAAACAAATTGTTTCATTGTCTGGCTGTCAACAGCTGCACTCTGCATTTTACGCATGTTATGTACACTCGTTTGCTGCAGTGTGTCTGATACTGCTGCTCAGCTTCAGACCTGAACCCAGAGAAATCTTTTGACAGGTTATCGATTAGGCTTGCAGGTCATCTGCAATTTCAGGGTTTTTTTTTTTCCTCAGACTCCTGGAATTTGTTCTTGAATAACAAATAATAGAATTTAAGCCCTCACAAAAGCATGGCAACTGTTAGGGGATCTTCTACAATGTTTTCTCAGTGTGCCCAAGAGCTCTCCAGCCTCAGCCAGAAGCAGGCTGGTACACCTGGGTGAGATGTTTGACGACTCAGAGTTAGCTGGTATCACCCACTCTATTATTCACCCCTGCAGCAGCAGATCCTGCCAGCTCCGGGTGCTGCTCCAGATAACCTTGTTATCATCTAACCTCAGCCACTGTTAGGCTTGGTAGTATCAGTAGCTCAAAGTAGGGAACATAAACAATGAGGTGGATCGGGGTTAAAAGTCACCAGAGAGGGACTGAAGTGCAGGGTTCGGTATTTGATCAATTTGGTCCTTGACACAGTGTGAAAACCTGAAAAACAAGTTTATTCTAGATTCCATCCCATTTGGAGTAGAATAATGAAAGACCAAAGAAAACACAGAAGTATGGTACTTTAAAAAATGGTATTCTTGTAAGTTTATTTTTATAATTCCAAATTAGACACATTTTCTATGAAATGTTTCAATAATTTTTAAAAATAAGACTGTTAGTATCCAATGGACAAACTGTTGTCTAATATAGCTATATGGCAGTATCTAGTGAAAACAGTCTGCTGCATAGTTTCTGATGCCAGTATTCATAGATAGTGTCCTAGTTTCTTTCTTTCTGTGTTTCATCAGTGCATTTTCTGAAGTGTGAATTTGTTACTTCTAGTGTTTTTTTCTCCCTAAATCATACTAATAATAATTTAAGGTGGCACTACACCGTGTTGTACATTGCCACAACCCTGGGCTGGAATCCATTAACAAAGATGTGCAGTGACTCAGGTACTAAATGGATCACGACGCTTATATGCTGTCATTCTTCTGTTGGTGTTTAACAACGTTCAAGACAGCAATGAATTAATTAGATATATGTCAATATTTGCTTGGTCCAGTCTTCCTGAAAAAATATCTATGCAGTATCAGTTTGGACAAAACTTAGAGATCTAAATATCTCAGGTGGAAAACCTGAAGTTTACATCTGAAACACTGAAGTTCTCTCACGTTGCTATGTGTGACAGTTTTACTGCTGACAATAACAGCAGCTGTTCGTCAGCAGCCAGCACTGTTACAATACCCTAAGCGGTAAGGCATAAGCAAACCACCAGTAATGTATACTGTATTTAATAATTTTCAGTCCTGAGCAGGACACAGGAACCTCAGTTTTAAGATTTAGATTTTGCTACCAGTATGATTTTGAGACTGGAAAACAAAAAAGGCATATGTTGTTGAATATAGCTGGGTTTCCATGTTTTTCATGACTACATGGGTGAGAAAGTGTGCCCTGTCCCCAGTGGGTGTTGTGTCAGGAAGGCTGAGACACTGTGTGTCTCTGGGGCAGCAAGGGTTAAGCCGTGTAGACTGCCACTCTGAACAAAGGCTTGATTCATATGTTTTCTTCCTTGAAGGGAGTGAGAGAAAGAAACATAAGTAAAATATAGCAAAAGCTGTTGTGAAACAAGCCCATTGCTGTTCTCTGAAAAACAAGTATGTGAAGATTCATTTTTAGAGGCGCACTGAAGCAGCAGGGGAACCGGTGGGTGGCCACAGCCACTCTTCCTCCAGGGGCTGTCACTGCCCTGCCAACGCCAAGGACTAAAATCGGCCGGCTTCTTAGAAGAGGACGTGGGGCTGACCGTGAGCCACAAAAAATGTCTGCTGTACAAAACCACAAGCTATTTCCCACTCCAAAGCAAAATCTTTAATAGTAGCTGTTCTTGCAGTAATTGGAAAAGTTATTCTGATTCCCTTTTTTTTCTGGAAAAAAATATCCCTAGTTGCAACTTAATGCTCTTGAAGAGCAGTTTGAAAATTAGTCCAGCTGATCTAGAAAAACTCAAAATCTGTTAGAATAAACCTTCTTCATTTATTGCTCAGCTGGAGTCAGAATAACATGACTATTACCGAGTGCTGATTAGTGAAAAATCAAATGAATTCAATTGTTCTTATTTATTGCACTCATAGATGTTTTTGGCGACTTCTATTCCAAAGGTTTCTCCCTCACCAGTGATACTAAGTGAAACACTTGGTCCTGTTAAGGCTGACATGAGGAACATTATAAACTCCTGTGACTAGACAAGAAGCACAGTGAGATATTATATCTGTAGTCACTGTGTGAATTAAATTATGGCTAACTCTTAGAAGACTTTGCCTACAGGCAGCAACAGCTCCACTGTCATCTGAAGTCTTAAATAGTCATAGAATCATTTAGGTTGGAAAGACCCTTAAGATCATCGAGGTCAACCATTGACCTAGCACTGCCAAGTCTGCTACTGAACCATGTCCCTAACACCACATCTACACGTCTTTCAAATACTTCCAGGGATGGTGACTCCACCACTTCCCTGGGCAGTCAGTTCCAGTGCTTGATAACCCTTTCAGTGAAGAAATATTTCCTTATACCCAATCTAAGCCTCCCCTGGTGCAACTTGAGGCCATTTCTTCCTGTCCTTTTGCTTGTTGCTTGGAGAAAAGACTGACACCCACCCTGCTACAACCCCCTTTCAGGCAGTTGAGAGAGCGATAAGGTCTCCCCTCAGCCTCCTTTTCTTCAGTTTAAACAACCCCAGTTCCCACAGCTGCTCCTCATAAGACTTGTGCTCTAGACCCTCCACCAGTGATCCACTGAAGCGGAAGAATAGGTGTGTCTATTATATAGCTCTGACAAATTATCGGTATTACCAGTAAGCTGTGGTAGCACCTCCACAGTCCCCTGGGAAGGTGAGGTCTCTGCTGTGTGAGGTCCAGGAGATGTGTGCACGAGCATCCCCACGCAAATCCACAGCAGAATCATGTCACTGCTGCAATGCAGCATGTTGGATGGTATTTGGCCAAATCATCCAGTCTCTCTGCCTTCCTGTTTTTGTGCATGATATGAATATGAAGTTGGGCTTTGGCACTTCTTTTGCCAATGTGAGTGAACTGAGGTGCCGGGGACCATGATGGAGCGCAGGAAGGATGGGGAGCATTGGCCTGATGTCAGTGCTCACTGGCGTTCAGACACTGCAGAAGAACCCCAAGCTTCAAAGTCTAGGGAGGCGAGTCTCCGCAGGCCGCAAAGGTGGCAGGTGAACAGGACAGAAGGTGTAACACAGCAGCCATGGTGTTTTCCAGCAGTATCTTCTGAGAAGCTGACAGTGGACACAGTCAAGGCTTGATTTGCACTAGTGCTCACTCCAGATGCGCACTCACCTTGAGAAGTCAGGTATGTGCACACAAACAGAAGCTACAGGAGTTACGCTGGCTTGGTGGATGACTTTTGTGCAAAGAGGAATCCTTCCTGTCAGCACATCTACGCTGATGGGGTCTGGGGGGTGTCTGCGATCTCAGACAGGTAGCTGTCTCTGAAAATGAACATTCATTTCATGGCCAGCTGAAACGTCAATTTTCAGCTGACAGTTAAAAAAGTGAAAAAGCAAATGCATCTATAGAAAACAACTGATAACATGTTTCTATAGTTCATAGCAGTGCTGACAAATTTTACCACAGACGAGTTTATTGATTTTGGCAGCACTCCTTGACCATCAAGATAGTTAATACAGAAATTTTTGGCATTGGTTTATTAAGGGGTGGTTATTTAATATTTTGACATTCAGTATTTAAAATAATGAGAAAAGCATGGGACTGCTCTTCTTGCAGCTGGAGAAATGGTATGGGATTGCAGTGTATTGCTCGTACCTGCCTACATGGTAGTTAATGCATGTATCTTAGCATACAGTTCTGGCAGTTTCTTGCAACTGCCCCAGAATGTGCTTCTAAATGAAAGTCAAAAAGCAATAATTACAATTTTCAAATAGTCCTAGCTGAGATCACACAAAATAATTTGGAACATACAGAGCTGTAGACTTTATGTTTTTTTTATATATACATATGCATGTGGATATGTATACATATATATGAGTGTGTATCATTGAAAGCTACTAAATGAAATCACACTTCATTAGGCTAAATTCTGTAAGAACACAGAGGAATACATGTCTTTATATTTTGCAAAAATGTATTTATGAGACTGCTACATCACAACTTTTAAAATTACTTTTATTCTGAAATTGCCAAAACCCATTAGCTTTAAATGAGACTTTTCAAAACAGGATTCAACTTTTTCAATCCAATTGCAACATGTTTTATTTGAATATGCACACTGAAACATAAAATGATGACAATAGTTTATTCCTGGAAGGTATTAAAAAGTTGATCCTTATGCATAAACTGAATTACGGATCTGGCAAAGGTGCATTACAAGCAAACAGATGCAGTACGAACACTTCATACTCCTCTAGCATGTACTGCCAAGGTCCTCTAATCATTTTAAATCAGTACAGACTGTTGCTGAGAGATAGCCTGCCTCTACTCCATTACATATACACAAAAATCAGATTAAAGTAATTGTTGAGAGTACAAAAGTGATTTCTTGAGAAAGTTAGCAAGGCAAGGCCAGAAGTGATAGTAGTGAAGACTGCATGAGCTGCAGCCCCAAGAACTGGCTGTTCAAATGCCAGAGCAACATGGAGAAACCGTAGGGAACTCAGCTGCCAAGAAGTCTAAAGGCATTTCAACAGCACATTTGTGAAGTGTAATTTTGCAAAGACTTATAAACTGACCAAATTGGACAGGTTTTCCTGGGATTAGCAATAGACATGGCCTTGCCATGAAAACTGCTGCTCTGCCAGACTTGATGTTCTGCTACAAAGCATAGTTTTCCTCATGGAATAAATGTTACAATGTTCCTTGGATATAAATGTTGTGAAATAACAACAATAACCACACGGAAGCAGCTCTCCAACATGGAAAATTTCGATATTTACAGAGAGCAAAGCTAGCTGTGGCAAAAATCAAGGTGTTAGAATAGGAGGGATGAGGCAACCCAGAAGCAGTGTTATGTCCTCCACCCACTGCATGGACATACAAGTGTGTATGTTTTGTTGCTACGCCAGCTACGGTTCAGCACTTAAAACTCACTGCCCACCTACAACTACGTGCTTCAAGCCAATAATGATAATTAAAGAAACCTAACGGAACGGTGTATCAGAGCAGGAGTTTTGTGGTTAATACTTCACTGAAAAAGCCGTCAAGAGATTATCACGAAAAAAAGAGAACTCTGTCTTTTTTCTTCCCTCCCCATCATCTCCTCCTCTGTAACCAAGCAATGAGCACTGCTGCTCTGGTCCCACACTGATCTCGGGCTGCTGAACTGTGTGAGCAGGACCTCAGCATGATATGGACATCATGGGAATAGTGAGCTGGGGAAGCCTGGGAGAAATGTGGGGAGCTATGTGTTTTCCCAGTCTTTGTTCCCTCTGGGGTTCAGTTCCCAGCCCATAAAGTGGGGTGACTGCTTTGACCCAGATAAATGCTGTGGGGGTAAATGCATTCAAGACTGGGAGGTACATCCATCTTGCAGTAATGAGGAACCACCAAAACCAGTGAGAATTGCCTGGACTGTCAAAGCCTCCTTGCCTTTGTAAAGTGACTGTGGCATGTAAATGAATGCTGACCTTGTTGCAGGACTAAAGGACTTGATCAGAAAAAAGGGACACCCTACACACATTGAATTTAAATAACATAATGGTCAGTTTGTGAAGAACAAGGTAAGTGACTTAATGCAACCTTTTACCTTTGGTCTGTATGAGGTTTAGCTAGGGTGCATGCAGATGCTGTCAGCAAATTAAGATGAATTGTGAAGTTCCTGAGCTGGGGAAGAGGCTCTACCTACTTTTTGTCCAATGTCTTTAGAGTCTTTCTCTCTAGGACATCCTCCACAAACCATGTCCAGAGTGCCAACTGCATGAAGAAGAAGCAGGACCCTTGGAAATCACATGCAGATGGACTGAGCCAATGAGGAAAAATGGGAGAGAAAGGATGGACAGCCTAGGTAGGTGATGGAGCATGTGCTCTACAAATCCAAACTGCCTTAAGCTAAAGAAAACAAAGCAAGCTGGGGAAAGTTACAATGGTTTAGATTTTCTAAATACAACATTTTTTTGTTTTATTTTGAAACAATTTTCCCTTAAGGAATGTTCTTTCATTTTAATTTGCAGAAGGCTGACAACTCATCCTATTAAAATTTTTTCCTTTTGCTGGAAATAATTTTTTTTTTTTGCTAATCCAAACCAATATTTTTCCCTCTCATATTCATCAACCACCTTTCAGTATAACTCCCTCACCATTTCAAGGCATGACCCAGCCCAGTACTTGATGGGTGTTTAGAATAAAATTTCTCCAACGGACAGATTTTCCCATAGTTGTTCTCTTATTATTTTTGCTAAATGACCTGATCTGATGGGACGTGGCAGTTTGTGTGCTTTGGGAACACAGCTTTCTCAGCTGCTCAGATGGCATGTAATGGAAATGGTGTCTAACTTGAGCCACTCAGTGCTGGAACACGGTGCTCGAAGGAGATGGGCAAGTCACTGAGATCCATACCCCTTTGCTAGCAAGCTGTAGATATTTAGTTTAAAAGTCTTGGTAGAACACGTACTCCAGGTAGCTCAAAAAGCTTCCCAAGGCCCTCAAGACAACCTGAAGGACTGTGGTAAAAGATCCAGCCCTGCAACTGTCTTGTGTTATTTGATGGGAACAGGAGAGAGTGAGGGCATCCTCACCCGGAGGACCGAGTCCCTGTGGGGCAGAGCAAGAGGCAGAGACTGTGAAAGGCAGCAAGGGAAGATTTGATTTAGACTTAGGTAAAACGCTTCTTACCAATGAGGACAATTCAGCTCTGCTACAGATTGCTGGGGAGTGAGGATCCCATTCAGGAAAGTTTTTAAGAATATCTGTCAAAATGGTACGGTTGTTTCATCCTGGGGTTGGAGAGCCTTCTGTGGTCCTGACAAGATTCTTTTCCATAATATTTCTATAGATCAAAAAACATCTGTTAGCTGTTCCATCTTCTACTACCATGATTTATCTACAGAAATCACTTCTGAAACAATTTTCAATCATTTCCTTTGAAACACCATTCCCTGACTGTTGTGCAAAGCACTCACAACCTCTGACTGTAGGAAAAAAATAGCAGCTGGAACATCACCTATCTAAGACCTCATCTACAGGCACAAGAAACCCTCAGAAGTTACAGGGACCCTGGGCATCTCCTGAAATGATGGCTTTCAAAGAGTTTAGCTGGATCATGACTTCACACCTCACCTTTCTAACCACACCAAACTGCTCTGGGGGCCACCTTACCCATTTCTAAAAGCACATCTGTCCCACCCATGCTCAAACCTATCCCACTGTCCACACACAGATTTTCCAAAAGCTTGCATTGATTAGCAGTTTTCATAAAGGTGGAAACTCTTTTGTGATGTCTGATCCAGGAGCCTCTGCTTTCTAACAGCCATAAGGTCAATGTGCAGGCACCCATGAGTGCCAAGGACACAGAAGCAGCTTCAAGAGGATGTAGCCCTGAGAGCCTTGCAGGGGTATTACAGTGTTTTGCTCTTCTGACACTGGTAAAATGAATCACTCTGGTAAAATTAGAGGTCCATTTGTGTGTATAGCTGGGAATAGGAATAGGAACTTGTAAATAAGACTGTATTTGTGTGTATAGCTGGGAATAGGAATAGGAACTTGTAAATAAGACTGTATGTGTTATGGCTAGCTGTCTTTTGTTCCATTTGATCACTTGAACAGACAAATGACTGCTTATTTTAGGCTGTTAAGAATGTTTGTTATACATAAGGATTCAGTGGCTTTCAGTTATGTTGTTGGTTTTTTTAACTTGCTAGAATTATACTGAGTATTAATTAAAATACCAGGACTCTGCTTAATAAGGAATGAAGATAGTACTAAGCATCCAGGCACTGGGTAAATGCACTGCTCTCTAAACTGTGCTAATATAAAGCTTCCTGATGCTAAAAGATAACACAAACTCATGGAAAAGAAATGTAGGTACAAAATGATAAACAGAATGGTAAATCTAAGTATAAGCACATACATAAAGAAATAAAATTTTATAACTTTATTATACATGTACTACCAAAGATGAAGTATCTCCAGAGGAGTTTTCCATTGGAGGAAAAAATTCTTCTGTGGACCTGTAACAAAATAACAGCAACCTCTACACCTTGTTTGGAAGAGGAAAGTTTTATTAAAATACTGAAGGCCAAGAAATTTTATTCCATGAATTACTAGAAATGCAGAAAACAACTAACTGTGGGCAAGTCCTGAGAACTGGCTCATCTCAGAGCTTGTTCAGAGAAATTATCTGAACTCATTTATTCACAGAAGGTTCACACTGAACACCACGCTCAGTAACTAGCAAAATACAGTTTTTAATGATAATCACTTATGGTATAGAAAAAGAAAAAAAATCAGTGAAAGAAAACAATCAGTTCACTTTGCACATAAATCTCTTTTGCATAGCACTCTGTCAAGAGCTTTCAACAAGGGGCTGCTTGGAGGGGGGGACTGATCTCAGCAGGAATGCGCTCTGGGAAATTAGACCAAAGTATAGTGTTCCCCAGATGGGTGGAAAGTCCCATCTTAATGTATCATAACAGTTACAAATAGGCAAGAGCAATTGCTTGTAGGATCCTGGGAGTGCTCTTTGGGTTTCCTGCTATAAACAGTAGGCAGTTAAAGACAAGCAAACTTTAACCCTCCCGATGAACTGAAGTGCTGAACTCGATTGCTCAGAAGGCTGCAAGAGTTCTCCAGCAGACACTGTCGTGATCTAAACTCACCACATAACCTGAAAGAGTTGCGGAAACAGGTTCAGGAGATCTCTTGAAAACTTGGGTTAAGGTAGTTCCCTCAAAAACATCAAGAGGAGCAAATATCTTAGGGTCAAAAAGGGATGAAAACCAAGGTCTTCTATGGCCTTGCTTAATGGTCTGCTTATTGTCTAGAGAACTGAGCTAGTTAAAGGGTGGTGGAAATTCCTTTTGTTCTTCTCATTGAGTTTCTGAAAGGTCAAATACTTACGCTCTGGATTTTCAGAAGGAAAACCTCCACGTTTTTTCTCCAGGAGAAAAGTAAATTGGAAATGGTAGCCTTCCTACAACAAAACCATTAGTGTTTAAATCATTCTGAAAGTAGACTGAGGCTAATATCACCTCTCTGAACTTTCTTCTGACACCTGTGCCCCTTGCAGGCTCTCCGAGGTCCTGCTGCCTGCCAGAGCCCCAGCCGCACCTTAGAGTCACAAGTGTTGTGGGACCAAACGCTGGTGTTGTAGTGGTTGGCACTGCACCATCCAAGGCTCTCACCCTGCAAATGAAGCCAGATTGTAGCAGATCTCCTTCCACCTACTGCTCTCCCACATTGGGTAGGATGACTCCCAAAATCTTATCTCAATGGCCCAATGCAGAGCATAGATTCAAGCCCCCTGGACCCACACGTAGGAGGAATTTGGAGTGTTAAATGTTTTTTTATCTCAAGCTTCTCTTTTTGCCTTTTTTTACCCGCCTGCTTTAATTTTCAAGATCTAAGGAAATTGCAAATGCAAAGACATCCAGAAGCAGGCAATGTACGAGAGGTGTGTGTATACCGTGCTACCCTTACAGGCATGATGGATTCACCCGCTGTCTCCTGGTGCTGTGGGGGCACGTCCAGGCCCCCGACCAGGCAGTGGGGCTGACGCAGCCCACCAGCACGAGCTGCCCCTTTATGCAGGCAGCAGCAAAGCTGTGCGCAGGTTGATTTCCTGCAAACCTGCCCGGTGAGACAGTTGATGACCAAAGCACCTTCACTGCTGTAGGCTTTGGCTTCCTTGACTCAGGAAATACGGGGAAGTCAAAGGGTTGGGAGTTATTTTACAATGATGCCTGGAAAGAGTGTGATTCATTTATTTATTCTTCTGTGAACACTCTAGCTAGATGAACTAGATGACTAAGGCAGATCTGCAGACTGATGACCCAGAAACAGTAAAGATAAATTTCATATGTCAGGTAAGAAAAAATAAGTTAGAAGCCATACACAGACTTATTTTCCCAGGCTCAGGGTGCATCTCACAGCCTGAGGCCCAGTCAACACCAAGAATATAGTACAGAAACTTGCTCAGGGTCTTTTTTTTCCTACCTCTTCCCCCTCTCAGGGTGTGGTAATTGAGATTAGCTGCACCTGTGACTTTTAAATTAGCACCACATAAGCTCACCATAGCTTCTAGATCCCTCAGATGTGAGGGTCAGGATGGCCTCGTTTTTTCTTGGTTCTAGCTCAAGCTACTGAGGTGGGGGCTGCCGGTTTTACTGCATCTTTTCCTTCCCTCAGGTAGGATATTTGCACTTGCAGGGGAGTGGAAAGAAAAAGGAAGAAAGTGTCAGGTGAAGTATGTCTGCTCTGGCAGCTTGGGCAGCTGAGCTCTTTCTGGGGAGGCAGGAACCTGCCTCCTCCTTGATCAGAGGATGGGTCTGCAAGGTAGGATGTTGCAGTGATTTCTGAGGAACTGAAAAAAGACTGGGTGAGCGTAGATGGAAATATGCTTCTTGGTTTTGCTTCAGGCCTGTTTATGAGAAACCGTTCTGTGAACTGCTTTAGTCAAGCTACAAATCAAGGTGGGTGTGAAACAACCTACTGCAGGCTAACTAGTTAAACTGTGGCTGATATCAACCTGGTGCTAAGCTAATGCAAGGGACCTAAGTGTTTTGTCTTATTTGTTAGACCCCAGTGGTGTTCCCTGGGGGAGGCTGTATCTGTGGTGCAAGAGTTGGTTTTAGGCTGTTGTGCCACTCTCAGCCTGTGGTTCCTTAGTGCCAATGAAGTGCTCTATGTATGGCTGTAGCAGATGAGGTGCTCTGGGTGCCTATGGAAGTTGATGTGCCTTATCCTAGCACCTCCCTGTGGAAATGTGTGGCAGAACTCTGCAGGGGGCAGGATTCCCAGCCTGTGTGTGTGTGTGCATGCACATGTGAGCCTGCAATCATAAATACTCAGCCTCGCGGCTGAAAACCTCCAAATATATGTGTTTTCTGGCCTTCCTCTTTTTTTAAAAAAGTTACTTTTTTAAAAAAAAGTGCTTTTGTTGAATGTGTCTTGAAAGTATCAAGCCCTGAGCACCGTGTGACCCTGGCACCAGACAAAACACTTCCGAGTCCTTGGTCATGTAATCCCATGTGCAGCATGCAGGGTGAGGTGGGAAAGTTCTCCTCTTCCCATTACGTTCCTACCCAGCTAGCTAGGCAGTATCTGACACAGAGGTATTACACACTGGCCACTATACAAGCCATTAGGTTCAAATCTGAACATCCTTGTTTGGCCCTTTAATGGCTGTAGACATGAATTCCTGAAAGTGGCCCTGCTTAGTTAAAAATTCTTATCTTGACCCATCTTACGCTCTTTGATTTCTTTGTGTATTTTCTCATTCTTGTACCATAATATAGGCTGTAAATGTAGAGGTTAATGCATCTCCCTTATTATATGATTCGCAAAAGCAGACTATTGTTTCTTCCCATACCATTCTAAACAGGCCAGTCTCCATAACCCATCAGCTTGCTTCCTTGGCTTCCCCACCACCATTTTTAACTTTTTGCAGTCTTGACTCTGCCAGAGGCTGTACTCTGTGGGGCACGTCAGGCCCTTATTCCACGCAAAGTTCACAATCCTTCACAGTTTCAAAATTACTGAAAGGTGTACAATGTTGTTTCCTTGTGCTTTCTCTCTCCTAATTAGTTCTAGTTTGTAATTCTCATGGTCTAGCACAGCGTATCCACATTTCCATCCTAAATGCCACAGGAAAGACATACTTCACACCCAATTCTTTTTTTAATGCTGAGTTTTACCAGAGCTGGGAAATAGCTTAGGTGAATGACCTTTCCCTGGAGGTGGGCCATGACAAGGCCTCTTGCTTCACTGATGGGAGGAAACCAGAAGAATGGGGACAAATTGTGGGGAGTGACAGCATGTGAAGGGTACTCTCGCTCAGCATCAAACTTGAATTAGTTGTTCAGACGTGTGGTAAAATGGAACTTGGGAGAGAGCAGAGAACCTGGTTGGGTGTGTTTAGCTGCAAAGAGGGTCAAAGGAATAAGGTTTGGAGGAGGCAAAGATAATCACACAAGGTCAATCACTAATTTCTGTGGAGTGTTGGAGAGATTGGGTGAGAGGGAGGTGCAAATCAGTGTCTTAATTCAGCTGGATCTCTAGTATCTCTGCGCAGCCTGCTGGGCTGTTTGGTTAAGTGATGCTCTCGCTATAGTAATAAATCCTAGAAATGCAGTGAAAATCATGTTTACACATATTGTGATAGAAGGGCTATTGACATCATCCTTTCCAACACAGAGAATCCTCTCTGATAATATAACTGTTGTTGCATCCAAAAGAAACACCAGAGAGAGTAACTTGCAGAGCGCAGGAATGAACGATAGCGCAAGGGGGAAGTTTTGATCCTTGTTTTGTGGGAGTGTTTTCTAGGCAGCAGTGACCAGAGAGAGGGCTGGACTGCAAATGCCCTCCTTCCCAAGAAAGTGCATTATGTTTCTCAGCTACCTAAATTTTCCCCCTTTCCCCATGATGAATTTCTCATGCAAAGTTGAAAAGTGGGGTGGATGGAGCCAGATCCCTTCCAGAAGTCTGTACAGTATGGTAACTGGATAAGGTGAGACATGTAGGTTTAAACCCCCATAAAGATTTGGACCTGTATTGCCACATCACTTCTCAGTGCCCTAACTGCTGAGGGAAGGGAGCCATAATGCCTCCCTCCTTCCAACTGTGTTCCCTGAGAGCACTTTTACTGCCTTAAACTCTCGCACACCCAGTAGACCAATTCTGTGAACACAGGGGCATGAGCCAAGTAACTTGGTGGTCTCAGGCCTGGAGAGGTAGGTTGCCAAGGGAATTCATGACTGCTGGTGTTCTTTAAATGCTATGCCTAGAAAAAAATGAGTAGAAATCCTAAATCATGTGGGTATTTCTAATATGTTACCTCTTACTTTCCTGCTTTGTTGTTTCTTCTGCTCTGTATTGGGAGGAGTGTACCTCACAGGGGACTAGAGAGGTGGTACTAGCTTGTTGAATGAGGGTGTGGATTTCTGATCCATGACTTTGAAGAACCTTTCTGGATGTTGGAGGTTCCTCAAGTACAGATCAATGTGGTCAATGAAATGTAAAGGCGATCTGCTTCCCATCCTATAGAAAAGCAATGCAGGATTGCAGTCCTGCCACTGTAGAAAAGCGGTGAGGAACTGTGCAAAGCATGCTGCCAAATAGCTGGTTTGGGCTGTTCTGGGCCACCTGGAGATGTCAATACTGAATATGTGGGCTGGTGGGGTCACCTAGCTGGGAAACCTCCCTGTTTCACACGTAAGAAGCTCTGGGTGTTGTCCTGTAGGTGGAAGCAAGACATGGCAAGAGGAACAAAGCAGTTTTCCTCTAAGAGATCCCAAAGACAAAATACTCTTTGCAAGCTTTCCCCAGGGTCTGCCCTGACCTGGGAGAACAACGTTAGTCAGGCTAATGGAGGGCATGGAAAATTTAGGATGAATTTCCTCACACTGAGGGTGTGGGGACTCTGTTTTGTGCATCTATACTGCCGTAAACCTTGAGTCAGCAGAGTCATTCCTGATTTGTATGTGCTGAAATGTTAGCAAGATCCTATCCAGTGTCCTCAGCACCCTGTGCTTGCATGGCCTTTTCCTTGTTACACATGAGGTTGCTCTGAGACGTGTTCTAGGTCATCATGAGCTCTCATTTAACTTGTAATTGAGTGCACATTAGTCCCAGTGCAGGATTTTGCCTTTGCTATGTTCAATGACCTTGGACTGATCTGAGGCCTCCATCCAGGTAGGTTTGCAGTCTACAGAACAAAAACTGAGCAGCTTCATCAAGTGGTGCCCCTCTGTGTGCATGTGTATGTGTTTACACACACATGCTTTGTCTTTCTTTCCAGCTCCTTCTCTCCCTCCTCTTTTTCCATTTGGTTCTGCTTTGCATTTTATTTGCAATGTGTTGTCTTGTTGTGAGTATTGCTCATGCATGTTGAGTTAAGGTTCCCTGAGGAGTCTGTCTGGCATTGAAAAATTAAAATTAACTTTTTTGTTTTTCACACTCTCAAAGCCCTTTATTATAAGCTAAGGCTTTTGCTCCAGGGTAGTAGGATGTTGGGAAGAGCTGAAATATGGCACTGCTGAGAATCAATTAGTATAAAAACTATGCTAGCACTCAACTGCGTGCTGATTATCCCACCCCCAAAGGCAAATGTGTTTGCAGTTTAGGTCACAAGTGAAATAAGCATGTTGAATCTCATTCTAACATGTCACTCTCTTACAGACTTCCTTTTCCACCTCAGTGCTTCCCTCTAGATGTGTCTCACTGAGAGCTGGCCAAAATATGTCTGGAAACAGCAGCTCCCTCCCTTCGTCTCCCCCAGAAAATAAGGGAATTGTCTTGCAAATACCAAACAGATTTATTTCAAAGTGTTTCAATTTGGTGGATGGCAACAAGGGGACTTTGGTGCTACTCACAGTGAGAAAGGTTGTATCTCATCTTAAAACTACAAATTGGACTTACTGTACATGAGGTATCTGAGTTTGTCCTCTTTGCAGAGGTCTGAGAGATGTCTTGCACATCCCAGGCATGTGATTTCTTTTCCTCTAAGAGTCCCTACAACACTGACTTTCCTTCCACACTTAAATGATTCACACACTAAATCGAAGAATCAACTCTGATTCTGGTTATGAGGTGATCTTAATTCATTAAGCAAAATAGCAGCCTCTCTGCTGTTGAATTCCTTTGCATGTCCGAAGGATATGGTAATGGTTAAAAATCCTGCCGGTCTGGAGGTGAACAGCTTCTGGGGTTTGCTGGATCGAGAAAGGAATGAAGCAAGGAAGTCTCATCAGGTGAGGACCCTGCTCTATGTAACAGAAGGCTTTGTCTTTTTGTGGCCTCCAATCCTCTCCTACTGTTGCAAAACTCACTTTCTGTCCTTGGTTGTCATTACACTTTGGTTAGGAGAAGAGAGAGATTGTTTTTACTGCACAGCACCCAGCTCTGTGTCACCTAGGCCTTAATGGCAGGCAAGGGATGAAAACAGTGGGAGTTACTGCCTTCCCTTCTCCTGTGTCCAGTTCTGTCTACCCCAAACTGTGTTCTAATTCCGGCTGATGGCTTGGTATGGTCACTCACCCTTTCCTCCACAGGGCACCTTATACACCCTTGTAAAACCTCTTGGTAGCTTTGTGGCACAAAAATATACGATGGAAATCCAAAAGGCCTTCTTTAACGTTAAGCTGTAAAATGTACATAGGGCCCATCACACGCTTTTACTATTTTTCCTATTCCTCTTGAGGGCACCTGCACAGCATCAGGGAAAACTGGATGCATGTTCCTTCTGAGAGTCCTATTCCAGATATTTAGTCTTGGGGAACATGAAGCTCTGCCTTCCCATGAGGAAACAAATTCAGTTAACCATGTAGTGCAGGGTCAGGGTGATGTCAGCATGTTGCATGATAACTGCTTGACAATGCTGCCTTGTTGCTTCAGCTATTAGAAGTGACCATGTATGTGCCCAAGGAAGGGCCCAGCTGCTGCAGGTCCAAAGCCTTGTGCTCTGCCCTGAGCTTGTGCAACAACAGGGAATGCCTCTTCCTCCGACAGCCAGGTAAACCTATGCTCTAACGTATAGCAGCTTTGCTGCTGTGGATGTAAGCATATCAACTGGTTTTCTGCTGGCCAGACCAGAGCAGCTCTTGGGCTGCAAAAAGAATCTAAAATGCCTCAACACTTGTCGTTCTTCTTGCCGTAAAATCACTTGTGCTTAGTTGAAGCAAACTTTGGTCTGGATTTCATTTTACTTTGCAGCTACAGGAAGAGCCACAAACTACTCAGGTTACTTACGGTAAAAGTGAGTAAATTTTCCTGGTACAAATTTAGGTCTATTCTTGTCATGTGCAATTGCTATCAGAGCAGGAGGTGCTGGAGCCCCCTCTGTCTGCGCCTGACCCCTTCCAGCTGGAGCAGGGCTGTATGTGGTGCTTGCAAGCAATGTGTTTCACACCAGGCAGTGACTTCAATAAGCCTCTGAAATTTGCTAGATGTGAGTAGATTCTACGTGGGGACGGGGTTTGTTTTTTTTCCTGTCTCTTTGTGCAGTTGCTGGTGGAATGCGTTTCCCAAGCCCCCATCTGCAGGCCTGTTTATTTTCCCTCCTCTAAACCTTTTCTTTGTAGGGCAAGATGGAGAACAATGGGGAGCAATGGTCTGAAACTGAGCAAAGCAGGGGAAAAACTAGGCTAGACGTCAGTAGCAGTTTCATAACCGATGGAAATGAGTATGGGAGCATTTGCCCTGGGAAGAAGCTAAATCTTTTTTTCATCAGATTCAAATGAGGTAACGCAGAGGAGGAGGAAGTTTCCATTAAAAGTGGGGGGGCACAGTGGGGAAAGGGATTTGCTGGCATGATTCGGGCTGGAGGAACTCTCACAATCTGTCCTGCCTGTTAACACAGTACAGATTGAAGACTTGATTATAGGGTATTTCCGGTTAGAGAGGCTTCAGCATATTGTCTTCCTTAGTCGCATGTACAAGGTCACCTGATTTATTAGAACCTCAGGTGCTGACTAAACCCTGGGGGGGATGTCTGGAAAGACCAGATGTCTATGAAGGGACTGGTGTGAGCATTTCAGATGAGCATTAGTTGACGTCTGCAGTGTAGAAAACAGAGCTTTGCCAAACCTAGCCTGTATGTTGGCCGTGGCCAGAGACTTGCACCTGGTCAAGCTACAGTGCAAAAATTTGTACAGTGCTACTGTTAAGCAGTTGAGCCCTGATAGCATTATTTAAGGCTTGTACTTATGGAGCAACTGGAATAACATGTTGGGTATGGTGGTAACTCTGATCCTCTCTGGCACTTGAATTTAAACTTGATTTCATTCAGGTTTTTGGCCAGGACCTCAGCTGTTTGCAAAGGGGCAAAGCAGGGCTGTGATAGTGGTTCTGACCACCCTTGGGAGCAGAGCTCCACCTGACCTTGGGATTGTCCTTAGATCTATACCAGCAGATTTCTAGTGTGTTGTCTTCTCCCTCGGCTATACCTCCCACGCTTTTTTTTATTTCCCTCTCTGGTCTAAGTGGGCAATAGAATAAACCAGGAATTGCCCTTGGGTAACCTCCAGTAAGCAGAGTGCTCCTCTGTTGACATAGCTTTATAAATGGGTTTATAAATGCTATGTGAAGACCACCTCTGGTGAAGGGGTCTGACTTGTCTAGTAATGCCCACTGAGATCATCCAGGGATGTGTTGGCATTAGACCCACTCGGGAGCCTTGCCTGCTACTCCTGTGAAATGGCCACCCCTGTACCTCTTTGCCTCAGCTCTGAGGAGCGCACCAACAGAAGTGTGTCCCTGAACCATACACTCTAGTGTTTTCCTGTTCCAGTCACTCCAGGGATAATAAATAGCAATGGTAATAAATAAAAGCAGATGCTATTGACTGAAGATTATGTATGAGCCATTTTCCAGTGGCAGTATGCATGTTTTTGTACATGAAATACTCTGTGTATTGTTTAGTTTCTTTTTCAAAACCTCTCTAGTGTACCCCCCCCTGTGGAAACTGGAGAACTGGAGTGCTTGGGCACAGGAGGGAGGGAAAGTACCCTGCTGCAGATGTAAGTATAAGCTGATGCACCTATAGGCTGCAAAAGTTCTTGAGCAAACAAGTGGTCTGAAAGAGAAATTAATGCTGAAGGAGTTAGTCTTCCTTACTCTGGTGTCTATGCTTCTGCCCCCAAGTTTCAGAGACCTGAGGACAGACTGAATGAAATGTCCATGTTCTGCCTGATTCAAACCCTTTCTTAGACCTGGCAGTGTTCTGCAGTCTCAAAGCACGGTAGAAAGTGACATTAAAAAAAATTCAACTTTCTCCTCCTTTAAAACTTAGCTTCCTAATTCAGTATTGTCTTGGTCAGGAGTTTATACAAAAGACTGAGAATTTTGAAGTGAACAGAAATTTTCTTGGGTGAGCATTAGTTTCTGGAGTAGGAAAGAAGTTTAAGGGATTTTTAGTCTCAAGAGATGAGGTTCTCATAGTGCTAACTCCAGGTTGCATATGCAATGCTATGCAATACCATCCTCATATAGCATCTCTAATACAGATGCAATACAGTCATACACTCTCCTGTGTTGCGCTGATGTTCTCAGCTGGGGTGGGTGAGGAGGATATGAACGGGCTTCTACTGCTTTAGGGCTTGACCTTGTTGCATGTGGAGCCATCTGGGGTGTACCTATGGAATGTGGCTCTTGTATGCAGCTGAAGAATACTCTGGTCAGAGTGAAACAGACTTCACTGCATAAAGCAGTCAATATCTCTATATCTATATCAATATACATATGCACATATATAATCTCAAATCCAATTAGTTCCCCACTCCTAACTTTGTTTCACAGCTCAAGTGAGAGAAAATGATAATGCTTCACATCTACTGAAGCAGACTTTGTTTTAAATTCAGTGAAGAATGTGAGTGAAAATGATTTGGCTTGAACTAGTAAGCCTGTTTTCAAGAGAAATCTTCAGTTTTATCAGCTGTCTATTTGAAGCTTCAGTGCTCAGGGTTAAAGCCTCCGAAGCCAAAACCAGAGATTCAACCAGTTAAATAGATTTGCTCTTCAGTAGCAATAAGAGACTGACAAGACAAGAGGAAGTAAATGTCATGTTTTTAATGTTGGTTTGAACAGTCTCCCTTGAAGTCAAAGCACCAAATGCTGGGTCTCTTTCAGCGAAGCCTAATGGCACCAAGTTAGGAACCTGCCCGGACACACCTTGTTTTCAGTATTCATCGCTGAAGGGATACTCTGGATGGTCACGCCACCTGTGGATAGGTCAGATTGAACAAGTGAGCTTCTTGGGAGAAGCAGGGTATCACATCACTGATGTAGTTGTCCTGTACCTAGTAAACCTCTTCCTTGCAATATGTAGGTGGCCTTCACGGAAGGGTCTTCTGCTTATTCAGAAGCTGTCTGTCCCAAATAATCTTCCCTGCAGATTTGGAGGCAAACCTGTGCATTTAAGGAGAGGACAGCGAAGGACCATTTTTCAGGCCTATAGACCACATACCTTAAGGACAGATGGGAAAAAACAACAAGTGTTTGGATGGCAGCTATTCTTGATATTTAACTAGGATTAGTAGAAGTGTTGTAGGGAAGGGGGATGGCTTCACTATGTGTGCATTGTAGAAGGGGAAGACTTCTTTGTTCAGATGTTAAGAAAGACCTTCAGAAATAAGGGCTATATCTGAAGGAGAGGTGGAGACACCAGACTGTACTACTTTGGCTTACACACTTAGAGCCGGCATGAACAGGTCTGGGGCTGGTATGGTGCTTTCTCCAAGTAGCTGCCATATCTAGACTAGGTCTGGCTGTTCTCTAGCTCAGCCTAGATGTAGATGCTCTGCCAGGTTAATAGCACCAGTGGCAGAGAATTTACGAAGAAGCTTTGGAGTGACCCAGTTCAGGGGAGAAAGGGATGTTCGTGGCTGCGTACTATCACAGGTAGAGACACCTCAGGCTTTATTTTAAAAACTGCATGCTCGGGGAAGATGCACAGTCCACGTTTATTATAAAAGGCAAGACGAAAATTTGCAGGGTCAGCTGCAGGTGGAAAAAATAACATCGTGTTTGCCCATTACTGACAGACTTGAGAGAGGTAGTTGTTTTTTTGTTGTGGCTTTTCTTGTTTGTTTGAGATAATGCTGAACCACAAGCCCTAGCTTGACAAACACTTTCCACTGGCAAAATCAAAACTTTCTGAAGAGCATTTTCAGGTGCGCCATGGCAGCTGGCTGCCTTGCCTTACAGCAGAGCACAACAAATACTGGCATTTATCCCAGCTGTGAATCGTTCCAGTTTGGGAAGGATACATTTCACAATATTGAAGTTAACTAACTGGAAGGCATCAAACATTTTAAATTGGTTGTGTCAAAACATTTCATTCCAATATTCAGCCAAGCTGAAGTGTTTGTGCATTAACAGATTGAGTTGGTTCAAAAAAACCAACAAGCCACAACACTTTGGCTTGCTTGGTTTCAGTATAATTTGACAGTGCCTGAGTTGCCAGTGTCATAATCTCTACTTTCCATCTATGGAGCATGCTTGCTAATCAGATCTCATACGTTCAAAATCCTGAGTCCTTTGAGTGAAAATAATTCGCTCAGAGGATTCAATGCAGCTTGGAATAACTGGTAAAGAAGAATACCCATAGCAGAGACTGGGAGCACAAGATAAGTCAAGCAGACAGATTAACATAAAACTTGCCCAGCACAATACTTCTAGAGTTCTCCGAGGGGAGAAGAAACCCTTTCAGACTGAGATTTCCTGAAGTACTTGTATTTTTACAAAATTTCTATTTTCTGCTCAGATGCTTAACTTGCTAACTCATTCCACTGACTGCAGCATCCTGTTTGTATGGGCTTACTCACACCATCAGAACAACAGGTTTGTACATGGTACCCCTGGTAGCTGATAACTGGAAGAGCCAGAGGAAAGCTGGATTTTTCTATTCCTGATGGCATTTATATTACAGCAGTCGAAGGTTTTGAGTGAAGATGACTAACCAGAAGTCTTTCTGCATGATGGTTTGACTCTTTCAAATGCATATTACTGGATGAAATAAGAAATCCCTTCTGGCTGGTAACTCATCTGTTGCAGTGTCGATTCCAGACACTGCCTACTATGTGTTCTTACACTGAGGGTATATGTTTAGCTGCTCCTTACATGGCAACATCATTTTTCTGAGAAGGCATTTTTCACAGTTGTGGTCAGACTGCATTTTCCCCAAACATGGTACTCCTGTGAAAAATAGAGCTGGCAATGTCTATCCTATGCATCTTCTTTTCCTTGTCCTCAGTGGCCTCCTCTGACCAAATGTAGACTAATAAAGCAAAGCATTTAGTATATTAGTTTTTGCATTAGTGGCTTAGAAAGTTCTTTTCCTGTGGGCATTTGCATTCTTTAACTTTGCTTCTGGAAAAGGCTCTTGCATTTGCACCAAGGTTATGTTTCACGTATATATTCACTAAAAATTTAAACGGTGTTATAGCTCAACATAGCTATGAAAAAAAACCAATTTTAAATACCAAAACACACATAAGAATCTGCTAGGCCATCTGTGAGAAGCCTTCCGGAACCAAGTGCTGCTAATTGATGGAAGGCTATTTTAAATTTTCAGAAACTAAAGCTTCAGAGTACCTGGCTGAGCTTAAATGTGAAAGATAAACTCTGCTATGATGCTTTTAACTTAGTTCATATTTCCTGTCATATTTATGCAGCACAGTAAGTGCTTTATTTGTTCCTTTGCAACATTTCCCTGATCTTTCGAGCAACAGTCAACATTTTAGAGTGCTATTGATGCTGCTATCCTGCTTTTCATTATTTTTAGTGCTTGAGCACACTACAGTTTGGCAAGAGACAGATAATCTGAGGTAACGAGAGAAATGCATGGAAGTAAATCTAGCATTTGGCTGCACACTGAGTGCCCTGAAAAAGGGAAAGCATAAAGTTTGGCCATAAACTGTAGGTGCTCTTGAGCTGAAGGAAAAACAAATGGCCTCGTTATCTGGAAGAGGAGTTGTTGGGTCAGTCTGAGTCTTCTGGGGTAGTGCAGCCTTCAGATGAAGCAAAACTACATTGGGCAGTAAGCTTTACATCACAAGCAGCAGGAGATCAAGCCTTGTTAGTTCTCAGAAGAGATAATTGGGAAGTGGTCTAACAGGCAAACAAGCTGCGTGGTTTTCTGCTTTCCATATAAGAAGGTACGACTCAACGTGACAGCATGAGAGGGAGATTGCTGAAGAAGACCATGTCAGAGGAAAGGCCAAAAGAAAGTTTCTGACCATTTGTGGTCACCAAGATGTAACAACCTTTATAAAGGAGTTGGGTAGGTAAATTCTGATGTTCTGACCAAAGTATTAAGAGAGAAGGAGCAGAGCTCTCCCTAAATTAGCCCTGTAGTTTCATGTAGCAGTGTTCTTAATTCTTAGACTTCCACATGGCAATTTAGGATAAGCTGCCTCTGGAAACACTAGGTTTACAATCCATAAGCCATTGTACTCAAGCAGCAACATGGCTTGCTGAGCACTGGAAATGAAGGTGAGAAGGAGGGGAAAGACAAGGAAGTGCTCCTATTTGACTTTCAGCTCCGATATCCACACTGCTAGACAGGGGCAGTGCTATACATTGTCAGTGGCTCAGACTGTCATTACAACATATAGCAGAAAGGGTTTAAGGAGATGGAGCAGGGATGGAATAGTCTGATACAGTCACTTTCTACTAGGTGGGCTTTGACATTTGAGCTGTAAGCAAGTATTACATGCTTATTTCTTGCAATGGGTCCAGGAGCATATTCAGGTTGCATTAAAGACCGCCCATATATAAGCCTTACCTTAAAATAAGGTGGTTTATACCAAAATTAATACTGAAAGGAAGCAATTTTTTTCTTTAAATATTCTGAAAAGACAGGAGTGTTCTGTGAGGATCTAGGATTTCTCCTGGACTTACATTAACAGTTCCACATAACGAACGTTTTTGTTCAGGGCTTCAATTTCTTTCATCTCTTTCTCAGTGAGGGAGAAGTCAAAGATCTAATGGAAGGAGATATTAGGAATAAGTTAGCATTTCTTGTCATAATCAACATTCGTATATTCCAGATTTCAGAAGTACAATCTCCCTTCCTCCCACAAATCGGTACTTGCTTGCATTTATAGGAAAGTTTTGAGGACGTGAGTAAGTGCAGTCACATTTGCTTATACTCTTTTGCAAGAAGAGAAAGGTAGTCTGGCAAGTACTGGGTGACCAGATTTGAAAACAATACATTGGCAGGGAAAGCGGGGAGCAGTGTGGGTACTGAGTGCTGCAAAGGACATGGGAACAAATTCTTCATCTTACTTGGGTGTGGTGGTCAAGCCAGACGCTTTCTGGTGGTGTGGTTATGAGCCTTTCTGGCACACTTCTATGCAGCAACCCTTCCCTAACAAAGCTGCCCCATACCTGAAGACTGGGCAGAACAAGTCAGCCATTCCTGAACACCTACAGCCAGCAACCTTGGGCTGCTGACCTACTGAACTACTTCATCTTGCTTGTAGTGCTCACTGCAGCAACAGGTGCTCTGGGATGCACCACCAGCTGGAAATTTAGCTATTCCAGAGGGTTAAAAACCACCAAAATTTTCCCTCTACTTTTTTCTATTATTGTCATATCATGGTACCATTAAATGATGGGGACAAAAAGCATCGGATGTGGCAAAGCTTGACATTGGTCAAGCCTTATGTCTGCAGAAAGAAATGGGAAAATCACCTTCTATAGGGGCTAAGCCAATGTAAGCGGATTCATCCATGCACCACTGGAGTACAAGTTTACCTGGAAATTCTCTCTGATGCGTTGTGGATTGAAGCTTTTTGGGATAACCACCACCCCTCGCTGGACGCTGAAACGCAAAGCAACCTGTGCAGCTGTCTTGTTGTACTTTTTGCCAATGGCGTTCAGCACAGGATCCTTCAGTAAAGGAGGGGAGGACACATTTACCCTGGAAGAAAATTGGAAAAAAAGAAAATAAAAAAACCCTCCTTATATTTAATGTCAAAACATAGAGGCATCTACCTGTTTGTGGACAGAATACTGTACAAGTATACAGTACTTTTTGACAAGTAGTGCGAAAGATAGGAGAAAAGCTTTGGAATTGAGGTTGATGGGCTGTCAAAGGCAACTTCCTATGTGATGTCCTAATGTTGACTTAGTTTCTACTTCCTCACCTAAGCATCAACATACCCAGTTACAGACACTTGCTTTCTGTTAGAGACCTAAGGTGACTTCATATACAGACACCTGGCATTTTTTGATGACAGCATTTAGCGCGAGTGTTGCAAGTTTACATTCACAACAGTAACACTTAGACACTGAAGTTCAAAACTACTGTGAAAAATGGGGACAAAGGTATTTTGCACAGACACCCAGCAGTAGAGAACTATTATTCTTTTCCTGGATATTATCCTTCTTTTAGAAAGTAACATGGGGACTTACCATGTTTCATCCCTTGAGGTTCCTAATGGGCTGTATCCAACAATTACAATGTCATGTTGTCT
The DNA here is from genome assembly GCA_026212715.1 of Elanus axillaris. Taxonomy (NCBI): domain Eukaryota; kingdom Metazoa; phylum Chordata; class Aves; order Accipitriformes; family Accipitridae; genus Elanus; species Elanus axillaris. The sequence continues at coordinate 20,971,064 of JANZLQ010000025.1, forward strand.
GCAAAATTCTAAGAGTTTGGGTTGGGTGAAATAGGGGTGGCATTCAACCTACAAGAATAACATAGAAAGAATGATTAATCCACCGGACTAGATGCAGAAGCAGATGGTGTCCCAATATTTGTGGGAGCTACAGACAAGGTGATGCTTTCAGGAATGGGATACATGTAATTTAAGGAACAGGGAAACTCAGTCTATGGTTACTGTTCTAACTGTACATTTCTGAGTGACGGATTTTTTTTAATTATTTTTTTTTTATTGGACAGCAGATCAACATCTGTGATTATAATTTGGCTGCAGGGAATTTTTGTTGGACCCCAGTGGAAAGGTGGCAATAAGTTGGGGGGATGGAGGTGAGGGAAGCTTGCTAGAGAAGTAGGCTGAGAGGTGAAGCATCTTATGTGGGTCAGATCTTTGTTTCTCTGCCTCTCGCATTCAGGATGATTGATCTTATGTTGGTTTTAGGGGGAGTGTTGGTATAAGCTGTCCCAGACAGAAAAGTGAGTGGGGGATATGTAAAAGGTGAGATGTCTCTATAATGGTTATGACCTTGTTACAAGCTCTGCCCTCCCACATTGCAAACACTGTTCCCTCACAGACAGGGATTTTCTGGCTGTGTTCTGTCTCTGGGAAAGGGATGTCTACAAGGTGACAGAGCAACCACTGTTTGCAGGCAGTCTGAAGCTAGCTGGCACATCTGTGCTTCCTGGCTAGCTGCCTTAAGCCGGGCTTAATCTTTTGCCTGGTTTTCCTCAACCCCAGGAAGCAGCAGCAGCAATGCTCACTGCAGTCTTAGGGGCGCGCCAGAAACAGCAATTGCATTTTGCACCCACTGAGCATGTTAACACCAGTGAAGCGTGCTGGAATTCCTTCCTCTCACAGGCTGCCTTTCGCTGCAGGCCAAAGACAGAAATGAAAGCTATGGCCAGCCACCCTGCCCTGCCCCGTGTCAATCCCAGCCCTCCTGGCCATGCACGGAGAGTGGGAAGTTGCTTCCGGTTGGTCTCTGGCCTCTTCTCTGATACTGCTAATGTGGATATTTGTTTGTGCCAGATGAGTCAGAAGACTTCTAGGAAATGCAGTGACCTGCCAAATGCCAGTGCCAAAGGTATTGGGCATTCAGGTGGGTCGCTGGCACTTACCCCCTTCTCTGAGCCCCGCTACTGTAATACAAGTCAGACATGGCTATCATCTTCATGGGCTTGTTCAGTTCAAGTCTGTTGCTTAATGGGGTCTCCTCCTTAATGTAGGTTTTTCTTTAACTCTTACTGATGCCTTACAGGAAAGGCCCGAGAGAGCAAGTAGAGGAAAGTTAGGAGTTACTTCTAATGTCTTTTAAACTTGGGAAATTTAGAGTGCCTCGGGATCCCTGATACTTAGGGCTATTTTGGTTTGGTGTTAGCTGAGGTAGACATGGCTTCATTGAGGACTAATTGGCTCTGGATGGTTTATCCTGGGAATTTTTTGGCCTTGAAGTAAGGTACATGGCAGAGATTTAAGATCTGCATTGACTCAGCATTCAACCCTGTTACGGAGCTTTGGCACAGAAGCACCAGTTTTATAGTCCTGGAGTAAGAACTGAGGAGAGCGATCGTTCCAGCACCTTCAAATATTTATCTTTAGCCTAGATAGGATGAATAATATTTTCAAGGTAGAAATGGAAGTGGGGCAGTATAGAGGGCAGCATCTGTGGCAAAGCATACGTCATCTTTCTGCACATGGTGGCTTAGGTTACGTGTTGCCTCTGCGGTCCCTCCAGGGGCAGTGGCACTGTGGCAGGCACTGCCCTCACCTTGCAGTCGTACCTGGTTGCTGACAGGTTTGTACTTAAGTCCTGGCTTGTTCAGGATCATCTCCAGCTGCCTGCGGTTGAAATTGGATACTCCAATAGACTTTGCCAAGCCTGCATCTTTACATGCTTCCATAGCCTGCAAAGAAAGCAAAGACCAGTGGAGTCCCACATGTTGAGTTGATTCCTTGGAGCATGTATTTAGAGATAGGTGGAAGATAGACTATTCTTGAGACTGCAGAAAAATCTTTGCTGCAGCAGAACCAATAGCTCTATTAGCATGAGGGCTGGTGCCATCCTGCTATTTTAAACTCCGTTCCCACGTAGACTCACTTTCCAGACCAAACCGTAAAATTTTATACCTTGTGTGAAAGTAGAATTTGTCTGGAAAGCAGAAAGATTAATCTGAGACATAGATAACTAAGTGCCAGACATCTGCTTTCAAAGAGTTTTGCTTACTTTGTTGCTGCTTTAGAACTGCCTCAAAGCTCGAGAAGGGAGAGTAAACAAAACAGATTGTTTTCCTGATAAGTCAATTTATTCCTTTTGTTTGTATGACAGTTTTTCATATGAAGTCTCTATCCAGTGATATCCCCTAAATATCTGGCAAGGCACATCACAAAACCAGCACAGAAAACTTCAATACAGTATAAAGTAGAAAAAAAAGGGGTGAGAGGGGAATTCTAGATATTCTGCACTTCAGACAAATCCTAATAGCTGAGAAAAGCCTTATGAATATATGCCCTGGTCTTCATTAGCTTCATCTGCTGGGTTGTTAAGGGGAAAGAGGGTCCTTTCCTACGGTCTTCCCCTTTGCTCCCAGAACTGCCCCCCCCAAATGATTCAGTGCCTGTTTGAGGCAGGGCAGAACCCACTGTGGAAATGGATGCCTCTCTTACTGGTTTTGTTATTCCTTTCTGCCTCATAGGAGCCGAAAGCAGGGAGGTAAGAGGCACCATATATTTGATGACCTCTAGTTGGCCTCATATGCTTTGTATCACTCAGTGACAAGTCAGCAAATATAGTCATCTGGAGCCATTTTTGCCTGCTAGCACCATACTGAGAGAGTGAAATTATCTGGATTGAATTTAGCCACTTCTATTTAGATTGATGCTATTATTTGCAGGCACTCACCACCACCTATTTTTCTCATGGTTTATTAGCTGAAGAGAGTGGCCTGCTGCAATATATCCTTTACAATAGGCACCAGCTTGAAGATAAAAACATAACAGTGTTCGGACTGCTGTTGCTTTCAGTGTTTGAGCGGCTAGCCTGTGAAATAGAGGACTGAACTGCATCAGCCAAAGATAAGGGTAACAAACAGCTAATGTGGAAGTCCCTTGTTCCCCCCGAGACCCAGCCTGGGTGGCTCAGCTGCCAGGGAAAGCCTAAGCCCACTCTGGGCTCTTTCCCACTCTGAACCTTCACTCAGAATTTCACCCATTCTCCATCTTTATCTGCTGTACCTCGAGTAGAGCTAAACTGAGACACGGCTATCTGGCTCTGGATGGGGCAAGCTGAAGTCAAGCCTGTAGTAGCCTGTGTTATCACTCCTGGTGTGAACTGGGATGAATTAGTGATGCTTTTGCAGCAGACCTGGTGGAGCTTTGGCCATGAATTAGAGTGTCCAAGGCTTCAAAAGGTGGGAACATGAGGAGATTGCTAATCTTGCTTTCTGCCTCACCTGAGATCCTGAAGCCAAGTGGCAGCAGGCTTAAGGAGACATCTGGCTATAGGACTAGACTGCATCACAAATTTAGGATGCAGTCTTTCAGGCAAATATTACTTCCCTACAAGACTTCTTAGAAGAAAAACCTTGTATTCTCATCTGATAATTAAATTTAGAAGTGAGTGAACTTGTTCAGATGGCAAGGGTTTTCATTTGGGGGGCTTTTTTCTTGTTTTTGTGTGTGTGTGTTTTTTGTTGGTGGTTGTTTTTTGTGGTTTGTTTTTTTGTTTGTTTTGTTTTGGTTTTATGGTGACCTGTAGGGAAAAATCTGGGCTTTTTTTTCTTGAAGATTAAAAGCTTTCTCTTTTTTTGAGGAGGTTCTAGTCACTTCTTAGGGCTCCAACTTTCTCCTGCTGTAAAGATCTGATAAAGAGGAGAAATTGGTAAAAACCTACAGGTACCTCAACTAGCAAATGTAGAGTGCACTCTCTGAAAGAAGGAATGTGGTTGTCATGTTTCAACAATGTTTTATTTTGTTATAAAAATTAAGTGATTGCAAAAAGCAACATCCTTAGGGATAGAAGTAAAATTTATCCATGGAGCTAGTAGAATTTGATCCATTTGCTCTGTCAGTGTGCTTCAGCTCTGTTTATGAAGGCCACAAGTAAAACTGAGAATGAGGGTCTGTGTTTTTAAAGCATATATGGATGGATGTTGTGTGTGCTTACCTCCCAAGTGGCACATAAGTCTGTCTCATGGTAGATAATTTTTCCGTTTTCATCTTTTGGGTAGATTGCATCTCCAGGCTGAAAAGTAAAACCACACTTTTGTGCTTTAAAGAAAAATTTTCACTTCTTAAAGCAAAGATATTTTCCACAGACGCTGTTTCTACTAGCAAACAAATAAACAAAAAAATTCAAAAGCTTTCTGAAACACCCTAAGTTCAGCAGGTCATTCATGTTGGCCTTACCACATCCTCCACTGCTAGATCATCCTTGGATACACTTCGGAACTGTCACATGAGCGCACACGCAGGACTTCCTGGATGGCCTTGTTTTTCAATAAGCTTTCAACTTCTATGCTATGGCATCCAAAGGACTAGTTTCCTTCCAAAGGGCTGGGTTAGAGTATCAACCTGTATTCTCTTCCACTTCTTCCCTCCTTTCTTCCCAGCCCTTTGCCCGATCCTGCTGGTGTCCTAGGCACCTGGGGAGAGTACCGGTTCAGTCTAGCTCCCAACAGCTGGAGGGCCCATTTCCGAGAGCTACTCGCTACTAGTAAAGGGCCGTGTGTGTAGCTATAGTACAGGCTGTGGAGCTCTTAAGTGCGTTATCCACCTTTCTGTGGGCACTAGGAACTCTTTCTTCCTATCTCTGTACCCTATAAACAAAACTTCAGAGATGAGTTAAGAGCTGATCTCACGAGAACAGCTTTCTCTTATTTGCTGGTCATTTCACTGTTGTTGCAGGCAATGCGTTAACACGTCCCTCCCTTTTGCCTGATCGCAATTTCACTTTTTTATAAAAAAACCCTTCAGTGTTGTTTGACATTTGGTCTGACTGCAAACTGCTACATTTCAAAGGCCTGGGTACAAGATGTTGACATGGTAACTCCTTGGGAACATGCAGCTGTGACTAATAATGATCAGTAACTGGCACCTCCCAATTCAGTCAAGAAGTTCAAATTCAAGTCATTTCATGGGAAAAGTGAGACTAAGGAAAACACAACCTCACATTTCAGAGGCCAAAGTCTAAGTTACAGTCATAAGCCTGTCTCCTTCAAATGTGCTGGTTTTCCTCAATGAATTCCACAAAGATGATTTGTTGCCTTTGTTTCTGTGACTTGCTAAAAAAACCCCACCCAAACCCAGTCTTGACTAGAAGGGGGTAGGTGGCTGTTGGGTATATTTCTCTATTAGAAGGCAAAATGTTTGCCATCATAACTTGAGGTAGAGAAGCCCCATTTACAAAACCGCCCCATGGTATTTTGGAACAAACCATTCATCCCCATGATATCCCAGCAGACTCTCTAAGGACTGCAAGCTCAATGCATAGCAGCTGGACTTTGAGTTCAGGGGTTGAGTCTGAATTCAAGACCTTTTTACTCTGTTCCACTTCTAATTCATTAACTTCTGTTCAACATAACTTTTTTTATAGTAGTCAATAGACAGCAATTACATTAGCTAATTTATCATCCCCCCATTTTCCTCTATTTCTATCACTTGTGTTCTAAAAAGTGAACAAAATCAGGATGAGTGGCACTTGAAGATGAACTTATCTTGACTGAGATAAATGGTCCCAGCTATTGTGGATTTCCAGCTATTGTGGTTTTTATCCTCCTGTCTCCAGGGAACTGCACAAGGTGTTGAAGTACAGTTGTCTCTGTTCAATAGTCTGCAGGCAATACTTTCTCTGCCAAGCTACATTCTTTTTATGCCAGGGACCTCCTGAATGGAAGAACTGTCTGCAGATGGGTAAAGAGGGATAAAGTGCTGAGAGAAAGGCAGTATTTTGATGGTGACGGGATGGTGGTTACTAGGTCTTTGAAAAGGTCTTTCAGAAGTTGGTCACATTTCTCAGCTTTGAGTTTTCATGGACTACACCTCGCCAGTCATTCCCACAAATGCTGTTCTCTTCTCTTGCAGTTCTCTTGGAGATAGCCATGCACCTTAGACTGAACGTAGGGTGGCTTCCTACCATGCTGCCATATGAGCACTGAAGTAAGTGGGACAACACTGTACAGTCACTGCCACTATGCAGGGATCACATCATGTCGTATCATGTTCCAAGTCTGGAGGCACTCCAAAAGCTACCAGATGACTCACTTGCATATTTAAAGCACAGTAGTTGGTAACCACTGAGAGGAAAAGCCCTTCTCCCATTTTAATAATTTCCTCACCAACACAGATGCAGGAAGACAGGTCTGCACACCCCATCGCTTTCCCAAAATGGTTTTTGACAAGCAGGCTTTCTCAAGAGAGCAATTTTAACAACTTGTGAATGCCTATTGTATAAACAGAAGCCAATAAGAAGTCAAATAGTGAGGCCATTGGTCTGTTTTGATTTGTTCTCTTAAAATGACAAGGTGACGCTTGGATGAGACTTGTTCAGTGTAAGGCTAAAATACCCGCTTTCCTGCTAGATCACAGAGTAGTTTAGTTGGGAGGAATTTGGAGATAATTTAGTGCACAGATACGTGCTTACTGATGGATGAGTGATCTGAGCAATGCTAGAAAACCTGCCAGGGGGTATGAGCTCCCCAGGCAGAGGGCATGTGGTGATGTGGAGGAGACCTGTTCGTGTTGGTCATCTGCTTTGCTAGAGTAGAGGCGCTGAGCACCACCACTGGGCTGAGGGGAGGAAGGACAAAAGTCCTGAATGGGGAATCTGCGTAAGGGAAAAATACAGAGGTGTGGGCTAATGTTGGTAGGTCAATGAATGATGTCACCCCAGATGTTAGCCATTCTTGACCACCCAAATGTGCTGGCATGGTGGGGCTTTCCTCCTCTGAGGGGTGCTCTCCGAAAACAGATTCCTCTTACTCTGTCTAATAGCCCTTGTAACAGCTTGCACCGCTGGGTTCTGCAGGGACATGTTTCTTACCAGTTTCAGACTGGGACTGTACATTTTGTCCGAAGTACTTCACTGGTTTCAAGCAAAGACTGCTTTTGCTAGAAGGCTTTTTGGGAGACAGGAAAGCACCAACACTTGCAGACTAGGGCAGAGTAGGGGTTTGTTAGCATTACACCTGCAGGCTCCTTACCAAAGGCAAGTGTCGCTTGTGGGATGGGTGTATTTGTGAGAGAGGGAGCAAAGGAAGGAAACCAGTCATGACTGCAAAAGGGTGGGGTTTTTCCTTTTTGTATCTGGCACAGAAAAATGTATATTTCAGTCAGAAAGTGACTTCTTTTTTTCTCTCCTCTCACAGGGGACATGAATGAATCTCTAGGACTGCTACTCCTTTAACAACTCAAATTGTTGATACAGGCCTCAGGGAGTCAGATGTACGTTACTTTAAAGCCAGCTGTCTATATCTTTATATTGTGAGACAATGACCTTCGCTATGTGGGAGAATGAACTACTAGAGAATACAAACACAAGCAAAGGGAAACAGGAAATTGCAAGTGCTGGGAAATTTTTAAAAGTGTACCCAAAAGGATTCCATACATGGGACCGTATAAATAGTTTTAATATCTAAGTCCAGTTACTTCTATACAGGTCTTAATGGGATATGGCTTCCTTTGGGAAAAAGGAACTGAAGGTCTATGGCAATTGCTTCATTGGCATATTGCTTCCTATCTGATGCTTCTGGCAGTTTGGAGTCCGTAATAGAATATAATCTTAATAATCAGAGAACTATCTTCCTTGCAAAAAGAGACCAGTTTAGAGCTTAAACATCCCACAGAAACAATTAGCCAGCTAATTGCATGACTCTATTCTCTCTAAGAAAAAGGATTTAATTGGTTCAAAACCACTGAAATATATTTTGAATCTAATTCTTCTAATTTCAGTATTATTTAGTTTGCCTTTATATCATGTACTTGCAGAGAAAAATTGTAAAGCAAGGTACAAATGACTGTGAAATCAGAAAGTTCGGTGACTTCTGAGAGCTTGTTGCATGAGGGGCATGCAACTCTGATGTGAGCTCCTTACAAAGGTTTTGTCTACAGGTTGCCCAGAGCCAGCAGTCTGAAGGAATATCAAGCTTTAGCTTTTGAGAGTGAAAGATGGACAACCCATGTCTGGGACCAGCTGTGATCTACAGAAGTTGTCTGAGGGGAGCACTGGAATTAAGGAGATTATGATCGTAACCACAATTTGCCCAGTGGCTTTAATACTACTGATGCTATTCAGGTTTTGGGACAGAGTAAGGAAATCAACTTGATGGCTTTTCTCCCTTTCCCTCTCCCTGTCCAAACTTTGCCCCTAGCCCTTCACTACTTTGTATAACCACTTTCCTCCAGTGACTCCCTCCTCATGGCTCAGAGAGGATTAAGACACATGTCCTGCTTCAGCTACAGTAATTCTTCAGCACAGGGAGTGTTCAACCCCATTTAGGAGACCTGTCCTTCTAGTGGAGAGACTCTGTGCAACAGCTGTCAGCAACTGTTTTCACACCACCTAAAAGCCTCTCTTTGTGTGGGTAGTGCACAGAAATGTACGCCTGCAGTGTATATCAAACATTGTCTGGCCAAGGTACTATTTTAACATGGACTGGAAGCTGCAAGGAAGATGCTAGATGGAGACCTTGGGTCAAGCCTATCATGCACCTTTTTCAGGCAGTTTTTCTTTTTACCTTGAAAGCCATCGGCAGCTCAATAATGTAGAGGTCAACGTAGTCCAGCTGCAGGATCTTCAGCGTTTTCTCCAGTGTGGGACGCACCAGCTCTGGGGGGTGGCAGGTATTCCACAGCTGGGGAGACAAGCACAGGCTCTTTTTTGGGTGCCAGGAGGGACAGTGAGCATCCTCCAGCTGACACCCCATCCACACACACATACACACTCCTGTCCTTCCAACAGAGCCAGTTATGCACAGTGCAAAGACATTGTGGTCTACCTCACTGCAAGACAAAGGTGAGGACCATTACCATGTCCTCTGCCGGAGGCAGATGTAGAGGTTAAGGCAGGAATCCTTGCCTGGGACTGCCCCAGTAAAGTCATTACATATTTGTTTATTACAAGACAGGTTCTTCTGAGTTGAGTATATTGCAAACTCTTGCTCAATGAAATTAGGCTGATTCCTTTTTGTTTTCTGAGCTTTCCAAGCATATGCTTTCACTGGAAAACTTTGTTCCCACAAGGAATCTGTGGTCAGTTTTATGCTTGAAGGCAGAAGCTCAGATCATGTGAGTTAGCTGTTGAACAGCCAAGCACCCGGCACAAAGAGAATCTTTTGGTTTTCTCCTGTGGTCATGGAGCCCGACTGCCTGCCTGACCTAGGGAAGTTTTAATTTAACATCCCCCCCCACCTGAAAGATGTATTATTGTTTAGTTACTGTAATGCAGGTGTGACTAGTTAAAGCACAGGCTTTTCAGCCTCTTTAATCACAACTGCTTACTTGCGGGGTTATGCCCTGAGGTTGCTATGGAGTGTGCTTAGTTGATTAGCTTTCAGTACTGCTCTAACTGAACTCTGCTGATGCAAATCTCTTGCAAGAATAAAACCATAGCATGGTAATTAGTAACCAAGAGCTCTTTGTAAACTGATTGCTGCAGTTAAAATCGACAGAAATCAGAATTAACATACAATAGAAGGTTTAAAGTGCCATTTGTTTGCACACAATAAGCTGGGCTATTTTATCTTCTTTTTTCAATGCGTAAAACTGGCATGTGGAGTCATGCTGAGGTTTTTGGCACCTTTATTGGCTGGAAAAATCTGCTGTTTGTTGGTATGGTCATTGCCTAGCCAGTTCTGCTACCAAAGCTGGCAGTCACCACATACCAAGGTATAGAATGAAATAATTCTTGAGACACGAAACACTTGAATTGCCATTTTCAGGAGAAGATAATGATTATAGGTGTCAAAGAACATAGCCTGGGTAAGTTTTAAAGTATTTTAGATGTTTGGTTTTTTTAAACTAGATTATTGTTTTCCTGGAGAATAACTATCTGCTCAGTTCTGCTAGCAGAGGCAAGGACACATTATCTTGAAGTTCAGTTGTACTGAGAGCAGCATGTCTGACCCCTGCCCTAAGCTGACAAGTCAAAACAGGGTTTGGCACCTGGAAATTCACACTAGGCCTTCTGCAGGGTTTTAAGCTGTTCCACTGGATTTCCTGAAAGCCTTTGGCCTGGGTGGTTTTTAAGCATTTTACATGTAAAATAAGATGTTGTTTTGGACTTAAATATAGGTAAGGAAATGAATCTGTATACCCTTCATGTTTACTTTGTTTCATTACTGTGTTTTAGCAATTTAGTAACCTGAGGTATGTTGATATTTTAGAAGCAGTTTTTCCGAGCGCCCTTTTTAGCCCAGTGCTATTGAGCTCAGTACTTGCCAGTGAATGTACTTCTCTTTAAAAAAACTGCAGAGGTTCTAAAGAAACAGCCTTTAGAAATAGAAAACATTTGTACTATGTTAATACATAGATGCCATGGAAACTTAAGAGTTTCATAACTGTTTTCATGATTTTTACAAGTTATTGTATTATCTACCTAAGTAGAACCCATGTAGACGTTTGAGCAGTCAAAGCTGCCAGCTGGCTTTGGCATTTCAGGACACCACATTTCTTGGAAATGTTACTTCTAGTTTAATGAAAGAAATATCCTGGGATGAAAGAGGAGACCAAAAAGGTCTTGCTATATAAGCCAAGTGAGATGTTGGCAGTTGATATAAAACCTCTAAAATTTCTGGATGCTGAGCTGCTCTGCCTGGTCAGCCAGCCAGCAGCAAGAGCCAAATGCAAGTGCTGAGGATTTCAACTGGCAGATGAAGCCCAATTGCACCAAGTCACCATTCCAGTAACACGGCCACTTGGGGGGGCTGTTCTTGTCAGCCCCTGCTGATGGACCAGCCTTCAATTTGCATCATCTTTGTTTAAGGAAAGATCTGCAGGAGGGGCTTGAGTCTGAAGGCTCTTGGGTATTTTCAGTACTTCTGATGTCAGCAAGGCTGAAAACAAAACCAACTTTTGTTGTGCAGACTGCTTCCAAGAATGGTCTACTGTATCTACCGTGTTTCCCAGAAGATGCAACAGTTCAGTCAGTTACCAATCAATGGCTGATGTATCTACCACTGGCTTGATATTTGCCTGTAGTTCAGAAGAGACATAAGTCTATGAGGTACATAAAGCTAAAGATACGTAAGCACATAAGGCAAGGGACATCCAGTCCCACTCCTCATGGGAAGTTCAGAACTGCTGTGAAAATGTTCAGACAAACCTGTGAAAATTCTGGATAGTGATGGATTGAATTGGTTGCAGAATATTTTCCATTTCTGCCTTTGAACTCCTTAAAGACTACAGAGATGCTCTGATGAACTATCACCCTGAGTGCCTGAAGTTTTGTCAAGCACAAACAAGACACAACAGAAAGATAAATCCATGTGTGTCCCATCTTAGACACAAAACGAGCTGGAACCACAGGTGTTGGCTCTTGTGGTACTGCGCATTGCAGCCCTGTGGCTTGCAGGATCTGCAGTTTAGGGAACAACTGAACTTAATGAAGAAATCAAATGTAGTTTCACAGAGGCCTCAATGTTTCAGTAGTGATTATCAACTAGGAAAATCCTCTAGTGATTAGATCAGACAACTGAATATAGAAAGGCTTAATAAATAAAGTAAGTTTGGAAATTTTGCCAAGAGAGCACTTTCACAGAACCTAAATGTTTATATGGGAAAATAAACTGCAGGGGAAGCAGTTGGGAAAGTTAAAAGATTCAAAATTGTTAGGACATCTGGTTCTAACCTTTTGGCACAACTTTGTGGTTTTGATTTGAAATATTACTGGTAATTTGCAGTAATGAAACTATAAAGCACTTGTAACAAAATGTTTTGCCCAATCCAAATCACCATAGCTGGCATATGAGAGCCTAAGAGACTACCCTGATAACGGTGGAAAATTTGATCACATGAAGCTTTTCTCAGGATGGCGAGGTTGTTACCAGTAGAACCAAGCAGGGAACTTGGAAAAGAGTTGCATGCTTTACAGATTGGAAATTGCTGTACTTGGAAATTGGTCTACAGCTGCTGAAAATCCACTTGGTCTGCAACCTACCCAATCCAAAGCTTAGTTTCCTAGATCATAGAGCTTAACTAAATTGCTCACAGTAAAATGGGCCTTTTATCCCATGGGATATTTCACTCTAGGAACCGTGGTATTTATTTCCGAGGCTGTTGAGTAACTTTTGTGGATTATGTCTTATTTGGGAAAGGAGAAAGGGAAAATATTAAGCTGATTCACTCAAAGAAGCACTGCAGGAAGGGGAACTTGAGGCCGTAAAGTCCATTAGAAACTGGACAGGCACCATGAATTTTCTGGGGCCATCTGATCTTTATTCTGCAATGTGCTCTCTCTCTTATACCTGGGATATAGTCATTGTAGTTGTAACAGCTTTTGTCAGACACTTCATTTGATATGAAATTTCATTATTCTACAAGAGAATCAAATCTTACAACTAAGACTTTAAAGCATTAACTAGCTCATGCTTTACTCCAGCCTCATTGCTCTAGAGAAGTGTGATGACATCTTCTCTCCAAGTAAGTTGATTCATCATCCTACAACCTTTTAATGACAGGTGATACAGTAACTAAGGGAGTAGCCTGATGAGTAATTTTCTGGCAGTAGCACTGAAGTAAGCACTTGCTGTTCTCCTGTACACAGACACTTGCATGCACGTGCTTGGTCCCACCCCTTTCATTGTGCAATCTCACGGCAAACCTGCACGGGGAGTTGCTCTAACAGAAAATAACTCATTTGCAGGATCATTGTCCAGATCGGGCTCTGTGTGTGACTATACAAATGTGCTTGCCAGCACAACACATGGGACAGTAACAGCTTAGGCAGCACCACTGCATGTGGCAATGGTCTAAACTTGCAGGTACCTCCAATACTAGACAGAATGGATGTTGCATGGTTCCCATTGCTAACAGGGCTTTAAACTGAGAACAACAGCGATTCCTGTGCTTAAGAGCAATTCTAGTGCTCATAAAGCTCTGTGGCATTATGGCAATACTAGGAAAAAAACAAATAATGTTGGGTCTGGAAGCATGCCAGATATTGACCACTAGCATTCTTAAGAAAGCCTATTCACAAAAATTCTGGATTTAGTGTAAATAATCTGAGCGCAGCTTCTCACCTTGCCACAGTAAAAAATGTCTTCTCGCTTGATTCTTCCTTCAGCAATCTTCTCCCGGATGGCTTGTCCCACTTCGTGCTCATTGTAGTAGACAAAGGCACCGTCGATATGGCGGTAACCAGTATCAATGGCAATCTTCACCGACTCCAAACAGGAACCTTTGGGAGTCTAATGGGAGAAGAAAAAGAATAAACATAGTTTCAGCCTCCTGCTCACCTCTCCTGCAATGCTATACTGTCCCTGAGATATGCACAATGTTCGTGCTGTAGTTCATCCAGTCTAACCATCCCTTACCTCCCCTGACACCTGTGTTTCAACTTTTGAAAAAAAATGCACTGTGCACTTTTCTTCAAAACTGTCATGAATGTGGAACTAGACTGGAAAAAGTAGCAAAGTGAAAAATTCTCTGTATGTCTGGGAAAGAGAGTACTAGAGTCCTCAGCAAGTAGAAGTGAATGTATTTTATATGAAAATTATTTCAGAATTTCTTATCTAGGGAGCAAGGGCTTTCCTACAACAGCCATTTGATAAAATCCCTTACTGAAGCAGAAGAGGGCTTTTTGGTTGAGCAGAGCTGATCAACAACCTACCTGATCAGTCTACCTGAATACCTTATGGCCCAGAAGAGCTTTCAGCAGAGCAGGAATTTGGATTTGACTTCTTTCTCCTCAAATCAACTTACCATTGGCGGTATCACAATCTGAAGGGTGATAACTCAGAACTGTCTGCTAGTATTCCCAGCTCTGGACAGTTGCTTTACCAGGTGGCTAAGAACCAGTAGATGCTTTACTGTGCATTTGTATACATCTTACTGCTTCAGTTTGAGATGAGCCCAAGAAATCTCTTAAGTCCAAGTGGCATTTTTGTACTGTGTGCTGCACTTATGTTTACTCATCTGTGCTGAAGTCCAGAGTAAGCTTGTTTTGTCAGACCAGTCATATTTTCCATTAGCCAATGTGGCAAGCAAAATACACATAGGCCAAACCAAGCAAAAATCATGAGACTGGTCACTGAAGTCATTTGACTGATCACTGAAATTTTACTGAAAACATCTTACTGTTGCCACACTTTGTATAATGAGAGGGCAGCTCTAAGGAGTAGTAGTGAAGGGCTCTGAGCAACATGTGGCAACACTATTCTCCCACCCTTTCCATAGGCATTGCTCTGCTGCAACAGGGACATCTGATTCACTTAAAGGAAAACTGGAATAGGGTCAGTCAACCTGCTTTGCTGTGTTGCTGTCTGCCAGCAGCAAATGGCAAGAGGTGAATTTTGCTGTCTACGTGTGAGGGGCCAAGCAAGACCCTCTTGGTACTTGGTACATACTGCTGCTCCTATGAAGAAAACAGATGCCAGAGACATGTGGAAATGAGACCGAGTATGAAGAGAGGATGTCAGATCTGTTGGTTTTGCTGATGCCAAGGAAAGGTAAACAGGACTGGCAACAGGTGCTGTTGGGAAGGACCACTTTTTACCACAGCAATCAGTCTCCCTCCTGTCCCTGCAAGCTGCCCTTTTACAGCAGCCACTGGCTTGGCTGTCCAGGAGTTTGCCATAAAATAAGCATCTGCTCTTCCATCACCTGCTAAACTAGAAGATGTGAAACTCAACTTCCACTGGATGCTGCAGCAACTAAAGACACTGGTCTGCCCTTCCACATTCATGGAAGAAAGATCTGTGAAGAAAGATCTGTGAAGGACTGCTGAAGACCAATGGGGGTCAACCTCTCTGTCTTTCAGTCCCAGAGCTATAGGCTGGTTGCAGCTTATTCTGGGGTAACGGGACCAAATCCCAGCCTGTTTGCTCTGCTTTTTTTTTTTTTTTTTTTTTCCCCCATCCGGGCTGGCCGTTATCAGACACGACTGGACCAGCTTCTGTGGAGGCTCAGGTGGGACTTTCTGCTCCAGCATGCAGTGCCTAAAGATTACTTAAAATGCAAAGCTGCTCACACTTGCCCTGATTTATTACAGACGTGAGTGAGGGCTGTGAGGCAAAACGGCACAATTTGGCACGCTAAAGTATTTACAGCAGTGACGATGTAATATTGTCTGCTTAATTGAGAGAGACAATGAAACACTTGTTTGAATGCTTTGCTGCTTTCATTTGGGAGCCTCCCAAAGGCATGCTTGGCCCCTGCCAGGGCCCTTTCCCAGTTGTTATTAGGATGTAATGAAGACCACGGCAGCTAAAAGTCTTTCAGGCGCAGTCAATGGCTAGTTTTCACTTGGGGCATGTCAGGCAGCGTTACAGAAGTGCGAGGCATGGAGCAGTGACAACCTCCAACACGTTTGCTGCTTTGTCCCTGCCTGAACCTGCAAGGAAGGATTTGAGGAAGGCAGCAGGCAAAAAGCTCCGACACAAGTACTACAAGCCCGCAGCTACTGATGACAGTAGCCTCAGACCTCTGTCTCGGCAATGAGCTGCACGAAGCGGTAGCTGCAGTTGCAAAGCTCAGGCTGACTAGCACAGAGCAATGGGGCTCAGCTTAAAGGTCTTGTGAGCTCAAGTCTAAGTGATGAATAGTTATCCAAAAGAGAAATAATTTTTTTAAAGTGCAATCAGTGCTTTCTCTATGAAACCTGATTTTTCAAAGAGTGTGACTCTGCTTCAGCCTTTTTGACTTCTACCTTTCAAGTATATGAAAACAGAACATTTAGAGTACAGTGATGCATTACTTTAATACAGATTTTAAAAATATAAGCTTTTTTCTTTTTTAACTTTTCCCCTTTTGTTGAAGAGCCTGAAAACGGGGTGTGGACCTGATCCTAGAATTTTCTCTCTCTTCTCTTTGCACTCTTGAGAGATTGCATGAACGCTGTTCCTCGTTGTTTCCTGAAGCTGTAAACTAAACTCCACCAAGCCAGGAAACGTTGATTATTAAGTTGCACCTTTTCTCAAACACCAGGGCCAGTTTGGTCAGTAACAAAAGTGGAAAGAAAAGGTGAAGAAAGGTAGAGTCTCACATATTGGGGAATGGCATAATTGCAGATTTGGGAGGAGGGTGGAATAGAGGAAAATGAGAAAGCTTGCAGTTACTGCAATTGCCTTTGGCTGAATCAGTTAACTTATGTTAGAGCTGAACTTCTACGTATTTCTTAGTCTTTTGCATGGGACTTACACACATCTGTACAAACAATCTTGTGAAAGACTCCTCCATCTCAAGGAATAATCTTATTCTTTAGGGGCTTGAGGAGGCTTGTTTTGGATCAGGCCTTGATTACCAATGGCTGGAGATGGGTTTACATTAAATGTAAATGTTTTCATTGCACTAGTTCATGTCATCTGATGTGGTATATTAGTTCTGACAGTTTCTGGTGTAAGGTGCTTCATGTAAAAATGCAAGGCAACCTAGGGAACAGTTTTTGGAAAATCCTGCCTCTATTGAACTGTCCCAGGTAAAGGCCTGGGACATCTGCAAGTCTGCAAACTTTATACCATATGTTTATTTTCATTCTAATGGAGAAACTATCATTTCTAGCATTTCACATATCTAATCCTTCCAAATCCTGCAGTGATGGGCTGTGGTAAACCATACTGATGAGCTGCACAGGCTAGTCATGTTGTGGTTTTGCCACTTTTTTAGAAGTGTTGCCTTAAGTGTCATATCTTATTCCATTGTTTCCTGACAGGCCATATTAAAGCTGGATGACTCAGATCACCACTACTCATCCATCTTTCCATCACAGAAGGCACAAACCTACCCTGCTGCTCAGCCTGAGGTGTTTTAATCTCTTCTCTCTTTCATGGAAATAGTGTCTTTAGCTAGTAGTAACCAGATCAGAGATTACCAACTGAAAACCAGCTTTTACTGAAGTGCAGGTAGAAATTTGTGATATGACTGCTCTTGTGATATGAAGTTTGTGATACGACCTCCTCCTTACTGTGGGTTATACTCACTAGTGCATGTTATCTAAAATGTGGTTGCCTATGCTGTCTGTTCATTTCAGGTAGACCTTTATTCTTGTACCATTCCCAAATAAGCAGGGCTCACGTTTAGAGCAGCACCTGCCAGATGATGTACTAAAATGTCTTTGTGCTTTGTCAGTACTAATTCAGGACGCTTTGGCCTTAAGACAAATCTCTGCTTCTTTATTACTTTTTATTTAAGTGTAGATAAGAGGTATGCCTGATCCTTAGCTGTAATTAATGTTTCAGCTTCTAATCAGTGTGCCCTGCAACTATGCTACTTTGATCAAGGACTGTTGGTTTAGAACTGGAATTTTATAAACACTTGTACACTGTAAGTCAGATTTTTATCTTCAGTACTCTTACAGTCAGTCACTAATTTGTGCCAAAAAAAAAGGTATTAAATTTATTGCACATTTTATGATAAAAGAAAAACTGCTTGGTTGACTAGAACCACTCCCTCAGTCACTAATAACTCCTTCAATAGCATCTAGGTTATTTTTAAGATCATAGAGTTTAAGGAAACAACACATGCAATTATTCCCTCTATCAATTAATAGCTTGTAAACCTGCTTATTTACCACCACGCATGACAGATTAAACCAGTATCCATTGCCTTCAGGCTCCATGGTAAACAAATCGGGCAGAAGGGCAGGGGAGCAGACACAGGTTTGTACCTTCACTGAAAGAAAGGAAGCAGCAATTTGGACCCTTCTCCATAGATGAAGTACCCAACGGGCCAGTTACCACATTTTATGAGTCTGAAAAAGTAATGTCCTTCATCAGTTCTGCCTGTCTGAAAGGGTCTGCTCTCTTTTTCCCCTGAGACCATGAATTTTTTTATTTTTTACTGTTTATTCCAGACACCTTCCATCACATCCCATTTTGTTGAAAACTATTCTCCCAACCATAGAAAATGTACAGTTTCAGTTTTGCTCATGGTTGCATGTGACCAAGCCACAGGAGAATATTTTTTTGTGCAGGCATACCTGTGAATTTTACTGTTCCCTCCCAAGTAGAATAGTATTTGCTTAGCAGTGTTAGTGGTTGTCCCATTCATTACTGTTATTTAGTGTCGCTTTTCAGCTGCCCTCCAATTCTTTTGCTTTTTCTATAGCATCCTTTTCTGGTCAGCAATTTCCATCAGCTTTCCAGTTGATAAAGAGGGATTCTGGTTACCTCCAAAGACAAGGGTAACAGGACACATTAGAGGCAGATTGTAATCTTGCAAAATCACGTGAACAGCTACCATAGGTACTGCTTTTATAAATGTATTAACATCACTAGTGTCATTTATTCTTTATTAGTGCATACAGTAAAGGAAAACTGTCTAACTAGGGCTCCCAGGTTCTGCTCCGCCTCGTTTCACATATGCAGCTTTACAGAGGTGCACCGGTCTCACAGCATGTGGGAGCTGAGGAAGCAGCACTTCAGGGAGGGAGTTGTTTACCTTAGTCCCAAGTACCTCACCTGGTTAGTGCAAATGGTATCCAGTTCCTCAGCCAGGAATAATGATCCTGAGAGGAAGAGCTTGAGGTGTTGGGAGAGACAGGGCCATCTCCTGGAAAAATCTGAATTTAGCTGCAGCTGAATTACTCAAGAGATCCAAACTGTGGGCTAAGTGCTCCAGTCCTAACGTATAATTTCAGATGTGGAGCCGCTGTTTAGGAATCTTAGTCAGCTAAATACAGGAAGGAGAAAGTAGGTACATTCCTGGGCTCAGAGCCTCCTTTGCCAGAGCTCAGCACTCACACATGGATTCTTATGCAAGTTTCTAGAAGCCAAATTGCTTATTTCCATTTGCCTGCTTTCCGGACAAACTGGCAAAGAGGACTGGCTTAGGATGTTAGGAACAGAGCACAGAAAACATGTGTACTGAAGGCATTACAGGAAAGCACAGGTTGAGTTTACAAAGCCAGAGGATATAAGCCACACAAGGGTACATTCTTAGAATTGTTTAATCTTGTAAAGGAGAAGCTGTACTGTACACCTCTTTCTTGGAAAATGCAACGGCCAGCACATCCCTCTCTCTCGCACACAGGAAAACCTGGCTTTCATCCCCCGGAAGCACTGGCAGCCACCATCCAGGAAGCAAAACCCAGTGAAGTGGTTTTTGCAAAAGCAGGTAGAGCTGAGAACAGAGGCAGAGAGCGCAGCTGAGGGCCACGAGCTTCTAGGCTGTCCCAGAGCTTTGCTTTATGTCATGCGGTATGTTGCCTTAGAAAGTGGAGGACAGCAAATGTGCCCAGAGAAGATGGGGGAAATGGTGATGCTCGCTGCCTCGTGTCATGCTGTGAATGAGCGTGGACAAGGGGTGCCTTTCTCCTCTAGCCTTGTGTCCTGTCAGTGGCCTGAAGCGTGAGGTTTGAGTGCCCATACAACAGAAATTAGATTGCGTAACTGTAGAGTTAGCATCTCTAGAACTCCCGTGACATTGTTATTCTAGTATTTAGCCAAAGCTTCTTCCGGAAAGCCTTACTATTGTAGCTGGCAGAGGCTGCTGGAGTTATTTTTACCATTTGATTGCAGAATGCTCAGTTTTAGGATCCCTGCAACTTTTTCACTTGATGCAAATTCACTTAATGCAAACCTAAGCTAAAGGGCTGCCATGCCTCTCTGTCAGCAGCTAGAGGATTAAAGCAAACGAAGCAAATGAAGTGCACGCCTGGGTCCCAGGCTCGCAGTGCCAGTGGGGTCAACTGGGACAGTTTCCTGAAGAGCTGGAGGACACAATAGTCAGCCAGCCAGCCCTGGAAAGTATGGATCTAACTGGAAGGGTGAACACTATCAAAATGCCCTTCAGACGAGAAATACCATTCCAGGGATTCATGAGGTACAAGGGAAAGATAAAGCACCAGCCTGTGCAATAACAGGAGGAGAAAGAAAAGGTTGCCAGTTGTTCTTCGTTCCCTAGAGTTAAAGGGGAGAGGTTTCTGGCGCCAGTTAGAAGTGTTTGCAAAGGCAGATGTAAAACTTGGGGAATTCCACCACCTAGTTAGCTGAACCAACAAAAGTTGGCTTTGATGAAGCCTAGAGAGGCATTTTCTGCACAGTGTTGTCAAGTTTTGACAAATGCGGCCTCCTAGGTCAACCGAAGACACAACCCAGATGTTAGCTTCCCGCAAGAGCTGTAAGAACATGCTTACGCTGTTCTTCAGAGAACTGCAGGAAATCAGGGACACAGGGGAGTGCACGGCCACATTTAACGTATGGAGTCAGTCAGGGATGTTTTAGAAAATGGAGGTTTGTCTGGAAAACTGGGCTCTAAATGTTCTTGCCAAAAAGCATATCTTTCAGCTGTGTTAATTCAGATTACTCACTCGTAGAGGTTCAGTTTTTCCCCCTTCAACAATGGCGGTGATTCCCTGTCTCATCTTCTGTAAAACAATCTTCATAACTTTTATTTACATAGGAGGGCTTTCCCTGTGGCTCTTGAGCAGGGTTAAAAATCCAGCATGCTTAGAAAGCCAGAGGAAAAGAGAAAAAAATATTTTTTTTTGTGTCAGTATTTGGCCTTGGTATTATTGCATTGGTAATAGCTAGCTTTGCAGTTTTTGAAGAGGGGTATATTGAAGTAGCTAGCACTTGTCACTGCAGTACGTAACTATGGAATGGAAAAGGTCTGCTTTCTGTTTGGTTACTTTTCAGACAAGAATCCCTATGACTGGTTTTGGGTAGTGCTACTGTCCTAAAAGCTTATCTGGATTAACCTTCTATTAGTTTTGGATCTGAGCTGATTAAATGCAATTCTACCCTATGTTATAGTCAGATGTGTAGCTCAGTGGGTGATGTTGGCATCTAATATCCACTATCTGAAAGCCGTACCGACTCCCAGACAAAGTTGTCATCTCCTAAATGTCAACTTGCTCTGGGAACATTTTCCTTTGGAGCACTCTTGTAGTGTCCAAGACCACATGGGTCGGTATCGCGTTCAGGAGCCAAGTGACGCGGTGCCAGGTTGGCTGTAAGAGCCAGTGCTTCTGCTTGGATTAGGCAGGTATCGCTGCACAGGGCCGGGCGATTATCTGGCTGTCAATGGTTTCATCAGTAGAAGTCCTCTGCATCTTCGTTCTGGAGTTGTCTGAAAATGTTTTCATTTAGCGGCTGAGATGTCAGCGTAGGTTAGAGGTACTGTCTTTTTAAGAAGAGGTTTTTTGAAGGCTTGTAATTTAAGGCATGCTCAGGCTTGGGGGGGGGAGTAATTCTGAGCACAATCTACTCCTCAGAGCAAACAAAAAAGACACTGTTTTACAGGACTAGCAATTTTGTGCCCATTTAGCTCAGAAGTCCTCCACAGGTTGATGAACTTTGTAGCTAGGAAGTTAGTCTTTCATTCACTCTCATGTACAAGACAGGGCCCATCCTCATCAGGAATTTTACGTGTTGACCATTTCAGTAAATGCAGCTTTTAATCTGCCACACATGATTACACGCTAATTGTGTTCATAGCTGGAAATACCACAGAAGCCACTGGCACAAAGTAGAAATTAGTCATACCACCAATTTGTTTTCTATTAAGCTTCAGGATTCATAGAAATTAATAACCACAGAGACTGCAGCAGAGAAGATACATGAAGGTAAATGAGCATTTCTGCAAATTCAACAGTGTCTTAAAGCCACGGGTTTTGTGCAAATTGAAGTCATACTAACAAAGTTTGTGTCCTCAAGAAAGTCGCATGTAAGAATCTTTCCTCCAGCTTGACTGAGAGTGATAAGTAATTTTGTTAAGTCCAACTTTAAAATCTGACACTAAGGGTTAAAGTACAGTTCGTACACAAAAGCTAGGATTTTTTGGGCCTGTCACATTTCATAAAAAAGCAGCTAACTTTTCAGATTACCTGTTTTTTCTAATTAGATGACTTAATTTTCCTTTCTTAATGAGATAAAGATACAATCTTGCCTTTATGCAAGCCAAAAATGTTCCATTGTTTAACCTGAGATTACAGGGAGCTAGCAAGAACTGAGTCATCAAGAAATGTAGAAGGACTGTTCCAGTGGCAGAACAGAAAATTTTCATGGCAGAGGAGAAAAGGTGAATATAAGATAAATGAACTCTGTTTTTTTTAAGTGGTAAATATGCCATTAAAGGATATATGAAAGGGAACGTTAAAATGTGTCATGCAACATTAATTTTTTCACAAAAGTCATTGATGAAAGCAGAATTTGTCTGAAACACTTTTGATTTAGTGCATTCTTCTACTCTGTACCCTCACTTAGTTGCCATAAGAAGTCTGATCTGTGAAAGCAGTATCTTAAGTGTTCATCCTTCATCCTTTGGCATATTTGCCATCTCTGTAGCAAACAGCAGGGATGGATTAAGACAATCGTAGAGCCCAGAGTCACTGCAGTTTCTTGAATCCTCATGCAGACTCCTTCTCTATCTTCTTACTCACGGCACTTTTGATCATGTTTCCAACGAGCAGCTGTGCTCCTGCCCAAGAGCCATGTTGTTCTGCTACCCACTAAAAGCTGACGCCTGCTACTGCACCTCCTCAAGGCATCTGGGCACCAAATACCAAGACATCCTGCCTTTATCCTCTCTTGGTAACTGAGTCTTGACAGTAGCTGTGACTTAGTTGAGGAATAAGGAGTAAAATCTAAGAGATGAAGAAACGAGGGCATCACTCAACACCAGGATACCAGCCACCAAAGGAAAGGCATGTCACCTGAGTATGGTTTAGTTTTAGTTTAGTGTGAAACCGAGTCACGACTTTGTCAGTGAGTGATATGGCTACAGATATCTGGTTTCAGGATAAATATCATTCAGCATAAAGACTAGGCAAAGAGTTTACTAACAGGAAGGCAAGGAGCCCTCCAGGACACATAGCAGATCAGGCACAGTTCTATTCCTGGGCTGCAGCAATGTACCTCCTTCTCTTCTGCCCTTGCTCACGTGTCCAGATCTCAGCTCGGGAGTATGGCTTTAGATATCCTCAGAGACCAAGGGAACATTAAGGCCACCCTCTCAAACATCTCAGAAATCCCAACCTTGAAAGGCCATGTGTTGCTGTGTGTCAGCCAGCTGTGGCTCCGCTGCTCTAAAGCACTCTCTGGAGACAAGAAAAATTAGTACCACATGAGGTAATACTACCGCTTAAAAAGCAAATGGCTTGAGAAAGCCAGTGGCAGTTACCAAAAGGGACTGTAAAGGGGCACAATGTCCTTTGGAAATGCTGGCCAGGGGATATAGCCCAACAACTTCTAAAAAAAACCAATTCCGTTTTGGGAACTTTCTTAGCTTCTTATGTTCAGGGCATAAACATGAGGCTTCATAGCCAAATATCCCAGGTGACTCCCCCCAGCTCTGTTTAGGGAAGAAAACCTGGCTCTGGCCTACATCTGCGGTGATTTCATGTACCTTCATAAAGATCACTTCATTACAGAGCTAACTTCAGACTCTACTTGCTGAGTTCAAACACATATTCATGTGTAACTGTTCACTTTAAAAGCACTGTGGTATTTTCTTAAATATTTATTTTAATAGCTTGTCGTGGGAAGTAAGCTAAGGCTGTAAGGACACTTGCATGTTAGGGCAGTTCCTGCTCTTGCCACTGCCTCTCTTATCTATTTCAAGAAAATATCTAGAAGCCGAGTGGGAGGTTTACCTCAGAAAGAAGGAGTAAGACAGTTTTCTGAGTCAGAGAAGGAGAAATTTGTAGGAAAGAGAACAGAAAATGGAAGCCTTTAAGCTTCAACCCTGTCTCCAGAGATCTCAGGAGTCAGTCCTTCCCAGGACTTTGAATAGATGATCCATTTCATAGCTTTGGGTCAGGCCAGGTGACTTTCTCTACAAGTCATCTGAAATCATTGCTGTCTCCAACCAGTCATGTTTCAGAAGCCGATGATGGCCAGGAGGAAAACGGAGGGAATTAAATTGTGTGTAGTCCCACCCTTACTGCAGCTCAGAGATCCAGATGGCATCATGGGGACAAGTCACTTATTACCTCTTTTGACTTAAAGATAGCCTACGGCAGCTCCAAAGGCAGGCAGCCTGCAGCAGAAATGCAGCCTGCACTGTTAAAAGTGATTGAAATAGTTTGTGAGTGCGCACCCTTGTCCGAGGAACTTTTTGGCATAAAAGGTCCTACGAGAGCACTAGGGGCCATTAGGCCTGTACAACGAAAAGTTACTCTGTTCAGCTTCTAGCTTGGGTGTAAAAAGTAATTCAGGGTGCCAAAACAGTGTTTTTACTTATCCGAAACAGATTTTTTTTTACTTGGTCACTTAGATTGGATAAGGGAGCCCTGGATGAACTTTTCCTCCCTCTGATTCAAGCCAGCAATTTCTTCTTAAACAAAACCCAGACTGTCTGGGCGCTCACAAGGGTTACTTTGTGGTAGCTAAGGATTTGGGGAAACGGGTCTCTCTCCCTCTTGGCTGGATGCCATACCGAGTTCTTCAGCATCCAAAGCTGTGGGGCTGGTGGGCAGTGCACTTTCCCGTGGGGAGAGTGCTCTTCCCACTCCAGCCTGTACGTGTTTCTTCTTGCCTCTCTCTACTTATCACATACTCCCATGATCACGTTATTTCCCTGGGCTGCATGATATGAATTTAATCCCTGGAGGTGGAGAGGAGGACTGAATCTGGTTTCCCACTGCCTGTGTGGATTCCCTCTCCAGTGGGCTATTCAAGGAAAGGCAACTGCTACCTCCAACTGCTTTAATAATCCTTTGATTCCTCAGCTTGTACTGCCAGTGCCCAAAATGAAATGCTTTGCCATTTGTTTTGCCTGAAACTATTCCACAAAACTGCTTCCAATTTATGAATGGATTTGGCTACCTCAGAACCTCATTTTTAGCAAAGTCGCAACTTTCCAAAAACTCTCACCCAGTGCTATTCTTGAGCGCTTTGCCCAATCTAACGTTTCAGAAGCAGCGCCTGTGTACAGCGTGGTTGCTACAACCTTCCCTCCAAGCCCTCTCCTCCCTCAGTCAAAACAGGAAGGCAGGAGAGGAGCTGTGGCCAAGGCCCCTTGACCTTCCAGGGAGACAGCGATTATTTATGTGGAGGTACTGGGCTGATCATCTTAGCTGTGTTGACAGGGATGAATTATAAAGTGAAGCAGGCACAAGTGCAGTTTTAACAAGGCAAAGGATTTCCAGGATTTAGGAGTGTTTTTAGCACCTTTCACCTCTAAGCCTGCTCATCCCCACGCCCCATCCACTTCCAGATGAGTACCGGTACCACTCGCCAGGCTGGGCTGGGAACTGAGCATCAATGCTGGGAGATGGCTGGGGGCTGATCCGGCTCTGCTGCGGCGCAGGGCCATGCCATGGGCTCATCAAGGGGGGTCTCCTCCTCCACCCTCCCCTGTGGGGCTGCCCTCTCCCTCCTCCCCCCCATCTATTTAATACTCAGGAGAATTGGGTCAACGGCTCGGGGGGCCCTCGGGGAGGGAAAGCTGGTCACGGCACATCTGCTGGAGCCTTGGCTGATCAGCTCCTGCACGCGTGGGGCTTTGCCAGAAGGATCCGTAGAGCCAGACAGAGGCAGAATTGGCCTCAAATTTTAAAGCCCTCTGGAGGGTCTTGATAGTCCAGATTCACTGCTCCTGCTGTGGTTCCCTCCCAAACCCATGAGGAGAGGGGATATTTGGGGAAGGGAAGAGAGAATATGGGATATCTGGGGAAGGAAAGAGAGAATGGGGGAAGGAGTCAATGACTGAGATTTTCAGTGTTTCGCTTGAGTCCATCCTTGTTAGGAGAGACAGCCTAATTTACGTAGGCAAGACTCCGATACGACTTACACATTTCCTTCCCTGTGTGAAGAAGAACGCAAAACCAGCTTCAACCAAATCAGAACCAAAAAGCAAACTAAGATTTTTGGTTACACAATTATTACCTTTCCTTAAAAATAAGGATAGGAAACACTAGTTAAAGCAGCAAAAAATATTTCTAAGTGCTTTTCTTGATGAACAATCTGAATTTATCACTAATTCTATGACCCAGTGAAGACTGGTCTTTCTGCTAGCAGATGAGCTGATAGCAAATGGATTCATTGCTCTTTCTTGCTGTGCTAGGAGAGTAAAGCAAAAAAGAAGTCCCCGACACTGCATTACCAGTGTTTTCAGACTCAAAGATTTAGCTGAATTTTTGTCATCCTGACCTGTATCAAGCAGAAGAAAAGCTCTCTTGCACCTAGAGGGAAAGAGTGTTCAATTAAAATTAATCTGATTATCAAATAGACCTTTTTGCACAGCTGTCCAGCTCTGCCCCAGTTGAGTGATGTACTTTGCTGAGTCAGTAAACTTGTACACAGGACCAAATTTTGGTCGATATATTTATTTTTTGTTTGGTGTTTCACGACTGGAGAAGCATGACTTATCTCCCAAAGCTGTCATTGGGAGAACAATTAACTTATTTAAGATGAGCAAGGCAAGCTGCTGACACGTTTCAATTCTGAAGGCACTGCTGTGCAGTTTATCCAAAGCCCGAAACATGAAAGCTGGCCTCCTGCCTCTGTTTTCTTGTAACCGACCATCGGAGAAGCAGATTTCCCTGCTCCGTGGCTAACTAGATCTGCCTGGTTTGCTTAACCAGCAAGCGCATTCCTGCACTTCAGGAAGAACACTCTGGGCTCATTATGAGCTACTGGGCTATAGTGCGAGATTGAGAAAACAGATTTGTTTTGGACAAGCTGCTCTGACATGGAGGTGCCAGGGTGAATAACCTTTGAAAAGAAAAAAAAAAAAATCTGCCTCCTAGAGAAAGATGAATAATCTGACAAATGAATGGCTCTGTATTTATATCAAAGCACAAAGTGACTAGAAGTCGCGGAGATCTGACTCATGAGCAGAAATAGCGTGCTGGGGACGGCTGGCAGTGTTGCTACCACCAGCTGCCTACCCCCACTGCTGGAAAATGGGTGGCTCAGATGCTGCTTCTTAAGCAATTCAGCCACAAAAGGCTACAGCTAAGCATTTTAAGGGAAACATGTCAGCGCTAGTTTATAGCCTCACTCTTTAAGATAAACCTTGAAACGGTCCGAGTTGCCACAAAGCCTTTCAGCTCTCTAGGTAGGAGGAACACGACAGAAGCCTCGCCAGGCATCCCGGTGGAAGTTGCGCCAGGCACAAGTCAGTACTGCGCAGAGCAGCTTGTCCTAGCTAAGCAGCACTTCGCTGCCATGGCAAGGTGTTGACAGAAGTGTTGTCGTGTGTACCCCCCCGCCCTTGTCAGCAAAGCAGCCTTTTTGAGACGGGCAAGCTTTAAGCCGCGACCTATTTAAATGTCCTGCCCCATCAGCGACCAGTAGCTGCAAAAAATTCTGCAACAAATCCTGTAGCTACTGTGTTTCCCAGCTGCCCCCGTGACAAGTTCCCCAGCTGAAATACGCAGTCCTAATCCTAGCGTAAAGCTTCAGCTCAGCTCCTCCAGATAAACATTGTGTTTCACCTGGTTCTCTGCAAAAATGAGACTTCTGCAAGTGCCTTATCAGTGCTGCTTTCTCTACGTCTTCTCAGCTCCTCCTCCCACCTACAACTTTCTAACATGTTTCTCATGTAGAAAGAGAAAGACAGCTCAGAAAATCAAACTCCTACAAACGTGGAGGGAGAGAGGATGGGTGGTTGAGTACGGGCACCCATCCCCACTGAGGATGCAGTTACACAGCAGTTTCAAATTGCTCTAAATTGAAGTTGCCATAGCAATGCCCTGCCTGCATCCTCCTGTCGTCCACCCCTTCTGTCACCAGAAAACAAAGGAGATACATGCGAAAAGCAAAAAGCCGCTACCTGGGACTGATTCGGCTGAAAACCAGCCCTACCTAGAAGTGATTCATTTCGGTTGGTTGAGCTCCGTGCAAAGGCTCGCCATCCACCTCGACCCAAGGGAGGGCAAAGGAGGCAGCAGGATTTTGTCAGGGCTGGGGGAGAAGGAGCAAGACTATTGTTGTGCTGATTTTGGGACACTTGAATTTCTGCAGAATGAACTGTCAGCAGCGTTATAGCATGGCTGAGAAGCTGCTTCCGAAATGGGAATCCTGTCTGCCTTCCTTCTCAGCTCCGGCAGGTTACTTGCTGCTCTGAGCTCCCAGCCTGAGCCTGGCTAATGCCACAGCACCGGGCCATGGCTCACCCGGGCTGCAGGCGGGAAGCCCAGCGAGGCAGGAGCACCCCTTCTGCTGGCAGCCTCGTTTTTCTCAACTTAAAACTACTGTAAAATTGCAACTTGAGGGTTGGGGGCTTGATATACAAGTCTGGAAAGAGATGCTGCAAGTTTGCTCAGAGCTATTTTGTCACTGAATTATGCAACATTCTGCTATGCTACATTAAAACTCCTGTTAGAGAGCTTAACTTTGTTCCACTAACCATTATTCAAAGAACACACTAGCTGAAAATATCTACAGAAACTCTAGTGATCTGGGGGACAGTGCCCAGCCCCTGAAATTGCAGATTCCCACTAATTCTTCCCATGTAAACCAGCAGTGTTAACCGGGGGGATCTGCACCCCTGGGGATTTCTTACACCCTTTCTGCATCACTCATGCACCGCCTGCAGCAGTGTTTACTGAAGATCTTCGACGCTGTTATCAATACACCATATTACAATTAATCAGTGGTTGTTAAATGGCTTTAATCGAGCATTTTCTTTAAAAAGGTATTTTTAATTACCTTGTGGTACATGGAGTCGTACACACAGTATTGCATCGCAACTCTGATGCTATTACACAAGAAGGGTTCTGGCCACGCTATCTCTTTTCCTACTCTTCAAACAAACAAACAAAAAGAACTGCTGAAAGATCAGGCGGTTTAGGAGAGCGAAAGGCAGCAGCTAGCAAGTTCCCTTTGCGCTCCCAGGTGGGCAGAGGGATGAAGCATCAGGTGTGCTGCCACAGCCTCGGTGCAGCCCAACCAGGGGTACTTAGATGGGATGCCTGCCCGGGTCACGCAAACCCGAAGGATGCAGAGTATTTGAGAGCGGTTTGGCCGCTGGCAGTCAGCTGTGGCAGCCGCAGGAATCAGGATGCAGGAATTTGGGTCTTTGTTTCAGGAACATTCCTTGGAAAGCGGCGGGGCCAGCTGCAAGACGGTCCGAAATCGCTCATCTTATCTGCCATCGGCGCAGCGCCGGCGGGCGGGTGTAGCGGGGACGGCCCCGGGGGACCCGGCGGGACCGTGTGTGTTTCGTCGTCCGTGTCCCCCCCCCCCGCGGCTCCGGGCTTCTCGGGACCGAGGGCTCCGGGCCGCCCTGCCCGGGAGCCGGCGCTCGCCGGGTGTCACATCCCATCCCGGTGGCTGCGGCGGCCCCAGGGCTCCCACCGCCGCGACCCCCCCCCCCAGCCCCGGGGCAGCGGCAGAGCCGCTCCCCGGCCCCCAGCGCCCCGTTCCCGTGCGCCCACCGGCGCGCAGCGGGGTGCGGTGAGCAGCACACCGCAAGCTGGGCGGGATTCGATTTTATTTGATTTTTCTTTTTCTTTTTTTTGGTTTTCCCACCTTTTCCTCTTCTGCGCTCACGGGAGAGCTCGGGCTTTAGCTTAGCACGGGGAAAGGCGCAAAAAGAGAAATAGCCGGGAGGGGAGGAAAGGGGT
>JANZLQ010000025.1:21001588-21039950 GCA_026212715.1 Elanus axillaris
GCAGCAGGTCTTGGAAGTTTTCCCACAGAGGTGTAAACCTCTTTTTTAAAATCCCCAATTCAGGGTTACCAAGGACACTTGGTGTCTACCGGGGACTGTTTCCACCCCTCCTTTCCAAAGGCTACAGGCCACAGGTTGAAAAGCACTGTTCTAGGGGCAAGGAAGGAATGAAGAAAATCCCAGACAGGAGACTTAGCATGAGTCCCAAATTACGTGAATGGGCTCAAGTTCCTCACGGTCTGGCTCTGCTCTGCTGTGGGGAAAACGTATGTATTTCCTATCACTGATATCCCAGAAGCGGACAAAGCCCTTCACGAAATTCAACCCACAGCGCTTACTGTCCTTTCCGACCCCCATAAAACACTCCGGGCTGCTATGCCTCTACGCCAGTGTGCAGAGATGGACCCTGTCCTGAGCCAGCTACTTTGTGTCCTGCAGCTGTGTCTGCACTGAGTTGTCCCCATTTGATTTTGAAGTGTATGCTCTTACATGTCTTCCTGGATCAACCTGAAATCAAGCCCTCGGAGAACATTATTCCTCAGCCATAACATTGTCCTTTGCCTAGCAGATTATTTTATCTCCTCTAATACCCCACTTAGCTTTCTGTACACGGTAATAGTTCAGCAGGTTATGCAATTCCAAGAGGGGTTAATGGATCCATCGTGATAAGTTATCTTTGCAGGGTTCTTGAAATCAATAGTTTACACTTGGGGAAAGGGTTAGTGGCTGTTAAGGCTGAGGACCTACCTGGAGAACACCCTAGCAAGAGACCCTTTTAGTGTTACAGCTTAGATATCTGCAAGGGTCTCCAGTGAAGATGGAAGAATTGCCACTTTTACCGGCAGGGACATGCCAAGCAGCTCATGACTAAGTGCAAGCCCACTTGATCCCTCCCCCAAAATTACTAGACAGCTAGGACAAACTGCAGGACAAAGATAGTGTGCTGTGGTGTAAAATGTTCCTTGGGAGGTGGGCTGAGGGCGGCTGAGGTTTTCCCAACACTCTATGCTTTACCTGGGCAACACAATGCAAAGAGCTAGCTGTAAGGTGTCTGGGTTCTCACCTCGGGGGTGGGGGGGGGGCGGAACTTGGGGCAAACTACTGCCTGGCTGTAGTTACTGTGGGCAGCCTGGTCCTGTTAGACCCCGTCCGCATGTTATATTGCAAGCTGTGGGTACCTGCGGGTGCGGGTATTTACATGTGATGTGGAGGAAGGGAACCCAGTGACCTCCTCCATGCCTCCCTGTTGTTCCGATGTAACTGGCTACCATTTTCTTGCTACAGGAGAAGCTTTTATCTCCTCTCTGCAAGCCAACCATGCCTAAGCACACTCTATGTGCTTGTAGGAGGACAAGTTGATGCCAGCTTGTGGACTAGACTGCTGCATCTCTGAGCCATAGCCCTTGTTCTGCAGTATTTCCAACAGAGGAGGAGCAAAAGCATGGAGAGAGGTGGAAATGGGGTGAGTAGAGAAGAGTCGGATGTGGCAGAGGGCATTCAGAGACCTCCCCATTCCCAGCCCTGTACTAGTATCCCATGAAAAGGCCATGCTGCCCAGTGGCTGATTCCTTCCCCCGAGCTTCCATGCTCCAAGTCTATCCCAGACCCACTTTTTCATAATTCTGTCCAATCCAGCAGCTTGCAAGGGAGTTTATAACACAGCGCTCTCATTTGCTTCGGGCTCAGAGCACATCCAGCTCACTCATGTGCTTGCCCTGAGCTGTGCGTGATTCCGAGCTAAGCAAAGCACGACCACGTCTGCGGTGCCTGTCCTGGGCAAGTGAGCAAGCGTAAGGAGCCTCTCTGTCAGGAGTACACCAGCTCGATATATAATAGCCCTCAACGACAATTGGGAAAGAAGGATTGACGGACTTGCCATAATTCACAGAAAAAGGGAGCTTGGGCAGGAGGACAACTCCTGCTTCTAGCAGCAGTTGGGCAAAGCGGTCCCTTACACGGCGAGGCAAGGCAGGCAGCCCCAGGCACCACTGCCCTGCTACAGGCAGGAGCCCCCAGCACTCCCCAGGGTCGGGGTGACAGACCGCCGTGGGCTAACAGGCAAAAGTCACCTCTCTTCTAGATTCACTGCCAGACCAGTCCTTATAAAATTCAGCCAATGTGCTTGTCGGAGAAATTGGAGAGAGGCAGAGGGTTTTACAAGTCCTTCCCCAAACCCTTGTGCCTTAACCGACAGCAAACGGCGTGAACGCGTTTCACAAAAATGACTTCTTAGTTCCCACAGCATCTCTAGCTCCCTAGCCTACTGTTTTAATGCTTTTGCAGATTTTATATTAAACCCCAGAAATTAGACAAGAAAATGCATTTTTTTCCATTTACATTTGAGTTACTAACTCAAAATAGCCTTATTTCATAGAAGCTAGAAATACTAGCAGATTTTGAGCTGACAATGAGTATCCATTAAAGAACAAAGGAAGCCGAATTATGCAGCCCGGAGCCTGCTGCATACAATTCTTGTTCGTAACAATTTCTGCTAGCTGTTCAAGGGACTACAGTTCTTGGTTTCAGAGCTTAAATGACTTAACCAGACTTTTTACGAGGACACAGTTATCTAGCAACTCTAACTGCAAAACAATGCAAGTTTCTAGAGGCAAAGCTTTGGCTGCTGGTTGTTGTTGATCAGCAACTATTCAGGAGCTTTTATAAAATGCAGATGTGATCTCAGTTCTTTCTCTAGGAAACAAAAACAATGAGGTTTCAGCCTGGCTTTACTAGCAAGTAACGAGAATTGCCATCCTATCGACACAAGTTCGCCGACCCCAGGAAATCTTGTACACAAAAACACCTTCAAAAGCAACTAAGGTGGGTTTGCGATTCCTGGACTGATGGTGCAGAGTTTTATAACTACATTAGTCAAGTAAAGAACAGGTATTTGAAAAGCAGTATCTTATGCAGGGCGGGGAATACATTTAAGTATCCATGCACAAACAAAGTAGATTAAAAAATATAAAGAAAAATTAGATAAAAGATTTTACAGGAAAAGTAGATCGGACATCTGAGGTTTCTCACTGTTAAAAACTTGCAGAAATCTCAGGTAAAGAAAGTACTTAACAGCCTTCTTACCTGAACAAAACTTGTCAGCAATCTTTTAAAGTAAAGAGGTCACCCTTCTACTCATTTTATCTCAAGTTGCTGAGTATCCTGGGAACAGGAGAAAATGTGTGACAACTTTAACTATAGCCTCTGCAGTTCTTGGAGGGTAAAAGATGGGAATAAGAAGGAACCGTTAATTGAGAAGGACTGGCCTTGTCATCTTCTAGGTTTCATGTTTTCTCTGAGGTTTTTATGTTGCCTTCCCCCCCCCTGTTTGTTTTTTTTTTAGCAAGTTATTGTTTTGGATAAGGGAAGATGTTAAAAATAGTATTCTCCTGGATCTTGTAAATCTGGTTGTGTTTACACATTGTAGATTAGATTAGTGAGATTCTAGAGGTGGGTGACCTGCAGTGCCTGAAAATTAGCTTTTTTTAAAAGGAAAATAGGAAGTACTTTCATAATACATCTATTTCTCTATTAGATAAAAAGTGCACGCTGCTGCACTGTTTCTATTTTCTGTATCAGCCGTGCTCCACTCTATGTGTAATTATCTGCTAGAATGCATACTCTGCATGTGTTTTTAGTTAAAATTTCTTAAAACACGGACTTAAAGTCTGCATATTTTCAGCCTAGTCCTTTCGTAACTCACATAAACTAGCATGTGTCTGTTGTGCATGTGGAATATCTATTTATAATATATATTTTCAAGTATTTAGCGTAGAGATTTTGGTAGCATGTGGCATGACTAATAAACTAATACATATCAAGAAAAACTTAGTTTCACTTTTTAAGAAATAAGGTCTGTGCAGTGTGTTTTAGGGGGACTATAAATGAAGTGAGTTTTTTTTTTTAAGGTCTCGCTAAATTTTCAGTGTGGAAACAAATGGTATAAACTGAACTGGAGAACACTGCTCTGGAAAAAACGTTGTAGCATCCTCTTACTCTTTATTCGCAGATTCCAATTATCATCACATATGTTACAGTATAGTTCTCTAGGTCACCCAGTGAGATGAGTGGTACCTTATACTGCCTGCATGATTCCCTCCCTTAGTGGTCAAGGGGTTTCTCATATGGAAGCATTTGTGATCTTTTCCCTTTGATCGTGTTTGTTGCACAGTGAGGCGGATCACAGCCAGGATAACAGCCTGGGCTTTGTTGGGAAGTGCTGTATAATAGGTCTTCTTAGCAGTTTCTAATGCAAACACTTTTATCCCCAGCTCCCACTGGTGCGTGTAAACCGTTTGGCAAACAATGAAACACTTAAGTGATGTGCTTTTGTTTATTTAAATAATTTTTATGTCTGCTAAGGACTTTTTCTTGGTAAGTCCTCCTCTGAAGGTCCAAAGTTTGCTTTCAAATTGTGTCTGACTTACAGCGTAGTAATGGGAGTATGATATAGGTGCACTTCTAGTCAATCTCTTCGCTGCAAGACCCACAAAGCACTGCCTGACCTCCAAAGACCTCATCTGGTCCCACTTTTCCAGCACTGGTACAGGACTTCTGCTGGATTCTTAAGGAGAGAATGAGGACAGGGAGAAAATGTGCCTACCACTTCTGCCTGCGGAGAGAATTAGGAAAATACTTGACAGCTGGGTCACTTATCCCTTCTGCTTCATATAAACGTTCTGTGGCTACAGCTGTGATAAAAGGGAAATTCCTAGGTATCCTTGACGCTGTTCCATTGCTCCTAGTAACACTGGAAAAGTCAGGCCACTGCTGGGCTTTGATCGCTCCTGGGGTGCAGCAGGAATGCCAGCAGCTGCTCTGGATTATCCTCCCACTGCTTCCAGCGGCCCCGGAGCTGCTCTCGCAGCGTGGCGATGCACGACCTGGAGATGCCGCCTGGGCTGGCCCCATCCCCGTGTCACCTCGAGCCCGCGCTGCTGCAGCCGGGTGCTGTGGGGGGCCGTAGGGTGCTCTGCCAGGGTGGGTGGTTTTAAAAATTGTGTAAAACCCCCCCCCCCCCCGTTTGGATTGTAGTATAGCCAAATGTGTCTGAGGTGGATGCTGTATCAGAGACAGCGACCACGCAGAAGAGCTTGCCCTCTCCACAGCTGACGGAGAGCAGAGGAAGCAAAAATCCAACAAGAGGCAAAATTAACTGGGCTGTTTATACACCGTCACTGTGTTTCCTATGGCATGGTGGGAGGGTGGCCGGCACTAGCAGTACGGCCCCTAGAATGTGCCTGTTTTCCCTTTGGGGTCTACTTCAGGTGCTGAGTTGCTCTGTTAGCATCCGAGGAGTGCTACTGATGGGCTGAAAAGCTCTGTGGAGGACCAGGAGCTGTTGGGAGGGGGAAAAAGATGCTCTGTTTGAAAAAGTAATCCTAATCTTTTGGAAGGGTAATCCTCTAGTTCTTTACCAGTGTCACTGTCTCGTGAGCCTGCTGTCTGTTGGGCCCTATCCTCATGCTCGAGTTTGGTGTTAGCAGGGCTTGCGACAAATCAAGCCAGAAGTCAGCTTTTTTTCCCCCCCTGATCTGTTTACTGATGTTATCACTTTCTTCTAGCAACAGTATCTCAGTTTCTGCTCCAAACTGTCTCTGCTACGGTACATGTAGGACCCTGCAGCTGGTGAGCGCTGTCTCTCAGATCCATGGGCAAAGGTCAGTAGCTGCATGGTGGCCTCTGGATTCCTCAGATACTGACCCTTGTCACGTGGGGAGGCATTAACCTTTGGCCCTGAGTAAGTGTCCTCATATCTCACCTCAGTCAGTCTGGCCTGCTGTTTGATCCTGTCCAATATAAAGCCCTTTCCCTTGGCATCCTGCAAATCTAAGCCCCGTCTTGATGATTTCCACTATGCCATCCATCCGATGCCGGTGGAAAATACCCCGAGCATTGCGCTCAGCTCTGAGTAAGCGGTGGCAGAAGGGGCAGCCCAAGGAGAGGTGGTCGTGCGTTCACGGACCCTCTGGCTTTACAGAGGCAACGGGGCTGGAGGAGCGGTGGCGGCTGCCTCTGTGTCACCTCTCTTCCTTGCACAAAAGAGGGATAGCCACCGTGAGAAGATGCTGATACTGCCTGTGTCACACAACTGAGGTGTTTTGGGAGTTGGGGCTTTGCTTTTTTTATAAATCCTGATTCAGTGAGAGTGACTCACTGAGAGGGCCATGCCCCTGACTGAGTCCCTTGCTTCAAATCAGGCTCTTGGGACAAAGGGAGACAGACCACAAGATCTCATCGTGTTCCAAAAATGTGAGATTTCTCTTCTTTCCTTTTAATACAGAGCTTGGTCAGGGGCTTACATCAGTACACCACTGACCTTCCAGCCATCTCCCACGTTTACCTGACACGTAACCTCACACAGATCCCCTGGGTCCACCTCAGGGCTATACAGGAGGTCTTCTTAATTCAGCTCTGATGAATGATCATTTTACTTGTGCTGGATAAACAGCTGTTTTCTGTGTTACCTGCTTCAAGAGACTCGCTGACACGGTGTTTCTTTCCTTGCCTCCAGCAACAAGCAGACACATCCAACTAATTGCAACAGAGCCACGATGGCATCTTCTTGCAGTCAGGACAGCGTGCAAAACGCACGACGTTTTTTCACAGCACACCACCTGGCAAAAGGTCTTGAGATAAAATAGTGGAGAACAGGCACTTGCAGTTTCTTTCCCTTATCTTTTACTGTTCAAAAGGGTGAAAGCAACAGAAGCTTGGAGATGAGGGTCCCAAAGTGGCCAGTCCCCGTTGATTGCAGCATTTCCAGCTTCAGGTCCCTACCGGAGAGCTCTCCCTTTGAAGTACATCTCACTTGGGCCAGAGCCAATGTCAGGAGGAGGAAACTATTAGCTTATAAGGAGAGCCCCGCAGGCAAAGTCTAACAGCCTGCTGGTTTCTTTGCTTGGAAGTATTTCCTGTGGATGCTTTAAAACCAGAAGTTGTTGTGGGGTTTGCTGGTGCAGCCTGCTAGTGTGCAACGCTCTTTGCATGCAGGAATGAGGAATTTAGAAGAGTAGGGTTTAAAGCATCCCATTGAGGCATTTTAGCCCACCTGCATGTTTTTTTAAAGTGTGCCAGAGTGCTTTAAAAGACTAGATAAGCTTGTCTTTGCATGGGTTAGTCGTCTTCCTGGAGCTGGCATGCTGGAAGGGGACCATCTCCGCAGCACTGGGAGGGGCAGAGTGGTGCTGCCCAAGGGCACAAAGTCCCACTTGAGTGTCTGTGCTTTACGAACAGAAGTTTTATTGGGGCTGGCGGGACTTTCAGCTACGTTCAACTCTTCATTCCATGTTTAATAGCAAGGTGCTGCACGCTGACCACAGGGTGTTTTTTTTTCCTCTCAGTACCCTCTCAGTTTGCGATTGCCATTCTTTTTGTCTGCTTTGCAGTGGAGGTAAAAAATTTCTTTTTTCATCATCTGCTTGTCTTTTCCCACATTGCCACCGAATTTTTGATGTTCACATGTACATTGGCAGATTGGGAAATCTCCTGATGTATTGTGAAACACGCTTATCATATTCTGCCAAGTTCTATCAGCCTATCGCTTGTCTTCCATACCAACTTGCCCATTTGAACTTAATTTTCAGGTTTATTCAAGCTTATGCCCAAATAGCTGCCTTTTATGAAAGGCCCGTCCTTCTACCCTACCACTTTTCTGTGCCTCGCGTCATCTTGTGCAATGAGGTAGCATGATGTTAAACCTCCTCTCTCCAAGGCATTGTGTAGCATCTCTGCAAATCAAATGGTAGCCATCCGATTTGGGATTAGGAAATGGAGGCAGATGAACAATGCTTCATTTGCATAAGACTGGAAAAACGGTCAAGGCAGAGCTGGGGCTAGAACCCCAAATAAGTCATGGGGCTGCTGGTCATAACAAGAAAGGGGAGCTTGGAGAAACTTCTTTTTCTGAGATGATTTATTAAATCTTCTGTAATTAGTTTAGGAAAGAGTAATAGGTGGGAAACAAAGGGCAAAATGTTCTCTTCCAGCTTTCATAGGTTGCTTGGTATCTCTTATAGCCACAAGGGATTAATGGTGGCCCCAGGGTAGGATTGTGCCATAAAACTTCTCTTAAATGTTTTAAAACCAATTAAAGAGACATTGCCAATTTGAGCTTTCTAAAATTTTGCAAAGTAATTTTTTTCCCATTGTTGTCAAAGCACTTTTGAAGTACTAGATCCTGAAATTTTTAATAATTTAAAAAAAAAAAAGCTACGTATGCTTTGCTGATGCTGGCCCTATACTGTGACAGCAATTCAACTAGTTGTGGACAGTACTGTTGTGGGTAGACAATGAATAAATGCTCCAAAGTGGAAAATCATTTTCCCTAGCTTCCTTCATTTACAGAAATATTTTAAATCTTAGTTGTAGCCTCAGTAAAGTGACATTTTAGAGAGGAGACTTTGAGTTTTCCAATTTGATGATGTCTGTTTCAGATAGGCCTTCCTGAAAACTATCAAGTCTCCAAACTGAGAAATGAGAAAATCCTTTTGTGAGTGTAATAATAATTATTATTTAGTCTATGCCTGAATTTCATTAAAATGGGCTTTCATGAAAAACCAAGCTGCTGTTTCAGGCATATTGTTCTTCTTATTGTAGATATGGGTGCAAAATGTCCTTTTTTTTTCCGTATGGAGAGCATTCAGCCTGGATTTTGAAGGAACAAGCAGCCCTGTGAAAGGAAAAGGTTCTGCTGGGCTCAGTGTTTAGGGTAGAAAGCAGATAAGTGGATGTAGATGCAATCTCAGTTGCCTTTTGTAGGTAACGATTTACTTGCAGCTACATGAGAAATATGCAGAGGAACTACAGGGAATCATTGATGCTGGACATAGAATTTGCCTTGACTTTTCTGCAGCATGGGCCAAGAGACAGAGTGGGAATAAAAGGTTGGTGGCTGCCAGAGCCCTGTGCTCTCCTTATCTTCATAAGGTGCAAACCTATTCCTTGGGATATAAAACTGGAAATAAAAAAATACTCCTGAGGTTACGGCATCGCTCAGTGTGGAATAAGATAAGGTAAGGAACAGCTTTTAGACTAAATAACTTTGTTGTGACATTTTCCTTCACATTTTGATTTCGAAACCGAAATTACTTTTGTTGGGATCAATCAAAATGAAAAGTGTGCATGCTCTTTAACTGTCTCCTCTCTCTCCAGGAAGCAGTTGATTTAATCCACTCTTTATTCCCTGCTTATGCTAGTTCCTTGCCAGATCCACATATACCTCTCTACTTCTAAATTCCTTTTCAGTTGTTACTGTGATTAAAACTCCGGGGTCCTTGCTCTTTAGAAAGGAGCCTGTCAGGGCACCTCTGAGGCTACTGTAGCATCCTCTGAAGGACAAAAAGCATCTCCTTGGTAGCTAGAGTCCTTTGGATGCGGTCTACCTCTGTCGGTGAAAGGAAGCAAAGGCTGGGGCAGCAACACCTCGCCCCTCCTGCCCAGTCCATTTACAGGACGCTCTCGCTGCCCATCCTCAGCTCTGCAGGTTGCAGAAGGAGCACACGTCCCTGCGACGCGCCTGGTGATCTCTTGCACGCTTGCAGGGCTGGCGTGCGCCTCGGGGAGCCCAGCGAGGCTGGGGGTGAGGGACTCTTGGCACGCCGTCACCGCCTGGGCTCGCAGGTCATTGCTCGCCTGCGGCTGGGACCCAATAGACCTTTTTTTCAGTTCTGTTTTGTATAAATCCTCGTCACCGTAGCACTTCATCTGATGTGGCTAACACGCATGGTTTTTCTCTGCTCTTTCCCCTGAGGAAGGCGGGGGGAGACTAGTGTGGGCAGCACAGTCTTTCTGCTTCGGTCTGGTTAAGAAACAAAACTTAAAAACATATGTTCATTTCAGTTCGTTTATGTGACAGAGGCAAGGTCGAAGAGATAGGCCTGGAAAGTGGAGCTGAAACCGCCCTTAGAGCTGGGCTGTGTTCAGGGATCCTGTTACACTGAGTTTATTGCAGGCTGGTATTTAAATTCACTATAGCCTGCCCCATCATTGTATTTTTAAAAGTCCTTTTCTTTTAGAAATCTTTCTTTTTGTCTCCTTCTCCTTTGTTCACTTTCTTCACTTGTTGTTCCCTTCAGGACAATTTCATTTTTGGAGATACCCTCTGTTCTGCAGAAATCATCATATATACTATAGAAACACATTTGTACAAATATCGATAGTCCCAATTTTCTCCTTGTCTAGATCCTTGTTGTGCTCTTGCTCCACTATTCCTAAATTTCCACTACCATTGAGGCAGTCTGTACTCCTGAAATATATATGAGTTAATAAGGCAACAGTTGGTTTTGGCAGGAAATGATGATGGAAGATTTCCTCATGAAAAAGTCCGGACTGGCACGTCTGGTTTTCATTCTTCATCACAGAGAAAGGAGAGTTTTGTAAATGATGGTGGGAAGAAACCTGAGGAGGGGAGATCTCAGGAGATAAAGTCTTGTCTGGTGGGGAGGGAGAGGAGGGAGCAAGTGGCTTCAAGCCACCCCTCGGCTGGACCCGGGTGTAGACCCGAAGCCCCTGCCTCTGTGAGCTCGCTGGCTGGGGCCGCTCCCCTCTTCACCAATGTTTAAAGATTTAGAAAGTGAGAAGAAAAATGAGAGAACAAATGGTGATTAACTTAATGAGAGCACCGGGGTGCGATGTAGGAGATGAAAGTTCAAGCCTTTGCTGAAATCTGTAGCAACAAGGAATTAAACTTTCTCCTTCATGTTCTCCTCCAGCACCGTAATCCCTGCCGGGGCTCATCCTGCTTCTCACCAGCCAGACCTTCCCTGGGGCTGGGAACTTGCAGCAACTCAAGTGTTTCTCCTGGGAAAACGTTGCAATAAAGTGCTTCCCGTCACTTCTAGGAATGCAAATGGGACTTGATGAAGACAGCTGTCATTTGGCTATACCTCTGTGCAACATCGTACGGTCTTTTGTGCAAATGTAATTAGAAAATTGAATTTAAAAAAAAAACAAACACAAAAAAACCCCAAAAACCCAACCCAGGCAAATTGTTTTTTTCTGAGGAGTTTTGGTAAACTCTTGCACTTTGTTACTGTGGTAATTGTATGGAAGTGTGATTAGTGGGGCCAGGGAGAACTGAAACTGGCTGTGTTTGTGAAAAAAGCCAAGATTTTTTAATAGAAAAACATGGGTTTGAGCAGTCCTTTTTCCTCTTCCTCCTAGTGATATTGGTGGGGATTTAGTTCTTAATTTTACTAGGAATAGGATCCAGTGTATAAACCATGATCAGCCCTCCGCTAACCGAAAACTGGAAAACATCTACTCACCCACTTCTGAAATGTCTGGATGGAAGTGATCAGAGGCCTGTTTGTTGCTCAGAGAATGTATTTGCCACAGTGGACTAATAAACTTTCCCAGATTTAATTACTTAAAAAAGTTAATTAATTAAGAGGTCAGTCCAAACAAAGCTGTCTGACTTTAATGTTAACAGAAAGCATCAGGGGCTTTTACAGTTTTTTTTCCCTGTGGCTGAGTGCCTGTACAGTTGCTTTTTAGAAAACTTAGTGCATAAGATTCTTTTTTATTAGAAAATAAACAGAAAACACATGCCAATCAGCAGCTTCAAAAGGTCATTGCTGCAATATCAGTGCTAGAGCTGTGCAGAGCCTCCTAATGAAACAGGAAAGCAGATAAGTTGTTTTCAGGCACTTTGGTAGAAAGCTGAAGCTCTGGCCAGCACTTTGGTAGAAAGCCGAAGCTCTGGCCAGCTTAGTGAAAGATTTATGAACCTTCTGGGGAGTCTCCGCTACGTTTAATGAACCTACACTGATTTTTTTGCCGCTTCTTTGAAACCAGGTGAAAATAAATAGTTTGACGATTCAAACCAAACGGAAAAGAGGAGAAAGGGACACTGCTGAGATGGGAAATCTTGTGCAGACACCTGAAAAACCAAAGCAGCTGCTTTTTTTGTTGCACTGGCAGGAATGCTGTGCAGAGGGTGGGGGGAGCAGTCACCTCCTAAACTTTTGGGTAATGACATCCTACTCACTCTCCCCTACCCTGTGGCTGATGTCGACAGTGCTGCATAGTGCTTTTCACATTATCTGTATTTATTACCCAAACCAGAGGTCTATCAAGGCATGTGAGCCCCCTGCAACACAGCAGGAAGGATGAGCCCTGGGTAAGGACCCAGGCTGCGTGAGCTCTGCAGCTGTAGGGTTACCCCTTTAAGTTATCCCGAATTGTTTTGCCATGGCAGGGCCGAGTTTAGCATAGTTAACATCCTGCTTTTTGGGTGGGACCTGTAGCCGGGGTATCATAATTTAAGGCTAGCGTGGATACCTCTGTGTCTGGAGTGCTTCGTATCCTGCGCCCTGTGTCCCCTTCGCTTTTTATATAGTGTCACTTGTACAGGATGTTGTTTTTACTAGAAGGGCGCTTGTTAGATGGTGCTATAACCAGAGAAATCCTGACCTTTTGTCACATGCTGGCTATTTCTCATGCCAAAACCAAAAGGTAAGAAAATAGAAACTAAAAGGACAGACCAATCACTGGATTTGTATTTGCATTTCTTTGCCCTGAGCCTGTAAATAATCTAGTTCGTGGTGATGTTTCTGTTGGGGGTTTCTGCTTCGTTTCTGCTTGGTAACTGGCTTTCAAGAGGCTTGGGGATTAAATTTGCTTTTTCAAGGGAGTAAGAAGAAAGATAAGAGGAGGTTGATTGAGGCTGTTGTGAGGCCAGTGAAGCTGCAGCGCGCAGAGGGCCGGCTGGGAGCATGGCTCGCTCTTCACGTGCGCTTAGGGAGGCAGCCAGGTTCCCAGATGGGATGGACAGCTAGCAGGCAAGAAAATAAAAGCACAAAAAATACTCTGCAGTCACATGGCCAGGTTTTCCTTGGGCTGGCCTTCAACCTCCTGTCCCCATCACCCTTACTAGGCAAGGCTGTCTCTCCAGGCTTGTGTAAAATAGAGCTACACCCTTTTAATTAAAGCTGTGTCTTTAAGCAAGTTTACTGGAAACTAGTGCAAGTGCCTGGACTCTTATTTCAGCATGATGGTAAATATTTTTTTTAAATAATTGACTTCTTAGTTATTTTAGCTTAGGTAGATCAGTTAAGAGCAGACTGCAATTAATACACCGTTTTCACATCTCCTCAAAAAAGTGTGATACGGCATTTAAACTTGTAGAAAATCATGCTGAACAAAGCTTGATAAACTTTGGTTCCTTTCCAGAAAAGTGAAGAGGAACAGATTTCTCTTGTACCAGGTCTTCTGGACCTGGTTTTGCAGAGTGATCCCCAGGCGGTCTCTGCTGTGTCTCGCTGTGCCCAGGCTCCTTCCTATTATATCAGTGTGTGGTCCCTTATAGCAGCTCCCAAGATTTTAGCTTGTGACCTCTTAAAGAACAAATGCATGCTTCTCTGCAGAGAAATGTATGGATGGGAACTTGGAAATTTCTGATATTTGAAATTTCATTTCAGTGTTCAAATTTTTGAAATATATTTCTATGAAGTAGTTAAGAGAGTGTCGAGGCCAAATTAAAGTCACTGGAATGTTAGCTTGTATGGGAGGGTGGCTTCTTGTGTGTCCCATCAGATGAGAAGACCTCGTGATAGCCCAAAGGCTCTTCTGGAATCCCCTGCGGAAGGGACTCAACTTCATTAACGACCGCCTCTTGGCTACAAGAGAGCTCATTTCTCTGAGAAGCAGAGCACTTTTTTTGCCCACTCTGTTGTTGAACCAAAAAGCATGAAGCATGAT
This sequence comes from Elanus axillaris, assembly GCA_026212715.1. NCBI lineage: Eukaryota > Metazoa > Chordata > Aves > Accipitriformes > Accipitridae > Elanus > Elanus axillaris. The sequence goes on from JANZLQ010000025.1 coordinate 21,015,287, forward strand.
GCCATATGACTTCCCAAGTTTTGTGATACGCATGGATGATTTTGCCAGCATTGTTCAGGCAAAGCGGTCAGATAAGTGGAAGGGCTTTGCATGCAGAGCATCGCCTCTGAATTGTCCCACGGTGGCCTGTCCCACCAGACCACCTCGACGGGTGAATCAACAGCAGCCGTTCATTAACACAGAACAGAGATCCGGTGCTGGCCATAGGAAGTAAAAGCCCTAGAGCACACTGCAGTAGCCTTGTTCTCCCTTTACAAAGCTGCTCTCTGTTAAACCACGGTATCGACCCGCACTGGTGTACAAATGCCCTTCGTTAGAGTTTGCACATTCTGTTACGTGAGGCTGCAGTTAAAAGCAAATGAACAAAACCTGCTTGTGGTAATTTACCATTTAATGCTATTGGAAGTGAGTTTATTCAGGAAAAAAATGATTGGGTTGATTATGCCTAACTAGCGCTGGAAGGAGCAGGACGCTCGGGAGCTGAGGTGGTGGCTTCACTGGTGACTCTGAAGGAGATGGATTATTTGCAAAATCTCAGCCTGATGTGGCCCTCCCAGAACACAGCCCACTCCTAAGACACAGATCCTTATACATTTAATAAGGTGTTAAAGCACAGCTTGATATGTTCATTCACATTCCCCTGTTCTGGATCATTTCATTGACCATCTGGTGCCTTTTTTTTTCTTTTTAAGACACTTTTGCGTCCTGCACATGACTTTCTGCTCACCCTTTGGGCCCCAGTTTGGCAGACTGCCTGGGAATGTGCTCAGTGTCCTGTCCCTTCCTAACTCAGCAAAACGCCAAAGACAGTGCGTAACGATAAGCTGTCGTGTTTCCACTCCCGCCTCACCAGGAGAGCCTCATTCTACCAGCTGCTAGAGCAGCCTTTGGTTGGAAGGTGGGAGAAGAACGCAAGAGTTCATACAAACAGCGCTTCTATTCCCAGGGAGGTTTTTAACACTTGTTTTGGTGGCTCGCTCAGATTTGCATACTTGAGTAGTGATAGCAGCCTGGCATTCAGGTGGTAGGAGGGAGAACTGTTAAAAGAGAAAAAAATTCCTTTCATGGGTCCAAGTAGAGTTACTCTCTGACACTGGGAGCTGAAAGACTTTCCAGCTGACTCTCCATTTGCCCTTTGTGTTAATGTTACAATTACAAACATAGCTGGGTTTGGCTGTGTGAAAATTCAGTTCGTTTGCTTAGCTGGAGGAAAAGCAAAAACTCTACCCTTTCTGAACTGACTGGAGTGAAAGGCCATATTTTAACCTGAAGAAGAGCTAGCAGCTGTGGAGAATGTCTGCTGAAAAATGAAACCCAAGAAATTACACTGAACAAACACTGAATTGCATTTAATTTTAGTATGTCTGTGTGTGTACATGGATGTGATTAAGAGAGGGAGAGGAAGGACCGATCTGATACCAACCGTATTTAGTTTAAGAGCGAAGGCAGAGGAGGTCGTATTTACAGACCGATTGAGGAATCAGTTTAAGTCTGTTGAAGGAACCTGGTGTAAATGGCTGTGAGTGCATGTTTTTTTTCACACGGGGCAGCAGCGCTGCCATGCTGGGGGCCCATTCAGCCAGCCAAACGGCACTACCTCCAAGCAGCATGGGCGAAGGCAGCAGAGCCCGTTTCCATCAGCACCGCTGCATCTCCTGTCTGACTTCTGCCAAGAGAGATATATTGGTGAGAGGATTCCCATGCTCTGAGCGGGCCTTGCTGTGCTGGCACAACACTGCTGCATGAATTAACTAATAAGCTAAATCAGCTGAACTGTTTTAAGTTCAGCTTGTTTAAGTGGCCTTTTTACAGTGGTGTGAGTACATTGCTCTTAGACTGAATCTTTTAATTGCACTTCTCTGGGTATCTTTTGCTTTGTCACGTTGATGAGGTTCTTATTTGATTTATTTTGCCAACGTATTTTGGCTAACAGTATGTTGCCCTCTGTTCCAGGAGGCCTCTTTCGTTCAGGTGCTACCACAGCTTTTCTAGGAAGCAAGCCAGGATTTTTCTCGTCACCAGAGTGCATTTGCATTTGTTCACTGGTGTTCTTCTTCCCTTATCTCTATTTGTACTATGTTACCATCCAGGGAGTTCCTGCACTTGTCCCGTGTTTGTATGGTGCCCAAAAGATGACACCTCTGTGAGCTTGTGGTCTGGGGGGGGGGCAGGCAAAAAAGTCCCAGATAGAGTGGCTAGGGATTGCTATAAAGATCTCAGTGTTGTATTTTGTTCTCCCAAACAAAATTCCTGCTGTAGGTCTTCCTACATGCTCAAGTAAGGAATCCATGTGAAAGTGTCTTCACTCCGTGTATGTTTATTATCAAAGTCCTTCAGGTTTTGTTTGACTATTTTGATGTGTCCAGTTTCTTATCTGATGGCTTCGGGTTACCTTTCTAATTCAGGGACAAAGTCCAAAGAAAGATTGGCATCTACTTATGGAGGGCGGAGTTGGCAGAGAAATGGGTTAGCTCTGCCCCCCTTTTGATTGGAAAGTTGTCCTTGTAAACTACCACCAGCTGATGTCTGAAAAAGAAAGTGTTCCTGCATCTCCTGCAACTGCTATTGTCACAGTCCCCAGAAAGAATATACCTTATTTTAAATTAGAGGGGCAAGACTGCTCCCGCTGTGGGGCTGTGGTACCACAGGTGATGGGGCTGGGGGAGGGCATGTTCAGAAAGAGAATTAACTGCAGGCAAATGTCTCTTGGGGCTGCTTTCATGACCTGTCCTCAAGGACATCCAAGGTTCGAGGTCCCACACTATCCCCAGGTGCCCTGCTCCACTGCTTCATCATCCCTATGGCTGGAAAACAGGCCCTCACGCTTCACCTAAATCTTCCACCCTGTGATTTAAGGACATTTAAAGACATTAAAGACAAAATTATTTCTTGTCCTAACCCACCAAAACCCCCATGGTGAATACTTTATGTATGCTCTGCTTGCTTTAATGTAGAGGTTTGTATTCCTGGGAGAGCACAGAAACAAGAAAGTTAACTCACACCTTGGAAGGTGACTTATAAGCCTTTCTGGCTCAGCAGGGATTTGACCGGAGGACAAAAAACTCCCGTCTTACTGTACCAGTATAGTTTTAAAGCACCTCAGGGTGTCCTGGCTGCTAGTATTTAATGAGTGGCAATGCTTGGATACGGTGAAAGGAATATAAGAAGATTTATTAAAAAGAGCTTGTGGTTTTTTACGATGTGCTTGCGATCTGCCCTCTGGCAGGAGCAAGGAATAACAGTAATTCTGCAACCTCTTTCAAGTTAGGGTGAGCAACCATGGGCACCTACCGGAGTCAACAGTGAAACACCCCAGCACAGCAAGATAGCAGGTGATCTTGTGGTGATTATTAATGTGATATGTGTAATTGTGTCCAGGTAATTAGTACAATGAGTTAATTCACAATATTCCCTGTTGGTAGAGAGAATATTGCATTTATGTTAATGGGGGGGGGGGGATGAATAGGGAGGCGGTTAATGGTGGTTGCTTTAACTGGAGACCAGAAAGAAAATCCTCTCTGGGGCCATTTGCACTATTCACCTGAAACTCTGCCAGAGCAGATTTTACTTGGGTTCCCAACTGCTCCTTCTATTCCAGCTTGAAATGCCTGAAGTGATGGTGATGATGTCATTCTTGTGAGCCATGACATAAGGTGCAAGTAAGTGTCAATCTTGGAAGATGAACACAGCCCTCAAACAGGCCAAGTTCTCTCAAGTTCTCCTTGAGAACCAGGTTAACACCTTTTCAAGTACCTAAACAACCCACTTCAAGTGGCCGTGCAACAGCCAATTTTTATGTTTCACCAAAGCTGTAGGAAAAGCAGTGCTTTCGGACAGCATTCCACAGCCACTGCTTTGATTTTGGAAAATTCATTTAAAAAAAAATATATATATATAATTCTAGCAAGCTGAATAAAGCTGAATTAGCAAATTGCAGATACCCAGAAGGAACAGTGTCCTGTTTATGAGGAAAGAGTGCGGTTACTGTGGTCAGACAGCTGGGCCTCAGGCCAGGTCATGCCTCCTAAACATATTTTATCTAACCTCGTGTCACAGGCAGGATGTGGGGAATGTAAAATTTTCTCTTCTGAAAGGTAAGGGCCATTCACAGAGTGTAGACTGGCATCACTCCCTTGACAGCTGCTTTGCCTTACACCAGCTGAACCTCGTCCTCTTAATTAGGGTATCAGAGGAAATTTCCAGACCTGCTGGGATTAGAATTGGTGCAGATCCACCTCGGTGGCTTTTCCGGGGCAGCCAAGAAGGCAAAGGCAGGCTGTGACCAGGCCTGAATGGACCCATTCTTCTCAGCCAACTGCTAACACTTAAGGTATGTCTCTGCTTGGCAAACACAGGGTGTGACTGTAGTGCATAAATCATGTGTGCAGCTAGCGTGGTCTAGAAACTGCGAGGCTGTAGGTCGAGTCCCTGGAGAGTCCTTGCTCCTGCCGCTTGCAGTCCTACGCCTGTGCTGCTCTGCCCTGGCTGCTGGTGCTGCCTAGGGTGGCTGGAAGAAGCTGTCAGGGCTACAGAAACATCTCTGCTTGGTTGGCTGGAGCTAAGGGGACGTCTAGTGGTGGTATTTTAAGATCCAGATTTCTATGTAGCTAACATCTAGTTTTGCCACTGTTGCTGCAGCTTCCTTGAAAGTGATGGGCAGAAGCAGAGGTGGGATTAAAGGTATCTTGTCTCACGTTTCCTTTGTGAAAGAAACTCTCGACTCCAATTACCAGAAACGGGCAAAGTCCAGCTCTTAGTCTCTATGTGGCAGTCCCTGTGGTGGTAGCGGGGCTTCCAAATGCAAAATGGGCATAACTAGTGCAAAACTGGTGCTGTCTTCCTGACCTGGCCTGATGGGTTTTATATGGCCTCTTTCTCTGCATGTGGAGACCACAGACTGTATTCAAAAGTAATTTAAACTTTGTAATTTGCATTTTTTCTGTGTGAATACACAGAATATATAAGACATTCATGACTAGGCAGTGCAGTGAGACAACACTGTATGATACAGATGTGCAGAAATTGGTTGCTAATTTCTCAATACTGTGTGTTGATTTTTCTCAGTCATATATCAACTCACCTTGGCCAACAGTTGGGGCCTTAGCATGGGGTAAAACTAAAAGAGACAACACTGTATCCCCTTTACCTGCATGCTTATACACCGCTGTGACTAAAGGGAATGTATGTAACTACAGGTAGCAATGTGTGACAACACAGTGAATAAATATTGAAGGGAGATTAGAAGAGGATTGCTAATATCATCCTATTTTCTTTTAGGATTTACAAAGATTTTCCTTGGTAAATGTTACGCAGCTGGTGGTAGGTTTGCTCTGAGGGAATGTACTTGCAGAAAGACAAAGCTTTGGCAAAATGATCTTTGAGGCTGTGCCAATAACAGGTAGAGAAGCTCAGGTGCAGCTCTCAAAGGGATGGTCCTCCCTGATGAGGATCATTGCAAGAGGCAGACATGGTAGTGTATTGCCAAACGGCCTCTGCTTTCTCCCCAGTCTAAGAAATGCATCGTTTCCTCAATGTAAAGGAACTAATTACTTATTTTTCAGGCTATTAAACCAAATGCAATGTATATGTGCCCCCCCGATGTGTTCTGGAATTGCTGCTGCTGCAATCACAGCAGGGAAACATTTTGCTGCTGCTGTTGCTGTGTTTTTCTTGTGGTGTATTGTTAGACAAAGCTGTCTCTTGTTCTCAGGGTTTTTTTAAAGCACAGGGAAACTTCTGCTCTAGCTCCTTGGCCAGTTTTCTTTTCTGAACCCCAGAATTCATTTCTTTGAATGTCTCTTTTCTATTTCTCAATAATTCTTTCTCCTTTTTTTTTTTTTCTTTCTCCTAGCATGAAGTCTTTTTTTCCCCTCCTCAAACCAGTGACCAGCAGAAAGACCTTGAGTAAGAATCTCTTGCCCTTAACCATCTCACTTATTTAGCCCAGACTTTTCTCTGCCTTTCTGGATTGTGTGTTTTCGAGGCCAGTCATTACCTTGATTACAGAACAGCCCTCAGTGATGAAATAGCTCTGGCGGCGAGCAGAGAGCGCAAGCAGAGCTCAGACACATACTCATCCTTCAGGCAAGCTTTCATACTCCTATGCTTGGAAATGGATAAAATGCCCCATGTGATCTACTGAAGTGGTTTCCTTTTCCATGAATTCACAATGAAATGTGGTTTGTTTGTTTGGGTTTTAAAAAATTACTTTCTTCTCGCTTCCCAGATGTTTCCAACTGATTATCTTTTGATTTTTTAAATTTTAACTTGTTTTTATTTAATTCTTACTCATTCTTCCTTACCTAACATTTTTGCCAAGACAGGTACTAAAATCCACAAAGAGCAGATCTGTGGGCAGGAGTAGTTAGTGTATTTTGCCCAGTGAGACTCTCCCTGCCCCCACTGCACAAGTGTAAGTTGTTTTAACCTCCTCAATTTCTGGGAAAGGAAAAAAAAAAGGTAGTTGTAAAGTCACAGGATTTCACTTTACCTTTTTCTGTGCTGCGACTTTTCCAAGGCTTGTGAGGTACTGAAGGGCTCTGTGACGGGTAAAGTTAGCAAATGCCTCTTTCTTTGTATCAGCAAGTTCTGCTGGGCTGCCTTCCTGTTGTCCTATCCCCTCTTCTGGCCTTGCCTCACTCACCTACACCAGCTATCGCTACCTTGGGCTGTGCTGCCAACAGCAAACCCCTGAAGGACGGGAGTGTCCCTCTCATTTGGAAGAAAGCTTCCATTTTCTAGATACGCTTGGTGTCAGTTTCGAAGTATCTTGTTGCTTTTGTGAAGGATTTTGTCATGTGCTACTTTGTGACACGCTGCAAGCCGATTTGAATTTCCAACTCTCTTGCAGCACATCGCTCTGTTTTCCATCCGTCTCACCAGATAGAATAGATTTGCGCTTGTAGGGTCTACGTGAGGGTGGTACTTGTACGCACGATGGAACTTCTTCTTTCTCGTGCCATGTCTGCACGCACTGTGTATTTAGTGTGGATATGCCCGAGACGTGCAGGCGATGTGTCTCATGACTCTGCAAGTGATGCTCAGAAGACCTGCCCGAGGGCTTGCACCCAGTGCTGGTGCTCGAAAGCCCTCCCCGGGGGCTTGCGCCCAGTGCTGATGATGCTCAGAAGCCCAGCCCGGGGGCTTGCATCCAGTGCTGATGATGCTCAGAAGCCCAGCCCGGGGGCTTGCATCCAGTGCTGATGATGCTCGGAAGCCCTCCCTGGGTGCTTGCACCCAGTGCTGGTGCTCGGAAGACCTCCCCGGGGGCTTGCACCCAGTGCTGATGATGCTCAGAAGCCCTCCCTGGGTGCTTGCACCCAGTGCTGGTGCTCGGAAGCCCTCCCCGGGGGCTTGCACCCAGTGCTGATGATGCTCGGAAGTCCAGCCCGGGGGCTTGCACCCATCCTGCATCCCCGGCCGGTGCTGCCCGTCGCGTCTCCCGTGGAGCAACAGTGCCAGCTGCTGGCTGCTGATCCTGGCCTGCCGGGGGTACCGGCTCTGCTGGGGACTTGCTCCTGTGAGCTTAATTCCCAGGGCATGGGTGCCTAAACCGCAGCACCCCTTCGCTGATGGTTTGGGTACTTAGCAGTACTATCTCAGTTTGGTAGCCCTCGTTTCCATACCCAAATAATATTCTGTGGCGCACAGGTGAGCCCGTGCCGCTTACCTTTCTTGGTGACATTTCTCACGTTTGTTTCCAAATTAGTTGTTAATGTTGTTTCAAAGCTCGGTGTCTCTCCTGATCTTCCAGGGCTGGCTGCTCAGAGGGAGGAGAAGGTTTCTGCTCTGAGCAGCGGAAGGGCCACGAAAGGTGTCGTGTTCTCCCTGGGATTTTTTCAGTCATTCAGCTGTGGCAGCAATTTGCCAGCTACAAATTCGAGATGCTTATGTGTGTTACAGCCACAGTGAGCTCTGGGGAAAATGAGGTGGTGGTTTATGTATTTCTGCACAGGGTACCACACGTCAGTTTTGGAAAGAAAAGGGGGAGGCTAAGAAAAAGAAGAGAAGGTACAGGTGTACATAAAAGTTTCACCTTATTAGAACTTATAGTGAAATGCTTTAATAGAGAAAATGGATGTATTTTTTTTTTTCCCCAAGAGAAATATTAAATGGAAAAGACAGGTCTGTTCCTTTAAAAGTTTCCTGTGAGAAGGTGTTCTCATTTTCGTTTTGCTCCATAAAGTTTTGTCTTTGCCCTGTCTCCTTCCCTTTTTGGCCTGCAGTCTTTTGCTAGAGGATTACAGTGTTTTCAGGAGGTGGCAGGGGAGGGGACATGGATGGGGAGTAGGAAACTGGGGAAGGCAAAAACCAAACAAAAAAGATTAAAAGAGCCTTGAAAAGAAAGGGGAAAGAGAGTGAATGGGTAAAGCAAGAAACCTGGGAGAGATGATCAGGGGAAGTTTGCAGAGGGGGAAAAAAAAAAGGAGGGCCAGGCAGCCAAACAAACTGGAAGTGAGTTTGATGAGTCAGGGTTTCTGTGGGTTTCTTGCACCTCCCAAAGGGCCATTTTCTACTTCCTCCCAGCCACAAATGTTCTTCATAATTTTTTTTGGAACAGAACACGAGAGGAAAACAAATAAATCAGCTATTCTTAAACATATGTGACAAGCCCAGGCTAAGGCACAGGTGGACTACAGCCACATGAGGTATCTTTAAGTCGAGGTCGGAGAACTTTGGCCACCCAGCAGGTTTAGCACCGTTTCCAGCCCTCTGTTACTCTTTCACTCATGCGGGTTTTCTTTTTTTTTCCCAGTGCCTTATAGGGAAATCTAAACTAGGCATTTAAAAAAAAAAAAGGCACTTTGATGCCACCTTGAAAGACAGACATCAAAATTCCTTCTGTGAAACTGAAACCTCAGGTTTTTGGGAGGGTTTCTTCAAGTGAAGCTTGTAAATCCTGTGGCAAAAGTAGCGCCCAGGCAGCCTGTCACTGTAATCCCATCTGGGAGCCCCGAGGTGGCCCTGGGCACCAGTGGGGATGGGAGGGCCACCCCACTCTGCTCGGCTGAGGAGAAATTGTGAGCAAGTGCAGCACTGCTTACGCCGTGGGTCCTGTGGCACCTGGGTGCTTTGCTAAGTGGCAGGAGTGGGAAATCTGAGCAGTTAGGGGACAATCTGAGTCAGTTTTTCAAGTCTGCGATATCCTGATTCCTGGGGGCGCTGGGAACAGTTTGAAATTCAGGTATTGCCTAACATCAGAGAAAGCAGAAGGCAAATAAACAAAAAAGGAGGTTTTAATTTAAGCAATTTCATTTTTTTCTAAATGAAACTCAGTATCTTCTGAGGTCCTAGCACATAATTTTGGGACTCTTCCCTGTGTTTGAATATGATGCAAACATGACAATATCCCAACCTTCTGCTACTACAGTTTTCACTTATTCACCTGTATACTAGCCATGTCCCTCCTAGATACACTCACAGTTCTATTTTCTAACAATCTGGAAAAGAAAGAAGAGTGAGGACAGTGGAGACTATTCTAATTTGGCTCCTGCAGTAAGCACTTACAGGGGGTAAAATCTATACCCAGTAGGAATGAGCCATAAGTGGCCTCAGACCTCCCTAACAAAGCACAAAACCACTACTTCCATAAGCTCAAAAAATGATTTAAGGAGTTTGGGATTCTTGTTTCTTAGCAAATGCATTTTATTATTCCAGAAAATTATTGTAATTATTTTAATAGCTGTAGGCAGAGAAAGAAGCACTCGAAGCAGATCAAACTGTAACTACATTATAGCAGATATGTGCTGCAAACACCTGCAAGTGCCACTCAGTTGATTCTCTCACAACCCATTTTTAACTAGCTTTTGCGGGAGCGGGAGAATGGGGACATTAGCTTTGCTGGTTAAGTTGGTTTTCTATCAAGAGAAAGGACACAAGGAAGCGTGCAGGGGAGAGTGAAGTATAACCATCCCCTTCCAGTGACAGCAAGCTGTTAGGCTGACCTGAGCCACAACGGGTAACATCAGGTCAGTGTTTGGGAGGTGGATAGCTAATCCAGCCTTCCAAACCCCAGCTGATCCTCCTGACCTTTCTCTCCCCCATCTCCTCCCACGCAGGATCCGTTCTGGTTTTCCACTTGCTGACAATAAAGGCACATTCATATATGAGGATATATTTAATCTAATGATGTTATAAATGTAACAAGAATCAAGTTCTATAATAAGAAATGTTATTGTAATACTTATGTTTACAGTTTGGATATTACATGGCATTCAGCTGGATTCTTTCTTTGCTTGTTCATTGCTTAAATCACCTAATTGCCATGTTTTACTTAAAATTGCCGAGTATAGAGAAGTTTTATTTAGTGTTATAACCTCATTTTCAGAGGGTTTGGGGTTTTTATAAGAGTTTTGTCACTTATATTGCTCATTATGAGTCTTTCAGGGTCTGCCATTTTAACATTTTATTTGTACCAATTATAGCTGAACCTATAAAGTAACAGTTAAAATCTGTTCATTAAAAATAAAGAGAAAAACACAGATTTGGTCAGCAGAAGGAACTTATTTGAGTGACTAAAGGCATGTCTGGAAGCTTGAGAGTGGAAAGCCAGAAGCAGCTGGAGAGCTACCAAACAAAGCACAGAAATGATGGGAGACTTACAAGAAAGGGATGTCCCTTTTGGGGAAGCTGTTCTGCTTGAAGAACCCCCTCAACAAACTTGCTAAGGTTATAGAAAATAAAATAATGTGCATGCTCTGAAGGAAACAGAGATTAGGACTGTTTTTTTCTTACTAGCTTGCCAGCAGGACAAACGGTACTGATGCCCACCTTCTGGCTGGAGACTTGCAGAAATCCTATAAAATCTCCACTCTGACTAGTAAGTAGTTAAAAGATCACTTCCTGGGCTTCGTGTCTGTGGTTTAACCGCAGCCAGCAACTAAGCACCACGCAGCCACTCGCTCATTCCTCTCTGTTCCCAGCATGAAGGAGAGGAGAAGGCGGGGGGGGTGGAGAAGTAAAACTCATGGGTTGAGATAAGAAAGGTTTAATAATTAAAATAATACTAAAATATAATAATTGTAATGAAAAGGAATATAACAAAAAAAGAGAGAGAAATAAACCCCAAGAAAATACAATTGATGCACGATGCAATTGCTCACCACCTGCTGACTGATGCCTGAGCAGCGATCCGCCCCTCCCGGCCAACTCCCCCCAGTTTATATACTGAGCATGACGTTCTATGGTATGGAATGTCCCTTTGGCTAGTTCAGGCCAGCTGTCCTGGCCATGCTCCCTCCCAGCTTCTTATATACCTGCTTGCTGGCAGAGCACGGGAAACTTAAGTCCTTAATTTAGGATAAGCACTACTGAACAACGAAAACATCAGTGTGTTATCAACATTAGTCTCACACTAAATCCAAACCAGACTGTACCAGCTACTAGAAAAAAAAATAACTCTATTCCAGCTGAAACCAGGACAGTGTTTTGCTACCTGTAGCATTTTCCCTCCCAATGAAACAACTACCCGACAGGTCTGATTTGGACTCAGGTGCCCTTGCACCTCGGCACCCTTCCTTTCTTACCCAAGTCTCCAGGGCTTGGTCTCTCAGAGTCTGGGCCCGACTCCCTCACCAGGAGCACGCTGATGTGAGAAAAGCCATGCGACAAGGCATTGCTCGTGAAGGAAACTGAGACTCTGTGAAACTGCTTTCTTCGGCATGTACTGGTCTGGTTCTAAACACCAGTGTCTTGAGTCTTTATTAGCGATGTAAATAATTGACTTGGATGCCATGCCATTATTCTTTGGGTTTTTTTTAATTAAACAAGATGAAAATCTTTCCAGGACATGTGGTTGCAATTTTCAAGAGTCCTGTTCTAACCATGTTCCAATTTACTTTATTTTCACACAGACATGCGTTCCTTGAAACCGTACCTTTCTCTGAATAAAGGGAGCAGGCTATCTTATCCACTACAGGCCTTTGCCACTGAGATAACCAGCCTCTTACTGCAAATATATTATTATATATCTAACGTGCTATTATATTATTAAGAAAACATAATGGTGGAACCCACTCCCAGGTGGGTCTGGGAGGTAGAGTTATAAAGAAGGCAGTGTTTAAAGCGTTAAATATGGAGAGAGGTTGTGTCTGCGTCAAGAAAAAAAGTCTTCTGCTAGCCTGCAGGGTGATGGCGTGGGTAGCAAGGAGAAGGTTGCTTCTGCAGCTTCTTCTCTCTGAATTTCCCTTACTCTGTCCGAGGGGGATGTTTGCTCTGAAGGGATATTTCCAGCAGGGCTAGTCAAAATTTCCTGGTGAAAATAAGTCGCACTAGGAAATGCTGGTTTGGTAGCCTAACCCCTTGGCTTTGGCTAACTTTTGCCAGCTCTGACACAGGTTTGCGCGGTACAAGGTGGTGTCAGCAGGGCTGGTGGGGAACGGGGGCAAGTACCTGTGGGCTTTCCTTGTGCCTTCTCAGTGATTTGGCCATTTTAGGCATCATTATATTGAAAAAGGCCAGAAAAAAAGGTCAATTCAGTGAAAAGCCGCTGGACCCGAAGCACTTTCTACTGGTTGGGGCCAGGGGGAGGAGAATTCATATTGGGGAAAGAAATTGGTCTCAATCTGGTTCAGACAGAAGCCAAAGAATTAATAAATAAAGACTTTCCTCCTTTTTGCAGGCTGCTGGGGGGCAGGAGATCGCCTGCTTTGTGTGAGTTGGGAGAGTTGGGGTTGGCCATTGAACACCCAGCAGGGACCTAGCCCTGTGGGGACAGCAGAAGCCACGTGCCAGGCTCCTGAGGGTGGTCCCCAGGGCCACCTCTCCCCTTCCGTGGGGATGACCCCAGGTTCATCCCCTCCACCTCACTGGTGTAGCAGTAGCCGCAAAGGCCCACTGCACCCCTACGGAGAGGGGAAAGGGCTGGTGGGAGAGGGAGAAGCCTCTGAGGGAGGTGGGCTGGTTGAGGCACGTGGCGTGGAGCAGGCAGAGCTAAGGCCAAAGGTCTGCAACCTCTTGGAGGCAGTGCCTAGGGAGGGTACAGGGAAACCTCCCAAACTTGCTTCCACCTGGCCTCCCAAACCCTCTCCATACACTTCCCAGCCCCTGTGTCACCCAGCACATGCAGCCCCACAGGGAGCTCGTGCTGCCTGGCCACACGGTTTGTGTTTGCCATGTGGCTTGCCCATCCCTCCAGCCAGCTGTGCCGGTCCTGCCATGCTGGGGGTCCTCTTGCCCCTCCAGACCAGTTTGGCAGCTGGCAGTGTGCTGGCCTCTCCTGCAGTTCTTTAAGAGTTAATTCTTCCCTGTGTCCTAGACCTGTGGCCATGTTTTCACTAGATTGGAAGCTGTGTTTCCATATGTCCCTAGCTCCCATGGCTGGCACCTTGGCATGGACATCTGCACTGCTCGGCATGCCCGTGCCCTTGCACAGACTCACCTGAACTTGTGTTGGGCAACTCCTCCTGGTCCCCTGTGGTGCCTCACGTGCCTCCTGCACATACCACTGCCACACGCGTAGTGGGGTCTGCGTGCCCCTAAACTGCCCTGAACGCAGCTTTGCCGGCTTATCTGCCCAGATGATATCTAGCACATTATGAACGTTTCTGGAGCATAAGGAATAACTGACTGTAACCGGTTTCTTAGGATGTGCTGCTGTGCCGCGTGGTTGCATGAGCCAAGTTGTTGTGTATTCAGGGTCATATCTGCCCGTCTGAATGACAGAAATGAAGCATTTGCTGTTTTCTACTTCATTTAAGCCTGTAGCGCTCATCCTTGTGCACCAAGGTATCCACGTGTGACGCTTGCCAATCGGGGACTTCTTCACCAAGTAATGTCTGAGCAAATCTCTTAATAACAGAGGGACTACACACAGATTATTGTGATCATAATTTGGCCAACATAGCTTTTATTACTAATGGTGATGCTGGAGATGGAAAACCCAGCTTGATTCTCAGATCCCTGCTGGAAAGTAATAAAATAAAGAGGAACAAAATCTGTGAGTGTATTTGCTAGCAAACCTTTGAAAAACACAAAAGTGGAACCCTGCCAATGCTATTGCTGGCAATTTTTCAGAGCAGAGCCTCACTCCGAGGTAGGATTAGAAGTGGAAGTGCATTTTGTGTCTCTGATATGAGTATCCTGTTGTGTACAAATGGAGGGTTTACAGTCATTTGACATCATTGTTGGTTTCTATTGTGATTTTTGTGTGCTGCTCTTACTCCTTCAGAGTATTTTTGAACATCTTCCAATAACAGAATAATTAGAAAATAACTTCAGATATCGTCAAAAAAGTGTCTGTTTTGCTAATGCAAAGAACCGACAAAAGAATGGCTTCAGTGGAAGCGCTCTTATGAAAATGGAGCGGTGTTGTCGTTTTTCTTTGTTGAGAACATTGGCGAAGGGAGGCTGGCTTTTACATCGTTTCTTTTGTTCTTCCCTGGGCAATGGCAGAACTCACAGCTAAATTCTAGTGGCAGAAAATTCTCCTCTGGTGGTAGCTGAGAATGATATAATATCATGTGTAATCATAACAAAAAAACAGACAAACAAAATCCCTAACCCATAGCTTCAATTTTGAATACCAGAATGAGCCTCCAGTACTAAGAAATGAGCCTGCAATACTAAGAATACAGAAAAAGCTATTGAATTTTTTTAAACGTAAAAAGAGCCACTTGATACAATCAGTAGCAAATAAGAGGAATGTAAATGTAATTTAAAATTATTTATTTCACTCCCTCTCTTTTTTCATGTAAATATATCCTTGGCTCCTAGTTCAGAACCACACACTAATTACAAATGTAAGGAAACCTAACTTTTTACCATGCTAATTAAACTGTATGTCACACAGACATTTGGGGAGAATTTCCCATGCTTTCCAGCGTGAATGGAAGGAAAGAGCAGCGGTGCTCACTTTAAACTGGATTTTTTTTCTAGTACCTTGCAAAAAGGCTTCATTGTATTTTGATTAATCCATGCTTGGTCCACCTCGGATGTTTCCATGGAAACAGAATTTTTTTCCTTGATGGCAACTGTTAGGCTTGGGAAGGCTCCTCGCTGCACAAAACCACTCCAGCTTCTAAAGAACTACTTGTTGGAAATTTAATGTGCATAAACAAAACTCCCAAATTCCTCCTTAGTATTACTGTTGTCAATGCTAATAGAGAACTGTTTTCCTAATGATACACAGTGGTGCCTTTTCACTCCACAAGAAAATAGAATAACAGTAGTATTCTTTCCACTGTAGGAGAGCACTTTTCCTGGTCCAGAAAAAAATTAGTCTTCAAACCTTCCAAAATTAAATTTTAAGAGTTCTGATGTGTGAACATTATTTAGTTCTGGATCCAAATAATTAAGCTTAATGGCTGTTAAAATTTAATTAATGTTGTTTTGCAGATTGGCAGTAATTTAAACAAATTATTATTGCGTGCCACAACTTGGGTTATGAAGTTTGGGGTTTGGGGGGATTTGGTTTTATTTTGGTTTTATTTTGTTTTTTCCCCAAAGAAAAAAATACTCTCTTAATAAATGCTACTGTGATATTTGGAACAGGTTTTGAAAATCAACCAACAGAGGGAGCATTTGTGTGCTATTACTAATTTAACCAAGTGGTTGGAAACATGACCATCATTTCTCCCAGTATTTTTGGACAGCATATTTGTTGTGTAAAATTATTAGAATTCTTGACCATTCATAAAAATAGAAATTTTTTTGGTTTGGAGTGGTTTAGTTTTAAAAAAATCCAATCTTAACTTTTGCTGACAGTGCAAGTACCTATTTTAAATTGATTGTCAGGTTTATTATTTGGAAAACTAAAACTTTTAGACCGCAAGGTATTTATTATTTTGGTCAAAATGTAATTATTGGTTAAAAATACATTGAGAAATCAGTTCAAACACCTCTAATTTATATTTGCCTTTTATTACAGTGACATTTAGGAGTGCCACCCAGACTTCAAGATCCCATCATACAAGAGTCCATAAAAATACAGAATGTAAATATTTGTATTACAACAACGCCCTGACACAAGCTGTTGTAGAAGTCAGGGCAGAAGAGAAAAAAACCAAACCTATTGATCTGTTCATAATTTTTTTGTTTCATCTTGGTTCATCATAGCAGGGAATCTGCCAAATAGAAGAAGGAAAATCACTTTGAGAGCAAAACATAGTTGCAAACTTCTTCCAAGGACATACTGAAAACAGAAATTCTATATCAAGCTAGAGAAAAACAGCAGAAGCCTCAGTACTTCTTGGTACCTCTTTTATGTGTTCACTATTAGAATCTGTTTAATAACAACAAGAACAACATCAATAATAATAATTTTTTTTTTTTTGCACCCCGTGCTCTACCCTAATCTTTCTTCTTAAGCTTTTGGGGCACTGTTACTTTTAGCTACTATAACTGCACTCTATAATACTTCTCTGTTGTCAGCACAAGCTGCGAAGGGACTGCTGCTCCTCGAAATGTCTCGCAGATTGGAGTCAGGTACTCGACTGAACAACATGGGAGGCTGTGCAAGACTTCAGAACAGGACAGAAAAGTGAAATAACTGGGGACACCAGGACCTGGCTGTAACTATGTGATTGAAACTTTCATGAGGAAACTTACCTGGGAAATGTGACAATGCCCAATGTGGTCATGTCATCAGGGTCTGGTGGTGACGTACCACAAGCTTGACTTTGGAGAAACGTGCTGCCCAAAGCCTGGGCTTTCTTTGAAGAGAATATTTCTCCTTTGTAGGTGTGGCTGCTTTGATGAGGGCTCGTTTTGAATTTCATGAGAATCATGTGGTAGATACTTGGAATTAGTCAGATTGTCTAGTTAGTAAGGTCTTTTTTTCTTGATACTGCTTTCCCTGCTGATTAAATTGGGATGTAACTATTTGTTTTGTCATTTGTCCTACCCCCTAGAATGAGTGACACCAGAAACCTGCGGTGTCTCAGACTCATGGGGACGGGAAGACACAGATTGACATTAATGGCATTAACACTATCTTAAAATTAAGTGGGGAGCGGTACAGTCTGCAGCACTGCCATGCGCAGCAGAGGGAGAACCCTATTTATACGCCAGCAGGCTATTCTGGGTGTACTAGCACTGGGAGTGAGCAGCTGTGAGAAAAACAGAATAAGTGGTAGTACACTCTGAAATGGAAATCATAGCAGAGTGCCATATGTGTTGACTAAGTAGTACCGCCAGCACCCTCGTTTCAGTGCTCTGAAGAAGTAGCTTCCTACTTGCTTGATGAATTTTCACAAAATTGCTATGCCACACAGCAATCTCCAGAAGTCTCTGGGAATGCAGCCGTTCTGACCCATACACACACAGCCCATGGGACAACACTGGTCAGCAAAATTCAGTCTTAAATACCACTGGAAGGGCAGGCAAGACCTGAAATATTTGCTTTCTCCATTGCAGACCTCATTAACAAATGTACGTACCATCCCCTGGGAATGCGGTTTCCTAATCATGAGGTTCTTATGCGAGCGCCATGCAGATGGACTCAGGCTTGCAGGACTCACACATTGCAATGTTTACCTTCACCTCTTAAAGCTTTAAAACAAATATGAGAACAGAATATGTATTCCCTTTACAAGGCTGCTTTTTCACGCAGTTTGGTTATTTATTTTCCCACTGTGAAAATGGTTATTATCAATAGTTTCCTTTCAGTTTTGTTCTCGGGCTCTTTAAAGATTTGAGAAGCTCCTCTAAGTCCGTGTCTGCCTGTGCAGTGGAGTAACTCCTGCCGAGCCGTGGACACAGCAGTAATGCTGCTGTAGCACGTATATGTAGCCAAAAGCAAGCCAGGACTTGTGTTACTGGGGGCCTGGGGTGGGCTTCCTAAAATTTTTGAGTGAACCAGGCTGTATTTATGCTCGTAAATAGAAGCCAGACTATGAAAAGCAGTTAGGGCTCTGTTACAGCCTCATCTCTCAAACTGCTCTGCACTTAACATGGCAAAGCCTTGAAAATCCAGTGTTTCTTGAACGCTCTGGCTCCATCACAGGTGCTAAGCTCTTCTCAGCACGGCAGCTCCGAGTGCCGGCTCGGAGGCACTTACTGCAGTCCTGGATGCAGCTGCAGCCATGCATCCATCCCGGCATGGCCTCCCACATCGCCTGGCCTGGAGAGCCGGCAGTACATGCCGCAACCCTGTGGCGGCCATGGCCCCGCTCCTGCTTCCCTCCTCCTCCCCTCTGCAAATCCCGGCAGAAATCACTTCTCAGACCAGGCGTTGCTTCCAGGGCATCTGAGGGCTCCATCCTTTCTGCATGTGCGTTGCTCTGCCGGCGTGCCTGGTGGTGTCTCAAAACTGCCACCGTGCTTTCTGTTATTTCCCATGGGGGAAACAAGCTGTTCCCTGCCCAAAAAGCCTGGGAGAACATGGACATACCCACTATCTCCATGCTCAGGACCCTGGAGTGACCTAGGCCAGAAGGTATTTGACAGCTTTAGTATTCCCCACCAGCCAACTTTATTAATTTTCATTTTCTAGCTCAGGCTCACGTACTTGTGCATAACAGCAAATCATGCATCTAATATCAGAGGTTTTTCCAGTAACGCTAGTGTTTAATTAACCCTGGCAGTTTTGCTGTTTATTAGCTTCTGAAAAAATATGTGCATTTCTCATGGGGAACACCAGGTAGATGCCAGAAGAACTCATCCTGCCAATTTATTCTTCTGGATTATTTGAAAGAAAAATCAAACAATTTTGTGGTTTGGTTGCAGAATAAGGTGTAGATCAGAAGCAGCTAAGTCCTATTTTCACAACTAAGATGTCTAAAGATGTCTAACTCCATGTGTCACTGAAAATCCCTAGGAATCAGGTGCATAGTCAAATTTCTAACAAATATGAAGATCTAATGTTGCTGTGAGCAACCCAAGAGATTTCCAATTCTGTAATCAGTTTAGGCATCCAAATCCCACTGATACTCAGGGTTGTGTGTCTTACCACTGCTGTTTAAAGGTCATGCTTAAAGGTTAATCACAAGGGGTTTCTCACTGGCATTGATGAATAGGAGTAATTGGCCGTCATGATGCAGCAGCAGCTGTGCACAGGAAGACGGTCAGTGGGAAGGTGCCCTGGATGAAGTTAAGCACATGGTTTGGGGCCACAATTTTGGAGGGCTCTGCAGCTGCTGCTTTCATCATAATTGGCTTCTTATTTGGGATTGTCATCTTCCAACTGGTAAACTCACAGATTGTGGAAATCCACGGTGAAAACTAGGGGACTGAAATCAGCTCCGGAGCAAGATTCCTCTCATGGCTTGGATTCCTCTCACCTCACTGTGGGCAAAGAGCACTGATGCAAGAACAGCAGTTCCCATGAGGAACTACAGTCCAGAGAACAAAATTATAGGCACATGCACATGGTTGTGTAGTTAATCATGGACATGCAAAGTGTGTTTTGAAAATGTTGCATAACGTAATTACCAGCTTCTGTGTTGCAAACTCAGGGAAATTGAATGTACATGTTAGCCATTGTATATAATGTTCTGTTCAGGAAAAAATGGGTTGGTCGATAATTTGACCTAAGTTCACCGTTCATTTATGGGTCATCAAGTTAGTCAGAACCATATTTGCTGAACTTTAAAGCATAGTTATTTTAGGGCCCATAATGGGATTTGCAGGTTTAGACTGAAGGAAACAAGCTCCCTGAATTATTATTTTTTTTTTACACCAGTGAAATATTCTATCCTGGCACCTTCAAAAGCAGGTAATGCTTTTGCATGCCTCCAACCCAACCCTGAGGAGACATTAATTTTTCTAAGCATCCATCCTTTGAAAACTGGTTGCTTACAAGTGCTGTGAGCTGAGTATCCAAAATGGCTTCAAATCAGAATAGCTGAGGCCAGAAGTGACCTCTGGAATCATTATTCTTCAAAAGCTATTGCCATGCCAGGGGAAGGGAAATAACTAGATGCCTCTTGGTGATGATGCTTGAAAACACAGTGTGTATGAAGAAAAGAGAAATTACAATCTGAAACAAAAGAAAGGAATAAAAAAAAAAGGAAATTCTAAACACAAAGTACCAAGTGGTCTTTGTCCTGTCTCCTTCCAAGCTTTCTTAAGAGTTGTCCTCTTCAATATTAAGACTTTTTGACCTTGTTTTGCCAAGTGGGTTTATACATAAGTTCAGACACCTGGGAAGGTTACAAAAGTTCATAGGTCCAGACCTGATACCAAAATTCATGGCCTGTAAAGGAATACTCTCTAAGACTCATTTTCGGGTTTTAGAAAGCAGGCATTCTTTATTGCAGCGCTGGATACATGGGAGATAATTCTACCTAGTGTGCATGCTACAGTTTCAGCACAAACAGGTTATATAGAGTAACTAATTGCATATTAATCAGGTTAGTATACATGTACATAAAAATGATTATAACTGATTATCATAGTACTGCTTACAGCCAGTCATGCACAATGGTTCTTCACTGGAGTCAAAGGGCTGCTTTTGCGACCACCGACCCACTTGAAATTCTGTTGGCTGGCCTTGAAGTCTTTGTTCTCATCCTTATTCTTTGATCTTGGAGCTCAGCGTGGTTTCAGTCACATATGGTCAACTTCAGTATTATTCTTATTTAATGTACAGGAACATCCAGCCATAAGAGTAAAGAACTGTAAAACTTACGATTAACTCCCTCTACTCGTTAATTGCATGGCTACACTTTTGTCTATTGTTTCAATCATAGTGTTAGTATAAGATTTCTAATTATTTACTGAATGTCACTTGTACAGTCACCTAGCAGCAAACCAGTTTCCATGGCTGGTACAAAATATTAAAACCATAAAAATATTTAGACAGAATGTATGGACATATGCTATCAGACCCTTGTTGCATGTCCCTTAGCCATCTTGCACTCAGTTACTTCTGCAGAGTTTCTCCTGCATTATGAGCCATAGCTGTGTGCTCATGGTCCTTCATAACCCCAAGAACAACCTGTTGAAATGCCTAATGGGCACTAGTGTGCCTTAACGACCCTGACGAACCAGCTCCACCTGGGCTCTCCAACCACACCATGACCTGGAGGCTCTTTCAGCTCAGCCTGGGGCTGCTAGTCCTTTCCTGAGCTCTGCTGTGGGGTGGTGGTTTTCAGTCCCCTCTCCTCTGTGGTTCTTTGTACTGGCCCATCCCTTGCTGAGCTGTAGACTGCTAATGGACACCTACCAGCCCTTCATGTTTAGCATTCTGGATCTGTGTCCCTGGGTGAGGGACCTGGATGATCTTTGGCTCCTGCTTAATCCCCTTTGTGGGGCAGGTGTCTCTCTGGTGGTAAGAGGCTGATTCCCAATCCAGTTTCCTCCAGGATGGTGATGTGGTTGTTGTTACCCGCTATCACTTAGCATGCAGGTCAGTAGCTATTTTTTATACCCTGTACCTGAAAAAATTTTAAGACAGTATTGACTGCTCTAACCCCCAATCCATGTTGTACTTATGCTCATTTTTGTTTATCATAAACTGTGTGTTCTACTATATTTTGTGTTTCAATGTTATTTGCTGCTTCCTTTGTTGACAAGAAAATTTTGATTCAGTTGTGCCTAAGTAAATTTCCTTGGATGTTAAGTAGGTTAGCTTTGAAATACCTTAAATAGAGGGTCTTAATTAATTTTAAGTACAGCTTATTTAATATTTCTCAGCTCTAAAACTTCAGAGTTCAAAAGCAAATTCTGTGTTTAACTTTAGTTTCAAAAATCTTCTGTAATTAAAAGTTTAACTCAAATTCCGCATTTTATGTTGATTCTTATTTAGCTGGAAAATATTATTGAGTGCCTATAATGTGAGTCTTTGATCCCAAGATAGTCACAAGCCACATGAAACTTAATAGTCTTTCATGCCAAACATTCTTGTTTACACTTAACAAAAAAAGTAACAATCACTTTTTTTATAGAAAGCGGCAACAAATAAAGGAGGGATTGCTGGAGGCTCTTGGCAGGACGAAGCAAAACTATGTGGCCTACATAACTTCCTTGATTGAAGGTACAATGCTTAAGATGATGGTTTTGCAGGTTCAAGGTATGTCCATGACGTATTCTGCAAACCTGGGCTTGTTTGCACTCCCTGCCAGCTGGCCAGGAGGGAGCCAGCCCTGGTGTGAAATTGCTGTAGCCTGTTGGATGCGGTATGTGCTGGAGATGCTAAGCTCTGCCTCTTCACTGAGGTCATACGTGGCCTGGGGGCTGCACGCTGGCACGGTGCTGGTTTGGAGAAGGCTTAGAGCAGCCCCAGGGGAGCAGCAGCATGGCTGCTGGCGGTGCCCCTCTTGGGGCTTGACTGGTGAACCTAAAGGCTCTTTTCGAGTGGTGTTTTGTTTTGGTGGGTATGTGAGATAAAGAAAAGCTCTTGGGGGGTGGTGGTGGAAAATCAACCAGCTCTACAGAGATCTGGTGAAAGAGACCTTCCCAACAGAAATTGTATGTCCACTTCATGGTTGTCCCCCCATGTCTTGCAGGGCTGTTGTGTCTGAGCACTTCTAAGCCACGTAGGGTACGTGTTTCACAGCTGTCCTGTGAACTAGAGCTGACTTGCAGATCATCTTTTGTGTACATCTTAGCCTTGGCCTGCAATGTACTTAGTGACCCTCCAAACAATGTGTGTGGTAGGTCTTGTGTTGGTATTGTGAGGGAAAGGGGTGTGCTGAGGGCTGCTGGGGCACTCTCATGGGTGGTGAGAGACGAGCATGTCCAAAAGCTGGTCTAGGATGCTGCAGCCTGCTTACAGGTAGGTCTTGAGAGAGACTGGGTTGTATTCAAGGACATTGCAAAAACTTTACCCGCTAACACTGAAAAAAAGCGTGACTGCATGTGAACTGTGGTTTTGTTCAAGGGCATATAATTTTCCCCCGCCTTTGTGGCTTATTGCAGGTTTGGCAAGAGGCAGACTTCCCAGCTGAAGGCTATTTTCCAATCTAAATTTTGGTATCTTCTCCAAGCCCTAGGAGCCCTAGGGCAATTCACATTAAAGGTCGCTATGGCTTTGTTCAACATGAATTTATCTTTATGGCCCTGCTCTCTGGAATTGCTGAAATTATAGCTGAAACAGGAAAAAAGCATGGCAAAATGTCTCCAAGTCTCTGACCCTTTCATCCAGTATCTGCCATTCTTGCCATAGGTGACAAGAAGTGGTTTCTTTTCCTGCACAAAGGGAGTCCTTTGTTCATGAAGCAGTTTCCATAAGAGCTGAAAATGCTGGGTCTTTTTTCAAGTAAAAAAATTTCTTTGCGTTTCTTATATTGGCTATATGCTCTTACTGGCATGGAGAGAACATCGCTGAGGTATTAAAACATCTGTGGCCAGAGCCTGGGCATGGCCTGGCTGGCACTGAGCTTGGCAGAAGCAGCACCAGCAGCCCTGTTGCTTCACCTGTGTTCTGCCCCTTGTCCCTTCGGGCACCCTGGGTGCAGGGCATGGGTGGAAGAAAAGCACGAGTGTTGCTGAACAACAGTATGTGCAGGGGGAATGAGCATGTTGGGAACTGCTAGAGCTGATATTGCCACTGAAAAGGAAATTAATGGTCAATCTACAGCCTTAACCCACTGCATGCAAAGGGGGCCTAGCTTTGGTGCGGTGGTCAGAATCATTTATGTTACAGCTTCAAAATGCTCTTTCTCCTGTTAACACAAAGACATACAGAAATGGTCCCACTGCTGAAGCTGGGTCAATTATTATGCTGGCTGATGAAGGGCTTTGTACTCAAATTCCAGTGGTAAGTCACTAGGAAAATGAGTTTAGTTTTGTTCTAGACCTATTTATTTCCACCACACTTGGACTGAATCACTGTTGGGGACATTAAGAATATTTGTTCCATAAAATGGCACAAGGATTAAATTTATGAAGGTATAATACACTGGTTTGAGGCTTTCAGTGACTCACATGCCTTATGATTCTCTTCTACATAAAACATTAATAAGATAAAATCTGTGTAATTCTCTTCCCACATCTTACCAATAGTGTGAAACCAGAGTCATCCAAAATGCAGAATATTTGTTATGGGGTGCAAAATTCCCGCTTTGTCCTGTGATTTAGATCTCAGTTCATTTTAACTATAATTATTATCCATCACTGAGTTATTGCTTGTTAATGATGTGTTTGTTTCTTTGATTTAAGGGTTTAATGTCAATATATGTTCCAGTCAGTTTATCTCAGACTTCTTAATCACCATAACAGCCACCACAATGTCTGGTCAAGTAAATCCCATTTTGAGCTTTTTTTTCCCTGGGGGAATGCATTTTCAATTAAATTGTGCTTTTAAAATGTTGGAGTATATTAATGTGGCTTATCATTCTCCCCAGCACAAAATAGCTTCCAGCTGCCCTCAGATAACCAGTTCAGCATCTCTTTTCCCTTCAGCCTAAAGCAGGGTTCTCAACACCACTTTGTGCTTGACAATGTCACTGGACATGAAGCTAAAGGCAGGGAAGTTGGGTATTTGTTGGTGTAGTGTGCAGGTCTCCAAAAACAAAGATTCTGCAACTTGAAAGCAGCTCTCCTGCTAATTTTATCATCTCCCTGTGCCTCCCAGATTCAGATCTGTACTAGCACTACAGGACTGACCCTCTGAAAAATGTCAGTTATCTGCTTTTACATTAGAGCTTCTCTACAGGCAAAAATATTGCTGCTTGGTATCTCCTGCTATCCAACAATGTGTGTATGTGGTCAGTGTCCTCTATTCTTGCATAACTTTAAAGGGCATTGACTGGAAGTACTTTGTAGCTTCGTCAGTGTAGAGGTG
>JANZLQ010000025.1:21046802-21098511 GCA_026212715.1 Elanus axillaris
ATACTTATTCTTATGATTACGCTTAGCACATTTTGTAATGTTCCTAAATCTCTATAACTACGTTACAAATTTCACATTCCTATCTCACGATTTTATTTTAATCAAACCTTTATCAAAGTACTTGCAGCAACTGGACCCTTTTTCCTTCTTATCCCACTATCATACGAAGCATGTTCTTCTCCAAACCGTCTTGCTCCCTCTGTTCTCCCACCTACAGTTTCTCTATTCAACATCCCACAATAAGTCCTGTGCAATCCCCAAATGCTCTTCCCCTGTGTCCCATAATGAGTCTCATACTCCTGTATGGGGTACCTGTCTGGCACAGGGTGTCCTCCTGGCCCCTGGGGCTGAGGCTGCCTTGGAGCAGTGCTGGGAGGTCCCAGGGCTGGGGCTCCTCTCTCTGTTATCAGGTTATTGAGGTTTCCTCTGTGCTCCTTTGTGTTCATGGAAATGAGCGTTTTATCGCATAGCCTAATGTGTAGCACAGCTCAAAGGCTTCGTTAATGGTTGTGACTGGTTGGGATGCGCTGTTGGAGGCACTGAGTTGTGCAGTAACTTCATAGTCATTTGTATGTTCCTGATGACAACAATCTCTGGATTCACCCTAACTGTATTTTTCTGCTGTAAAGCAATTATAGATTATTTGAGAAGCTCAGTTTCCTTGACTGGGTGTTAGGTCAAAGCAGAGGGATTTGCCTGTGGTGCTGCAAACGTTGTTACCTAATGTAGTTTCAGTATTGGTTTCCTGTCATAAATGGTTGTCTATGGATAATGAAAAAGACGTGCTGAAAAATAACATACAGATATGGGTAAATTCTGGTTTTGTCTGTTAAAAATTTTAACTGTTGAACAATGAATCTTCCCTTTCTGTTGCTTGGGGTTTGTGGTTGAAGTGCTGCACCTTACACTTACTCATATAATCAGCAAACATAACAAAAAGTTCAATAGTAATTAGGTAAGTAAAGGAGCAGTTGTTCAGTAAGTGTTGCAAATAAAGTCAGACTAGACACTTTGCTTGATTTCACACCCTGCTCTGCCCATCCCACTCCATCCTGCCTCTCCACTTTGTGAAGAAGCAGTCTGCAGGAGAAGTTTCCCATCATCTTAGAATGGGTCAGCCATCTGATAGAGCCACAGTCCCTTTACTGGCAAAACCAGAGGTTTGGATGTCAGTCACATTCACAGCAACATTTTGTACCATCCCTCTGCATGTGGCATCTTTCACTTACCCAGTATTTCATGAGTCTTTTGGATTTATTTTTTTTTAGGTACTTGTGTTTCTTCTAGCAAAAGATATATTCTGCCTCATAATGTAACATCATTAGCACACTTGGAGCCTGGTGACTTCTCAGAAATTTCTCTCTTGTCCTTTGTCAGGGTCATTGCTGTCCTGTTCTTTCAAAGCAGGGGCATCAAAAGTGAGGTTTTTTTGCATATGCTGCAGAGTTTTTGATGGTATCGATCTGTCACACTTTGTCCTTAATCAGATTTTGGCAACAACCAGTGCTCAACTGAGATTACCATTCTAAGCTTGTAGATGGAGAATATTCCTTCAATTTATGTCCTTGGGTGACACTAGACTGGCACCAGGTTTTTCTGAAGAGATGTGAATTATGCATCTTTCATTATTGTTTGGAAGGGTGTTAACCTGCTTGTTCCTCCTTCCATAGCTTCATGGCTATCGCTTATGCTCCAAGTTTGCAATGAGTCTGTACAATATTCTGAAATAATTGGCTTTGCTCAGATCAGAGAAGTGCTAGCAGGTATGCAAGCCAAACTGATATTGTGATGTTTGGTTTTTACTTCATTGACATTCTGAGAAAAGCAGACCTACTGAATCATACCAATAAATCTCTCTGCCTTAATTGTTTCACTTTAGAGGATGCTATTGTGGACTAAATGCAAAAATATCCCAGGTGCTATGTGAAGGAGGAAAGTTTTTCTGGTGTTTTCTTTTCCATTTTCTACCTTTCAAAACTTCTAGCAGTAGGCATGAGAAGCATGACTGAGGCTTTTTCCTTCTTGGGAAATAAATAATGTTCAGAAACAGAGCACAAAATGACTGGAGTGGGTAATATCTCAGAAGATTCCTTCAGGATGTCTAACTTGCCATAATTAATTGCTTTCATTTAATCTAACAATTATTAGCTATGTTCTGCAGTCTTTTTGAAAAACCTGGGGAAGACTCTTCTTTGTGTTATATTTATTAATAATTTCTGTTGTCTAGGCTCAGGTCTGAAAAGCCTACAAAATGCTTTCTCAACAGACTAAATAAGACTTCAGTTGGCCTTCTTAGTAAGCTCAGTATGCCTGAAAATCTCTCTTTTCATTTAGGCTGTTTCCCACACTGCTCAGTTTCTGATAATCCAAGACAAATGGTACAGAATATACAGGAAATAAATCATAAAAAGAGCTGCAAGAGCACTTGAATTTGATACAGAAAAGGCATTTTATGGTGTAGGAGGATGGGTTGCCACACTGCATCCCACAGACACCTTTAACACTTCTAGGTTTGAAACCTGAGTATCTACAATCTGTAGCAATCCTGCAGTGGAAACACAGATGTCACTAGGGTAATAAAGCAGAAACACTTGTTATTGATAACCGTGATCCTCGACTTCACAACTTCTAGCTACTGAAAAAAGTAGCTTCTGCAATTACTTCCACTAGAAAAATAAACCAGAAGAGAGAAGCCTTTTGATGAAGATGTATTTGCCTTTATTTATGAGAAAATAATGAATAGTGCTGCATATCTTCATGCTGGAGAATGCAAAGTCAGTAAGACAGCCCTCCTCCCTGATGCTGCTACACTGACATTCATCCTGTAATTCTGGTAGGGCAGATGTCTTTGGAAGTGACCAGAAATAACTCTGATACTGCGAAGGCAGAGCTGCTAGTGGAGATGGTGTTGGCCTGTTTCTCCCTTTCATTGACACTTTGCTCTCCTGCATTATATCCTGTGTCAAAGTCAGTTCTTTGCTGACTGAGGAGAGAGACAAGGATGCTCAGTATAGAATTAATAAGGGAATTTATTTTCTCATATTAGCCATGTGCAAAGTGGTGTCCCAGCCCAATGTGTGAAGGACTCCTATAAGGGTGTGAGGTGCATGACCGATCAGGGGTGTGTGATCAGGCACCAAGGCTGTGGTTATATGCTTGGCCTCCTTAGGCAAATATCCTATTGTTTTATTGTTGGTATGGGGTGTTCTCAGCTGGTGAGAGCCTGTTTAGGTTGGATCTTCAAGTCATGTTGACCCTGAGGTTATAAATTCGTAGTCCCGGTAGCATTGTCCAGGTAGCATTCATTCTTCTAAGCAAGCCATGTTGCAGTTAGCGCCTTGCCTTTCATACGTGACTGAAGACTAATGCAATTCTTGCTCTTTAGCCCCTAAATAGGCATTTCTAATATGTTGCACTGCATCAATTGCTAACATCTGTCTATACTGTGGAGTAACTGCACTGCTGCTCTTGTTTTCCACTGTGAATCATGCTCAAAGCATCTGCCTTTGGAGACAGTCAGTAGAGGGCCTCCTGTCATGCACAGACATGTCTTGGCAGAGTCAAGAATCTGATGTCTTAATTTTTGCTCAGTTTTTTTTTTTAAATAAAGGTCATCGAGGGAAGCTGCCCACGAAGAAAAAAAAAAAAACCTGAAAGAAATAATTTATTTCCACAGGGCTTTAAGCCGCTCCGTGAGCATGCATAGGTTAGCCATGACTGCTGGCAACTCAACCCCAACCTTAACTGAGGGTCATTGTTGTTGTTTGTAGTACCTCATGTGAGACCTCCATCTTAGTCCAGACTTGCAGGAGACTTCCGGCGTCTGTGGTCCCAAGCCAGTGAAAACGTGCTTGTAAAATTCGGGAGAGGTGTGAATCTCTTCAGTGGGTAGGCCTCTACACACAGAGATATCAAAATGAGACAGTAGAGTGCTGAAATTAGCCAATGATCATATCTGAAGATCTTGAAAAGTAGGTCACGATGCTCAATGCTCAGGTACAAAAATTATGGATACTGCTGATAAGGATCATGGGGAAAGCTTCACAGATACTAAGGCATAAGGAACAACTGTGCAACAGACCATAGCATTTTCATCCAGTAATTCTTGTGCTTAGACAAGATGAGTCACATGTGGGCTTAACCTTAAGCATGTGCTGAAGTATTTTGTTAAATGAAGACTGGCTTCTTTTCAGTGTTGTGGTTTTTCCTCTCTTCTCCTTTCCTGGAGCAGATACAAGGAGAGGTACAGAGAGAGAAGTAACCTCTTGGTAGTCCTCAATTAATTAGCACAGTTGGAGGAATGAGGGGCAATGAAGAGAAATGAAAATTTTGAAGTGAACTATTCAGGTCACAATCTCTCTCACCTCCCTTGTATTTAGTTTTATTTTGGTGGAGTTTTGTCTAGATTTGTATCTTGTGGAATTGGGATTGCAATTTTGGGGAAAAGGTATTAACAGAGATAAAGTAAAAACAGTAAAATATTTTGAAGAGATCTCCTTTGATTAAACTGCTTTCTTTCTAAAAGATGCTCAGTTGAGAGGCAAGTAAGTTTGGGGTTGTGATGTACATATAGTCATTTCCTATGTCTGCTGCTGATCTTCATCATTGCCTATGACAAGAGGAGCTCAAATAGAATAAAAGTGATTTTGGGTGGGTTTACTTGCAACTCATTTAACAAGAATTTATGATGTTTAGGTTATACCTCCATTTGCATAAATAGATGAGAAATCGCAGCCCATTGTAGGAAAGCTTAAAAAAACCCTTAAATGTCATTTTCCTTGGTAAAAGACAATCTAAGAAAAAGACAATGAAAATGAAGAAAGGATTTTTAGTCTAAGTGAAAAATCAGAGCAGGGGTGAAGATAGCTGGATGTCATGCATTATAAAGGACATTTTGTGTAGAACATAACAATATGAATAAATCCATCAGAAAAGAACAACAGAAAGTAAATACACATACTCATTTTTTTTATACTATTTTCCTAAAGCAGACATGTTCCAATGAATAATTGACAACTAGTTCTTTGGGATTTGTCCCCAGAAAGGAGACAGTACTTCAGCAACATTCAGTAGTCATTTATTTAATAACTAAAATAATTCAAGTTAAGATACAGGAAAATTGTTCACAGGTAATGAAATGTGCAAATTCTGAATAACTTAAGAACAAAAGGCTCCCTCCTGTATTTGCTTAGCTTTATAATGTATGTAATGCCATTGAGGTCAGCACCTTAAATAAAACCACTGAGGAGTACCTAAAATGGGAAGAAAAGCATCATAAGCTCATAAAAAGAGAGTAGATGAACAGGAGAAGAAAGCATGCAAGCTTGTCAAGTATAGCAGGGAGAAAATCACTTTATAATTAATGAGCTAATGGATAAAGCAGAAAAATAGCTTTAAAAAAAGGATTTAAAAGCTTAACACAATAATGGGACATATCTGAACACTCTGGATCCTTGATGGACACAGAACAAATATTTAATGTAAATTCACACGGTTCAAGACGAATTAGCACTAGGTGAAACTGCTTCCAGAAACATCTGAGGATATATTTCATAGAAAGGAAAAATTAGTGTGCAAAACCTGTTTAGACACTATTGGTATATGATTATATGTGCATATTCAAAATGAAAATTCCTGTGTACTTGTCAACATATTTTCTTTTGCGGAGCATATGAAGAGCCTTTGAGCATTTTTCTTTATTTCTAGGATTGTTTTAAGCCAACCATTGGTATAATTGATGAGATTCACATGAGATGTGAATATTCTATACAATGGAATATTGTGTGCACACAGAGCAAAGTTGGACGAATAAGTATTTGCATTTGCAAATACTTGTTTAAGTTAATTTTAATCAGATATCTCTGAGTTACGTTACCTGTGTTCGTTCTTTCTTCAGTTCCCCAGTATTCAGAGGTGTATCCATGAATAATTAAAAATCTTATCACTTTTTGAATAGAAACTATGACAGTGAAATCAAGCTTAGGGAACAGAGTTTAGGTTTGCACACTTAGATTTGTAGTGTGATAACCTGAGGTGGTTAACAGTGGCTGCAGCATAGGCAATTTTGTTTTTATTCAAAGATGGCAGTACCCATCTCTACTTGAAGTCAATAGCAAGTTTGGTATGAGAATTATACTCAAGGTCCATGTTATATACTATCAGGATAAGTCTTAAGGTTTAAATTTTCATGTTGTTGCTTTTCTAGTAATTAGCTTACAGTTTTATTTACCACCTTGGAATCCTTAGCTGTTAATTGGAGAAAAGAGTAAATTATGCAGAAAGATAAGAGGAAATGAGCACTGTCTGATCACTCAAACCTGAAGAAGTTTATGACTGGTAAAGAGTAGTATGTCTTTCACCCTTTTGTGGTGGTTATGGGGAGGGGGGTGTTACCGAATTTTATGGATCCCAATCTAGAGAATACAAAGGGACTGCAAATTTCACAGGGTCTTAAACTGTAATGATAAATCAGTGCAAGGAGAAGTATGTATAAACCACAAAATTAAGACTTATCAGGGATCTTTAATGTATTCTATTTTAGAAGTGACAGGAATGCCACAGATTAAAAAAAATTCTGTAAGGCAAACAGTCATTTCCTATGTGCAGTGATAATCAAATTCTAGTCCCAGCCCATGGAGAAGCTAGCTAGTAAACAGGGTGAAAATAAAACTTTTTCTGTTATCTTTAAACAGACTAAATCCACAGCATTAAATTCAAGATATGAAGGATATCCTTGTAAAATAAACAGCAACAACAACCAAAACAATCTGTAGTAAGAAATGAATCACTGAGGGGTTTTCCTCAAGCACTGTGATAAAAAATACCTGCCTAAAATTTCCATAGTTTTATAAACCCCTAATGATCCAAAAGTGAGTAGGGGCATTCAGTGAGATTCAGGATGACAACAAATATTTTATGAGGTTTAAAATGTTCAGTGAAAAACAGTATGTAAAGCCTTATTCATTATGTTAAAAAGTGAATCCAACTGAATTCATCTACTTCAATCAACCTTCCTATAATGCTTTAAGCAATGTTAGGGAGATAATGCTAAAGTTCTTGCAGAAATGGCAATGTGCTTTAAAAATAAAAAGGTTATATTTTAGTACTGGAAATATTTTTAAGTATAATCCATTACATTAATTGAAATAATTTAGTAATTCAGTGAAGAACAAAATTTGGGATACACTTTCCATCACTTGAGGCTAGGCTACATAAAATTTACTTGCAATAAAAATCAGTTATTAGTATATATGAAAAGTGAATTTAAGAACTCATAATCAAATTAACTTAGAGGTTTGTACATGGAAAGCAAAGTCAGGCAAGAAGCTGTAACAGTGATTGCTGGATGTTATGAGCAGTTCTGAATAAAAAGTGGTGCTAGAAAATCTGCATTCATTTTGTTACCAATATATTTTTAATTAATGCGACCAGGCTGTGGAGATCTGTAGCAAATGTCAATACTGGTATGGCCTGGGGACAGTGAGGGCCAGTGGCTCGTGGCAATGCTGACTAGGTTTAGTGGCCATGGGTGGCAATGCTGAGGCGAGGCGCTGGGCTGGGCAGGGCAGGGGACTCTCCACAGCATAGGGATGGTTCTAGGCAAGAACCAAGGTGTAAGGCAGCTCTGAACCCAGGGATGAAAGCCCATACTGAGGCTTCTCACACCTCCTCACCATTTAGCAGTTTCCACCCAATCTGATCCAGGATTAAAGCTGCCTTGTATCAGGGCTCACCTAGAGGATGAGGTGATAGGGCCTGTTGGTGGGACAAGGACCACCCTGGCCTAAATGGGGATGTCTGGGTGTGGGATTGTTCAGAGAAACAGCCAAATGGGAGAATGTACAAAAGGTGTGCTGATAGCACCTAGATTAGCAGGTCATCAAGATCCCAACCCACCTACACGCAGTTTCTCAGGACAAAGGTCAGCCTGCAACAAAGGCCAGCCTGCAGCCTTTGAGAGGTACAGAGGGAAGATAAGAGGAGTGGAGATAAGACACCCCTCTAAGAAGAAAAAGAAGCAGTGTGTAAATCCTAATGACTTGCAGAGGTGAGACAGGATGAAGACAGGGAGAATCACAATCATTGTTCCAAGGGTATATATCCAAAACCAACCTGAGAAGAGCCCTGAAAAGGTGGTGAGGATTTGATAACTGTACAGCTTGTCCTCCTCCACAGCAAGTAATTGTGGCCAGGTGTCCTGGAGGCATGCAAGCCCCATGCTCAAATGTACTTGGACATGTATGTCTTGATCCTTGTAGGTATGACAGTGTCAATAGGTGAAAGCTGTTCTGCTTCAAAATAGTCACCTTCCCCTCCCAAACAGTTTTTAATTGAGATTTACTACGTTGATGCTATTGTGTTGCAGCATTGTGTTCCTTCAACTGTGTGGATGAAAAGGTAAAGATTGCAGAGCTTCCAGGGGATGGATACTCTGTGGTTGTATCATGGTTTAACCCCAGCCGGCAACTCAGCCCCACACAGCCATTTGCTCACTCCCACCCCGGTGGGATGGAGGAGAGAATTGGAAGGGTAGAAGTGAGAAACTTGTGGGCTGAGATCAAGGCAGTTTAATAGGAAAAGCAAAAACTGTGCACACAAGCAAAGCAAGACAAGGAACTCATTCCCCACTTCCCATGGGCAGGCAGGTGTTCAGCAATCTCCAGGGCAGCAGGGCTCCATCATACATAACGGTGACTTGGGAAGACAAACGCTACCGCTCCGAACACCTCCCCTTCCTTCTTCTTCCCCCAGCTTTACATGCTGAGCATAACGTCCTGTGGTCTGGAATATTCCTTGGGTCAGTTGGGGTCGGCTGTCCCGGCTGTGTCCCCTCCCAACTCCTTGTGCCCCCCCAGCCTCCTCGCTGGTGGGGTGGGGTGAGGAGCAGAAAAGCCCTTGGCTCTGGGTGAGCCCTGCTCAGCAGGAATGAAAATATCCCTGTGTTATGAACACTATTTTCAGCACAAATCCAAAACATAGCCCAAAACCAGCTACTGTGAAGAAAATGAACCATATCCCAGCCAAAATCAGCACGGTTTGAAAGCATAGGCACAGAAGATTTAGAAATATCTGCAATTAGTTTTTATACTGGCATGGCTAAGGCATAAAAGCAAAGAGATGACAGCAGAGATTTCAGCCCATGTTAGCTATCTGAGATGCAAGACTGTTGAAGATAGGTAATGTAAGTGATAAATTGATAATTGATAATTCATCTTCAAAATGTTTTGGACAGTGGTAAAAGAATTAATATAAGGAGCTTGTTCCAAGGTAGTAGCATCTTTTCTCCAAAGAAAATATATCAAAGCCATCAATCCAGCAGAGCTGGAAAATTGCACATAACAGAAAGAAAACGAGCTGACAGATAAAAGCAAACTAGAAGTAATCAACCCCACCTGACTTTTGATTCGGATTCAGATACTATATGCTTTCTCCCAATCATGTGCTCCTAGGAAGCAAGCATCTTATCCATGGGTTTACAAAGGAATTTCTTTAACTGAGGTCTTCATAGAATCTTGCATGAAACAGCCAAATTTTAATCAAACTTGCTTAGGAAAGAACACTTCTGAAGAAACTCGGAGAGCTTTGAGCCTCACCCAAGTTCTCCAGATTTCAGGAACTGATCACACTGTCCTACTTAAGTGTGGGGAATTTGAACAAACACTCAGAGTTGCTCAGATGCCACAGGACAGACCAATGCTCTGAAGAAAGGAGTATTTGTTCCACTAGTGAGTGGGATGTGCTGGTTTTCCACAAAGCAAGAAAAACTGGGACAAAAACCTTTGTAACATAAATCTGCACCCCTTGTGGTGGTGGGATTCAGATTCTATAGGGAGTAGAATTTAATAACCTAAGTAACTGCCAGAGAGATTATATAAATATTCTTCTTCAGTTAACAAAAGGGGCGCTGCAATTAAGGCCACAAAGAAAGCAATTTATTCAACAGTACTAAAGCAGGAAACATGTACTTCGGTACAGAAGTACAATTTTGTCACTCCCTGAAAGGAAACTGCTGTGAATCTCCAGTTCTACTCTGGTGCAGAATTTCCTTATTTTCTTGGCATACATTAAGGCCAGGTACTATGGTAAAATTTTATGATGAAGTTAGTTAATTATCTTTAAATTGTAACGTGCAGTGTCATGATGTTATGGAAGGAGCATGATGAAGCTCTGAGTTTTACTGCTGTTTGTCATCACGTTAAATTGGCTTAGCTGGGAACTGCAGCAAGAACATTAGCGTTCACAACCATTACTGCCTTGAACACTGCCCAGCCTGTTCACTTCCCTCTCTCTCCCCACTCGTTCGGTAATTCTGCTTTATGCCTCTTTGAATGCAAAATAGATTCTATCAGATTTCCTCCCCTTACTGCCTTTGCTGGGAACTGTTGTAGAGAGGAAAACTGCCTTTAAGTTTTCTATCTTCTTTCAGTTATGCGATTATGGGTGACCTGTTGTTTTTCACACCTTTGAGTTTTGTTCATTTTGTATGTTGGTGAGCTGTGAAAGCCCTTATAAAGTACGGAAGTTGTACTTGTTTGAGCAGTTCAATTTTCATTTTTATTTGCATGTGTCAGAAGATCTGGGGACTCCAAGTGTGTAATTACACAATTACAATTTAGGACAGGTCAGACAGAAGCTTTATTAACCATGATCATAGTAAGAGAACATTTGGACAGCATCTACCTCTGCTCCCCTGTTCCCTGCCGAGTGATTACAGAGGCCCAACCTATATACTGTTTCAGAAACAAAAGAAAGAGGTGAGGAAATCAGTTCAATGTTAACAAAGCCAGGTATTCAACCCTGGGAGGTATGGACTCCTTAAGTATCTTGCTAACTTCTACAGTTCTAAGGAATCAAACAGTAAAGGACAATATGGAGGGATGGCTCTTGGTGGAGCCTATAGGAGGGGCACACCCAGTATTATCTTAGCTCAGAAATGGGGGGTTGGAAATGATCATAGACTATCAGATTTTAGTCAGAAGGAACTGTCCTTTACTAAAGATAACTTCTAAGCCAGACCTCTCAATCTTTAATATTAGTAATTTTACCCCCACACTTGCATGTGCTGGTGGAGGTTAGAAAAATCGAGGGTTTCACTACATCTAGAATTGGACTAACAAGTATTGGGAAATTTTGAAATAAAATGTTTCTTCAGTTCTGATTTTTTAATTTATTTTAATCTTTTGTCCCATTTTCAGCATGAATTGTATTTTTATTTTCAAAGTGCAATGGAATAGAATGGATAGAAAGCCCACACTGAAATTGGCAAAGGTCTGAAACTCATTTAGTGGGAGCTGAGTTGTTGCAAATATTCTGATAAAGAAATCAAAATTTGATTATATAAAACAGGTTTGATTAAGAAGTAGAAAATTGTGAAGCATAACGTACAGGAGTGTTACGTTTGAAATGTAGTCATAGAAACTTTAGGAACTGTGTTATGTGTGACCACAGGAACCTAAGTATTGTTAAAGCTTGAAATAGCTCAGCATAGAAATCTCACCAGGAAGTTACTGGTTTTTGTATGTTTTGTTTTAAGAAACTAAGGAAACCAACATGGACACCAGTTTGCTGCTTGGAAACCCCCTTTCCCTTCCCATCTCGATTTGAGTATCGAGGATTTCAATCAGAGCTAAGTGAAATTGACCAATGATTGTTTTTAAATAAGAATATTGATAAGGTTATGTAATCAAAGGACCAATCATAAAGGTTAAATTGAAGAGCGAGCATAATACACATTTTTATGTAAAGAGCTTATGTAACAATGACCTGACAGAAAAAGACTATAAAAACGGATGGATTTTGATACTAAGTTGGACGTGCCTTTGGAGGAGCGATCCCTCGTATCCCCAGCGCTGCAATGAACAACGTCCCCGCTTAAATTCACATTGCTTTTAAGGAGTTTTATTCCGGATTTCAGTAACAGAGTGAACCCTGAGGTGCACAGAGATTTGTGGAGGGGGACCTTGGGGTGTCATCTAGACCTGCCTCCTGCTAATATCATCGTGAGCTGGATCAGGTTGTTACGGTCTTGTCCAGTTGAGTTTTGAGCTCAAAGACATAGACTTTGTAGTTTCTCTGATCACCTTTTCCAATAGTTGACCACATTTGACAGGGAAAGGTTTTGTTAATGTCCACCTGCAATTTCCCTTGTTGCAACTTGTGTCTGTTGCCCGTTGCACAACTTTGCCTCCTGTGCTTTTGCTGGGTACATACAAGCAAGTATCCCTGTCTACTCTGCAACCTACCATTAGGTTGTTGAAGACAGCCATAAAATTTCCCCTGAGCGTTTTCTTCCTCTTATGGCTGAACAAGCCCAGTTCCTCAGCCCCTCCTTGTACTTGTGTGAGAAAGCCCTCCAGTCAGCATAGGTGCTGGTGCCATCTGCTGGACTTGTTCCAGTTTCTTAGTACCTTTCTTCTACCAGATCCCCAAACTGGACATGGTACTCCACAGGTGGTCTCATGAGTGCCAAATAGAAGGGAAGAGGATCAATTTGTTTCAGCTGCTGGCTACATCCTTGCTAATACAGCTCCCTACCTGGTTAGTCATGTTCACCTCAAGGGCTCACAGCTAAACCACCACTGCCATATGTATCAGAGCTGACCTTGAACACAGACAGCCAAACCCAAGAGGGAGGAGGATTAGAGAAAGATATTTACCAACTGGTCAGAGTGATTAAAGCCTGTTGGTGCCTTCAAGGCCCTGGCACTTGTGTACTCATGGCAGAGTAGAAAGAAACAGACTAAGGCCCTACATAAATTTAAAAAGTTGCCCTGAATAAGTCTGATGGACTTCTGCCATCAGTCCAGACTCACCTGACCTAACTTTAGCTACCAAAAATTAAGGTATTGTTTCTAGGTGTCCCAAATAGGTGGAGTGATTCACCCCCAGAAATGCTTATGTCTTTCTGCAGGGGAGAGACTAGGCACTAAGTTGAGATTCAGCATCTAGCTTTTAGGCAGCTAAACACAGATGAGATGACATTTCAGATGGGATCGTACCATCAGATGGTACTCTTGCATCCTTAGAGTAGAAAACAAATGTTTACACTGAGTTTCACTTCAATGTAGAAATTTCTTCCTCAGCTTCAAACCTCAAGGTCTTATCTTCAAACTGCCTGGGTGCAAATCATGGTTGCTACTTGCTCGTGTTAGGGCATGGTAGAACTTTTCTTGTTCACTGATGTGGTTGGCTGTGCTCTGGGTAGGCTTGTAAAAGTCTCAGAAGTTATTCTTCAGGGCTTTTCCAGCTAAATGGAAAACATGGCCTGCTAGTATACTAATGAAAGCTCAGTCTTGAATGAGATTTTTGCAGCCATTTAGTACTGGTAACAGGAGTGTGCTTAACTCTAAACAGATGTCATCCAACATCCTCCAAACCGGTTTGGGTGTATGGTTTGAAAACAACTGATGAAAGCAAAGCTCAGTAGTAAAGAGCAAAACTTTCCAAGCAGAGCTAGATGGCAGGGTCATGGGGAGAGGGGGTCAAGGAATTTAATCTTTTGAGGACTTCCAGTATTTTAACATGGCTTTTGTCCTAAGTACTGGTTCACCACAGGAGCTAGTTTGGCCAAAGACCTCAGCTTGTGGTAGGGAACACACTTCCGCTATCTGAACAACTCTCACAATGAACCATGGAAATACAGGTAACCACAGACTGATGTTAACAGCATAAAACCTTTGTGTATCTTCTGACAAACCAAAACATAAAGGTGTTGGGTTCTGCACCCCCCCTCCCCCTTGCAACCCCCAAGATAGTACACATTTGGGAAGCTTTCCAGTTGACTTTTACAGGTGGCAATTCTTTTGTCACATAAAATTCCTTATCTACTCTAGGTATAAAAGAGGAAGCTTAATGGCCCATGAATAGAGATCCTACACCAAGGCATTCATAAATCTCTAATGCAGCTGCATGCATGTACTAAACTATCAGTCTTTGTGCTCAGTAATAGAAGCAGCTGAGCCTCTTGTGCTATAGCACAAAACACAGCTGGAGCCACCTGGCAAGACCACGAGATGCAAAGGGAGAGTGTGGCAATGACTGGGTATCCTAGGTTTTGTGCTTGAGCAGGAACAAGGCTGGAGAGAGCAGAGCTGGGCAGGAACCAGAAGTTCCATTTCTTTTCAGGAAATTCCACGATTCAAACGATGTGTCCATTTTGGAGTAAAAGGTCAGATGTAGACTTTGGGTTTCATTTGTTTAAAGAAAAGATATATTTTTGCAATCAGCCAGAACACCATGCTTTGATGCCTTGTTCAGAATTTCTGAAAGGAGGATTGCTATAAATATGTATTTGTTCAATCTGGTTTGTGCTGCAAAGGTTGCTCAGAGAAGAGAAGAAATACAGGGTTGGCTTTTCAGAGGAGCTAGGCAAATCCAGGTGCCATTGAGTTTAGCTGAAGTTGTGGGTATTGAACAATTTTGAAAAATTAGGGCCGTGACAGTCATGCGTCATGCATCATGCACATGAACTGGAAAGTCAAAACAATCTTTAGCTTGAAGTGATGCATCAGCCAGACTATGGAGAGAGAAAAGGTCTCTCTTTCCACAGGTATGTCTTTAAGCCTTTGCCTCTAAGGGTCTTCACTGTTACTTTGAACTTCAAAATCTCAGGTTTGCTTAGCAATTTTTTTGTGTCATATCTTAGCTGTTGACTTTATTACTCTAAAATTCCTTCTGTTTCCATGAAGTACTGAGAACATCATCTAATTAGCAGAACAGGCGTTGCTCTTGAAGTGCTATTACATAAGACTGACCATGACCACCTGCAGTCAACCTCGTGAAGGAGAGAGAGACTGTACTTTATTCCATTAACATCTATTACAAAAGTTGGGAAGGAGGGGAATGGGAATGACAGTTGGTTAACATCTTTGGAGAGAGAGTTAATGGGGAGGAGTATTTTCCTTAAATTTTACAAGGAAGGAGGACCACTGTTACAAACTCACTCTAAGGCTGAAGGGTGCTGGCAGTCTTCACCAGTGCTGTGTTGTTGGGGAAAACCTCTCCTCATCCTGGGTGTGGAAGGACATTTCTGCTGTGCAGACACCGTGAGTGGCCAGCACTGGCCCTGACCCCTGTGGTTTCCAGAAGAACACACCATTTTCCTTCTGGAGGCCCTGAGGATGGATTGCAGTGGCCAGCAAGGAGAGTTTTTATGGCTTACTACACCCCAGCTTCATTGTTTTCTAGCTCTCCTGAAATCACACTTAACAGCAGTAAAGATGAAAGCAAATGTAAATGAGAATTTGTTTACATAGCACAAATGTCAGCAATGCAATTACAATGAATTTAGAGACAGAACTATGAAGAAAACTGTTCTTTTTATCCACCCATACTTAAATGAACTCAAAGAGGCTTTTATCCATGCAGCAAAAAACGTTTAACCAAATTTGTTGCTTGGGTTCCTTTCTGGGTATAACGTTTACAGCTAATTTATTCTCTGTGGTTCCATTTAGAATGTAATTTAATCAAAATGTTGATTTCAATCTTTTCCCAAGGGTTTGCCTCCCATCTGCCACCTTACTTTCATAAATACTTATGGTTTTTGGGCATGGCTAGGTAAAAGTTTCTTCTGCCTAGATGATAAAGAGGCTCTGTTAGCAGCCCTCCTTAACTATAAAAAAACCCTCCCATTTTACTGTAAGCAAAATACTCTTGTCAGCCTGGTACAGTCACATTCATAGCTCAAGGCTAAAAGCCTTCTTCACTTGTGGAAACTTACATTTGTATCAGTGTTAAAGTGTACTTTTGCCTCTTAACTCTGCAATCCTATTTCAAATAAGCAGATATGTGAAGTTGCGTGTACATATAGTACGTTTAGTGCTTGTTCTGATAACATGTTAGTGCCTGGCCCTTGGGATAGCTGTAATGTAATTTAAGAAATATTCAAATTTTGATGTGAAACATTCTAGCAAACATGGTGTCTCCCAGAAGACAACAGAAAATGCTGGATATGGGGAGTGATTTAGTTGGTTTGGGGTTGGTTGTTTTTTGGGGGGGAGGAATGTTTTACGTTTTATTCTTTCTTTTCTTCTTTTTCTGATTGCACAATTTACATGGAGATAAACTCATTGCTATTTTAGGGTTAATCTGTTCCTGATACTTAGTTACTGTTTATTTGCCTCAGAAGCTCAGTCATAATCTTTTATTTGTAGACTTAATTATCTCCATAGCAACTAATTGTGATTTATTAATAATACTAGAAGTAATTGAAACAGAGTGATGAGGAAAGTATACTATGTACCAGACGTTGATAAAATTGTTTCCAAATAAAACCCCTTTCAAGTCTTTTTGAGGAAGTGAGAGGTAATCTTAAGGCAATGATTGTCTAGGGAGCTGGGAGCTTTTCTAGACTCTTCCTACACAACAGAATCTGTTTAGATATTTGCACAAAATTTATTCTATGCAGTGCCTGATCCAAAACTATTTGAAAACATTGATTCAGTAGTCTTGGGATCAAGCCCTTGTTTAAATAATTTCTGAACCCACTGTCAAGCATTCATTCACATTTTACTTCTTTCATAAGAAAAGAAATCAATTAAAAATAAACAAACTAATTAGATTTAAATCTGCTGTTGTGATGAGGAACAGGAAACCGAAGACTGAAGATCATGTTTAACTCTGGAATTTATTCAATAGTCCTATAAACTCACTTTGGAACAGATTTCTTTTCCGCATTGAATAAACAGGCTTTGATAATTTAAAGAACTTATTCCTAGAGTCCACAAATCCAAAGTGTCATACATTTGCTTTAGAGATGAAGAAGGCAGAGCTAATCAGGATTGGATTGTTACATGTAAATCCCAGGGATTATAGGATCCCTCCCTGACTTGGTGCTTTACATCATTCTCCCGAGCAAAGCCTGCAAAAGTGGGGCAGGAGGCCTAGAAAACACCTCAACGTTCACCTTGAAATGTTTTTCTACTTACGACTGGCTTGTGGGTTAGAGGTGGAGAATGAGTCTTCTGGGGTCTGTGGAGAGAAAAACATGAGATGATTGAGAACGGAGACATGCCAGAAAGGCTACGATAAATCTGCCTGAACTTGCAGGTCTTGTCTGCTCAAGAAGGCTGCTCTTGTGCAGTCTCCTTCTCCCTTGAGGGTCTCAGCAGTTGTTCTTAGCAGCAATACTGCAAAGCAAGTGGGCCTGTTGGTAATGCACCAGCACGTGTTTGTGATGCAAAACACATGCGCTGCCTCAGTTGATGGCATTGCCACTGTGGCTTCTGGCACGGCTGTGCTAGTGTTGAGTTCCCTAGTACTTGTATCGTGGAAGAGATTTTTTTTTAAAAAATAAATTAATAAAAATCAGGTGGATTCGTGATATTTTTTGTAGCAATAAATACCTGCACAAGTGACTCTGGGCAATAAGGTTCTACAGTAAGTGTTTACTCCATATAGAAAGTCCTCTTTCCATAGCCTGCCCCAAGAAGTCCCACCAATCCTTTGTGCCGTGACAAGGTCAAAGACTCAACCAATGCACAGCATGTGACTCCTTTTCCAGGCTGCTGCTTTAACACAAAGGAGAGGGAACCTGTCCAGAGATTAGGTTACCAGCCTTGAACTTGGGAAATTGGATTCAGTTTTCTCTTCTTCAGTTGATTACTTCTAAGACCTGAGGGAAATAATTTAGTGTCAGATTCTTCAAGGTATAGCACCTATTTCTTTTCCATGGAAATTGGCTGAGGTTAGATGCTAAGTATCTTGATATTCTCCAAGGGGCATCTGAGTTTGTACCTGAAAAATGGAGATGGAATGATTCATACACTTGATATATGTACTAACAATTGTGAAGTGGTCATACCTAATAGGTATAGCAGTAATAAATTTACTGCAAATAGGACTACATAGTTCCTGATGCTAATTTGACCTTTCCATCTTATTTGAAAGGACGTCTTTGGCTGTAAAGATGAACTTCTTGTAATACTGAGATCAGGGGTGAATTTTATTATTGGCTTCTGTGGATCCACTTACTCTTTAAGAGATTTTATTGTTATTTATACTTCTTTTCCCATAATAATTGAAATAATACCTACATCACCAGGTCTGTAAGTTAGCTATACAAAAGAAACATTCAACATCAGTCAAGGCAATGATGAGTTTCCTAGATGGAAGAATACTGTATCAGGAAGATGGCACACAAGCACCCACTGGCTACATTTTTCTCTAGAGCTTGAGAGATTTATATTCAATCATCCTTTCGGGACTAGACACAGTCTAGCCAGGATAAAGTGATGCTCTTAATATGCTTCTCAGAAGGGCTTTAGTGGCTTTAGCTCTTTGAGAGAGTTCATTCAGGGTCTCTGCATGGTCTGATATTGTGCCATGAAGATGTATCCTGAGACACTGGACAGAGTTCAGTGTTGAAAATAAGGATTGCACATGGCCACAAGCTGTTCGCTTTCTGCTTAGGGCTTTACTGACTGAAAAAAAGGAG
This sequence comes from Elanus axillaris, assembly GCA_026212715.1. Classification (NCBI taxonomy): domain Eukaryota; kingdom Metazoa; phylum Chordata; class Aves; order Accipitriformes; family Accipitridae; genus Elanus; species Elanus axillaris. Next base: position 21,065,236 of record JANZLQ010000025.1, read on the forward strand.
GGCTTCTGCCTCTGAAACCTCTCAGAAGTTGTTGGTTGTTTTATTCCTTTCATTTGACCTCTGCTGTTTGCCACCTTCTCCTACTGTGGTTGTCGTCTTCTACCTGTCAAATGTTAATTTTCTGCCTCTTCTCCTTTCAGGCACAAACTAGCATTGCTTCTTCTTCATTTGATTGTGCACAAGTACCACAGGGAACACTATTAGTAGGAGAATTTACAACCCTGCACAAAACTGCTTATTCTTTACTCGCTGCTGGAGAATCAGTAGAGGAAAAGTGGTATAAGATTTATTTTTGCCTTTTTTTTTTTTTTTTTACTACTGAATATAAATACAATTAAACTGGTTGATTCATACCTTTTACACCCAAGATGCATTGACTTAAATTAATGCACTTGTCAGAATAGAATTAAATGCTCCGGTCATGATGAATCAAGAGAATACTCAACCTCATCTTCCGTGAATTTTAAGAAAGGAATACTTATTTTTCTTGCATACTTTCAGCCTAGAAAAGAACTGAAATTATTGTGTGGTACCACTTGCATTGTGCTGAATCAATCACTGGAAATAAATAGTGGTGTCAAACTGCCTCTTCTGGGGCCTTTGGTACTTTATCTCACCTTACAGAAATGAGCAGTTTTTGGGCAAGTGACAGATTGCTATGGACTGGTCAGCATAGGATCCAGGCAAACAAAAGCCAGTGCAATGCAACAGTGGCAAATAAAACAAGTCAACTCTCAGCATTCATTTTTGAAAGCGTTTTCAGCATCAAGCAAATAGGATCTGCTAATAACAGATGGGCAGTTGTTGTAAAGAAGGAATCCTGATTTAACCATTTTGGTCTTATTAACCATTGCTCTTAGGGCTCAGAGTTGGTCAGATTCTGATTTACAAGGGCTGCCTTTGGAGAGGGACACTTAGTTACACCTTTGTCTGCAAAGGCTCTGAGGAGAGAGAGAACTAAGGGGACCAGCAGGACAAGTGATAAACTCTACAAAAAGGAAAAATGTATGTGTGCAGAGTTTCCCAACCTGCCTTAACATTGTACATATTTAATATTCAGAATTATTCTGTGAATAATTTATGCAAACATATTCCAGTGCTACAACCATTTCATTGGATATTTGCTATTTTGGGCCTTGTGGTTGGTCACCAGTCTCTGCACGTATGATTCTTATGTGTGGCTCTTTTGGGGGAATATATTTGTCTATTTGCCAAGCTTCCCTTATGCGCAAATTAATTTTGCTTTCAGCAGTGTGCATACAAAAACCAAACAGAGAGAAGGGGTTGCATATATTGTTGGGAGGAATGTCAGTACCAGTGAAATGCATCTCTACAGCATTTTTTTGTCTTACGGTGCTCCATCCAGTTGTAGTAACTGCATTTCCAAGAGGATAGGAGGCTACCCCTTGAAGTTGCTCCTCAAGTTAACTTTGGGGAGTGCCTGGAGGGGTGCCTGAAGCCCTCCTGGCAGCTCTGAAGGCAGCGAGGAGCCCAGCAGCACTGGATCTCTAGCCCTTGCTAGCCCAGGAAGCAAAAAGCTGTGCTGTGAAGCCCAAAATCTGGTTCTGTGCACCTCTGCACGGTGCCACCTGGCTGCAGGGATAAAAATACTCAGGGATGGTGTTTTATTATCATTATGCAAACATGAAAAATGCAATGATTTTCCTGCTTCCTTCCTCTCCATGTATTATTCCATTCTTGCTCTCGGTTAGATTTATCCTTTGGGGGTGGGGAACCACCACCATATGGGCATGGCTTCTTATTTCTCTGCTCTATCATGTCCACTTGCCATCCCGGCAGCTTGGAGACTTCTCTGATGCAATTCTTTGCTACCCAATGCTGGGCAATAAAACTGCCTGTCACAGCCACGCGGTGCTGCCCAGCCCCCAGGAAGTGGCACGCAGGGCTGCAGATGAAAGGGACATTAATAAGCACGGTGAATTTTCAGTTTTCTCCGAAGGCGAATTTAGCTGTGTTCTCTCCCGCTGTGCAAAATGATAATGAGGCAATCGATCGTAAACAGGTGCAGTGAGGAGCTGCTCGGAGTACAGGAAGCCTTCGCACTCCATTGCCACGCTCGGCATCTGAATCTTAATATCATTCCAGAAAGAGTGACAGAATATTAATTTCCATCTCATGTTAAGGCAGAAACCTGTTAAATTCAGCACCTTCTGGAATTAATGCCGTTCTTTTTGTAGGTTCATTGCATTTGCCATGCTTCATTTCAGGAATTCCTTGAGCAAGGAAATGCATCTTTAGGAAGTATTTGTGTAATGAAGTATTTACTCATTATCTGAAGTTTTACACCATTGTATAAATCTTTAAGTACTTAGAGGTTTTGTGGATCTTTTATTATTATTATTCCACATTTTTAATTAATTTAAAAAAAAACTGGGTTGTGCTTACTTTTAGTCCGACTTGGTGCTGTGGTCTCAATCACCTTGTGTGGGAAGGCTGAAGCAGAAAACACACACTTGTGTTAACACACGCACATACATGCATGTGTACACAACTCTCTATAATTCTAGTTTATTTAACCCATAGACAAAAAGATAACACTTGAGGTGTAGTTGCTGAGTTCCAGTAGTCCAGCACTCCTTCTCTGCAGAAGGGGAGTGCGGACCTGCTGTAGGTAAGTGTTGCCTGGGCACGATGCTGTGAATGCCTGCGCGAGGGGATGGCACAGTGCAGGGGCACCTCCTCTCGCTTTGCTCCTCCTGTGTTCCCAGTCTTGCAGAAGGGTTTTTTTATTCCTCCTTTGCATTTGCACTTTATAGGAGATGGTTTATATCTATTCAATATAAGTTCTTTGTTCCCTTTTTTATGGCTTCTTTGTTACATGCTAAAGCAAGCCCTGCCCAGCTCTCAGGGCTGCGTTCCTTTACTGACCATCCTCAGCTACTTGTATTTGTGCTTTTACCTCCGGAGTCATCCTGTGCCTGTACTTTAAAGGCCTTTGCTGTCATCCTATGGGTGCATTCTCAGGGGCCTCTGCGACAACCTGCTCAAAAACCACTGAAAAGGAAAAAAGACACAAAGCCTCATATATTCATTCGTGTCTCAACCCAGGAAACCTCTACTCAGCTTTAAATATACGCAGCAGTATGTTTTTCGGTATCTGATTATTTTTTTTAAGTTGTCACTGGAATGACATCTTTTCCTCTTTCTCTTTGAAAGGATTTTTTCTGATCTTTTCTGTGTTCTTTGTGCCTAGAAGCTTCCACAGGAACCTCTTGTGCTGAGAAACATATGTACACATGACTCAAAACCCATCTGTTTCTCTGTCACCTGAAAGACTTTGCACAGAAAGCTAATGCATAATTTATAGCAGAGATTTTTATCAGATTTGGAAGTTGTAGCTTTTTTACCTCAGCTCTACAAAGGGGAAGATGCTTTTCTTGGACCAAAGAGCCTGAAATCTAGCCTTGGTACTGAACATACCAATTCACATGCTTAACTTGAGCAACATCTGCTCTGTAGCTGGTACACTGGTCATGCGGTGCCTTGAAGGCCATGTCATTCTGTAGCTCCAGTAATGTGTGCTTGACTTCTTGCCTACGTAAATTAAGCCCAAGCCTGCAGGTCTTACCTGCCCTTATGGGATGCATTGAGGAGACCCCCTCAGCAGTCTGCTCTGCCTAATACAAATAACCAGTAACATGAGTGGGAATATAAATTGCCTTCGTGCCTATTTTCAAGACTTCTATAAGCAGGAGTTTAAATGCAGCCCATTGCCATAGCACTTTGAAATGGGGTCCTCATAGCAAGCGTAGTCAGATAAGGAGGCAAGTCCCTGGGATGAAGGTGCATCCTCTGTGCCATAGATGGTGGCACTCCCATTGCAGTGACATTGTGTAAACCATGTGGAACAACCACCATGGATGCAGAAGGTAATTTAGTCTTGGCAAGCCCACTGTCTAAAAGAGGGTCTTCAAACTCGGTTCTCTTGCTGTTTCACTCATGGCAACACCAGGAATAGATGCTAGTGCTGGTGAGAAGGTCCTTAAGACATTAATCTCTGTTAATTACCAAAGAATATGTGGCTTCAAAAATAGATATTCAGGCATCATGTTCTCTGAACATGAGAAATTGCCTTCCTCTTTCAGTACCATATCAAGGATGTTACCAGTGACTCCTCAGTTTCAAAAGGCAAAAGTTTAATAAATATAAAATTAGTTTTCTATTCTTTATTTAGTATTTGTTGCAAAGCAGCTGCCTGGAGTACCAGGCCCACAGTGGGTCAAACGAAGATACAGCCTGGCTATACATTTTTGACTTATGCTTTCATTATAAACATGAAATATGTGAAGTGAAACCCTCACCTGTTGTGTGTCCCATGTGCTGAAAAATAAATTGACATAACATCACGTTTCTAAATCTGAATTGTCCTTTTGGGGAGCAACTGCTTACAGCGGTGTGGGAATGAGCACAAGGATACCAGTGTGCATGTAATACCTAGCTTTCTGTGAAATCTTCCTTCCTGTAACTTTTCCTCTATCCATGTTTTAGCCAATGGCTACAGCGTCTTTGCCTTTTGACAGGAGTGTTTCTGCTTTAAAGCTGCCTTACTGTGTACCACATGGAATATTTTTATAAAATATGACTAAGCATAGATTTACAATATGTATCATTATGCATTTGGAAGTTATTCTGCCACCATCCTAAATATGAAGAAGTAGATGTTTCCATATTTGGTCCTCTTTCTCCCTGCTTCATCTTTGGACTTTTCTAGTAAACTGTAGCACACTGATTTGAGCTTTACCAGATCACAAAATGTTGTTCTAAATCACTTTATCCCCTCCCAGTGGTCTTAAGCAAGTCTTAATATAATTGTCAAAGTACTTGGCTGTCACATGTGCCGTCCAGTGGGCTAATAACCACTGAAAATATTGCACCTTATCACATTACTCAACTGTTTTCATGCCAGTACAAAAATAACATTCTTAAGCTCTTGCATGAGTATCAAAATGCTATGCTCCCTGTCTTTAGTTCATCATTTCTGTTACTGCTCCATTGCTTTTCTTGTTTACTGTTGTGTCAGGAAGATTGTTTCTGTTTTGGCTGTAGTACACACTGCATTTTACTGATGTTTTCATGAAACACTTAACTGGCAGTTTTGACTGGGTGCTTTTCAAAGAGATCTCTTTTATTTGGGCTTAATTTATTAGTTAATTTATTTCTACATAAAATAGAGCTGCTCTCTGACGGAGCCATGGCAGGGAATGTGAAGGGGGCACAAAACAACTCTTTACCTGGCAGCAAAAGCTGCTCTCAGCCCCCAAGCCCCAGACACAGACCATTATCAGGATGGGGACAGATCTTTGATGCTGGAAGCCAAGTCCTGTGAAGACCCATCCTGTGTTAATAACTGCTCTGTTAGCTCCCATTCATTGTTCTTTATCTGTGCTCCGTGTACACGTGTTTTCTGGTGAAGACAATATGGGTTATTTTTTTTCTCTAAGAAATGAGCTCTAAAAACGCAGGTTTGCCAAATACACATGAAAGGGACTGAAACATGTTTCCACTCATGCTGCTCTCCCTGATGCCAGCAGCCGTTCGCTGATCCCAATGGTGGCAGGAATGGCCATAGGAGCTGCACGAATGAGAGCAGCGGGAGGCTGTGCCTGTCTCATGAACCACAACGTCTCGCCTACCGGAGAACATTCAGCATTAAAAGTGAGGGCACACAAAAATTGAAAGGACTTCAGATAAATTTACAGCTAAAATGACTTATGTCTTTTGAAATGAAGTATGCTGCAGCACTGCACCAATAAATAACCTGTGAAGGCCAAGACAATACTTGTGCTAGCAAAAGGCAGCCACTGTTTGTCAGTGAAGTCCATTTTTAAAAATGTTTTGGGGAGCACTCGTCTGCCTCACTAGCGGTATATCATTGCTATGTGTGGCCAGAAGCCTAGGGAGAAAAAGCCTCCACCATCTTTGGGTTCTAGACACATAGATCATATTCCAGAATTCATCATGAGTAGCAATGCATTGTTCCTTTTGTATTTCCTTCAGCAGTCAGCAAGCATAAGACAGTGCACAGCTGCTTTGGATTAATCTGATGCTTTGCTATGATAAAATGATGTTACCTTGGCATCATTTCATTCAATGACTCTAATAGATCTGGGCAAATACTGCTTTAGCGGGTTTTTTTTTTTGTTCAGAGGCCAAACCAAAAAAGCAGGAAAAAAATATCTTGGATCAGAATTTTCTAAGGTTTTCTTTGGCAAAATGAAACCAAAAAACTCATCATGCCAAAACCTTGAATGAACCAAAATGTTTCATTCCACCAAAATTGAATGTTTTGTGTTATGATTATTCTTGCCTTTTTTTGAGTTGAATGACACTTTAAATGAATAAGTTGCAAAATTTTATTTGCAAACCATTGCAATGGAAGAATTTGCCATGTTCAAAAATCTATTCCTGTGCTCTCCTTTCAGCCAAGAATTTCTCTGAATTCAACCTGAATTTTCTCATTGTTTCAATTTTTTTGTCAAATTCACTGCTTGTGGAAAAACATCCCCCAGCATTTTTCCTCCTACTATTGAACTGATTCTTGAATTTTCTTCCTGCTCTGTCAGTGAGAGATTCTCCTACTTTTACAGGTTTTCTTTTGACTTTGTTTCTTTCTCATGAAGAACATTATTTCAGTTTCGTTTCTTGATGATCTAAAAGTTCCTGTCATTTGGCCTGTGTCACTGTTAAGATCCTTCATTAGCTATGCCTTGGCCCTCCCCTGCTTATTCTGTAATAGAGTTACAGGCTAAGAGGGAGTGAGGCAAATTCTGTCTTTGCCTTTGTAACATGGATGTTGCTGTCAATATGCTTTCCTTGTAGATTTGCTTTGATTTTTCTTTTTTTTTTTCCTCTTCTTCCCTCAAAAAGCTTTCCTTTTTCATTAAAGAACATTCAGTTAACGCACAAGTGTGAAACTGTGCAAGGAGAGATGAATCAAAGATTTCTGTTTAGATTGGCATGTTGCATTCTTTTGAAACACATCTTGCCTTGAGGATGATTGGCTCTGCCAGGGAAGACCACAGTCCTCCAGGCAAGAGTCCATCTCTGCCCAGAAACGTTTGTGTTGCTGCTGTTTGTTCCTTGGCCCAGAAGCTTGGTAATCTGGGCTTTTCCCAAAGTACATGTACTTGTGGGCATAGGCCACTGTAGTGCATCCAGTGCATTTAGAAGATGTCTGTTTTCTGGTTTTATTATGGAAATAAGAATTCTCACCAAGAATTTCCAATGAACTTCTCTCCAAAGCCAGAATCTGGGGTTATTTCCCAAGCTCTGCACAATTGATGTCCTTCCATCTGTCCACCTTTAATCTTCTGCATGTGCATTATAAGTATCTGGTAAACAGTGTGATTAAAATGCAATTATTTGGGGAGGATGAATGCTGTTTCCAATGCTCATAATTTGCCCTTTCCAACCTTGAAAAAGTGACCCTTTTGAATGAGGTTTTCCAAGTCTGCTTTGTCTGCAAAAGTGAGTTTTAAATATTCCCATAAAAACTCTTCATTTCCTGTGCCATGTGCATGAAAACATACACTATAGTTTGTTGGGGCTAGGGAAGTTGAGGTTTGAAAATAATGCTGCATTTATATAGAGAGTTAAGTAGGCTTGAAAATAATCCTTGTAAGAATTTTATTTACATGACCAAAATTAATCAAGATCTGATTGTTTGAAAACTACAGTACTGTATGTCAGTAATACTTTTAACAAGCAAACTAATCAACTGTTCCTCCTACTGCCTAGACCAGATGAAAGAAAAAGATTCTTATTAATTCTACTTTTAACTGCTTGGGAGCCATGCAAATGTTTGCTGGTGAGAGCCAGATGGTTCCCTCGATATCAAGATTCTTTTATAGGCTCTTTCCTCATTTCTGTGGCTAATGCTTTCCTCCTAATGGGGAGATTGTCCCCGACCATCCTATTTCTGCTTGGACTGCCCATCTCAGAGGAACACCAGTCATGGCTGCCATGTCATTCTGGTGGCCACCACTGGGTATTGATGTGGCACTGGGACTTGAGACCACCTCTGCTGCTGCTGGGGATGAAACATCCCATTGGGCTGGGGATCTCCACTTGTGCCTGCTGGCTGGACCCCCTCCCTGGTGGCTCGGCAGAAGAGGAAGGGGGCCAGGATGGGTTGTCCTATGAGGCTGGCCTGGGGCAGCCTGCTAGACCTCTCTGAACTCAGTCACTTGGCCAAGTACAGCAGGCTTTTGGTTGTATGAAGTCTTCCTCTGTAGCTTAACAAAGGTAGAACTTGCCTTATCTCTGATGTGTTTTAGGTGTAGTTACATCCATTACGGCTTTTCATGGTTTGGATTTTTTTTTTTAACAGCAATTTCCTTCTGTCTGTGTTTATGTCCAGGATAAACATGTCCGCATCCCTCAGGAGGCCTCCTGCAGAGCTCAGTCTTGGTCCCTCAGGATGGACTGGCAGAGCCACTTCTTGCAGATCCTCTTACTGAGCAAGCTGTTGCAGGTTTCTCAGGCATCTTTAAAACCCAAATTCCCAAAGAATCTTTGAACTTTTGAATCAAATTGTTTAGGATCATGTTGCAAAAGGGCGAGAGAGTGAGCCAGGCAACAAGTTGTCTCCTGGGATCTTAGGTCATCAAAACCTCTTACTTTCTTGTTCTCTTTAAAAATTATTTCCACTTGGCTACTTCTGTAGACTTCAGATTTGACAGATGGGGGTTCCCCCAGTGAGTTAGAGCTGAGGACCAGTTATTGTAACTCAGACTTTGCCTGGGCCCAGGAAAACACACAGGGAGAAAGACCGTGTCTCTGTGAGTTGGCTGCCTTGTCCACCTTTGCTTGTGCTTCCAGCAGTGCCATCCACGTCCCAGGCTGAGGGTGAGCCTGCGCCTGTGTGCGCTGATCTGCTACAAAGTCGAGGGATGGGGAAGCTGCAGACCTCTCTGCTCGCTTTCTACACCTGAAATGCTTTTAGTGGTTGAGGGAGTAAAAGCTCCTAGATAACGCACCATTATTAAACTGCAAGGAGGAGTCTTCTTTGAAGGACAGAAGGCAGATTTGGGGCTATTGCTCTTCAAAAGGAGGGATTTGGGGCTTGTGTGTACCTGTCTGCTGCCAATGGAAGAGAGTGCCCTAATAGGTGCACTGAAGCTGCGGTGTGAGCTCTCCCAGCCTTGGCGATTGTCCTCAGGCAGAAATACCACCCGAGAAGTAGAGACTGGGAATCAGGTCAGCCCGATTAGCAGCAAAAGCTTGTCCAGGGATATAAGCAGCCATATGGGACAGGCTGGCCAAGCCCCCTGGCTATGCAGAGCTGCCTGCATGTCAGCAGTGCAGAGTGTTGAGCTAGATGTCAACCAGAACAAATCCATAGTCGGAAAGTGGCAGATCCTGAGCTGGGGAGCTCAAGAGTGGCATCACAAGGAGGGGGGAATGAGTGTAATTAAAAGGCTGCAGGAGGCAGGGAAAGTGCCAGCTGGGTGCAAGGGGGCTTTCATGGAACAGCAGCTACTCAGCAACTAGGGGTGTTGGGATGAGTTGTGCAGCTTTTTTGTTAAGAGGGATCAGAGCAATGTCCTGACCAAGGTTTGACATGGATTACTGAGGATTACATGAAATTTGAAAATGCTTTGGGCAGTGGGCAATTCTGGAAGCTGGGACATGTTGGCCAGGAATGCATGCAGATTAGAGCTGAAATTATGTGGAACCACATCATGAGCTTTGGCCAGTCAGTAAATTCTGGCCCCTGAGGTGCCAGAGGCCCACTGCAGAGAAAGGGGTCCCAGCTGAGTCTGTGGCAGAGGTTTTGTGTTGCCTGGGGGATGTGGAAAGAGCCCTCCTACTACACATTTCAGAATCCTCTTCCTTTGAGGGTTGCAAGCCTGCCAGTAATAAAAGCTGAATGTAGCAGACAGTTGTTACACAAATTGCTTTGGGATTTTATGGTGATGTGAGACTTTGCTCAAAGAACATAAATTTGGACCAATTTTCTCTGGTGAGGAATGGACTCAGACTCAACAGATGCATGAGACCTGCCACCTATTTGGGAAATGCATCCTTTGATTTTTGGCTGCTAGAAGTATGTTAGGTACCTGTAGTGGAGAATGTAACAATAAATGTTGCAACAGAGGAAAGAATATTACAGTCCAAGCAAAAGCACAATAGCAACTGAGAGCTAGAGATGCCTGGTGAGTGACTTTTGTCTGAGGAGGCAACATTTGCTGTTGACTTGCTGTCTTGGAAATACAAAAATACCCATACACTCCCAGAGAGGAAGTTTAATAACAGAACCTTTATAAAAATGCTGCTAAATTAGGGAAGTTCTTATATTAGTCTGCAGAGCAGGAAATATTACGTGAGAAGTATTGCCCAACCTCTGATGTGGTGGTGCTGGGAAACCCCTAGCACTCATCCCATCTCTGAGCGCTGCTCTAGGTTAGTGGCATGGCATGGCACGTCCTATCTAAACAACAGCATGTGTGCTGGGTCAGCAGGCTGTGTTTGAGTTGCCCATTCTGCTTGTTTTAAACAAAAGTTTGCATAACAAAGTTGTTTTCAGAGGTGGAGCATTGTAAGAATGTGGGCACAGTAATATGCGTGCATGTGTTGTGTGTGTGTGTGAATATGCACAGATTTGCTTCTTGTCCATCCAGGAAAAAGGTCATTACTTGCTGTAGACAGGGGGCTAGCTGCTTCTGTTCCCTCTTTGGTGTATCTGTTTGTGTCTGCCTTACCTTGCCAGTGACTACTGGCTTCTGTTGCCCACAAGAAGGAGACCTGGGATGGGGTTATACAACATGATATTTATTATTACAAGTCATGTGATAGACCTTCTGTTTCGTTTTCTCTTGCCGCATTTCTTCAGCTCCATTTATGTGCAACCAGGCAGAGTGTCTGCAAACAGTACGGTTGCCATTCCCCGTGCCTTCTGTGTGAGTGACCACCTCCATGCCGTGGCTCCGTCCCTTGGCCAGGGGAGAAGGGCTGTCCCCTGTGCCGTATAGTACTACATTAGCTGCCACTGTCTTGGCTGTCTTACTTCATCAGGCCAGATGACACACTTCCACCCCAAGGCAGACCACGTGCACAGCAAACCACCACTGTTCAAGCCATGGATCCATGTCTGTGGCTATTGACACCGATGTGCCTGGCCAAGATTTCCATCTCACCCTGCTGCATTGCATAGGGATACAGCAAGCTTTGAGGGCCAGGACCTTTTCCTCCTCTAACAACACAGCACCATTCTTTCTTGATCCACTGCTGAGAACTGTTACAAGGCACACCACAAATGATCAGGGATATTGACACAGTGTTGAAAAAAAAAGCATCCTAACCCAGCATCTGCATGCTCTCTGGTAGCTCTCAGGGACAATTTGGTGTAAAAGTTGTCCCATGACAGAGTACCAGTAAAGCAGATCCCAGTTCTGTTTCTTCCCTTTCCTTTACTGTGCCGGTCTAAGTTTATTGAACTGTCTCAAACTCGTTTTTTTTCTCAAGCATTTTACAGGGAATCAGTAACACTCACAGGCTATATGCCTAAACAGGCATACAATTATCTACAAATTCTTGGCACGAGACCATGCTTGTAAATAAATCACAGATGAGGAACTGAGTCTTGTTAAAAAAGCACTCCTAGGGTGTTTCAGTGATAATTATTGTGATGATAGGGGAAGCTGTTACAAGAGAAATAAAGCAGTCCAGAAAGGCTTGCGAGTTTAATCGAGATGGTTCACCCTGGTCAAATTATATAAAGTGCAAAGTGGTATAATTAAATTCAAAGTCTCTACAAGCATCAGTGCTATGTTGTATGATGTTTTGACACCTCTAGAGGTACGTGATAGATGTTTGCTGACGTCATGTAGGACACCTTATAGTGAAACTTAGAGCAGAAATCATTAAGTTCCAGACATCAGAGGAAGATGTGTAGTAGATTGGAAGAAAATAAAACAGTCCAATCCAGTTTTAAATAAATTTATTTGTGGTCTGTATCTCTCTGGCTTTGCATGCATATTATGTAATCAAAATAGTGAATATGGCTTCCCAGGCTCACTCACCTGGCTAGCTGTGGGCAAACTTTCATATGTATCAGGCCTAAGCTGTGGGGCTTTTTTTGTTAATTGCTTTTTCAAAATAAGTTGAAGTAAATTAATTCAACTTTTAATGCACACTTCTATGCTGGAGCAGACCAAGCCATGTTGAAATAAACTGAACTTTTGAAGACTGTTGTCATGGTCCGTCTGGATCTCTCAAATCTACAGAACATCATACTCCATAAATTAAACTTTATTTTATAAGCTCACTAAGAAAGAAACAAACACAACAAATGAGGGCTCAGTCCCCTTTGCACAGACTAGTCCATCACGTGAATTCACTAATTCATCATGTAAGTCATGAGGTTTCTCACTTGCAAGTTCTCTAATGCATAAATTGCAACTCACAATTTATAACTGATAATTCATGCACCTATAAGCAAAATAGTTACTTAGCTGGTGGTGAGAGTGCACATCCTTCCTCCTTGGTCTTGGCATGGGCATCCCCTGTATCACACCAGAAAGCACAAAAGCCTCAGCAGTCCAGCTGCTGTTGGATCAGCTTCCAGAGCTTTTTGGTTAAGCTGTCATTTTTATACCTTCCAGCTTGTGCGTTTCTGTGAGTTAGTGGATTCTGATGAAACTGCCAGACAATCAACATGCCAAATTGATGGCTGCAGGAGACAGCAATCTGCAGGTGATAATGGCTGCATAATGGGGCTTTATCTCTTCCTGTCCCTCCTGTCCTGCTTATGTGGTGCTCTTTCTTTGACCTCATGGCACCACTCTCAATATACTTTAGGCGTTAGCATGAGCTGTGTTAGCCAAAAGTCTGGGCAGGACTTGAGTGAACAGTCACAAGTATTATATTAAACTTTGCCAGGTATCATCAGGTTGGTGAGTCCCAAACGCTGAGAAAACCATCAACTGGGTTTCAGCTGGTTTTGGAAGCAAAGAGGATAATTCCCTCTCTTGCAGCCAGACCAAAATTCTGTTTGGGAAAATGATAGCCACCATTTTGCAATACCTGATCAGACCAAAGTCCTTTTAAAGTCATTGTTACTATAGCCACATCCAGGATTGGAAAAAACAGCTCTGAGTTTTCACTTCAAGTGTGAATAGCATTAGCAGTTTTGGGGTTTTGTATGCATTTATTATACATCGGTAGAAACTGGTTGATGGCTGTGGCTATATACTGCTATAAAGCTGTTTCTGTATTATTTTGTCACATCACAGCTAAATTGCTGCTAGATTTGTGTGGACTCATTATTTGATCAGCTGTTACTTAATGTTTATATTTTGTCAACCATTTCATAAGATTGGACTTTCTCCTGAACCTACTACCAGAGGCCCCTGACTGCTTAGGTCTAAAAATTTGCATTCTAATGACCATGAGGAAGGACACCACAAACTGCTATGGAAAGACTGTAGAATCATTTAGTTTGGAAAAGACCTTTAAGATCATCGAGTTTAACTGTAAACCTAACGCTGCCAAGTCCACCACTAAACCATGTCCCTAAAAGACATGATGAGCTCACGGGACACTTTGCATAAGGCTGTAGCTCTGGGCATCTTCACCTGCTGGTGGTGAGGACTTAAGAAGCTTTTTATCCTTCAGCTCTTTTGGCACCCTTTTTTCCACTGCTCTTTTCTGCCCTCTGTGCCAGCATGGATATTTGTGCCATGAACCAGATCAGGGAGGTGATTGGGATGGAAAATAACTATTTAAGGAGTGCTGAATGTAATGTGTAGCTGTTGCTTCAGACTGTTAGACTAATTTTACAGCTGTGCTGTGTAATGGCTTTGGCCATGATTATCGTTCTCACTGACGTCTCTTTGCACTGCTGAAGTGATTCAGAGAAAACAAACTAGTCCTTTATTATTTACTTTACCATTATTTTTCTCTTTGCTTATGATGGCGTGGATCTGTTTTACAATAAAGGATTAGCTTTTAGATATAAGAAGTAACTTAATTCTATGTGAATGTTGACTATGACCAAGCATGATATCCGTAGATAGCCACACACTGAAACAGTTTATTTTGCCTGGCAATAACCAAAACACTGCCATGTCTGAATGCAGCCTGTTCAGCAGTAACTTCATGAAGATCAAACTAAAAGCTCACCTGTCAGGAAAGCAGAGTACGGTATACAAGAAAATACGACTACAGTATGTGCTACTTACTCACATGTAAGCAGAGCTTCCAGCCCTGATGGCATAAGACTATAACCCAGGCTCACATTCTTAGTGCTGCAAACAGTTTGAATTTCTCTTCAGCGCCTACCTCTGTCATGAGGATCCTCCATGGATTCATTCTTGTTTAAAGTGTTTTGAAAATTAAAATGTTAATTATGTTGATTCTCACTATGTAACCGATATTTATTAATGCTTTCTAGTGTTAGATACAGTTGTCTGCAAAGTATTTTAGTGCTCAACTGTAAATGATGAGTGGGTGACTATCACAAGCTCGTAAAACATTTAAAGATGTGTACTCTAGCTACATGCTACAGGAGTTTGCAAAGCTATTAATAGCCAAGGGAGGAGTGACTTGCTTGTAAAGACTGTGTAGGCTTTGGTATTTAAGATCCCCTCCCGAACCTGTGAGGCTTAGTGGGTGCCTTAGCAGACTGGTGACCTAAAACTGTTGCAACAGGCGAGCATCTGGGAGTGGAGATGAATATTGCCTTTCTGCAGACAGTAGAGGTGACTGACACAGCTTGTCAGTGGTTAGAGAGGACCTGACAAAGGGCCAGGGAGTGATGGTGGGTGGGTGAGATACTGTTTTGCAATCTGCATAGCATTCCCAGTGCAACACTCGGATGCTGGCTTGCAGGAAGCCAAGTACGCTCTGTCCCTGCACGAGAGCCAGAGCCGTAAGCCTGTGCCCACCCAAAGCCCTTCACCATGCACTGGTTCTCACTCATCACCTGACCTGATTTTCCACCAGGAAATCACACCTGCGAGCACATGCTGCTTCTTAGCCAGAGCAGTTTATTTGCACATTGAGGCCAAGCCAATGCAGAGTTCTGGCAGAAGTGGCTTCACTCACCTGGTGGGAGGGGAGCTATGGAGTGGCATGCAGCATCCAGAATTGTTCTGCAAAGCTCAACTAATGGAGGTTTGTTGGACCCTCAACAAGAGACAGCATAAGAAGGAAGGGTCATTTTATTTTGTACAAACCAGGTACTACTTGTGCACAGTCATTCTTTCATAGATTTGACTCACTCCTTTTATACTCAGAAGTTTGAAGATGTGTCTGCACGTGGTCTGTCCAGGATTATTTGCAGTGACAGGATGAGGGAAGCTGGCTATTTAGTTCTTATTGTGTCTTCTGGGTTGTTCTTATTACTGGCAACCATGCCATTGGTTTTTGAATGTGTCTTCTACCTTTTAAAAGTTGACAATGACGGTGAATTGTTTGTCTCTCCAGCTGTCCCACCTCTGTGAGTCATGGAGGCAAAATTGCTGGTTAATTCATTGTTCTTTTGTCTCTCTTTCTGGGTGGAGGCTGTTGTATTTAGGTTGCTCCTTCCCCCCCCAGTCTGGGTGTTTAGAAAAACTGCAGATAGTTGTGCTGGGGACTTGATGACCTACAAATTTCGGTGCCATTAACTCATGCTTTTCTTTCATCTTCTTCTTCCATTTCTTCTCCCACACCCAGACATTTCCCACTTCTGTTCCATCCATACCAAGGCTGACATTTCTACTACAGCTCTTCACAGAATTCTGTGCAGCACTTCTGCTTCTGCTAGGCTGGGATCTAATGGGTCTGGGAAGGCAAAGGACCAAGGAATGTGCTTGATGCCATTTCCTACTGGAAAAATGTCCTGCTGGCTATGGCAGTAACTCAGGCTTGTTTCAACTGCACAGGTGTTGGCAATGGGAAGAAAAATTCTTCTGCACAAAGTAGATGAGCAGGCACTTCTTTATTGCAGTGCTGGGGACATGGGGGATAGTTCTGCCCAATGTGTCCAACTTAGTTTTGAAATCCATCAGTTTTTATATACTTTTTCTGTCAAGTCATTGTTACATAAGTTATTTGACATAAAAATGCATAATATGTTTGCTATCAAATTTAACCTTTATAATCATTGGGTTTGTTAGTTATATAACCTTATCGATATTCTTACCCCAAAACAATCATTGGTCAGTTCTACCTAACTCTATTGACTGGAATTGTTGTTATTCAAATCAAGAGGGGAAGGGTAAGGGGATTTTTCAAGCAGCATAACTGGTGTCCATGATGATCTCCTTAGTTTCTTAGAACAAACCATCTAAAACCCCATCAACTTCCTGGTGAGGTTTCTACAGTTAGCTATTTTTAAACTTAACAATCTTATACATTGTGTTTCACAATTTTCTACTTCTTAATCAAACCTAACTCTTCTATGAGATCAAATTTTGACTACTTCATCAGAGTATTTACAACACAGGGAGCAATGCAAATATAAACTTCTAAAATTAAAGGTAGTTCATGTGAATGTGCAGGACCATGATAAGATATACCAGTGTCCTTTAGGGTGATTTCCCTGGGATTTGTACTGAGGAGTCCACCAGAGCAACTTTAGTGGTGGACACTTCCATAAGATCCAGGGTAGCTTTATAACTTCCCTGTGCTAGTGTCTACAGGCATTGGAGTGGCCATGGGTGTTTAGGAGGAAGCCATGGATGAGGTCAAACTTTGCCTGCTGTACAGCTGTCCATCTTTCTAGAAGTGTGGGAGAATCAGCTGGACCACCTGTACCTCCCCCAGGCCAGGAGCAATGTCCCAGTGAGTGTATCGGTGTGGGAACTCACTTTGACAGAAGATGGGTGATGGGCTATGAACCCAGAAAGCTACAGCAAACAGGCTCTGCTCAAGGGACATGTTTTGGATGGCGCAGAGGAGAAGCTGTCTCCCTGCCAGCAAGGAGGGATGGCCCAATGGGATGCCATAGCTATGGCTATGGGAGGAGCAGGATGGTATGTTCCGTGCAGGCAAGACCACAGCATGACAGGCTGGAAGTGCTGGACCTTTATGTAATGGCTGTACTACTGCTGTTGCATGGGACAAGGTAGGAAGTTAGGAATCTTCTGGTGGCAGCCACCAGCACTGGCCAGTGGCATTGCTCCATTGTTGTGTGCCGCAGCCAAGTGGAGCAGCCACCCAAACTCTCATTGTACATCAAATGGCTGGGACTGTATTACTGGAGGACAAGGGGAAAGGGCCCAGGCTTCACACCAGGATGGAAAAAACAGGTTGTTTCTTCAAGAAGAGACACGGGGATGCCAGTTTCCTGAAAAAAAAAATCAGTCCTTTGTCATCTCACACTATTCTCAACCATAAAAATAAGAAAAATGGCCTGTCCTTACAAGGAGGTTGGAGACATTAATTAATGTTTGTGAAGCATGAAGTACTATAGCAATAAATTACATGGGAGATCCTATGATGATATTACTAATGGTATATTCAGGGCAGAGTTTGAAAAGAATATAGTAAATAAGGCATAAGGCCATGCACTTAACAAAGAGGATAAAACAAGGTAATGAATAGTTGCTTATTAGATGTAAGTCCTCCATGTGCACAGAAAGGCCAAAGGTCCTGTGTAAAACGGTATATGTTATCCTGTAATTAAAGATTTTACAGTGTGTATAAGAGTTACAAGTTTAATTTGTCTAGCAAAATTTAAATCAGGTATTTCCTATCCTCTGAGTACCCAACTTTGCAACCCTGACAGTCTTTGAATGTAGGCTTTTTATGTAATTAATTAGAAATCATTTAAATATTGTGTTTCCCCTGCTTGTCTCACCAGAGCTGGCAGTGAGCTCCTTCTCCCATGCTGCTTTTGCCATCTGGAATGGACTGAATGGCTTCCTGAGTTGCCTTACATCCCATCACCAGATCCCATCTTCTGGGCCTATAATTCCTCTCCACCTTTCTCATAAAAGAACCCAGTCCCATTTCTTGACCAAGCTTGGCTCCATTAAACTTATATCCCTGTCAGGTCTTGCTTTTCCTTCTTTTTTCTTCTTTTTTTTTATACCTTATAGACATAAATCTACAAGATGTCAATATATCTGCCTACATTTATTAACATAAAATGAGACCATTAGTGATTTAGTATGCTGAAGTTTTCCATGTCAGATTAATTAGTTCAGAGAAGTGTTTAGTTCAGTCTAAATTAGGTTTTAATGAAATAGCAGCAGACTGACTTACTATATATGGAAACTCAGACTCACTGTTATCTTTCTAAAGAAATTTGAATTCCAGTATCCTGCTGAAAATAGTAAAGGTAAATAAAAAGCAGCGAATTGGATCACATTCCATTATCACCCAGAAATAAAAAGCAAATTAATGTGTTTCAGGTTTGTATTGCAAATATATTATAAATACAGTCAACAGGAAATATATATCCAACACTAAAATGGTTACAGAGCAAATGCAGTACTGATACTGGAAAAGCATTGATTTCAGTGCCTTTGCAGTTGTTTAGCATGTACCAGCTGAATTTGGCCCAACATGTTCTGTATGTGAAAGAAAAATTGTAAGGATTTGGAATAAAAAGGTGGCACAGAGATCTCTTTGATCAGTACTTTAAAGAAACACTTTTTAAGATACAGAAGAAATAACAAGTAGTGCAGGGGAAGTTTTGACATGGGCTTCAGCATGGATATGGTACTACTTGTTTACTGCTTTACAGCTTTTCTCCACCATTCTTTTATGAGATAATCTTTGGTTTTGTTTTCCACAAAATTTAAAGAAATCGAGCATGTTGGTTCTTCTTGTCACTCTGAATTTTTCAAATTGCCACTGACATGATTTCTCTTTGTTACCGAAATCCAGAATAAAACTTCTTAACACCAATGTGAAGTTAAGAAGAGGGCACTTTGTTCATTGCAGCGCTGGGGACATGGGTGTCACGGTCCACTCGATGGACGCGTGATGGAAAGGTTCATTTGCTGTGATCTCGAAGTGCAAAAACTTAAAGGCGGACACGCCACAGGGGTTATGCTTCAATCAAACAGTGAAACTTTATTGTTTTGCCCATAAAGTGGCATGTGATAGGAAGCAAGAGTGATAGGAAAAGGGTGAAAAGAGGTAAAGTGAGGAAAGAGGATGATAGCTACCACCGCTGGTCCAAAGGCATCCCTCTGGTCCCAGGTCCAGGCACTGCCCCACCAGTCCTGATTGTCGTGATCCTTGGTGGGGAAAGCTTCCCAAGTTCGTTTGCTAAGAAGGCATCTTTTATGCCAGGCAACACACCTTGTCCCTCCTCTGTCCCGTGGCCCTCTGCCAACTCGAGTGGGGCCTTTCATGCCCAGGGACGAGTGTTCGAGGTGTGGTCTGACTTTGAGGAGGGTAGCTTTTGACCAGGTGTGTTTAATGAGCAAATTCACTTGAAGTTCAAGATTTCTTCATCAAAGTTGGAAACAACAGCTGGAATCAATCCTTTTGACATAGTTTTGGTAAGATACACGGGGAGTGGTACAGGACTGCTCTTACCACTGTTATCAAGTGGTACAGAACTGTCCATGCCAAGCAGTACCCTCCCTTCTCCAGAGAACATACCACATCTTTTCTCAGGCAGGCCGCTGCAGCCTCCTGCCAAGATGCCAGTCCAAGTCCAAGTTTTGGGGTATAGTAAAAGTCCCTGATGACAATGTTGTGACAATATTGTTCTTCAGACTGCCTCTTACAATGGGGGATCGCTCCTCCAAAGGCACGTCCAACTTAGTATCAAAAGCTGTCCAATTTTATAGACTTTTTTGTCAAGTCATTGTTACATAAGCTCTTTACATAAAAGTGCATATTATGCTCGCTCTTCAATTTAACCTTTATAATGATTGGTCCTTTGATTACATAACCTTATTAATATTCTTATTTTAAAAAAATCATTGGTCAATTTCACTTAGCTCTGATTGAAATCCTCGATACTCAAATCGAGATGGGAAGGGAAAGGGGGTTTCCAAGCAGCAAACTGGTATCCATGATGGTTTTCTCAGTTTCTTAAAACAAAACGTAAGAAAACCAGTAAATTCCTGGTGAGGTCTCTATGGTTAGCTGTTTCAAGCTTTAACAATACTAAGGTTCCTGTGGTCACACTTAACACAGTTCCTGAAGTTTTTATGACTACATTTCAAACGTAACACTCCTATACATTATGTTTCACAATTTTCTACTTAATCAAACCTGTTTCATATAATCAAATTTTAATTTCTTTATGAGAGTATTTGCAACATCTTTGCTTTGAATAAGGCTGGTACAGTGATGTTGTTATCTTTGCCCTCCTAAGCCTCCATGGCTTTGCAGAGATAACAGATCAAATGATCGCATCCTGAGCTTTTTCTTGGGGCCAGAGAACCACTGATCTTCCAGCCACTAAAAACTCTCCTAATTGTGCTGTAGATGAGATTCTCAACCTGAAAAAGGACAATTGTTCATGTATCATGTGAATTCAAAGTTCATTTGTGTGGTACTCACTGTGTTCTGCAAAATCTTTTTAAAGGAAAATAACATTAAGACAGCATACAGATGAAATTTAAAGAAAAGAAACCAACCCTTCCCTGCTGACAAGCTAATTTGCATTGCTCTAAGAATTGCAGAATGAAGTAAAATTATTTTATTACCTTCTTTCATCATTATGCCAGAGTACTAATTACGCGCCTGGTGTTCTTAAAGTCTGTAATGCTATTTCCTGCCACTGAGTTCCTATTTCTTTATTAACTTAATTCTTTAAACACATGCTTTATGCCTCTAGTAAGGACCTGGTAACAGTCTATCATCTTACAATGACACCAGTGGGTAAGTCTTCATCCAGTGTGACGATAGAAATGGCAGAACAATGACTTTGTAGAATTGAAACCGTAGAAAAATGATTAATATTTTCCAGGATGATCAGCATATGCTGCCACAGAGTGAATATGAAATCATCACATTTTAATATGGAAAACTGATGAAGTCTAGAGCATAAATAATACAAGTTATGCAAGCATATCTCCACATGCATATGACAGACTGCTGTTTTTCAGTGTATGGAAGGCACTGTATGTCCTGAAGGATACTTGCTTTGCTGGAATCACTGCTTTGCATAGGTTTCAGTAAGAGTGACCTTGCATTTTAGACACTATTTTCAGCTGACCTCAGACAGAGCTAAGGAATTTCAACTGAGAAAAGAGCACATCCCTGGTAAAGGTGGATCCACTACCACAGCTCTGACAAGCTCAGGGCTTAACATGGAACATTCGTTGCTGTCTGGCCTGGGAAGTGTTAGCAAACTGCACATAAGCATAGGCAAACTTAATAGTAACCAGTTTGAAGGTGCTTCTCAATCACTGCTATAAAGAGGTGCATGAAACAGGACTCTGTTCTTGTTAAGAGTATAATAAAGTTACTGACATATGCAATCGAAGGATTGACCACCAAGAAGAAACAGTCCTTCATGGGAATCAAGCTTACACTAGCAAAGGGAGTGCCTTATGGCAATTTAGTCCAATGGCCAACTGTATTATATGACTGCAGAAACATTTTCATTTACTCCTTAAACTAACACTGTACCTTTTGTCTGTGGCTTCTAGGGGGCTTTTGGCAGCTGGTGATTTCTGCACAGAAGCCGTCCCTGAGACACCCCTAGGACCGGAGCTGCAGAAGGTGATGACAAAGGGTTTGGCACTGCGCTAGCTGTAATGCTTCTGGGGATATGCTGGAGAGAAGTCCTTGGCCAGGGACAAGTGGTGAGTCGCTCCAGCTCCTTTCCTCTATTTGAGTGAAGGGAGGCAAACTTGGGGCCAGGGATGAAGGTTAACAAATGCTGAGCCCCTAGGAAATTCCAGCATTAAGACTTGCCCTGATCCAATGTTGGGGAAGGTTTTCATATGATCCCGAGAGCGAGATTAAGACACAAATGAGATCAAATGCCATGTACCCAAAAAAGCTTTTATTATCAAAGGCATCAAAGGTAGAAAATAGTAGCGATAGGATAGAATGTAAGAAAAGGCAGAAATCAAGCAAGCAGTCAGGATAGTTGCAAAGATAGTCACCACCATGGATCCAGCAGCGTCCTCTTGGTCCTCAGTCTTCAATTCTTCAGTGATGGGTGCACACCACATCTTGTCTCCACGGTTTTTATAGGGCACACTCCGATGATGCACGCACATACATACTGCTCATGCACTGCGCACGCGCTGCAGGTTTTGTCTATCACACGACCTTTGCGAACTTCCAGTGATCAGTACCTTATCTCAAAGACTCCAGTTTCCATGAGAATGGCAGTCTCCACATTCTTCATTGGCTCCGGCCTGTCTCCTCCCCTGGATGCCTCAATGACCTGGTAATCATCCTTTTGGACAGAGGAGTGCCCTGCTCAAACAAGCCATCTCTGGGATAAGTAGTTCGTCACAGCAAACAGTCCTTGAGACAAATGGCCTGAGATGATAGTCCAGTCTCTCACAACAAGCAATCTTTGAGACAAATAGCTCGAGATAACAATTCAGTCTCTCACAAGACTAAGGCTCTGCTATTAAGGAATAGTTTGTGCCTAAATGAGGTCTCCAAACATAGGATGCCTGTCATCAGTACACCTGTCTGGCAAAATAAAGTGGTGTGGTTTCCAACCGTACTTCCACCAATTGTCCCAGGCTTATTTAGAGACACTGTTAGACATTACTTTGGAATCTTTATTTCCATGGCCATTAACTCTCTCCATTAACTGACTACAGATGCGATTCCTGATAAAGCCAGTGGAAATCATACCCAAATGTTTGGCAATAGAAACTTAGCCTGTTGACTTGAAGCCAATGTAGCATTTTTCTAATTAACTATAATCAGCAAGTTGTTGTTTATGTTTTTAGTAGGTTGACAGTAGACAGTCTTATTTTTAAGAAAAAATTCTTTTTTTTATTTTTATTTTTTTCCCTCAGTAAAGTAAAATATTTCTGGTATTGACTGAAGGAATGCATAAGGGAGGCGGATTGTGGCAAGATTTTGTTTGTAGAGCTTTGTCACTGTCCTTCCTGTCCTAACCACTACCCTATTTAAGAGTTCAACCTCCTTTGCATGAAGACCACTAAGTTAGAAAAATTATTGCAGTGATTTTGTCATATAAGCAAGTGCTTTAGGTTAATTTAGGGCATCAGAATAATTTCTCGTTTTTCCTACATTTAAAGGTATTTTGTATCTTACTTTCTGTCCTGCTGCTAATTATTTTAAAAGGGGCTTTGTTATAGAAAAGGAGATCTGTCACTGAACCAGTCATTTTTCTGGCATGCTACAATGCAAGTAATGCAATTGCCTAAATAAAAATGGTGCAGCTTTAACATCATCATCTAATCACTTGTTTCTTTGCCTTTCATTCTAGTGATGTAAGACATAATGAACTCTTGGTAGATATAGAAATATCCCATGAATATTTCTATAGTATTTATGTTGTCATTTAATATTATTTCAAAGAAAGCAGGACAAAACATAGTTCTTGTCATTTTGCTCAGTTACTCATTTTGTGATTTTTATGTTCTCCCACTATTACTGAAAAGAAATGATCAAATTAACCATCTTAACAAGCATTTGCTAGTTGCGCATACACACCGTTCGTTTAAATGACTTGTGAAATCAATCAAATAATGGGGCCTAGTCTCCTTTCCCTGAATAATGACTTCAAGGAAGATCCACCTCCCTCTCGGGGAAAGAATGGATAGCTGGGAATGCTCAGGGGAATAAAAGGGTTTAAAGCACGGCACATAAAAGGCTGAGTAGAGGAGTCTTTGAAAATAAATGCAGGCTTCAACAAAAGATGAGAAAGAAAAGGGTACAGAGGGAGCAGAGGACTTGGCGTAGATATGGGCAGTGCATACAGAAGAGGTTGCTGAGGCAATGCATAATACCCCAATCGAAGGGTGAATATGCTGTAGGTACAGGGTTGTAAGCAGAACAAAATGCATTTTGATGAGGGGCACAGGATGTGCAGAGGCTGGCTGTGGCTAATGGGGAACAAAGAGACCTGAAAAGGAAGCCAGTCTGGAAAACGACACCAATTATCTCAAAATGAAGTGTTTATATTTCTACTAGTATAGGATGAGCTATTCTTCACAATCACAAAATGATGAAGGTGAAACAAAGAGAGCCAAGGCCCCTATTAATATTCTTTAAAAGACAGAAATGATAACAACATAACAACTCTTTTCCCTTTTCTCATATCTCAGATTTAGATCTAACTGAAAATAAAAGGCACTTGATTTATCATCAATCTGGAGTGAAACAAAAATCACAATATTGCCTCACAGTTACAAGTCTTCTGTCTGGGTTGTTTGCATTTGTAGCAAAAAGTCACACTGGAAGCTGCTTTTACAGCAGGACTGGAGTACGCTGTAGCATTTCCACTGAATGTTTACATCCACTTCTCCATACAACAAGCAAACATAGAAGTGATCAAAGAAGATGGTAGGTAAGCTACCTTCTTAAGCCAGCATCCTCTGAGTTCAAAAGAAAATACAACAACAAAATTATTTTTAGCCATTTTCTCAGGTTTTGTTACCAGAAAGCTGTTGATAGGTTAAATGTAATTAAAAAGGAAGACAGCAGGACTTCAGTGAAGTGGCAGATTTGAGCTGTTGTAGCTGAAAGAATGATTTGATGTAACACGGTTAACATTTTTAACTGTGTCAGAGCTAACAGCTTTATGGAGATGTGCTAAAAGATCATCACTGCCTGACAAATTTCCAATAATGTATATTCAGCCACCTCCAATTATTCAAGTAGCAGTTGAGTCACAAGACTTGCTCATGGATATTTGGTATTACTCTCCATCTGAGATTACCTATTGGACTAGATCAGTCAAGGGTCTGACCCAGTATTGTAATGGTAATGTTTTAAGCTCTGTTTTTCTAGGAGAGTTTGCAATGCACTGAGAAGATCTTGTTTGAGTTGTTGGATATCTTTGGTCTGTAATAGTATAAAAATACCACTGTCCTTCCATAATACATTGCTGATGCTCAAATATTGCAGTGTTTTCTGAATATAGGATACAAACCTTAAAATAAATTTAGCAAATGGGACTATATTGACTGTGGTAGGTAGATAGCATAACCAGTGGCAGGTGCAAGATTTTGGATGATGAAGGGCATCATCAAGACCCTCTTCTGTGAATTGCTGCCATACTTTCACCATCCTCACATGAGATTTCAGAGCCCATAGCCATGCCCAAGTCAGTGGCTGCCATCCTTTAGAGTCTCGCAGTCTGCGACCATTACTCCTTGGTCAACAATCCCTTTGGGGTGGCGGGTCCGCCATGGGCAGAGAGGTTATGGAGATTTCATCCTCCAAACCTTCTTTACTCCACTAGTGCTGTGAGTGACATCTGAGAAGCTCTCCAAGCCTTTGGTCTCCATGGCTTCCTAAACTGGGAGAGGGGTTTTGACAAGATTCATTTTCTCCTTCTGTTCTCAGCCTACTGCTGCTACAACTACATAAGTTGTAAGGCTTTGCTCAACCTCTAAAGGAGATTTATGGATTTCTCAGCAGTTTTTGGTGCAGGGGACTCATGATGTGGCATTTTAAAAAACTCCAGCCTTGGGCTTTGTGGGGATATGGCTACCTCCATTCCAAGAAGGGAAAGGTTCATGGTGTTTATGTTTTGTGGGAAATGCCATATACTCTATGCTGTTTGATCATAAGGCCATATCCTGACAGCAAGAGTGCACCTGCAAGGCTTAACCATGCCTTTTCTGCATGTAGGCTGGAAGTAGGATGAGCTTTCAGTCATCTTGCTACCGGATAATGAGCTTTGCGCAGCACACAGACTTGGCTCTAGCACTCCCAATGATCTCCAGTTATGGGTGTTTTCTGAGCCCTGCACAAACTCTGTACCGGTGCAGGTGAACCCTTCCATCTAGGTTGACCAATGGGGACCAGTTCCCTGGTGGCTACATGCATGGCCCCCTCCTCCTCTCTGGGGTCACTGGGGGACTAGGAAAGCAGTCATGTGCTGGGCACTCTCTGCACTGTACATGGGGACACATGGAGCAGAGCAAAGCGAGGTGATTAAACAGCGGTGCCTCCTTCCAATGCCTGGAGTGAGAAGACTGAAAAAGAAAAGCTTTCTAAGATGTTGACGTGTCATCTTCCCCTCTTCTTGGGGAAGGGGTGGATAGTTTCTTCCCACCTTGGTGCACCCTCTAAGGCTGGCCAGCTTCATCCACTCTCTCCTCGGGGACATGCAATCCACCACCCCCTTAGTTTACTAAGTGGTCTCTGAGCTTCTCTACCCTTTTTGCCCCTCCTCTGGTGGCACGGACCTCTGTGGCTCTCAGGATGTCATTGCACTGCTTCTTGTGCCATTGCTGCCACAGGCATCCCACACTGGAGAGAGCCAGGCAGCAGCTGCAGCCCAGTAGGAAGGGTGATGTTGTGGAGGAGGGTTTTCCTGCTATCAGAGCTGCAAGAAGCAGTGGGGAGAAAAGGCGTCAGGGGTGGGGAAGCTCAATAAAGGCTGAACTATGCTTGATAAGGAAAAAGGGGGCTGGGCTGATTAGGTCCTGGAAGAAGGGAAAGGAGTCTTTCAGCAAGGTAACCTTTCCTCCTCCCATTTCCTTAGTGGGGGGCAAGAGCCTTCTGCTCTGCTCCCCGCTCCCCCTTTGCAATGGGCCATAGGCTCCTGCCGTGCCCCCACGCAAAGGGCACAGGTGCAAAGTAGGCATTAGGTGAGGCTTGAAGGAAAGGCCCAGGATAGGTATGAGAAGAGGAGGTGCAGCTAACAGAAACAGACTGGCAAAAGCATTCAGATGACAAAACGTGTGGCTGTCACAAGCCTACAGCTGGCTCTGCTCAGCGAGGAGGAAACAGGTAGGGCCTCACTGTCTGGCCTCAGATAACTGCATTATCATGACATGGCCCCATGTGCAGCTCACCAAGGCCCTGGCAATGCACCAGGCACTTGTACGGGATGGGGATGGGGCATGAGGTTTCTGATGTGTGCAGTTCCTCTGCAGGAGACTTTTCCTACGTCTTATGGCTCTAGTGCATTTCAAAACACAATAGTCCCCATTTGCAGCCTGGCAAAATCCATCCCTTCTCCACAGCTTCAAGATCAGTGCTGTAATCCCACCAGAAATCTTACAGCTTCCCCATTGCTGCCCCTCTACTTCAGAGACATTGTAGAAAAGGGCTACATGCCTGCTGGGGTCAGAACTAGGGCTGATGGCAGAGGAGGCGGCTGACATCTGCTCTGTAGGGGAGGAGGCTGAAGTGTATCCCTGGCTGTGCCCTCTCAGGAATCTGCTGTGGGACTCTGGGCCAGGGTGCCAAAAGCGATGTCCAAGGGCTCACATTCCTCCAGACTCTCCTACATGGGGACACTGAGATTCATGGTGTGGAAATCCAAGGCAGATGCTGGCTGAGTTGTGTGCTCCCTCCCAAAGACTTTCTCAAGGTCCCTGTATTAGGCACAGGATTTACTGCTGACTATAGTTAGTGGCCTGCAAGAAGACCATCTTCATCTTTGACTTTTTAAGGCAGCCTTGTTCACCACTTCTCTTGCAGGTGGCAGCTTGTAGGAGTTTCTCAGCCTTCTGAGGTTGCCACTAGGTTACCTTGCCCCTTGAGAAACTCCTCTTTCTCTTATGGCAAGGGTTCATGGGAAATGTCATATCTTCAGGGCTGCAGGCTGTAGTTATCTGAATTTTTTTGGCAGATGGAAGAGGGAGCTTCCGGTGTGGTAGAGGACAGTAGAAGTCTGGAGAAGAGACAATACAAAAAGGAGGATAATGAAAGGTGGGTTCTGCAAGGGGGTTCAACAACAGAAGGCAAGAAGAATGAGAAGGTTTCAGATCTGAAGTCCGGAAGAATGAGGATAAAGCAGTGGATAGGCAGACACCACTAAAGTGGTTGAGGACTGGCAGCTGACAGCAAATAGGAAGATATATGGAGTACCTGACCCTGCAACCTCCTTCAGGTTTTGAGGCCACTCTTCAGGGTCTGGGAGCCTTCTGTGAATGCATGTACCTTTGCTACATGCTGGAGGTCCTTGTAGTGGACAGTCCACACAAGAGTTTAGGACACATTACTCCACTGAGTGTTGGAGTGCTGTGGAGCAGAGCTCCTGGTTTGGTTTCATCCAATAGGAATCTGTTTTGTGCACATCAGCATCACTTTGAGAAAACAACTAACATGTGACAAGTGGGGACAGTCTGGGGATCTACTTCAAAGCTACCCTATTGCTATCAACCAAATTTCTAAGGTAGACAGAATGGTTGTGACTGAAAAGTACGTGAATATGTCTGTTCATGACCATGATCAGGAATTTTTATCAGATGCTGTATTATTATTATTTTTTCCCCAAGGGTTCTTTTTAAAGGTATATGTTTAAAAAGAAATATTATGATTACTGCTTATTGTTTCTGGCTTTCTGCAAAATAGCGAAAACTAAAAAGAACGGTTTTAGAACAGGACAACTTTGCGATAACACAAAGGATTCAACTCATACATTGCTTTTCTGCCATGTTGTAAATATTTCAAACCCAAATAAGTTTGTGTAGCAGCTGACAGATATATTGATTTTGCAAGTATAAATCTTTGAACAATGTCACTTGCATTTATTTTAAAAAGACCAAATAAATTGAAAACTCTGCAGCCCTGAGGAAGGGAGGAAATAGTAACTGTCTGTGAAACTTGATTTCTGTATTTGCACCACAGCAGAGAATTATTTGCATGTCTATTGCCTAAAGGTTAACTTCTGTTGATTTCCTAAACCCTAAAGAACAGAATCTGAGCCTTCAACATTGCAGATGTCTGAAGCTGTGCAGAACTGACCTTGTTAAGCTCTACCTTCTTGAAAATAAGCCCTTTTGTAGCTTTCATTTAATTAATCTTCTTTCATGTTCTAGTTTTGCTAAACTTAGCTAGTGGTTGACTGTCTCAAACCAAGGCCACATGGACAGTTATATCTAGAACAAAACTTTCTCTGCCCTTGCTCTGCACATGTGTCCTGTGCATCAGCCCTGGTTTGGAAGCCATTTCAGATAAGGGTCAGGGGATATCAGCAGTGGTGGAGAGCCACTCTTGTGCCTCTCTAGCTCCCAGACTGGCCTGAATCCCAGCATCCCTGAGCACACACAGTTGAGTGTGTTCCATTGGGCCCCTATCCATGTAGCTGTGCCTTTTGTTAATGAAACTCCATCTTCATGAAGGCTTCAGACGTCTTCTACAGTAGAAGATCTCCTTTTACTCATCAGGCAACTTACTACTAGTCATGTGGTAGAAATAAGCAGGGCAGACTTGGTTTAGTTCAATCTATGATGCAATATTCAGGAAACCCCAGAATGTAGCAATGTCATCCTCTGTTGATAATAATCAGGAAGTAAGTCTATAAATTTAGAATTTGGATTGCTGATTGATTGCACCTATTTGCTAGCTCATTCGCGGAAAGCAGAGATGAGAAAGATGCATTAACGTCTGCTCCCTCAGTGCAGAACCCTTCCATTTGAATCTTACCCTAGCCTAAAGCCTAACTTATCAAAATGTTCCTAAAAATAGCACCAGTCTGGAGGGCACACTGTTAACTTGTATTCTTTATTGCAATATTTCACTACATTTTTATGGGTGAATCTATAGCTGGTCACGTTCTTTCTTTCCTAGTGAAGATAGGTTATAAAGTCATATCTGGCAAAAGTGGTTTTCCTGTAACTTCTTCCTTTTGTGGTATGATGGTTCTCTGCACCTTTTTCTGAGTACTCAGAACTGAACAAGACTACCCAGTAAACTAACAGTAGCACAGGTCTGGACTACAGAGAAATGCTCTCATAATAAGAAATTGATAGGAGCAGAAGTTTTGTAAAGAAGCTCCCTGTTACAGCAAGATGAGATGTGTTTTGGGGAACCTTTTTACCTTAGCTATGTTGATCCCACAGATTGTCACCAACATGGCCATGCTGTGAAAAAGTGCAATCCCTGGTTGATGGAGCTGTGCTGGTAGAAACCTTTAGTATAATTCCATTGCATGAGCAAAACTTCAAGAAGGATGTATATAGATATTCATGTGTCTGTGTCACTCTGCCCTGCTTTTGGCTGGGATAGAGTTAATTTTCTTCTTAGTAGCTGGTACAGTGTGTTTTGGATTTAGTGTGAAAATAACGTTGATAACACACTGATGTTCTAGTTGTTGCTAACTGGTGCTTATCCTATGTTAAGGATGGTTCAGTTTCCCGTGCTCTGCCAGCAAGCAGGTGTACAAGAAGCTGGGAGGGAGCATGGCCAGGACAGCTGACCCGAACTAGCCAAAGGGACATTCCATACGATAGAACGTCATGCTTAGTATATGAGCTGGGGTGAGTTGGCTGGGAGGGGTGGATCGCTGTTTGGGCATCGGTCAGTGGGTGGTAAGCAACTAAATCGTGCATCACTTGTATTTTCATGGGGTTTATTTCTCTCTCTTTTTTTTTGTTATATTCCTTTTAATTACAATTACTATTTACTCTTATTATTACAATATTTTATTATTAAATATTTATTATTTTATGATTGTTGCTATTATTTTTTATTTTTACTTCAGTTGTTAAACTGTTCTTATCTCAACCCACAAGTTTTACTTCTTTTTTTCTATTCCTCTCCCCATCCTACTGGGAACGGGGAGGAGTGAGCAAGCAGCTGCATGGTACTTAGTTGCTGGCTGGGAATAAACCACGACACACTCCAACACCTTATTAAACCAAAGTCTTGGTCCTTCAGCTTCTCTCAGCAGTCCTTTAAGCAGGAACAAGGATGCCAAGAAGAATTCTTGTACCTAAGAAAGGGCTAAAGATGGAGGGCTATTGAACTGCAGTGAGTGAGGTGGTGAGTGGCAGAAAGAAGCTCCTTAATGGTACAATTTGATGCCTCTCTTCCTCCAGGAGTCAATGCCTTTGTTCATGCTCCAGTGATTCTCTCTCCCACTAGGCTTAAATTCTGCATCTCAGCAGCCAAGAGGTACGGGTAATAAATCCTGAATGCAGGCAAGGGGTGCTTAAGATCAGGAATCTCAGCCCACAAGATGAATCGAGAAGCTGAAGATGGAGATGATGGCTGAAGTCTGCCAAGATTCAGAGTGCAGCAGTGTGCCAGATCCTCACTGGATTTGAGCATATCAGCCTGGTAAGCATCCAGTAAGGGGGCCCAACTGGGTCTGCAGTGCTGCTTGTGCAGTACAGTGTCACTACTAAAGTGGTTTTACTACAGAACTCATCTCAAAACCAGACCAGTTTTCCAATCTAATGCAGGGCAAGACCTTGAAGACAAATAACAATGTATTTATATAGTGCATTTCTTTTTACCAGCAAACATGAAAAAAAGCACATTGATTCCAGATTACAATGTCAGAGATACATGAAGAACATCTGTCACTATGACAGAATCATAAATCATTGCGCTGAAATACTGACATGCCTTTTTTTTCACCGGCAAAGTAGTTCTTTAAAATGGGATACAATTAAGTTGCTTAGAGCTACATATTATCCATTTTAAACCCATAATTTTTCTCATGTGAAAAATGTCAGGTGAAACACACCCATTTTGTTTTAAGTGAAGGTAGTTAAAAAAATGACCAGTATATACCACAGCAATTCAGGGTGCTGCTAGGAATTGTCCCATGTGAAGAAATTATAAGGAAAATAAACCTGTGAGTAAATGAAAAAGTGCTGTAGGTGCACCAGCAAACCATCCTGATGTGGAAGACAGATAAGCAGTAAGAGACCAGTATAGCTGCATCAGGACTCTTCAGTGACCTGAATATCAAGAAGGAAATCCTACGAAGAGTGAAAGCAAGGGCATGCAAGTGAGATGAGTAATAAAGCAGTAGCATAAACATCTAGGGATAAAACTAGGAAGACTAAGTCACAAAATGAGTTACAACTTTCCTGGAGCATAAAATGGAAGAAAAAGAGGTTCCATAAATACCAAGAAGTTAGAGGAAGAGAAGGGCAGAGGCACAAATAACAGATACCCAGAGTCGAGGGAAATGTTTTATTTATTTTGCTACATTCTTCATGTGCATATAAACATTAACGGTATGTACTTAACAACACTTTTTTTTAACAACAGGAAGGACATATCCCAGAAGAGGGAAAAAAACAAGTAAAAGAATGTTTGAATAAATTAGATGTATGCAAGTCTCTAGAGCTTGTTGAAGTTCACTTAATACATACTGGGCTCTCAACTTATCTCTGAGAGTTCCTGGAAGAGCAGATAAGTCACAGGGGCCTGCAGCAACTACATAGTCTAAGATGGAAATACAGTTGGAATCACACTTCCAATTTTTGGCAATGATCAGATATCTGACATTACAATATACATTTTGTAAATTATTTTAAACAAAACACCCGGTCAGTTTAAAGGCTTGCTCTTCCTTAATTCTTGCCATCATGGCCCATGGTTTAAAAAAAAGAAAAAAGAAAAAAAAAATTAATAAGACTTCTTAAACATGGTATTCACAGCAGGCTTAGATTTGCGCACTCTTAAGAAGTTGTTGGCTGCAGCCCTGGTTTGCAGAGTTATAAGAATGTCTGCTTTTAAAAATGGGAAATGAAGAACCTAGGGAATTCAGACTATTCTAATTTCAATACCAAGAAAGATAGTGGGACAAATCATTGAGAAGTAAATGCATACATACTATGAGAATAATAATGTGATAAGAAACAGCCAACGTGAATTTGTCAAACTAATCTAATTTCCTTCTTGAACAAGCCAACTGGTCCAACACATAAGGAAAAGCAGTAGAAATGACTGTATTTTGACCCAAGATGTATCTTAACCTAAATAAGGCTTTTGACACTGTCCTGTATGTTTATAAATGAACTGGGGAAAGCTGTCCCATTTGAAATCAATCTGTTGTGAAATAGAGTGGTTTGAACCGCTTAAAGAATCACCTCAAATGGTATTAGTAAAAATTACTTCATAGGAATTTATATAAAAGTGTGACTTCACAGATTCAATGACAAGGTTCACTCTATTACTTAATACATGGATGAAATGCACACAAGAAAATTAAGTTAGAATCAAACTAAAATTATGTATACAAAGACCAAAGACACAATAGGGTAAAAGAGAAACATACAAAGCAAAATGAGTCAGAATTGATTTTTCATGATTTTTACAGAGATTGGGAAAGTAAAAAGGTCAGGGAAACCCTCCCATAGAGTCACGAGGTTCCGAGGAGACACCTTTGCTTTCTAAACTCCTGTGAGAGTCTAGGTGCGACTGGATCAACTCCTAGACTCAGACTTGGTCAAGGGTTTATATCTAAAGGGATTAGGAGTGTAA
>JANZLQ010000025.1:21099126-21114512 GCA_026212715.1 Elanus axillaris
TTATCTCTAGTCCCGTTCCCTGCCTCTGCCGGGCAGCAGGAGCCCTTGGAACGGTCAGCACGACTCCCTGTCTTAGCTATGTAAGAGTTCCTGGTATGGTCAAGGGACGTTTAACGGCCCAACTCATTAGACTTAGGCTAAGGCCTAGAGAGACATCCCCAGTTTGTAGGTCAGAGCAGAGAGGGGGAAGGAATGCACCACCAGACACTCTTAATTCAATCCACTGTTAAATGTAAACCTAACACATGACTGTTGGTAGTTGCACTAGGAGGATGTTGAAGAGGAGTCTTGCACAGCTCCTAACGGATAGGCTTCTGCTCAACATTTCAGTAAAGACTTAGATGACAGAATTAGAAATAATCATAAACTTGGTAGACGATACCATGGTAAGATTTGCAAAATGTGCTCAAGGACAGAATTAGAATTTGGAAGTATTTCAATAGGTTCTGAAATGTTCTGAAATCCAACATTAAAAGTTTGAACAGAGACTATCGCAGGGTACTACATTTGGGAGGATGAAATCAAAAGCACAACCACAGAATGCCACTGCAGATAAAAATCTAGTGATTAATGAGGGCCATGAATGAGTCAACAGTGTGATGCTGTTGAGGAAAAGAGATAAATGTAATTCTAGATTCTCTTGAATTGTCTGTTTGAAACAGTATGTGTAAGATGAGATAATTAGCATGCTCTTCTTGGCACTGGTGAGGCCTCAACTAAAATACTATACTTTACTCTGAAGCACCATAATTTAAGAAAGATATAGATAAGCTGGAAACAATCCAGAGAAGATCAACAAGGACAAGAAGTTTGGAAAACAGGATCCATGAAGCAAGGCTTCAAGTTTTGCTTTTGTTTTAATCTAGAAAATATAAGGCTATATGGGGTTCAACAGTCTTCAAGAACATAAAAGGTTATTATAAAGGGGTAGTGATATGTTTTTTTCACGCCTGCTAGAGATATGGACAGAATGTGAAGGAAACTTTTTTTAGCTATACTGTAATAGGTATTACAGTAACACCTTGTAACTAGAAGAAAAGATTATCACTGGAATGTATTACTCAAGAAGGTTGTATAATCTCTGTCATTAATGTTTTTAGATACAAGTCAGAGTGACTGCCATATACTATTATCAAGACAATTGTGGTCTTTTTTCAAAGTTAGGAGATGGACCAGATGAATGATTTGTAGTATGTGGCTGAGATCCCTGGAACCATGACAGAGCATACAAGTTATTACAAGGTAATCTATAATAGGTTTTTGCTAAGAAAGCATTTAAAAATTCCACGTGCAGTCCTGGCCATATTCATTAACCATTATGGAAGATTGCACAGTTTGTTCTCTGGACTTATTTCCCCCAAAAGCTTGTTTGCCTTTGATTTTGTGTTGTGAGGGGTTTTTTTTGTTTGTTTTTATTTTACCTCAGGAAGATTAAGTACATCTTTGATCAAAAATATTGAGGAGTAACAGACTACATAACCCCTTGAGATCCCATCCAAGTCTACGTTTCTATGATTCATGTGCAATCTACAGCATTTTTTCTGAGTTGTTGAAGAGCTTTGCAGGCACAAGTTAATAATTAAACTAGTTCTTTTCCCAGGGCAGTAATGACCTAATCATTTATGATAGTGCTCAAATGAGGAATTAAACAAACATATCCAAAATAAACACAGATCCAATCATCTTTGCCAATGGAAAAGGACAAAATCTTGTTTTCATGCCAGTGGGCCTGCAAAACGACAGCACAGATACAGACTTCAGTAAAACTAACAAGTCAGGACTTCTCAATCTGTGAGAAATTCTGAATTTTAGTAATTGCTTTTATTCAAAATTTTAGGATTTTTTCTAATTTGGAAAATTAAGAAAATGGGAATGGGAGATGGGAATGAGAAAAAATATAAGTGTTTTGGAAAGTTTGGAAAGTTTTGAGGGCTTGAATTACAACCGAATATTTCAACATTCAAAAACCAAAATGTTGCAGTCATGATGTACCACATATATATATCTTAGGTAGGGAAACACAGTGAACATTATCAGAGCCACAGTCCTCCAGGGACCCTAGTATACACAAGAAAATGCCAACCAGAATTACAGTGCAACTAAAGTAGCATTCTGCAATATGATATTTTTAGTGTTAGCTCAAAATAAATCTTTTTAAAATCATACTCCCAAAGGAAAACTGAGCAAAACTAAGTTTTTCAGAAAATGTGCTCTTTGTTAGAAATTCAAACCTGTGTAAAACTTCTGGCAAACTCTAGTCACTACTTAATATAAAAAAAACTGTCTCAAAAATGTTTTCTAGAGAAATTTGTGCTCCTCACAGTGCACCATGGTGTTGACACAAATATAACTGTAAACACTGGAAGTGTTTGCAGTCACCACTGTTATTGTAGTTTATTAAAAGATGGTCATAAACCTCAAAGATAAGATCAGGGTCTGGACCAAATATGACTTTCCAGAAATTCAGAAATACACTTCAGTGAATGTCTGCTGGTCCTTTTGTTCTTTTAAAAATATACATGACTTTTAGACATGAGAATAATGATTCCATACTGCATGAGAACCTTCTCTCCTATAAACAAACACTGGAGCTTGTGAATTTTGCTGTGCAAATGGGTGTCAAGGACAGCCTTAATCCCAAAGTGCCGAGGGACAATTAGATCCAAGTGAACAAATCTCAGCTCAGCTGAGCTTGCTTAGGGCAGCCCTGGTGAGGTCGTTTCATTGCTGGGACCCATAAACCCAAAGGTGGACTCTTTGGTTTGTAGGCCAGGATGTTGCGTACAGCCCCATGGCACATGCCAACAGCCTAGAGTGTCTTAAGCAGCTTAAATAGCTTTAAGCAGCTTTGAAGACTTAGACACTTTAAGCTTATAAAGCAGTTTAAGCTGCTTAAACTGCTCTAGGATTTTAACAAGGGCCTTGCGATGCTGCTCCTCGCCAGGCAAGTGAAACGAAGCTGGCTCCACGCTGCAGCTCCTCGCCACCGGCTGGAAGGAAGGAGTTAAGGGGTTGCCACAGATCCAGCCGGGAGTTTGCACAAATGTAAACAACTGGTATTGACATAGTTTGGCACTGATGTTGTATAAAATAATGACAAGTATACTTTCTCTCCTTGTTCCTCCTCTTTTGTAGCCACCTCCCTGCCCCAGCCACCTTCTTCTCTTTTTTTCTATTTTTCCCCATTTTGCTCAGGCTCTTTCAGTATCTGTTTCCTCTCTAATTAATTCTTCCTAAAGAGATTAGTGGAGTGCTCTTACTGCAGTGATACACTTTGGTAAATAAAACAGGTCTCAATTCAGTCTATTCAGTCCACAGAACCATGCTGGGGGCAACCGTTCATTTGTATCGCTGAGGTTT
Source organism: Elanus axillaris (assembly GCA_026212715.1). Lineage (NCBI taxonomy): Eukaryota > Metazoa > Chordata > Aves > Accipitriformes > Accipitridae > Elanus > Elanus axillaris. Next base: position 21,102,487 of record JANZLQ010000025.1, read on the forward strand.
AACCTAAATATAGAACTTTTTTTTCTCAAGCAAAGTGCATGAGTTGACAGAAGCATTGTGGAAAAACTCAACTGCATAATCCCAGAAAGTACCAGTGGCAGCCATTAGATTATCATCTACAAAAGCAGGTAACCAGATGGGCTAGCATTGTTCAGAAGAAGGAATACAGTGCACCCAACCTGCACCACATTTCCTGGCATTTTGGAGGTTTCAGAAAGGATGTAGGAGGAGGAAGTCTGGGGACAGCTGTCCAGAAAAATGGGCAAATTTGTCTTCCTACATTGGCGTGCTGGTTTTGGCTGTGGTAGAGTTAATTTTCTTCACAGTAGCTGGTATGGGGCTATGTTTTGGATTTGTGCTGCAAACAGTGTGGATAACCCAGGGATGTTTTGGTTCCTGCTGAGCAGGGCTCACACAGAGCCAAAGACTGTTCTGCTCCTCACCCCACCCCACCAGCGAGGAGGCTGGGGGGGCACAAGGAGTTGGGAGGGGACACAGCCGGGACAGCCGACCCCGACTGACCCAAGGGATATTCCAGACCACAGGACGTCATGCTCAGCATGTAAAGCTGGGGGAAGGAGAAGGGAGACCTTCAGAGCGATGGCGTTTGTCTTCCCAAGTCACTGTTAGGTGTGGTGGAGCCCTGCTGTCCTGGAGATGGCTGAACACCGGCCTGCCCATGGGAAGTGGGGAATGAATTCCTTATCTTGCTTTGCTTGTGTGCACAGCTTTTGCTTTGCCTGTTAAACTGTCTTGATGTCAGCCCATGAGTTTTCTCACTTCTACCCTTCCAATTCTTTCCCCCCATCCCACTGTGAAGGAGGTGAGTGAGCTAGCAGCTGTGTGGGTCTTAGTTGCCAGCTGGGGTTAAACCATGACAAATGGTAATCTTTTAGGGCTGAAAGGACTTTGTTTTCAGTGTTCACTCCATCTCTCTGCAGTTTGGGGTGTGCTGCACAAACCACAAGTTGTTCTGTTCTTACCAAAGGATGTAACAGCCTCTCCCCCTTACATACAAAACAGTGGCGTGCAACTGAGTGACAGCTCAATTTAGTGACAATTGTCACCATTTACAGACAATTCACTTTGAACTGCCATGTTAATAACGAGGGCTGCAGTGATGATGTACTAGAGCACTTGAGCTGGATGTGAAGTCCTTGCTGCTGAGGATCCACTCAGGCCTACATCATTGCATTTTTCTCATGTTTGAATTCCCTTTTGAGTTCCTTTAGTAGGAACATTCTGCTCTTCTCTTTCATATCCTTCACTCATCTCCTGGGGTCATATCCTAACTTCTCAGGTGTTCTCTCTTCAGAGTCCTCGGCTTAACTGGCCCCATACCTTTCACAGTCTTATGGAGTTCCACCACATGCGACTTTCTATATATCATACACTCTAATCACAACTTAGCTGTGAAATGTAACTGTAAAACTTATCATACTCAAACAATGTGTTCTAAAGACTTGAGGGTGTAAGCAGAAAGAGGGATCATGGTCAGCCTTACTCACTGCTCTATTTTTTTGCCAATTATCTATGTTACGCATTCCTAAATGATGTTGCATATCACCATAGTGTGTATTGCATGCACAGCGTGTCCAATGTGGCATATTTATACAAGCATCACTTAACACTTTTGTTGAGGCTTGACTAATACCAAATGCTTTTTTTCCAGCAGCCTGAAAGCATGTTTTTCTCAATTTTTATTGAAGAAAACTATTTCTAGCATGATCTATTCTTTTCAAGTCATCAATGCATTTTAATCCCTTTTTCCTTCTATCCAGCTATCAATTATTACCTCCTTCAAAATGTTCTAAAACTCTACATATGATGCCAGTAGGATTCACTGGCTTGTAAGTGATTGAATTATTTCTGTGTCTTAAATATTGATTTCATATGCTCCCATAAAGTCACACCAGTGGTAGTTAACAGATTTATTTGTAGTGGAGTATCGGAACCATTGCAGCATGGTTTCCTTGGGTTCACGCCTTATGTCTACAACATCCTGCTGGTAGCCCCAGCTCCTTCTCAAGCTCCAGCCAGTTCAGCAGGAGAAAGGGCAGGTTGTCTGGGCTGCCCATGGGCTTTGTGGTCAGTGGGGGAGTGTTAGCTGCTCAGTGTCTGGGTAGCTCTCTGGCTGGAGATGAATGTGAGATGCACCTGCCATTCCCTCAGCTCTGACACTGATTTGGGACCCACTCTCCTGTACGCAGCTGCTCATTTGCATCAATGATTAATGATGGGAATTAATGAGGTTAATTAAGGTTAATGATGAGCATGGAAAAGTAATCTTTTTTGAATTCTGAAAAGCTATATGTAGTCAGCTATTCATAACTTGTGCATTTTCTTTCAAATATTTTTCTTTACATCTGAGAAGAAAAAGGTCCTTTTTGTGTTACGAGAGAGTTTGGGTAGTTTCAGATCTGAAGGATTATTTTAACATTTGTAAACCAGAAAACATATAACACCAGGTATCAGGTCATGTATACAGGCTGCAGTTCGGCAAGCATTTATGCATATGCCAAATTTTCAGTTGAAACTTGATTTCCGTTGGCTTCCAGGAAACTTCAGTGTATGTTAACATTAACCCTGCTGATTTGAGGTGATAGCAGTGCTGCATGTTTGCATGCCTTGATAAACAACTGTGCATACACCAAAAAAATTTCTTTGACTGCGTTGAGCCTAGTGAGGCCACACATCTGTACTTATCCACCAGTAGAAAAAGAAACTTTTCAGAGCTGCTGTTGGACTAAATCACCAAGTGCTGGCAAGCTGCTACGGTCCTGTTGCTGGGCGGATCACCAGGTGGTGGCCCATCACTGACAGCTACTGCTCCCATTACCAGTTCCTCACACAGCAAAAATGTACAGGACAGCAGACTCACGCTTCCTTCCTTCTCCAAAATCAAGACAACTGTCTCCCTGATATGTCCGTAGGATTACAGCTGACCTCACTACAGGACAGCATGGGGCTTCATAAGCTAAATTGCCACTTTTTCTTATCCCTCCATCTTCTTCAGCATCTTCTCCCAAACCTTGACGTTCCCACCACTGTTTAATTTTTTTTAATAATCTTGTTTATCTGAAATAAATTAATAGTTTACTTCAACTTCAAAAAAATTACTTTTCTTTACATTTGTTCCTAATTCTTTTTTTTTTTCTTCTTTTTTCAGCTTCGGCGGCTAGCTTCTTTGGCCAATGGATCATACAGTGAATTGCCCGAATCTATGACATGTCTGTGAACACTATTTCCCTAGATTGTAACACCAGTCCAATTCTTTGGCTCTGCTGGAAGCTATCCTAAGAGGTGGGTAGAGTTTATGATTTTAGGAAGAAAGCCAGTGTTTGCAGTCTACCAATATTAATTTCATGCATTCCCTCTTGCATTCTTGATTCTGTAATTGGGCTGCGCTTCCACCTCCACCCATATCCTGCCTTGACACACATCCATGTGCAGATGACGGGGGGAATGATGGGTGAGCCAGCCAGCCTGCAGGCTGAGTCACTCCAGGAAGGTAGACTGTCATCTGGCAATTAGGATGAAGAAGAAGGAAGTGTGCCAGCAAAACAGGTGAGCTGAGCAATGCATTGCACCCCACATGCCAAAATGGATATTGCACAATGCTGTGCTACAACAGAGAAATATGGAGAAAAGCACAAGCATGTATTTCCAAAATGTTCTTCAAAGTAGAAATTAAAGAAATACCAAAGCTCAGCCTATTTCTTTCATGGACCACTTTAATACTGAAGGTGAATATAACAATCAAGGAATGGATAGAGCAGTGGTATTGTATAACCCTTTCAGCATTTTTGATCACTTTTATTTGGGTGTCTTTTCCTGTGCACGTAGGCTTAAAAGCAGGGTCACAAACACAATTTATGAGTATGCAACAATTATGCTATTTGTTGGATTATACGCCCAATAAATAGCTGGGGCTAATGTGCTATTAGTCTAAGCACTAATGTCCTCACCACCTCTGATGCAGGTACCCACTGGGTTTCTGCTGGTCAGGCAGATGGTAATCACATGGGGAAGTGCCAGTCTCCATCGCTCCTTGCAATAGACTGATCTTCAGTTTTGCTGAGCTGCTATCTTCTATTTTGATTTTTTTTCTCAGGGTTTTAGAGCTTTTCCAGTCAATACTTTTTTCCTTCAGTTCTTGAGTGACTGCTACCAACTCAACAATTTCACTTCTGCCCTTATTTCTGCTTTTTTTATGTATCTTGCTTGGCTTAAGTTTATGTGCTGTCACTCATAGCTTAGCAACCATTTTTTTTGTAAAGCTGAGCTGGGGTCATATGGCCAACCTAGGCCTTGTCTTAAAACAGTAGGAGTGTGTGAAAGATCTACCAAAATGTGGGAGAGAGACTGATCTGTGCTTGTTGTCTGACATATTTCTAAGCACTTAGCTGGCTTAAAAATGTGGATCTTGCCAGATGGCAAAAAGACTCCGAGAAATAGATACTGACATGAACACCACCTGGGGCCAGATGTGCTACATAACTGCTGGTATCAGTGATGGTCTTTGTAATGCCAAGCAGAAAAGCTGGGAAGGATGGACGTTCAAAGGGAAAATGACTTAGAAGTTAGTGATACGAAGCTGAAAATGAAACAGTGCTGCATGATAATCTGACTTTAACCATGCACAGATTTATAAGAAAAAAAATATATCGCTTGTGAGGATAATTAATCACTGGCACAGGTTGCTCAAAGAGGTTTGGCAGTCTCCGTCCTTGGAGTTTTCCCAGACATGACTGGATAAAACCCTGAGCAGCCTGGGCTGAGCTCAGCATTGACCCTGCATTGAGTGAGGTGGATGGACCTTCTGAGTCCCCTTCCAGCTTGGATCATTTGATGATTCTGTGATTTAAGTTACTGTTGGAGCCAAGGGTAGATGAGGTGGAGAAATGGTGTTACAAAGGGAGAATGCTCAGCATGGTATTTCCCAGTATGACTGAGTCTCTGTAAAACTTAGCTGCTGCCATCTGTGTAAGGTGATCCCGTCTCCCTCCAGGTCCTGTCCTGGTGTTCCTAGTCTCTCTCTTGAGCTAGTGCTGGCCCTTGTCCAACATCTCTGTGAGCTGTTTCAGCTCACTGACCTGGCAGAAGCTGATTAGTTTTTTTAAACTGGTTGGCTTTCTGCTGATTTAGTTAGCTGAACTATTTCACTAAGAGACAGATGAGCACCACAGCATGAGAAGTAGGTGGGAACATGTGGTTAAGACTGGAAGGAGCTAAGGTTGGGCAGGGCCCTCTCAGTGGGAGTGAGCCATTATATTTGCCTTGCTGCCTCATGAAAAAATGTGATATATCTGCAGCAGCTTCAATAAGGGTATGACAACAAATTGGGTAAGCCCAAAAAGGAGGCATCATAAAGAAAATAAAAACTCAGAAATAAAAATTCTTCAATGTTAAGACTGATGAAAAGTGTGGGATTACAAAAAGGAACACGAAAGCTGACAAATCAGTGAAAAATAATGCTCAATGAAAGATGAACAGAGATATTTTAAAGACCTAACACTTGAAACTGAAGCTGCTGCCATGGTAGGAAACCACAGATCTTGTTTACCGAGTTACAAAAATCCTGTGTGGCTAGTTTAAACAGGAAATGGGCTGATCAGAAGCAAAGATAGAGAAATGCATACAACTGATAAAATAGATGAGCAAGGCGTTTTAAAGAAGTCAGTGGCAAAACCTCAGCCCTACCTTGACATGAGATTCTGTGACACCAGATGATGTGACTTCAAACAACAGGAGACTGCCACTGGCTCAGTAATGATATCAGAAAACCAAGTTATAGTCCAGTAGGTAGCAGCAACAATGCAATGAAAGACTACTTGATCATAGCAGAAATACTAAGAGCCCACAATGTCACTGCAGAAATAAAATTCAATAAGTTGTTGAATAAAATCTGGGAAAAATACAACTTTTGATGAGGGAGAACATGGAGTTGTTAAAATATTTAAAAATGAGACTGCAAAAGTGTCTCTCTCTGCCCTGTGCTATAGGGGAACTCATTTGCAGTGGAATGCCGCACAAGATGACACAGATGATGGGTGTAGAATTGGAGGAGAACAGCTTCTGGATTCAGGCCCAGAAAACTGGATATTCACACAAAAGAGCATCCTGAAAGAACACATGCAATGACAGGCTTTGCTCATCATCAGTTTCCTTGATTTTTTTTTAAGGTTACTTGACAGCGGCCTCGGGATTGCCTTGTGGAACTACAGCACTCAGTTCATTCTCCATCATTACGGCCTTGCAGGGAGGGATGGGCAGCTGCATCTAGGAGTGCATCTAAGTAATAGACTGGTTCACTTTGAACCCTGGTGTAAAACAAGGGTACACTTGTTTTCTGTTGCTGTTTTGCATTACCATACATAGCTACTGTGTAGGCAGCACAAGTAGCAGCATACCATGGGGTGGATTACACATATCTTGGAAGTATAAATTGTGCTAGTAGCATTGTGTTACTGAGCCATAGACCTGAAAAAAGCTATGAAGATACATAATCTAGCAAAAAAAGTAAGCCAAACAGGATTCAAAATCAGCTACCAAAGCAAACATCCTTGAAAGCTTAATACCAAGCATCAAAGCCATGTTAGAAAACACAAATTCTGGGAAAGTAGAACAGCTTGCCTTTCCTGTCCATATCCCACTTCTGAGTAATTAGGAAGGAAATGACAGCAAGGCTGGGAGAGTCTTCCACCATTCATACTCATTTCAGCATATGGAAGTCCAAGATATTCAGTCCCAGAATGAAAACAAGATTTAAAAAAATTATTATAAACATGTAATTACAATGCTAAAACAGACCCTGGAAAGTAGAGACATCAAGGTGCTAGAAAACTAGATGCCCTGAAAGAAAAAATGCCTATGAAAAAGTCTGAACATTGGGCTCTATCCTCAGCATAGAGTTGAAGAGCCCACCAGCTCATCTTTCATTAGAGCTAGCAGGGAGCACAGGATGTATTTGGTGTGCATTTTCTGAATGGAAGCCCCCAATCCTTCACAAAATGATCCAGTGGAGACCAGTGTGTGTGAAGAAGAGGATGCTCATTAGAGATCTTAAAAGGACCCACCTCACAGGAATGACACTGATCAATCTGAACCGTGTCGGCTAGAAACACTAACAAATCACAGAGAGGAATGGAGGACACTAGCTTCCACTTCATGTCCCAGCCTTGCTATTGGAAGGAGACAGTAAGAATAACATAAGGGCTACTAGAGAATCAAATGTGTTCCCCATAATTGCTTTGTTTTCTCTGTAAAGCAGAATTTGTGTTAGCTAGCTTATTTTATTAGCTGCCACTGGAGGTAATAGTTGTGAACCTCATGAAGGGGAGGAAAATAAAGCTCTTGCTCCAGTGATGCGAAGAGTAGCTGATGTCCAGACTACAGCACTCTGCCAAATGCTTCAAGGAGCCGGGCGCCTATTGCCAGGGCACTGCCGTGTGATTGCTGCAGTCATGATAGACTGGGGAGAAAGCCCATGCCAAGAAGAGTTTGCAGGTGTGGGACTCAGGTAGTCATGCCACAGTGGAAATTACATGATCCCTGATTGAAGGAGGTTTGCCTTTCATGTATCTTCAAAGGTATCTGGAGCCTACTGGCGTCATAAGCAACTATGGTTTATTTTTTATTACCTAGACTGAATAAGAGATCTTTAATCAAACTGTGTTGCATTAGAGACAGTTCTGCTGTTTAACCATAAATATTTGGGTTTGCAATCTGGTGTTGATCTGCAAGGTTACTAATACCTATAAAATAAGTAGTCCTTTTTTATTTGATTGATCTACAAAGTTGTTTCAGCTTCAGCTTGTTAAGTTTGAGCTTAGGTCTCAGTGTGCTTTTTGAGGTGATGCCGTTGATGTAAGAGGGCACACAGACTCCTGTTACACTGAGTACATTCAGAATATATCGTCTCTGCTACAATTCCCAGCCATTTTCTTAGCCAAATTTCAACACAAAACCACTATTTCTATGCTTTCTTATAAAGTAAAACTCTGCAGTCTGTTCTCAGCTTTCTTCTACTTTTCTCATCAAATCAGACCCACACATAGCCCAGATTCCTCAATGGTATCTGGTGAAATTTTTCCACCTTCTTGTGCTATATATATTCCTGTGTCCTGAGCAGCAGCATGTGTCTGTGTCTTGAGTACAGATTACAGAGGTTTAACCTCATTTCCAAATGAGATTGTTCTTATTCTCCAAGTTGAACAACTAAATATATACTTTTTAAAATTTATTTAAATTTGCGAGTCTGCTCACCAAAGCCCATATGTATTTATATGTATATATAAGAGCCTTATTCAGGACAGGCTCTTAAATGCATGCCTTCTTTTTAAGTACCTACTGAAGATAAGTTTGGTATGCATTTACACGCTTTTCTGAATGGGGGTGCATTGAAAACCAGGTTTGTTTTCTGGAATCAAAACCTTGACTGAACTGTCAGTGCCTGGATCACTTACTGCTTGCAAAGCTGACAGCAGCAAGGGGACATAAACCATAGCTCACACTTCCCTCACCAGTAATATAAGCATGCACTGTACACATTTTATGTGATCATACAACAGTTCCTCAGGTGAGCTCATGCTGTGAAGTATTCCTGCAGTGGAAGCATCAAGATGAAGGCCACGGGTCCCAGAACACTGCCATGACGAAGCAATATCTATGTTATGACATTCAATTCAGTTATATAATTAGAGCATTCAATTATAGACTGGAAGACATACTTACACCGTATTAGAATATTCTCTGCTGTAAATGAGGTTGGGTTAATTCCCTAACAGGCCAGGCAGCGGTAAGAGGTGGAGAGAAGCTCCCAGCACTGACTGGGGACAAAATTAAACAGGTGGCATGTTTGCCTGCCCTGCCACCTCCCGTGCCCTGGTCCTACGGCCGTGACAGCTGGCTCCACACCGAGAACAATGGGGCGACGTACGCTTTTTGTTATTATCTGCTAATAAATGATTTCTCCTTTGCATTCCCACTGCAGCTTTGCTCTTGTGCAGGCTACTGGTTGGGTGGAGCAGCCGCAAGCCTTGAGAACAGCTCAGACTCATCAACAAGGTCAGTAATATTCTTGGATTAATATTGGATTAATTTCATCTCCATGAAAACAATGACTTTTGATACGAGACCTTGTCACTCTAGGCTGATCTGGCAGGTTCAGCCATAGCTCACATAAGCTGGGACGTCAAAGTTTGTTTCAAAGAGAGAGGGAATGTGAGCCAAGGCACAAACATAGGCCTCTATTTTCCTTTGGAAAGTATGATTAGCTTGTCGTTTTCCTCTTAGGCAGCATTAGGCTACTCTCCTGAGTGAGCAAAGGGTCCTTTATATTCTGTAGATATTTAGGGAAATTATCTTGGCATTATTGTTCCATAAGTCACTTTCAAAATATTCTACATACTACATAGGGATGGAAAGACAGTCTGTGACCAGAGCACACAGTCTAGAAACAACCAAGATGAAATGTGAGGGCAGCAGGCACAACGTACAAAACAGATAAATCAGGATGACTGCATAGCTGCATTCTTGTTTTTCCACTGTACTAACTCACAGAGAGCACAAAATAAGCCTGTGTAGCAAGGACATACGAAAAAAGACATACTGGAAGAAATATTTATGTTGTATTTGCATACTCTCTGCTCTAAATGAGTTTGGGCTAATTACTTAGCAGGCCACACCAGGGTAAAAGTGGGAGATAAGCTCCTAATATCACATTAAGAAAAACTAATTAAATAGAATAAACATAATTTATTTGATTCTACTATTTCCTGTTTCCGTTGCTTGACTTAGCAATCTCGGTAGTGTTCTTTAACAAATTATTTGTTTATTTTCTTAAACAGAAAAAAGATAGAGAAATGAAAACAAGCTGGAAAGAGATGAATTTCATCACGATACCTCATTTTCCTCAGCAGACTGAGAACTGCAGAATTAGCACAGATTTCTGCTACTTGAGCTAATGGAGTGCTACTACCAGTCACGGGTTGTCATCCTCTGAGTAAAGCACTCCCAGAAGAGACTTGCTGATGGGCACTGATGAGAAACATGAACTGAGGATTTGCTTCTCAGCTGGGGTGACAAGTAATCAGGTAGATGTATACTCCAGATGTAAGCTAACCTGCTGTGTGTCCTCTGGCTGCTCACCATCCTTGTCCTTTGCCCTTCCCACTTCATCCCAGATTCAGTCTCCTCCTACAGCAAGTCACAGTAGATCCCAGCTCCTGATCTCCCCATCCGATTACCTCTTTGCTTTTTCCCAGTATGACATTCTTTGTTCCCATTCTACTTGGCTGGACAGCCCTAACTCCCCAACCACTCCTCCTGACCGTGTTCCTCATCTAGCACAGCTCTGGGATCCAGTATATCTGTCTGCGATTTTCTCCATGGTGCATCTGAACAACTCCATCCCCTGTACTCTTGAGTTGAATAACGGGCCTGCAGGGACCAGACAGCTGGGATAGAGTTAATTGTCTTCCTAATAGCTGCTGTAGCACTATGGTTTTGAGTTTGGTATGAGAAGAATGTTGATAACACTCTGATGTTTTCAGTTGCTGCTAAGTAATGTTTAGTCTGAAGTCAAGGATTTTTCAGCTTCTCATGCCCAGCCAGCAAGAAGGCTGGAGGGGCACAAGGAGCTGGGAGGGGACACAGCCAGGACAGATGACCCAAACTGGCCAACAAGGTATCCCATACCACGGGACGTCATGTCTAGTGTATAAACAGGGGGGTGGGGTGGATCACCACTTGGGGACTAACTGGGCATTGGTCGGTGGGTGGTGAGCAATTGCATTGTGCATCACTCATATATTCCAATCCATTTATCATTACTATTGTCATTTTATTATTATCATCATTATTATTATTTTCTTCCTTTCTGTGCTATCAAGCTGTCTTTATCTCAACCCATCAGTTTTATTTCTTTTCCTGATTTTCTCCCCCATCCCACTGGGTGGGGGGGGAAGCGAGTGAGCGGCTGTGTGGTGCTTAGTTGCTGGCTGGGGTTAAACCATGACAATGAGGATAAAAACAACATGTCCCTGACACAAATGCTATCTTCTAAGTCCTTGCACCAAACTTGCGAGCTGTAGGCTTTGTCACAGAAGACACCAGAATTTTTAAGCACAGCACATTTTCCCCTACAGCCTGTCAGACACGTCAGACATGTCTGGATTGTTTTACACTAGTTCCCCTTGAGAATGTGTGTCAAGTAAAAACTCCTGAATTATACAATTTCATATTGTTTAGATAGGACAACAGGGTTGATGATACATTTAATCTCATAAAAAGCATTCTAATATCTTTAATGACCACTGTACAGACTTTCATTCCTTAGAGAAGATAAGGAATGCCTTTGCAAATAAGAAAAATTAGATCCTGCTGTGCCAAGACCTATGCTCTAAATAGTTCAAGGTGACCAGCGTACAGCTCAGTCTGTTACATAAGATAATTTGCAAAGGTCAGTAAAAATTAAAAACAAAATGACAGTTTTTTCAAGAAGAAAAGACCCAGTGATAAGCCCCAAGGACTATGCTGAAAGCATGTCGAGTAAAGAAGAAAAGTGCGAGACTAGACTGACTCAGTGGGACAAAAGTGATACACGGTAGAGTAAGCCTCAATGATGAATAAAATCATGACTGAATGGGCTGTTCCACCTCTCTCATGCCCCTAACCTTGTGAATAAGCTGCAAGGATGCTTAATTTGACCCAAACTGCAGAAAGATAGGTAGGCAGCAGGAGTACAGCCCAGCATCATTTGCAGTCATTTCCCCATCTCCTGCAGCCAGTCCACCACTGTTGACGCAGAAGTCACGGACACTGCACACGACCAATATGATCAAGCAAATGCCACTTTATTGCCCCAACAGCTCGGCTTATATATACATTTTAGTTCCTGCTCATGCGTAAGCCATTTGTTGGTCGGTTAGCATGTGCTGTCCACGTGCCTAAAGCAATAATTTGATGGGTTAAGGACTTCCGATCATGTGAACGGTTCCCTCTGCCAATATTCTGTCTTGTAT
>JANZLQ010000025.1:21136066-21147247 GCA_026212715.1 Elanus axillaris
GTTGGTGAGGAAGGAGGGGAGGAGGAGGGGGGGGAGGAGGGGATGCCCCTGCAGCCCGTGGGCAGACGGCAGGCTGTGTCCCCCAGCCCCTGGAGGGGAGCAGATGCCCACCTGCAGCCTGGGGAGAGAGGAGCCCGTGCCGGAGCAGGGGGATGCCCCCCAAGATGGCTGGGACTCCATGGGAAAGCCCTTTGCTAGAGCAGTCTGTGCTTGAAGGACTGCAGCCCGTGGAAAGGACCCCGTGCTGGAGAAGTTCATGAAGGACTGTATCCTGCGGGAGGGACCCCACACTGGAGCAGGAGAGGAGTGAGGAGTCCTCCCCCTGAGGAGGAAGGAGCGGCAGAGACAATGTGTGATAGACTGACCCCAACCCCCATTCCCCGTCCCCCTGTGCCGCTGGGGGGAGGAGGTGGAGAAAATCGGGAATAAAGTCAAGCCTGGGAAGGAGGGAGGGTTGGGGGGAAGGTGTTTTAAGATTTGGTTTTACTTCCTAATATCCTTGTTTTGATTTGAATTGTAGTAAATTGATTTTGTTTTTTACCCAAGTTGAGTCTGTCTTTTGCCTATGGCCATAATTGGTGAGTGATCCCTCCCAGTCCTTGTCTTGACCCATGAGTGCTTCTTTATATTTTCTCTTCCTCGTCCTACCGAGGCTGGGGGGCAGGAGTGAGCGAGTGGCTTCATGATGCTTTGTTACTGGCTGGGCTTAAACTGCAACAGATGCATTTACATTCTCGCTTCTTTCACCAGTGGAAAGTGGGAGATTGAAAAGCTGAAGCCATCAAAAACCAGATGAGTGTTAAAACAACTGCAGTGATATAGCCAGCTTCATTTGAATTAGAAGCCTTTTAGAAGTTAGGCTGTAGAAGTTATCAACAGCTGAACTGTTGTGTAAAACTTTTTATTTTTAAGCCAAGATTTAAATCCTCAGAGGTCAACCTAGCTCTCTTCCAATATAGAATCAGCTTATAATATCTCTGGTAAGCAATTAGGACTTTCAGTAATGGAAAGGAAACCTAGATCATAAGGTAACAGAAGAAGAAATATATACTAATGTATTAAAAGTTCTCAGATGTGTATGTAGTTGATAGTCCATTGGGTTGTTTTGATGCATATGATAGAGACGCCTTTTAAAAAAACGACTTGTCTGAAGAGCAAGGGAAAATAGTGGTGCATATATTTATTAAGAGGCAAGTTGAGGAAGGAGTGTGCTCTTTGTGGGCTACCTCATTTGTAGGAGAAATAAACTGAAGAGCTAGTAGGCCATGCAGCCGGCTTTTAGGTTGGCCTGCTAGCTTACCCGAGTACTACAAAGTGGCCATGTCACTCAACTTTACTCAGTTTGTTCAATTTAAGAAAGGAATTTTATTGAACTCTTGATTCTGATTCTGAATGTGGTGTTGTTAAGGAAGCTGGTCTTTTGTACAAGAAAAGCTTTATGCCAGGGTTGTGTGAGTTCGTGTTAAGATGCGGTAGGTGGAATTTCCTTATTATTTAGTGGAATTTCCCAGTAACAGTAAGCTTTTGAGGCTGGTATGTTGTCTGTTATATCTAATCTAAGAACAAGACAGGGGAGACAAAAAATAATTTAAAGTGAATTTTAATGTGACTATTTCAGTATGAATAACTGACTGTTTATGAAAAACCTGTTATTTCTGAAATTGGAAATTTAGACTTTTAAAAAAGACTTTTACAATGAGATGAAATACTTTAATACAGTAGTTTTCACTGATTTCCTAACAATAATATGCTGGTCAGGCAGGGTTGTTCAGGTGAATATGGCACTGTGGACTTAGGCAGATGATCTGGCTGAACTGTGAATAGTGGCAAAATCTCCTACTGGGCTCACTATCTCTTATTTAACTTCTATCTGCTATAACAGTTTAATGTGCATTCTTTTTTCTTTAGCTAATTTAAAAATCACAGGAAAACTGTTTTCATAGAAAAATTCCAGTGATGCTGTTAAATTTTATCTCTGCAATTATGTAGCTATGGAGTCATTTAGTGTTTAAGCTATGAACTTGCAGCTCAAACGTGCTTTGAAGATGTCAGTGTCATAGTTGAACTAAATACTTTTTTTTTCTCTAGTGGCCAGAGAGAATGTATAAAACCATAAATATTTACCATCAAAGAAAGGATGAAACAGTTGTGTGAATACCTAAGAAAATCACACCATTCTTAACAAGAGTCTTGTAAAGTCAGGTATGAAACCGAAGGCAGAGCAAAAGAATGTTCATAATTACTTGATACTGTCTGTCCAGTGCTTCAAGTAAATGCTTATTTGAAGCTTTTATGTGGGAGAAAATTGTGTATTACCTTGCACGAATTGCTAACTTATGATAGAGGATTGTTGTTAAACAAGCTTTCAAGTTATTTTTGAAGTTTATCAGAGGGCTATGGGAAAAAGGAAGACAGTAAGCAAGGCTCAGCTGTTTGAACTGCACTCATGGGTTTTGAGGGCCTTTGTTTCTAAAGTAGATTTGGGTCATGGGCACATCCTCATTTAAAAAAAGAAATCTACAACTGCAGTGCTAAACCCTCCATAAGTGTGGGAGTACATGGACAAGAGAACTGAGCCATTTGCTTTCTGACTGTAGAAAGATTCCTGCTTCTGATTAATAAGTAAGTTGCCACAGGCAACTTTAAAAAAAAAAAAGTGGTGAGTTCCCCTTTCTACTGTAGTGCCTCAAGTGAATATAGTGCTATTTGAATAAAACAAGACTGTAGCTGAAATACCCTTTGAACTAGAATGATTACCTAATTTGAAAAGTGACTGTATATTTTTCCAGTGAGTTGATACATTTGTCTGTACTGTACATAGTAAAAAAGAAACAGGACTATTTTTACGTAAATGTTGACTTGGAAAAACACTATGTATTTTCTAGGATGTCTACTTGAGTTCAGAAAGCTTGTAATAAGCTTATAAGTTCACTTAATCTGCTTCATTCCTTTCTAGGCATCTGCTGGAGAGTCACAACATGGTTAAGGATGTGCAGAGTTGAAGTGTGTTGAACTAATGCTATAAGCCAGCCTAACAGAAGTTCACGTTAGGCTTAGGCTGCTGCTGAACTTGCTGTGTCGGGATACTTGTGCAGGGGAGGGAACACTGACTGGTAGCTGTGTAGGGAATGAGTAGGTGGGAAGGAAGAGCAGCAGAGAGCTGCAGCACTCTCCTGGGGCTGGAGAATAAGACATTTTAAAATGGGAGCAAGCTTCTAATTTTAAATGCACAGTACAGTGCTTTGACAAAACAGCCCAGCATCAATAGGCCTGTTACTAGAAATGAGTGGTATGCAAGACTAGCCTGAACAGCAAAAGTGTGAATTGAAACATACTTTTTTTTTTTCAACCTGGACTCTGCTTTAAAATGAGTAAACTACTTGCTAAAGTAATGTAGAAGAGTAAATTACATGCCCTCCTAGTCAGTTGGTTTAAAGAGAAGTAGAAGTAGCTTTGAATAATCTTCGCCTTTTGGAAAACTTCTGTGACTTGTAACTGTTGTTTCAATAGTTTTCAAGCAAAAGTTGAAATTTGTAGTGTTCCCTAGCCCTGAAGAGATAAATTAGGGTGGTGGGCAACTGATCAGTCACAAGCTGAGATAAAGACAGTTTATTTAGCAGGCAAGCTTTGGTGAATGAATATAGAGCTGTGTAATGATATGCTGTGTCTGATAACAGGACCTCAGTAATGGGTAAAATGTCCTGGGAACGTTGAAATCTTGGAGGTAGCATACTTCAGGGTTAGATTTAGCTGTTTTGAGTGTTTACAGCTTCCCAGTTCCAGTAGTACCTTTTGCTTGCTTGAGCAGCTGGCTTTCAGGCCTCGGTAGTTCTGTTCCTTACTTGTCTTTGTCTTGTTTGGACGTCTTTCATCACGCATTAGCAGCTATTGTTCCCAGTTGTTTCAGCCTAGGAACTGTTGAGTTTACCAACTACGGACTACTTGGCCTTCAGTAGTTCTGTTTTCTCTTCCCATTGCTGGTAGCAAGTGGGGACTATGAGGGTATAACCTGCTGCCTAGCAAATCTTTCTTTGAAACCCCCAAAATAATTTAGAATACTTCAATTGTTTAATTTAATCATTTGCTAAAGGAAATTGATCTCCTTTGAGAAGCTCTACCTGAGTTTTCCTCAGTCCCTTCTTTATGCAAGAAACTCAAATGTGCATTCAGAACTCACACTTTAAACTGTGCCTGAGGAAGTATTATCTCAAAATATAGATACATAGAATTCTTTCCTGGGATAAACACAGGTGTAGTTTGCCTCCCATAGTCTACCTGAATGTGAGCCCAGAGACGCTAGCAGCTCTTTCTTCAATTATTACATTCCAAGCTGTAAAATAGAATGGTTATTCCCTCCTTCAGAGCAAAGATAGAGTCCAATGTTGTGAAAGAATGTTCAGAAGAGCCTGGGATGGAATGTATGGGAGGGGCCTGTGGTCTTCCCCCATCTTCTAGCAGTGAAGATCAAATAAAAAAAACCTAGCAGTAGGGTCTTATTCTATATCATAAGAATGACCTGCCAGAATTGCTCTTACCACTCGGTAATAGGTATTTGTTATATATGCTGTTGGGACTGGCAACATCAGTAAGATACACAGAATCTTGATGGGCTAAGCAGGTTCAACTGCAGATTGGGAGACAGTCCTCTGTTGCCTTTTTTATTCTTACAAATGGCCTTGTAACTGGAACCAGATACAACTTGGAAGCAAAGCCACAGTTTATGGTAGCTCATATGTCTTCTAGATTATTATCACTGCTGTTTAAATTCAACTAGGCTAAAGATTGCTTCTCCAAATAATCATTCTAGAAGCTGTTTTGGCAAAATGAAGATGACTTTATATATGGGCATCCAAAATGGATTGAACTGACAGTACTCTTCCCTGCGTTCCACCCTTTGTGCAAGAGCTGAATGTAGTCTGGATTCTTTAAGAAGCTAAATGCTAATCTTGCGTCCTTTAAAAATCCATTTAGTAGCAGTAGTATTGTATTGTGTTCCAATCTGATTGTATTTGTGTGGGTTTTTTTTAATTTTTCCCTGCTTCCAGTTCTATTGGGACGAGATCAGATTTATTGAGGTTTTCTTTGGCTGCCTTTTGACCGATTTAAATTATTGAGAATATAGTATAGGTGCTATGAGCTGCAGGATGTCTGACTTCAAACAAACCTTTGCCAGAATAGCTGTTGTTCTGCCTTAAAGCTGTGATTGTTTGTTTTTTCTTTTTCATTTGTCATTATGCCAGCCAAGTAGGTTAAGAACCAGAATGCCATGGCTGAACCATTGTGAATGTTCCTTAAAAATAGAGTAGGAATAGAACTATAATCCTAGTTCATCTAACCCTGACTTTTTAATGCAAATAATAAAGTCTTGCAGAACACAAACTTATGTAATGGAAACTGCAGGAAATAAGAAGTATCTTTACTTTTTTGGTCTTATTGATTACATTTACCAGAGTGTGAATTTTCATCAAATATTGTTTGTGCCTTTTATTGTCTCTCCCCTGCCAACAGCAAGCTTTAAAAAAAAAATAAAAATAAAAGAATCTAGAAAACCATAAAATATTACCAGGTTAATAATGAAAGTGTGTGTCATATAACAGATTTAATTTCAGCACAGACTAAAAGTGTACCTTTATAAATATTAAGAATTTATTGATAAAGGTATATAAAATTTCTATTACTGTTGGGGATCTAAGTCCTGGGCATTGTACTTGTTTGGTAAATATGCTATTATCATATTATCACTGAAGAATATATTGAAGACATACTAAGAAGAGCAATGAAGCTGGTGGGAGGTCTAGAGCGTAAGTCCTATGAGGAGCAACAGAGGGAGCTGGGGTTGTTTAGCCTGAAGAAAAGGAGGCTGAGGGGAGACCTTATCGCTCCCTACAACTACCTGAAAGGGGGTTGTAGTGAGGTGGGTGTCAGTCTCTTCTCCCCAAGTAACAAGCAGTAAGACAAATGGAAATGGCCTCAAGTTGTGCTGGGGAGGTTTAGATTGGATATTAAGAAAAAATTTCTTCACTCACAGGGTTGTCCAGCACTGAAACAGGCTGCCCAGGGAGGTGGTGGAGTCGCCATCCCTGGGGGGTATTTAAAAGACATGTAGATGTGGTGCTTAGGGACATGGTTTAGTGGTGGACTTGGCAGCATTAGGTTTATGGTTGAACTCAATGACCTTAAGGGTCTTTTCCAACCTAAATAATTCTATGATTCTAATTAGCAAAAAAAATTTTTTTAATACAGCCTGCCCTTTCTTTTTCTTCTTTCTGCCCCCTCACCAAAGAAAATAACGTAAACAAAGGTAGAGCCTATTATTCTAAATTAACATATTGTTTCTATGTACTTTGGAACATCCATTCACTGCATATACAGTTTACAGATAAAGTGATTTGAGTCTTTCATTATATTTGTTACATCACTGTAATTTATATTTTAGATCATTTGAAGGAAACATAATGGAGGTATTGATGGTTTCTGTCTGAACTGTAACTCTGTCCTTGATGAGAACTGCAAAATATATATCTATATAGCAGAATACAGATGGATGCAGCAAACAACTGCGGTTAACAAGTTTATGGCTCCGAATATTGAACCTTAAGTGATTTTAACCAAATTTTCCTTTAGAGCTACAGACTGCAGTTTGTTTGGGTGCTACATAAGAGATGTCTGTGCCTCTCAGTTATATTTTCCACCAGGAGTTTGAAATTACCATAGCAAAGATATGTGGAATAGAGTAGACGGGTAGGTTGAGATTCACTGTCCAAACTGAAATATCTTGTGCCACTTCTGAATTTCTGGGATGCCTCTGATATTCAGAAAAAAAAGACTGGCAAATGTACTGCACAATCCACAGGAGACCTACTTCCTTCTGGAATAGTAGCTGGGAGCCAGGCAGGATATCCTCCTCAAATTAGGTATGTCTGTTTAGACACCTGAATTGCTCCCCTGAGGCGAGTGGCTTGAAAAATTAGGGCCAAGAGGCTAGTTTCCCAAGTCCTGATAGGTAGTTTCCAGTTACTGAGCAGTGATCAGTTTGAGAATGGGAGGAGACCTGTGAAAGAACAGATTGCAGGGGTGCATCTGAGCACTCAAAGAAGAGATGGAGTAACAGGAGCTAGCCAAATGCCTTGAATTGCATTAGTGTCCCTGGTTTGAATGACATTTCTCCTGAAGTACTCTGACTAAAGCCTGTTACCTACTGTTTTTCCCAGTACTTCTTCCAACTTGGTTCCCTTAATGTGGTCCAGATTCTTAGAAGTTATTTTTCCAGGCTTTTTTTACCTTCACATCTGCTCAGTGTTGATGGGAACATTATGGTATCTGGGGCTAAACAGAGGAAGTGGGTGAACCAGTGAAAAGTGTCATGTGTTGGAGTACAGTTTTCATCTTTTCAAAAAAGGTTTAAAAAGGACCAACTCCTTCAGTGTCTTCCAGAAAGGCTTGGTTCTTTGGTGTGCAACCAGGTCCGACTGCCCAAATGGTAATCTGCTTACCTACTTTTTAATAACTGTCATTTCTGGTAACAGATGCATTGTACTGCAACTACTGAACTGACAGCTGGTAGTAGATGGGAACCCTTAAAAGATGAAGACCAGAGTATGAAATTTTTTCTACAAAGAAATGACTACCAGCTTTGTTGTGCTCACAACTCTAAGGTGGGGTCTGTCTCCTTACTAGAGTTTCGGACAACAGAAATTTTTTGCCCCAGTGATCTTCTATTAAGTAGTAATAGCATGCTAACATGTTGCTGTTCAGGGACAAAGGTGTTAATTTCCTTGTTCCAGAAGCACATGGATGCAATGGACTTGAGCACTGCTGGGAGGAACCTAGAGTGTCTGCAAAATGATATTTCAGTAGAATGTATGAATCTAGACAGCATTAAACCCATTTTCAAATGTTAGCAACTTGAAAAATTAAAATACTAAGCTGCTCAGAGAAGACGATGCAAGAATGTCGCTGAATCTTAAAAATCCTCATGTCTTGTATACTTGAATTCATTAGATATGAGTTGGAAATACTTGACAATTTCAGGACTGGAATGAATGTATTTTAATGAAAGAAATGCTCATCAGTCAGCAGTGACAATTGGCATAATTATTGGCAGCTTCTGCATCATCATTTAAGCATGTTCATTGCAAAGCAGTGAGGTTTTTTTATTCATCATCTTGTACTTAAATATTGTCTATCCCACAATAGCAGTATTTCCCTTTGTTACCATTATGACACTTGCTACAATTATTGAAGGAAATGCATTGGACAGCCTTGGATGTGAGCATAAACTCTCCTTTCAAAATTTCTTAAGGTATTCAGAAGTGGCTGGAGAGTCAGCCCTTGCAAAATTTACAGTTTATGAAGTCTAATATGCAATATTTGAAATGTTTGAAGATTGGGCAAGTATAGCAAAAACAATGAACCATTTCACAGAGCAGCTGAAATATTTTAATTCAGCTCTGCAGTGCTTTCCAAGAAAGTCAATGCACTGCAGCATAGAAACTGGCCTGTAACACTCTTCCAGAGGGGGGATTACAGCTAGTAGTCTTTGTCTGGTTTTTGTCTATTTACAGTTTAAAGGGTAGTAAATAAAGCATTTGGGTTTTAATAAACTTACCTGCTAGATTGATGGTTGCTTTGAATGTTTATATTCTGGCAGTAAGTGCCAGTTTCCCCTTGAGATGTGCTTGCTTGTTGGTTTAACCTATCTCCCCTCCACTAGCAGCAGCAGGCTGTCAGAACTAGATAGGAGCAGCTTTTTCTGGAACAAACTGGTTTGAAGAAGTTGCCAATTTTGCAGCAGCAGTAGTGACTTAATGAGAAACAAGAGGAAAGCAGTAATTATTTTTAAAATTGATTCAGACGTTATTGCACATGATATCGTCTCAAATTAAGTTCTCAAAGTGTTTGTTTTTAACAGAAAAACATGACCTGTGTAAATATAACCAGTTTAGCTTCAACCCCATGCATTTTAATGAAAAACCTTGCAAATATTAATGGTGTCTATATACACAGCAAGAGGAGAAAAGATTCTGGAGGTCACAGTTGAAATGCCTTAATTTTCTGTGTAGTCAAGCTAAAAATCTTAGAGCTGGCACTGTCTTCAGTCTCTGACATACCTTCTATTAATGTTAACTAGCTTGTCCATTTTTTAAAAAAAATTAACTGTATGTATGACTTGCTGTTAGTATTTTCTGTTCTAATCTGTATAGTTAAAATTTCAAACAAGACTTCAGTAAAACCAAGGAAAATTGCCTTATGCAAGCCTAATTAATTTGTTCTGTAATGACTGTGTCATTTTAGGGGAAAATTAGTTACCAGTTACTTCCAAGCATTCTGCTTGAGACCTCTTTTTCACAAAACCAGTGTTTTGTTTTTACTAATCTGTGCTGAAGAAAGGGAACCGTTAAGCCCTCCTTTTTTTAGTACAGCACTCTGCATCTACAAACAAAAATACCCTTTTGGATCTACAAATGATTATCTAGTGGCTTTAGCAAATTGGCTCTGAAACCTGTTCGCTACAGTGAAGACGCAAATGCGCTGAAACTGGGGCAGACCAGAGCAGTCTCCTCCTATTGTCTCAGGATGCTTCAGTAGTGTGGAATGTAGTCCCAGGAAATTGAGAACAGTTGGAAATAATACAATATATGCCTTAAATCCATTCTGCTGAATGGCTTGAGATGGCATTGCTGTGGATGCACTGTGCAACTTGTGAAGAATAAGAACGTGCCGTGGTTTCCCCTACATGTCTAGAATGCAGCCTAGCATTCCTTGAAGAGGCATACGCGTTGTAAGCCTGTAGCCAGTGAGAACTGTTATGGTAGAAAGAGAAACTCTTCTCTTCTGGCACAACCCCACTTAGTCCACATCCTATTCCCTAATCCAGCTCATTGCATGGCAGCATAAATCTTTGTGTTAGCATGGGATAGAAATGAATGGGCAGGGGAGCCAGCATTGTTACTTTTGTTAGCAATGGGGTGTTCGGGCCTGGTGCAAGCAAAGTCTGAATGTAAGGTTCCACAGCTGCTGGATTTTTATATGAATGAATACTGCTGCTAAAAAGGGTGGAGGTCTTCCCCTCTATTCCTCCTACTCAAGACCCATGTGCTCTTGATACAGCTGCATAAACAACTATTCTGGCACAAAGGAGTAGATGAAAATGTGGGTTCTTACCACTTATGATCCTCACAATAAGTGTGATGGTGATTATGGAACTCCTCCCATGTTAAGTAATATGTTTTCACCCACCCTCTGGAGCACTCTGGAATGCTTGCTCCATGAAAAAAAATATCTTGTAGGATTTTTTGACAAATATAAACCCTGACACTTGAGAACTTCATTTTTGTGATCAAGAACAAACAGGCAAGGATGCTTTTAAAATCTTACTTCCTGCCATGATTTCATGTTAGACATTAACATTTACAAATTGACACCTTGGAAATATGTACCTACTCTCAAAGCTCAATGGACTGCCTCCCTAGGCTTAGGTTCTCCCTCAGCTCACATCGGTGCACAGAGACAGGAGGAGAAACAGTTTCAAGCCTGTGTTCTGAAATGGTGTGGTTTAGACTGCTTAAAGGATCACCTGAAGTGGTATTAGTAAAAGCAATTTAATAGGCATTTATATAAAAGCATGACTTCACAGAAGTCTATTACTTACTGCATGGATGAAATGCACAAAAGAAAATTAAGTCAGTATCAAACTATAAGTATGTATACAGAAACCAAAGACGCAATAGGGTAGAAGAGAAACATACAAAGCAAAATGAGTCAGAATTGATTTTTCATGATTTTTACAGAGATTGGGAATGTAAAAAGGTCGGGGAAACCCTCCCATCGAGTCACGAGGTTCCGAGAAGACCCCTTTGCTTTCTAAACTCCTGTTGGAGTCTAGGTGCGACTGGATCAACTCCTAGACTCAGACTTGGTCAAGGGTTTATATCTAAAGGGATTAGGAGTGTAACAACAGCCTGAGATTCATCCACAGTCGACTAAAGTTCATGACAGTAATTTAAGTATAGATCCGAAAAGCAATATTTGTAATATACTTGCCATAGAATATTCAGGTTAGCACACACCCATGCAGGAGGACACCAAGAGATATATGCAAGCTAGTACAAGAGGTATACCTGTTAAAAATTCCCCTCGAGCTCAGTGAAAATACTCCCACCAAGTGCTTTGGCATCTGTC
>JANZLQ010000025.1:21147672-21168445 GCA_026212715.1 Elanus axillaris
AGGAGCCCTTGGAACGGTCAGCACGACTCCCTGTCTTAGCCGTGTAAGAGTTCCTGGTATGGTCAAGGGACGTTTAAATGCCCAACTCATTAGACTTAGGCTAAGGCCTAGAGAGACATCCCCAGTTTGTGGGTCAGCCCAGAGAGGAGGAAGGAAAGCACCACCACAGGCTCTCTTCCTTTTTGATAGACAATGGATTTCTTTGTTTTACAGCTTTGAATGAAGATACTTATGTAATAATAGGTTATTAAAAGAGTGCAAACTATGCAGTTCTTGTTAGGACTGTTACAGTTGAAAACTTAAGCCGATGTAAAATGGGCTGTTGTCAGTGAAAGGCGTTCTAATGTCTGTTATTTTATCCTTTGCAATGTTGCCTTTTTGAAGTTTCAGTAAGTGCTAAGACTATAGAGGAACCATACCTGCTTCTAAGAATTCATGGGTGGTTTTTGTGCTCTCTACTTCTCAGATGCTTTTTCTTTTTTTAGTCCATATCCACTAAATCTTGCAGTGCCTCAGGCCCTGCATACACTGAAATTTTCGATTATTTTACAGATGAGTCCTGTGGGTTTTTCTTGGGCCTTCCCATGTGCACCCTCTGCACCACCACCCCCACCCCCCCAGCATTTGCCCCGTTGTAATGGGCACTACAGGGCTGGAAGCAGTGGATTGCATTTGATGTGAATAATACAGATGACAATTGGAACCAGAGGACAGGCTTCTTGTTACCAGTAGAGAAAACGACATTCTGCAGGAGTGAATATTCTAAATTGGAAGGAAGGATGGCAAATCAGCTGGCAACTGACTGAAGCTTCACAACAGTAATACTAGATCCGGTTTCCTTGCATATTCCCTGTGTCTCTTGAGTATAGTACAATAACAGGCATTCTGAAAGGAAATGACATTAAAAATACCAAGTGTCAACTCTTTATTTCTGGCAATTGGCTATGGTAGCAAGTCTTTCAGAGAATCTTCAGGAAGGAAAATCACTTTGTTCACTAAAAAGTAATGGTCTTGGAAGCCAGCTAACTATAGCATTCAGTTCACACACAAATATCTCAAAGCTCTGTGCAGTTGATTGGTTCAAGAATTAGTTGAGCATCAGAACATCAATATAGAATTAGAGGTCCTCCTTACCCCTGTTTTAATCAGGATAAACAGTAGAGCCTCACCATCCAGGAATGTGCTTAACCTGAACAGTGTTGGCCAAAATGCTAACCTGAATCTGGTGCTGTTACTGATGCTGCTGCAGTGTAATTGCTCTGACAATATTTTTTTTTAAAGATACTGGGGTTTTGTCTTTTGTGAAAATACTAAGTTTGGGCTGACTTGTTAATGTACTTGAATATATACTTGGTATAGCAAATACCAGTTGCAGAAATAATTTTTGGATTAGTGAATTTTCATTATGTTACCCCACAGCATGTTGGTTAATAATGTTCTCTGCTGCAGCTTTCCAAATTTTTCTTCTCTTTTAGCCTCATTCCTTTTAACAAAATGGTGGGTATTTGGGAGGAGGTGGGGAATGAACAGCAAAATAGTTTGGGCATTTCACCCCCCCACCCCCCCTTAAAGCAATAACATAGTTCTTGATGACATAGTATGCTTCTATAGTTTCATTAGGGGATAAATTATTTTCCTTACCAACTGATACAAGGAAATCAACTAAATGGCTTTTAATATCTGCTACTCAGAATTTGAATCTTCTTGAAGAGACCATAGCATAATAGCTAGAGTTACCAGCCTTGAAAGCACCGAAGTAAATTGTGCACAATTCAGGAAGCAGGCGTCTTGAAACAAGAGGAAGGAAGTGTTGGCAATAAGATTAAGCATGGTTAGAAAGCTATTGCAGGATTGCTTCCAAACCTTAAAACTTTAAAAAAAAAAAAGTTTGATTCATTGTAGCACTAGGAGGGACTTGCTGGAGGAAATGTTAATTAATTCAGAGGTTAACTTAGGAATTGCATTCTATGCATGCTTAAGGAACAGTTTAAAATGTAATTAAATGTTTGAGGAAATAAGGTTACCAATGAACATCTAAAAACAAATACATACACGGAATGCAGTGAGAACATGCTGGGGCTATATTAAGTTGCCTTTGTGTTGCATTCCTTCTTCCTGTATGTTGCTGTAACTCTTTGATGAAATATGAGCAGAAATGTCTTTGGAAAATATCACTGTCCTTTTGGTTGTTCAAAAAAGTTAAGAGTTAATTGCTTGCTACATCACCTGTTGGCTCATTAGCAAAAAGCTTGTATGTGTGCTCTGATGCTTGCTTCAGCCATCTGTCTTAATATTATTTGTCCTTTTTGACTTTAAACCAACCTGACTTTTTATGCACCAAAAGAAGTGGAACTCCTCTGTCAGGTCTATGAGTAGGCTGGGGAGAGCAGTAATCCTTAGCGTGCAGAGTTGGGTTTTGTTACTGCCACAGGACCTAGGAGGGGGTACTCGTCCATGGTCTGAGTTAAGCCTTTGTACTGGAAAACTGGATGAGGAAAAAAGGGTTTAAAATCATGTCTGTGATTCCTCTATTTTTATTGTTGATACCAAAAGACTCTACTCTAGCATGCATCTGAGTTTTCCTCCTATCTTTTAAATAAAATTTCTCTTAAGCTACTGTAGCGTATGATGTCATCTAGTGAGGACAGTGGCACTGTCTCATTACTCTTCAGAGCCCTTTTTACCTAAGAAAAGGAAGAAGCATAAAATCTCTATGGTTAGCAATATTCTAAACTGGATTAGGCCTCCAAAGTGGTACAGATATTGTAAATGGCATGAGGTTATGTATTCTAATGTTGCAACATGGCAGAGCGGTGTCTCCTCCACATAAAACCTGCAAAGTTACATACAAACCAGCATCTCTTTCAGGTCCATGTTTCTTATCAACTAAGACAGAATTCTAGTTTAAAGCATTTAGCTTAAAAAAAAACCAAAAAACAAAAAACAAAACAACAAAACCCCCAAATCAACCAAAGAACAAAAAAAACCCCAAACCTGGAACTGTTAAGGTCTGTCTCTAAGACCTATGTGTACTGGGTTAATCTTGGCTGGCTGCCAGACTCCCACCAACCTGCTCTCTCCTTCTCTTCTTTGTAGGACAGACAAAGTCAGGGAGATTGGTTATCAGTGATCATCCTGGACAAAATAGAACTGACATGAGGAAGATCAATTTATTGCCATTTAATCTATTGCTGATTTGGATGGTGAGAAATAAACAGAAAAATAAATTCCTCCCCCCCCCCCCCATGCCCCTTTTCAACTTCACTCCTTCATTCCTGACTTTACATCCTCTCCTCGAGTGGATGGGGAATGGGGTTGTGGTCAGTTCATAACAGTTCCTCTCTGCTGCTTCATCCTCCACCCACTTGTTCTGTGCTCCAGTTTGGGGGTCCCTCCCATGGGATACTGTCCTTTAAGACCTCCAATGTGGTCCTCTCCGCGGGGTACAGTCCTTCAGGACCAGGCTGTTCTGGTGTGGGTCTCTGGGCCACAGTTCCTTCCAGAAAACCTGGTCCTGCATGGGCACCTCTCCATGGGACACAGCTCCTGCCAGGAACCTGCTCTGGTGGGGGCTTTCCACAGACTGCAGCTTCCTTCAGGGCATATCCACCTGCTGCAGCATGGGGTCCTCCACAGGCTACAGTGTGGATATCTGCTCTAATCTGGTCTTCCGCAGGCTGCAGGGGGACAGCCTGCCTCACCATGGTCTTCCCCACGGGCTGCAGGGGAATCCCTGCTCCGGCACCTGGAGCACCTCCTCCTCCTCCTTCTGCACTGACCTGGGGGTCTGCAGGGTTGTTCCTCTAACACTTTTCTTACTCTCTCGCAGCTGCTGTCGCACAGCATTTTTTTTTACCCTTTCTTAAACACATACACAGGGGTACCATCAGCATCGCCGTTGGGTTCAGGTTTGGCCAGTGGCAGGTCCATCTTGGAGCTGGCGGGAATTGGCTCTGTCTGACATGAGGGCAGACCCCAGTGTGTTCTCGCTGCACACCACTGCAGCTCCCTCTTGTCCCCATTGCCAAAACCTGGACATGTAAACACAAGGGACCATGTTACAGGACTGAATCTTATTCTAAAAGAGGACTCTGCACATGAAAAAAATTAGATGTTATGTGTCATCTTGAGAAGCAGATATTGAACAAATCCAGTAACCTTCCTGCTCCTCTTCCCAATACTTCTTGTTTGTAACTCTCTGCAGCCTGGTGTTTACAGGTGTGTGCTCTTAGGGTTGTGCTGATGCTTTTTGGGCTGTAAGTAACATAAATAACATGAACTGACTTAAACCCTATTAGATTTGTGATAGCTGCAACTGTGCAGTTTTTATTAGATGAATGGCTGAAAAGTTTGTTTGGCCTATGTGTGGTTTTATCTTTTTATACAAAAAGCTGCATTCTGTAACTAGTATTGCAAAGTAAGAATTTACTTGAAAATTATTATTACCAAATAAAACTTTATTACTTAATTGGGACAGGTAACCTAGATAGGAAATGCTGATGTTGAAATAGATCTGTTTGTCCATGAGCTTTGCTGAAATAGTGTCATGAATAGTCAGTGTTCCTCTTTTTAATTTTGAATACATTGGTTTTGTATTTATCCATGTCTTCCATTTAATTCCAAAATAGTCCTTGTTTTCCCTCTAGTGCCTCTGTTTTCCCATAGGAAGCTCTGAATTCTGGGTTCTTTGTAAACCCTATTTTTCCTTCCCTGTAACTTAGTGTCTCTCTTAATTACGTGGGTTCTGGCAAAGTACCAGCTCTTCACCATGTTTTGTAGGACTGTGTGGGCATTATATGGTGTGCTCCGCTGTAGTATTTGTTTACTGATAAGGAGTGCAGGTAGCAATTCCAGTGCTGATGTGCAGCGTATCTGTGTGAGAGTGTTTCTTTGGGGTGGTTAGATTGAAGTTCTGAAATGAACCTGTATGAATTAATTAGGTACTGTTGTTTGCTGTGACTCTTTTGTTTCAAATGCAACATGCATGAAAAAACATGCACAGAGCACTCTGCTTGCACCTTCCATTTCCCAGATAGAGAGTGGAAAGGAAAAGATCACACATTGCTTATGTTGTTCAGTTACTGAAAAAGCCTTGGATACATGAAGAATAGGAGATAAGGACCTGAAAGGAATGCTGCCTGGCTAACTTGTGCTTTACATTTTGTGCCAAAAAGGCCTATGCTGCCAGCTGTGTGTGTAACAGTGTAACTTGGTTGCAGTAGTTACACTGAGATTAGGTATTAGGTATTTTCACTTAAATCCATGGTCCTGAAGTTGTTTAAACTGGTGTAATGGTCTGACAAATTATAGCCAATGTCTCAAACATTCACTAAAGAACTCTGGTGGAAGGTGATGGCATAATAAATTAGGAAATTTATTTACTCTTTACTGTGGTAAATTGATTTGCTTAATAAAAGGAGAAATTCAGCACTTGGAGTTCTATTAACTACCTGACATACTAGAATTGGATTTCTTTATTAACCTTCAAGATGACGATATAAAAAATGTTACAGATGTCTTTAGCCAAAATACAGAATTTGTAAAGGAAGCTGCACAAATATGTATTGAAATGCAGACTGGCAAAATGGTAGTTACAATAAAACCAGGCTTAACATCATAGTCTTTCTGATGAAAGTGAAATGCCTTGCACACAAGTGGAAAACTGCTGGCCAAATTTCCAGAATAAAGAGTTAATTTAATAAAACTGGTGGACATTTGTTAGATAACTGCTTTATAGTGGGTTGGCCAGTTAAATCTCTAGTGTATATTGGAAGAACATTATGAAAAAGTTACCTAAATCTTGTATGAAGCACTTACAATGTTCTTTTGCAGAAAGCGAAATTTTTTAACAGTTTCTGTACTTCTCCATTTTATTCTAAAAGTGAAACAGGAACAGAATTAAGCCCATGCTGTTTTAGTTAAATATGCAAGTGCTGAATTATATACTGGTGTTAAATTCATTGGGTTAAGTCATGCTTCTGATCTTCTTTAAGGCCCTAAAATCATGCCTCCTCTCAAATGGCAGCTGTAGGTCTAGAATCTATCTCAGTGTGGACTTGCATGACTGACTATTCTACTGTAGGCTTTGCATGATGACTTCCACATCCAAAGTGATTATTTCACCCTAACGTAGTTAGTCTTTTCTTTTTTTGGTGGTAATGACTGTGATAATTTTCTTAAAGCAAGATGTTAATGCCGAGCATTTTAAAGATTTTTCTTGGATGATAAACAAGCCTCAGTGCTGATGAAACATTCCATTTTCTGCATCTGGGAAAGGTGTCTACTTTGAGATGTTTATATAGATTTTTTTCCATTTTGGTCTAGTCTACTTACTGTTGAACCTCAAGTTTTGAACTTGACTTTGTCATTTTTATTCTCCTGAGAAAACTGTTAACTGTTTAACCCTTTGCATTATTGGTTCTCCTCTCTTTCTTCAAACAGGAGTCTGTTATTGTCTTAGAATTGTTCCCCAGTGTGTCTTGCAGAGGAGAGGAGGGAGAGGACCTTGCTTATTTATTCCTATGTTTTTCTTGCTTGCTTTCCCTTGCTTAGTGTGAAGGTAGTGACAATATTAATACAGGTCTGTTCTTCCTCTATACAACTTGCCTCATTAATTCTGAATTTACTACATTTCAGTTTCTCGTATTGCAGTTAGAAGTCAGTCGTGTCACTGCTGACATGTATGTGTATGTATGTAATACTGCTCGATATCACTAATTAATACTCCACACTAATAAATGTTTACTTTATTCTATAACAACAAATTGTCAGTGGGAATACATTCCCTTTAGAGAAAAGAAATTAATTTTCTATAAGATTAAGGCAAATTCTGTATAGGATAGGCACTTGACCTTGGTTGAAAGAATACACTATCAGGGAATAACAGGTGAAGGTTACTTCAGTGATAAATGAAAATTAGCTTCTTCCTGCTCACACCTTATTGACAGGAAAGTATTAAAACATCCTGTCAAAGTATTTGTCCTTAGAAGCTTTGAAGTTGGTTAATATATCTTAAGTTGTGAAAGCATAATAAGATTATTTTTTTTTTCCCCCCCAGTCGGTGTTATCCGCTGTCCAATTTGTGGTCAGGAATGTGCAGAGAGACACATCATAGATAACTTTTTTGTGAAGGATACCACAGAGGTTCCCAGTAGCACAGTAGAGAAATCAAATCAGGTAAGTGCATTAAGATGTAATCAAGTTAACACCTTTTGGATGTGTATGCATATCCTTGGCTTCTTGCTGTGTGGCCTTTTTGCTCTTCATATGCAGAAAAAGACTTCGAGTACTTAGCCATCACATGGGGTAGCTAGTCTAGAAAATCAGTTAAAATCGATGAAAATGCATGTGAAGAAGGTGGTTATCTTATTCTAAACTACTTTTAATTGTTGATGTAAAATTGCATCATGATAGCAAAAGATAAGTCAGGAATAGGCGTTAGAATGGGAATTTCTATACTTTGGACAGGGCACTTGAAGCACTCTTTGAAGGATAGACCTGAACAACGCTACATCAAGAGATCACAGTGTAAAATGGAATCTTGTAGTTAAATCGACTGTTTTTCTTATCTCAGCACTGACAAAACATGGCACTAAATAGCTGGAGTGCAGTTACCAAGCAAGAGGCTTGAAATTCTAATTGGGGAAGATGCTATGTTGTAAGGGTTTTTGTTTCTCTTATGTAAGTTGCCTCTTCTTCCTTTTGCAATCAAATAATAGCCATCTGATAAAATCAAACCCTGCTTATCTGGAAGAATACTAATACTGGTGGGGTTTTTTCCTCGTGATGGTTTTGCAGGAGGAAAGTACTAGTATGGAAGCAGTACCAAATGAATAATCAGACCTGTGTAGGAACACAGTTTAGCAATCTCTGATATCAAAATATTGCATGCCTTACTCTCTTGCTAGCTAAAAATGATCTCAAAACATCTCTTTACTCAAACTTTTTATTAAACTCCAGGAACTTATTTTAAATAATTCAGCCTCTTTATATGTTGATGCATTCTTCATAATAACAATACAGAAAGGTTACTATGTCAACGTGGCCTGCATTTCAACTCATCCCCTAACATTTGGATGGTGGTCTCCTTTTATTTTGAAAATGCTTCTTTTTTACTTTCCTGTTTTAAGAAGCAGTTTCATTGGCTCTTAATCCATTTTTTGGGGGGGGCAGCTTCTCAGAGGTTCTTTATTGTGTATTCTGCTTGTTACAAAGCTTAGCTGAAATTTGTGCTTACATATGTGAATTTCGGGTAAGTCTCTCAGGAACAGGTGAAAGTACCCAGTCAGGTTTGTGATACCAGATCACTGACCACTAAAGGCATAAATGTTGTCATCATCTCTGAGGAAGAGGAATTAACTTATGTCTTGAAAACCATTAAACTGTGTTCACCTTACAAAGATTTTTGCAACTGGATTTCTGAGAAATTATAGATCTTACCATGAAATTTAGTTGAGAGTCTCTGGAAGTATGAGCAGTGTTCTTTTAATATAGGACAGTTTAAAGTTTGCTTTTTCTGTGTTTGTGTGTGGTGGTTTTTTGTTTGGGCTTTTTTTTCTCTGGGTGTTGCAGGGAAACATCTGAGTTTTGGAAATGGTTGTGAGATTTGCACAAAGTCTCTCAATCTACCAGTAAGATTGAGAAAATGAATAGTACCTGTTGCATTGAGAATTTGATCATAACTTTTTTAGTGACTTTAAAATTAGGAAGAGAAGCAAGATAACACATAACTTTGTTATGCAGAAGCAGTCCTGACTTTTGGCGGATGGGAGGGGGTGTGGGCTGTGCCATATCCCTTGCCTAGTTATGTAACAAGTCCTCTAAGATACTCCTTTGGGGAGTGGTGATAGAAGTAGAATTATTTTTCCTGGGTTTAGTGACAAAGTTTTTTGTTGAGTTTTTTTTTCCCCCTGCTTTCTGTAAAGTTAAGTGGGGAAGTGAGGCCTTTGAGACCTGGATAAGGAATTGAAAATTCAAGAGCTCTTCATGTTCTTGAGGTTGATCATAATCATGTAAAATTGGGTGTATTTCAGTGGGTCATAGGGTATCAAAAGCTGGAGTATCCACCAAACTTGGTGATGTCAGCATAAGTCAGGCACTTCCTTGGAACTGAGGGAGATGTCTTCTTTTATTTACCCTTGGATCTTGATCTGCTGGAGAGAGATACAGAGAAATTCCACATACTTCAACAGCTGGTTTGGAATTATCTGTTGTTGAGTGGTGTGAGCAGATTTCAGGGAGGTTCTTCAAAGCATTTGTGTTACCTTAAGTTCGCTTCTCAGACTTGTATCATACTCTTCCATTCCATATTAGTTTGTCTCTCTCCCTAACAAAAACCAGCAGGATTGCAGTTGAGAAAGCATGTCTGTTCTTAAGCTAAGTTTCCTGGCTGAACTCAGCAAACTCAGCATAGTTTCTGCAGCAGTTCAAGGCAAACCAGCAGACTTTGCTGAACCAGCAGAGTGGTACATTCCTGTGCTATTCTGCTGACTTTTTTTTTTTTTAAATGGAGTTAGAGGTTTTGTTAAAAGCCTGCAAAGTGACCATGTACCTTACCTCTTGGAAATGAATGATGTTCAGTTGTGTTTTGATTTGAATAGATTTATTTTCGTATGATAATGAAGCTTTTTGGACATTCCTTTGTACTTTGACATTGGAACCATAAAAAAAAAGCTACACCATTCTATAAAGCTGTCTGTTGTGGAACAGCAAAGTTAACTCAATAATAGTGAAACAGGTCAGTGTCCTGACAAGGGGAAGATAATGAAGTTTAAGGATGATACATCCTTCTAATTGGCCTGTCTTGTTTTCCGTTTGAAGGAGCAAAGAGAAAAGAAAGAAAAAAATGCCAGTAGCAAGATAGGCAACAAATCAGAGTAATTAAAGTGGAAAAGATACTGAGACTTGCAGGAAATACTGGATCAGAGATGATCCAAATTCTGTCAAAAACTTTGGCTATCTTATAGAAATTTTCTACTGAGATGGTTAGTTTGGCTTTGATAGTTCAGTAGCTCTAGCAGGATGTTTAAGAAGCTAGAATTAGAGCAAAGCC
Organism: Elanus axillaris; assembly: GCA_026212715.1. Lineage (NCBI taxonomy): Eukaryota > Metazoa > Chordata > Aves > Accipitriformes > Accipitridae > Elanus > Elanus axillaris. The sequence continues at coordinate 21,157,724 of JANZLQ010000025.1, forward strand.
ATGGGTTCTGTGCAAGTGATGATGTGGCTTAGAACCACTGGTCCATATCTATGACTAGCCTGTGTATGTGTGTTGTCAGGAGGGACTGGTTTATTTCAATTTGAGAGACTGCAAGAAAACCCTTTCAAACTCAGTCTGGTTGTTTCAGATTTAAAATGGTAATAATACTAAAATAGTTTTTAGCATGTTGAATTAAAACTGTAGGTGTGAATGGCATATCATGGAGCCTGGCATTGTGGGGTGGGACAAATAACTGGAACCCATTAAAGTGCCACACATCTATCTAAAATCATGTTTACCTTATCTGAGCCTGATTTTAGCAGTTCAGTACCCTACTTACATAGCTGTGCTTTCTAGCATTTACTAGTGAAAACTTCAGAAGCAAAAGAAGTAAGCATAAAGAAAGTGTAAAAGTCCCTAGTATGTGTTCCACAAGGGCTTTCCTGGCTAGTGTTAAAGAGAACATTAAGGATTTTGTGCTGGCTATTAGCATAGGAAGCTTTCCAGAAGAGAAGAGACTAATGGGAAGTGCAGTTGTGGTCTTCCTGGAAGTAATCGTTGTAGGTTTTGGGCAACTAGGACATAAATACTTTGAAAGAACAGATCCTTTATAATTTTTTTCACATTATGATTTATTGAAAGACTTGGCAAAATTATTGGATGCTAAAGGGAAGTTTGAAAATAAAAATTAATTGTACATTACTTGTAAGAGTGAGCGGAAAGGAGCTTCAAACGCAAGAGATGTTACTGAAGCAAATGCTAAATTTGAGTAAGACTAAAGGGTAGACAAGTAAGGGAAATTTAGGAACTTAATAGAAGAAAATTATTTAATGCGTGTGCAAAGCCATGAAAGTAAGAGAAGTGTGAGATTTGATGCAGAAGAGAAGATCGTGGCAATAATATTGGTGTTGCTGCAGCATATTGAGCCTGTAGTGCATTTTAGTCTAGGTTCTGATTCTCATAGCTTCTGTGTCCAAAAGAGAACATGTGTAAAAATATTTTTGATAGTAAGAACACTTCCTGTATTTTTTACCAGTTACCGACCTAAGAGTTTTAAATGTTGTAGTAGGAATGAAGAACAGTTGGACTTGATGTAAGTTATTGGGAATGTAGTAACAAAACAAGGTACAAGTTTAGATTTGATACTAGATCTGGATACTAAGACAGCAAGTCTGATGGGCATAATAGAGCGATTAATGAGGGCAACTTAGAACAAAAAGTTTCTCTGTTTTTGTGTGTGGTGCCACTAGCCACTACATAGTCTTCCAAAGAAGAACTAGTATGCTAAATAGCTTATCATAGCTGTAGTGGAGGCCAGAATGTCTTTGAAAGCCACTGGTTTAGTGCAGTGGGTAATAGGCTCAAGAAGAGTCACAGTATGTTTTTGTTGTGCTTCGAAGAGAGGCAGCTGTTGATGGGATGTTGTGGAAAGGAGGATATGTTGATCAGGGTTCATGCATTTTGAGATACATATAGAGTTACATATATTTTAAAGTTACATATAGCTGAGAATGTCCCAGAAAACAGGTGCTGTCTTTTAGTGATTTAGTATGTGCCAAGAGATAGTTATATAAGTATTAGCATCAATGGGTTTTGGATCCAATAGGGGAAACCATTGCATCAAATTCACACTGGTGAAGTTTCGAATGTTAGTTCACTGAATATTCCTCTGGACTAGTTTGCTCTCTTCCTCTGAACTCAGCAACCTTAGCTTGCTTATTTAATCTCTTTAATACGCAAAGTATATTTAATTGGAAGAGTGGTTACTTACTACAGTAGCTGATAATAGAGCTCTATTACCTCAACTCTTGCATGTAAATCTGTTTTTAAGTAAATATACAAGCTTTTACAACTGAAAAAATAGTACTAACCTGCAACATGCTGAGTAATTTCAGCTTTCATTAAATGTGAATGAAGGCTGAATGAACACTTCCTGCAGTTACAAATACTAAAACTAGTAACTGAATTAAATATAATTACAAGGAAGACTCAATTAAAAATAACTATCTGTCTAATCAGAATAAAGGCTTGCAGGTTAACTAGGGAGAGTTTTCTTTGAGGTCACTGAAGCACTGCTTGTATGAGTTACAAAAATAAGAGTGAAATAAAGTTTAGGTTTTGTAAGAGTATAGCAAATACAGTAATTGTACTTCCATGTACTTTAGCTATGTGGTTATTCTAATAACTAGGAGTTCTAGAAAAACGCAGGCTATATCTGGAAATGCGTATTTCAGATAAGTGGGTATAAGCAAATCTAGCTTCTACGTAGAAGGCACAGCTATTTTGACAGCATGAGTTATGATGACTATGAAAAATTTTAGAAATCTGTCTCTCTCCCATTTGGTGGCTTTGAAGAGTATGAAGCTGGAATATATACTTTTGGGACTACAAAGGAGGAGTTTCAGTTCATTTGGCAGCACCAGATTATTGGTTACTGAATAACAATCTATAGCAGATCAAACCAGTTGAAAACAAAACCCTAAAACCTATTGAAAAAAAAAATAGACAAAGATCTTGGAATCTAGGAGGAATTCATAACTTCAGAAATCCTTTGAACTTACTTAAATACCATGGCACGCAGCAAGTTTATCTGCCTAAGTTTGCTAAAGGTGACCTGGAAAGGCTGTTGTGAGGGTTTTTTTTTTTTTTTCTTGTTCTGTGTGTGTGTTGGGGTGGGGGGTTGGGTTTTTTTTTGTTGTTTGTTTTTGTTTTTTTTAATTGGGTTCCTGCCTTTTTTCTTTTGTGTCTTTGTTTTGCTGCTTTGACTTAAAGAATGCCTGAAAGACTTTGTTGTTGTTTTTTTCCTTTGCTTATTTTGTTTTCACAGTTGGGGTTTTCACACTAGAATAACAAATATCTAATCTCTTACTCTCCACTCTAACTTGCAAAACCACCTCTGGGTATCTGGGGCATAGCCTGACTGTACCTCTCTGGCAACAAGACTGATTTTTAAAATTCTTTCTTGACCTGCAGTAGTTCACTGCCCAGTCAACAGGGCTGAGGTAACTGATCCTTGGGCTAAAATGATGTAATGCATCTGGTTTTACACCACAGTCTTGCAGAGGGTTGCATTGGCACACTTGTGGGGGAGACAACTGGCAAAGGAGAAAGGAGGGAATTTCTTTCATGGGATTTTCTGCCAGAGAACATGTAATATTGAAGTGATGTCTCAGTGATACTTGCTTGGTCTAAATTATTTTTTCCAAGAAGCTGTGCTGAGTCCTTAAGAATACTTCCCTCTCTCTCTCCACCCCCCTGCCCCAATAGTATTGAAATTAAGGGTTAAGAGCAGGTAAAAAATTTTAATGTCTTGATTTCAATTCACTTCCTTTAATAGCTTTTACTTCCATTTTCTTGACTTTTTTATGATATCCTTACTTTGATATTTCTGCCTAGTCAACTAGTCTGGATAGGACTAGAATTTTTATCGTTAAGAGAAGAGGTGGAAGAAAAAGAAAAAACAAGCTGAAGCCAAAAAATTTTCAAGAAGATTTTTAAAAATAAAATTTTCAGGCCTCCTTTTTGTAAAGAAACAGAAAAAGGGGCACAAGCCCATTTTTTTCTCCTTTGCAGGTCACCTTTAATGAAAACGAACCGCTTCAAACTCCAAGTGACAACAAGAGGGGTCAACAACCCTTGTGTTGTAACTTCATTTCTCAGAAGATATTTGCTTTGAGAAGCAACATGATCCAGAAGAATAAGCACAGCATTGGGAATCTGGAACTCCTATCTATGTTCAAATTCCAGTTCTGTCAGTAACTTGCTATGTGGCCTAAGGCAAGTTTTGTGCTAATTTTCCTCTTTCTTGAAGGGGAAACTGTGACATAGTTCTACATAAATATTATTTCTTTGCATAGGATGTAAATATTTGCTTCCTCTTTAACTTAATGTACATTTATCTTGTGCAGGTGCAGAAGTTGGAATTATTTTTTTTAACAAAACTGAAAACTGAACTAAAATCTAAAATTTTCTCCTTGTTGCTTCTGCTAGCAGAATTCTATCACTGTGATCTGTAGGCTATAGCAATCTTCAGATATCTTGAGGCTTTTGTTTGCAGCAGTGCTAAACATTGATAGAAACGGATGGTAGTTTCCTAAACAAGTATCTGCATAAGCGTGTTTACTATTTTTACCACCAAACCCCCCTTGGAAGTATGACTACAGAGGCATTGTAAAGGAGGAGTTAAAAATGAAATAATGTTATGAACATGTGAAGTGGTATTGTCCGTTATTCATAGTTTTCAACCTGTTGTTCAAATTGTGGATCCATAGGATTTTTTTTTCTTGTGTGCGTATTGATTCTCTGCACAGGTTTTGGTCTGCTCTCAGGTTTGTTTTAATTACTTTTTTTTTCTGTAGATCTCTTGTGTATAGTCCAAAGAGCCCCAGGAATTAACAGACCAGAGTTTGAAAATTAGTATGTGTTGTTTGCAGATCTGTTCTAGGATAGCTTTACTGATAAGTTTAAGTGGAGTGCTATCTTCAAGTGGTGATGCAGAGATTCTTGGGAAAAATGCTGCTGTTCAGTACTGTGTGTACTTCTGAAACTAAGCAGGCGAACAGAAACTAAAATTAAAGTTTCTGTGTGAACTAAGGCAAGCTTCTAAAATCAGAGCGGTGCTGATTGTGTTCTATCTTTTAGTAAATATTTCACAAGAGCATATTGTATATATTAAACATTATATAGCTTCTAAGTGTGCAATGTCAGGCAGAAAGTAATGGTTTGACTTTTATCATGTCAGGTAAAGGTGTTAGAGTAACGCTGACAAAAAGACCACTTTCTTTGAAAAGTCACATTTGATTACTTTTATGCAGTTATTTATAGTGTTCCTGTACCTCAGGCAGTTTTCCATTCTCAGAAAACTGTAAAAGTGCACAAATGATGTATGAACAGTAGTTTGTATGTATATGTTGTATTTATTTTAACAGCTACCTTTTCTTCCTCACACCAGGTCTGCACAAGCTGTGAAGATAATGCAGAAGCTAATGGGTTTTGTGTGGAATGTGTAGAATGGTTGTGCAAGACCTGCATCAGAGCTCACCAGAGGGTTAAATTCACAAAGGATCATACTGTAAGACAGAAAGAGGAAGTATCTCCAGGTAACACACTTGATTTATAATTTCACAAAGAGTGTGTGTCTACGTTGGAAAACTGTATTAGGCGACCACATTTCTTTTTAAAGTGATAAATTTCAAAAATTGTATTCCCTAATCCTAGTAAATGTAGGAGAGATTCATTATGATATAACCTTGTGGTGCATATGAATTAGTGGAACCATGTTGTTTTTCTGGTTGGTAATGGATATGTTTTAATAGTGTCCTGCCTCCCAGTCACTCACTTCAATTTCATTGCTGAAAGCTGCAACCATTTGAATGAATTCTGGTGGGGTTTTGGCTGCTTTCCATCTAAGTGGATCTCTTAAAATACCCAGCTAACAAAAGAGAAAACTATTTTAAGCATTAGAGCATTAGAATGTAGCTACTGAAAGGAGAGACTTTGTCATGGCTAGGTGTATGAGAGCCATTTTTCCGTCAGATATGCTGCATAGTGGTAAGAAACCCTACAGATTGATATTTCATGTGATATTTATGCAAAGTGGTTTAAACCAATAAATACACATAGATTTTTCTTTCACCTGGAATGATTGCAAATTATTGTCTAGACTTTAGAGATCAGCTGCAGAAAATACTTCTTTATGCATTTGGCTCCCAGTTTTTCTAGAGGTCTACCAAATGGTCTATATGAACTTTATTGTATGCTGCTGCAAAAGGAGTGCTAATAGATTATACTTTTTCAGCACTCTGATAATAAAGCATGCTCTGTTAGCAATAAAGTGTGCCAGAAGTCATGATTTAGCCAAGTATATTATAAGTTTGAAATGTTTTGCCTTAAACACTTCATCAGTGTTTAAGGGAATTATCTTCTGAATTGGAGTGGTTTTCCTCAGCAGGATCTATGATAATTCAGGTTGAAAGAGACCTCAGGAGATCTTCTAGTCCAGCCTCCTGCTTAAAGCAGTCAGCTATGAGATCAGATCAAGTTGCTCAGGGCTTTATCCATTTGGGCCTTGAGAACCAAGAAGGATGTATGTGGCGTAGAGTACAGCCTTTCTGAGCAATCTTGACTGTTCTCATGGTAAAGAAGGTTGTACTTTTATTCATTGAGAACCTCTTTTGTTTCAGGTTTTATGCCCATTGCATCTTGTCTTTTAGTGACATTGTAGGACAATCATAAACATTCTGCTGGTTCTAAAGTCCATTGGACTTGCATGATTTATCTTGTAAAGAATATATATATAAATAAATAAAATAATTGTGTATTGATATAAAATATGTATTATAATATATTTTTTCATTCCATCATATCTAGTCCTGTGAATTTTATATATATAATGTGGGCTTTCACTTCTGTAATGTTTATTGGTCAAAGGTTAACTTCCAGTATGATACTTTGGAGATATGCACTATATTCTGTACCCCACTTTCAGATGTTGTTAGTCAAAAGTGAGTACTGAGTGTACTTTTCATGAGAGGACAAAAGTAGTAGGCAAAACTGTCTGACTGTTATGCTGAATGTCACCTGGTGGTAGGAATGCTCTCTGTGCATTCAGGCCTCCTCTGAGCCTGCTGGTCAGTTTCAAAGAATTTTGACTGAAGGATACTGTTCTGAAAATAACTTCTTCCAGGTTTCATGAAAATAAGTAAATGAATGGGTATGGAAAAAGCACCTTATTGATCTGCAGTGAAGGATGGGCTGCAGCGTGAATCCAGTTTTTGTTACAGGCCATATAATCCTCATGAATTCAGTGTCCAGCCTAACAAGAAATTAGGTTTTGTCAGTCGTGTTGTTTGAAGAACAGATTTAATTTCTATCATCTGGTGGTGTTTCCTGTGCTCTTTGGCATATGCTTACTAGAAACTGAAGTGAGACCTTGCACCCATTTAGAATGGGGTCTTGAAGGGACATAGGTAACTTCTGGTTGTTATATTGTGTACGTTTTATGCTTTTGAATGCCTGTGTCTTGGTATCTTCAAACCCCCTTTCACCCACTTGACTAAGAAGACAGAGCAATGAATTAAGTCAGCAATCTCCTCTTTCCCATTTAAGAAAGGAACTTGCTGGTTGTGCAATGTCTTTTGCAACTGCAACAGTACTTGTTACTCCTTTTGTAAATAGTTTTGTGCGACCGTAATAAGTTACAGTAAAATAGGTTCTAGACATTTTTCATGAGAGAAGGTGTTAACTCTGTGCTTGAGCAAGAGTGAGACATTGCAGTTTCAGCTTACAGCTGTTACATTCTTGATTAGGTGATCTGATACACACTTCTAGCATCTTGGTGAGGAATACGGTAAGGAAAAACAGGAAAATGCAAATCTTTAATAATTTCAGGAGACTGGACTGACTTCTTCCTTTATTCACAGAGGCAGTTGGTGTGACCAGTCAGCGACCTGTGTTTTGCCCTTATCACAAAAAGGAGCAGTTGAAGTTGTATTGCGAAACGTGTGACAAGTTGACCTGCCGAGACTGTCAGTTGCTAGAACACAAAGAGCACAGGTATTGAAACAAAGAGTATCTTTTATGCAGCTCACTTACAGGAAGATAGCTTGAAGTTGATTTACCTTTAGCTGTATGGAATACAGTCAGGTGAAAAAAGTGGAAAATAAAATCTTCCGCTCAGAAATGAAGCCCACAAATAAACAGAGAATATATGCAAAAAAAGTGTGGCTGGTGAGCGTGTGATAGTTTAGGATAAAACCTAATTTTTCCAGTTGTTAATCTGGTGCTTTAAGTAGAAGAGCTTTCTTTACTGTCAAGATATTTGGATAGAATTTGTTGCTGTGCAGCTCATCAGAGTCCTTAGAAAGCACAGGGGCTGTGTTATGCAACTGCACACTTCTGTGTAACTTCTCCATTTGTTCTTCAACAAGATGCTTATATAACGGAACATTACCAGACAATTTCAGGACAGAACAAATGGGCATTTTTTTCTGTGAAGAGCCCTTTAAAAGGGAGAGTAAACCTAAAGTTTGGCTATACTGTACTTTGACAACACTATTTATAACAATAAAATCTTTGGATTGCTGTTCTTTGGTCATCTCTTACTGACCACAGAAGCTGGAAAGCAGGATTATATACAACTTCTGGATACAAGACAATAATCTTGCTGGCTGTGTACAGTAGTGGTCTGGGACAGATGTACTCTTAGGTTAAATATTAATATGCTTACTATACCTGATGTAGCCACCTGAAGAACTTGCTTGTCTGACCAGGTGAACATCAATAGGTGGAGAAGTGTTGGCCACTTTTTCTCCCTGGAACAGGCTAAACCTAGCTCTTGCAGAGTTGCCATCTTCCTCCTCAGTTCTCCTTTCCTTGGGATTTATATCCCTTTCAGAATGTGCCACCTCTTTTTTTTTTTTCTTTTTTTTTCCTCAAATTGTTGATGATTTCAGTTCCTTGATTTAAAATGTTGCTGACTTCTACTGACTCGGCGATCTCTTTGTTTCTACATCCTTATCTTGCATGAAGTAATAGCTTACGTGCACTTTCATTTACAAAGTGATGACTACAGCACAACATTAATTTTCCTCTCGCTAAAATTGGGCTATGGTCATGCAATATCCCTTCATATTTATGAAAATCATAAATTCTCAAAAAAAGGACTATATACTATAGATTCAGCTATACTATAAATAAAATATATCAGCATTTGCTGATATGTTTCCATGATGACAGTTAAATTTTGGACTTGAGCAGCACCTTTATTCAATTAAAGAAGTCTTTTGTAAGGCACTCTGCTTTTTAGCAAGTATATTGCACTTTTTGCATGTGTAAATACTCACTTTTTTTTACTACAGGTACCAGTTTATAGAAGAAGCTTTTCAGAACCAGAAAGTGATCATTGAGACACTAATTACTAAATTGATGGAGAAGACTAAGTACATAAAATATACAGGGAAGCAGATCCAAAACAGGTATGTATCAGATTTTGAGGTTAAAACTGACACAGAGGGCAACTTTACGTACATACACTGTAATGTTTTTGAATGTTTAGATTAGTGCATTTTGTACCTCTCTCCTTTTATCCTTCCAGAAGGAGAAATTCTAAAATCTTCAGTTTACTGTAGTGACTGTTTAACATGCTTAATTGTGTTGGGTAACTTTTCTGTTCAGCCTGTGGACTTAATGGGCAGCAATAGCTTGGGTGCAGCAAAACAACTTAGGCAATAGACTGTAGAAGGGAGTCTTATATTCTTCCCCACCATCAGCACACTTATTTTCTTAGTGTAGATCCCTCTTAGAAAGTGAAAGGTCATGACTTATGTTGTTATAATGCTTGTGACACATATTTGAAGATTTATGTAATACTTTTATGCTTGGGGCTGTATTCACTCCGTACTACAAACCTAGGAGAAAAATAAATCTCTAAAACGTGTGCTGCAGTAGGCCTTTGTAACTGCTCCTTCAGCAGAGTTCAAAGGCAGTACCCAGGAAGGTTCAACACAGTATGGGATGCTGACTGCAACTTGAATTTTTCCTCTCTCTTTGCCTGTCATTGATAATGGTGGAGATGGAAGAAACCAGCAGACACCCTTTTCTTCTTTTGCTGCATCTCAGTGGTTATTCTCCCTTGCATCTTAGCAGTAGTGATTTTTGCAAAATACAAATATGCTTTGCTGTTATGAGTTTGAGTACTATTGTTGAAATAGCTATCTTAAGAAATCTGTTTATTGGTTTTGTTTCTGGAGTGCCATCCAACCTTAGATGGAGATTAGACTTAAACAGTTTTGATTGCCATGAACTGTTCCAGAAATGTGCTGGCCAATTAAAAATCAAGAATTTCAATTACAATGAGCATTTAATTTTTCTCAGTGGCACATGTCAGTAATTTTACAGATTTACAGCATTAGAATTTGCCGCCAGTTAATTAATTTTATTATAGGTCACTGTTACTTGCTCTTTCTAATTCTCAGAGTAATTTTCCTGACTATAAGTATCTGATGGTATATATATTAATTGGTGCATAGGACCAAGAAATACTGCAGTCTCAGCAATGGGGAGGGAGGTGGTTCTACTGTTTGGAGGTTGGGTTTGTGAGCTAAAGAACATTATTTTCTATACTGTCTACTTACAGAATTCTTGAAGTGAATCAGAATCAAAAGCAGGTGGAACAGGATATTAAAGTTGCCATATTTACACTGATGGTAGAAATAAATAAAAAGGGAAAAGCTCTACTGCATCAGTTGGAGGTAATTTTGTTTCTATCATAAGAAACAAAAGTGTGAATATTTTTTGTGTAGTTTCACATTAAAATAAAATCAATATCTACCATTAGCCACCTGTGCATGTCCTATTGCAATTCCAAAGTGGAGAGATGTCTCGCACAATGCATTTGAGCAAGTGGGATTTTGGTGGGGAAAGGGAGGAGGGTTTGGGTTTTGGGGGCTGGTTGCTGTTTTGTTTCTAATTATTGTCTGTGTTCCCTGCTTTTTGAATCAGGGCTGTCTCTGAGCCCTGTTTCTTTGTCCATGCTTTTGCAAGTCATAATTCTATGCATCATGCACACAAGTGTTGCAATCAGAATTTTTCATAAATTCAGCAATCCAATAGCAGACCAACAGAGAGAATTGTCTAGAATGGATACAAATTCAGCAATCCAATAGCAGACCAACAGAGAGAATTGTCTAGAATGGATACAAATTCAGCAATCCAATAGCAGAC
>JANZLQ010000025.1:21171099-21239202 GCA_026212715.1 Elanus axillaris
TTATCTCTAGTCCCGTTCCCTGCCTCTGCCGGGCAGCAGGAGCCCTTGGAACGGTCAGCACGACTCCCTGTCTTAGCCGTGTAAGAGTTCCTGGTATGGTCAAGGGACGTTTAACGGCCCAACTCATTAGACTTAGGCTAAGGCCTAGTGAGACATCCCGAGTTTGTGGGTCAGACCAGAGAGCAGGAAGGAACGCACAATAGAGAAAGAATGGACATCAAACTGAGTCCTGTTGTTTCTAATTGCTTTGTGTTGCCACAAAGACTTCTGTTATGTAAGAAAACAAGTTATGTTGCAGGCATCTTAATCTTACGTGCATTATGCAGTTGAAGAAAAAGACCATCCAGCCCTTAAAGCTTCAACAAATAAGAAATATTTTTCAAAAGAACAAATGAGCTTTAGGCTTATTATTTTTTTGCTGAAAGTTGGTGTTATTTGGGCGTTGTGTATCTAACCTTTCTGTGAACATCTGGAAAATCTGTTCCTGAACAGTGGTGCATAGAGGAGCATGTGAGGCTTCTGCTCCACCATATCCAACCACTTGAAACTAGGAGGGAGGAATGCCAAGCAGACTTAAATGCAGACTCACAGTTAGGAGGCAATGTCTGTACTTCAGGGAAATGGCACACTAAACAGTTTGCAGGAAGACATGATTTTCCCAGCCTAGTCCTCTAGTATGAACAAAACACAGGTAGCTATCGCTATTACTGACAGGAGGTAACTAGTCTAGTCATGAGTTTATTTACAATGTATGTGTGTGCACATTAGGAGGAATATATGGAGCAAACTATGACAAGAAGTGTGTGCAACCAGTAATGGTGACAGGACAAAAGACTAGAATTTCTATAGTGTAGTATACTTGATTTTTGTAGTGTACACAGAAATTCTAGAGAATTTATATTCAAAATAGTAGTGCACATAAAATTTTCCATGGTCACTGAAAAGACTTAAGTCTTGGTAAATGTTTTTTGTATCTGGTCTAAAACTGACCTGCTTAAAACTGAAAGAAATAACTTGAAGCTTTTCTAAAATTCCTGTGTAACTAGTATCATTTTAAACAGGTAAGAAGATTTTGCCAAGTATGTGTTTTGAACTTTTCCAGGACATAATCTATTAGTCAAGAAAAAATCTTGTTGAACTCTCAAGTTTTTTCTGTATCTGCTGTGTGTTATTCTAAAATTAGTGCCTGCATTAGATACTTCTACTGAAACAACTGCAAGAAAATATTTTCTTTCTAGGAACTAGATAAATACTGAGCATTTGATAGAGTATGCTGCTTATGTCATGTAATCGTAGTGCAGTCCTTTGGAACCGAGGAGTTGGAAGAGTCTGAAAATGCCTGTGAATCTGAGAGTTTTCAAAGACAAAGTTTATAAAATCTGTTCTTTGGGTCTCTGAAGAAAACTTAAATTTATTACAAAGGAAAATTCCCTGTGATGATACTTGTTGCCAAAAGGATGGGTTCCTTGTTTTTGGAAGAAAACTGAATGAGCTAACATAGGTTTGGAGTGGAGGGGAAACCAACAATGGTTTTTTGAATCTGTACTTCACTTGCAAGTAGTTCAAGTCATTGAATATAATGGCCAAGTTTGTGGAAAGATATGTATTTCTACAGAGGAAAATACATTTTTTTAAGGTTGTAATTGATTGCTTTTTAAAACTACTTTAGGAATATAGGAAAGATGTTAAGAATATCTTGCTCATTTGTAGCTTGGACAAATTTCTCTATCTTTCACCTCAATTCTCTAGGTGCTTGTTCAGGGTTTTTTTGTTGCTGTTGTTTTTGGTGTGGTTTTTTTGTGTGGTTTGGGGTTTTTTTGTTGTTCTGGGTTTTGTTTTTTTTCCCAAGAGTTTTTATGCTGTTCGGATACATGGCTTTGGCCCCAGAGAAAGAAATAATCTTGTTTTGTTCCTGTTCCAGATTACATATCGACTACGGTATCTTCTCCGAGCAAGGTGTGATGCTTCACCAGTGACTAACAATACCATCCAGTTTCACTGTGATCCTAGCTTCTGGGCTCAAAATATTTTCAATCTAGGTATGATAAGGTTTTATTAGCCCTTTGGTGTCTTCATCCTATTTTGAAAGCAGCTTTCTTTCTGTGAAGATAAATGGCCTCTGCACTATTCATTTCTTGTTTTACTCTGTTAGATTTATTTCCTTACCTATAGAAGATATTTAAAGTGTATCGTATGGGAAGAAGTATTATTTATGAATACTTATGATAAAGTATTAACAAACTTACCTCACTTGAATGGTACATGAGATGGTGAAAATAGCAGCTTTCAGTTTCCTGGACAATACACATGCCTTCTGGCTTCTGAGACAAGGAACACAATCCATAACCCCCTACAATCTATAACAGCTCTACAAATGTACACAGAGGTGCAAGTGTATGTTTCTCTACAAAGGCAGAGAAAGAAAGTGTCAAGGCAGTGCATTAAAGTGAACAAGCTCCTTTCCCCACGCGCAAGGGCATTGGATGGTAGCAGGGAAATTCTCCAAGTTTCTTCTTTGTAAATAAGTTTCTTTGGGAAAGGCATCAAAAGTGAATCTCTTGTTTCCAGAAACCAACTGTCAAGCTGTGTGGTGATAACTGTGAACTGCTGCTAAATTGATGCTTGTCAAGAGGGGGCTTTTTCTTGTGTTTGGTTTTGGGGTTCTTTTTTTTTTTTTTTAATTGTTTATTTAATGAGCTGCTGAAATGTGTTCCCTTAAATTCTGAGAAGTGCTATGATAGAAATAGCACCTCTGTAGATCAGCACAGGAGTTCTTGTAACAGTTTATCTATTTAACTGATAGATAAAGCCAGATCACGTTTATCTATCTAGTTTCTGAAATCACAACCTTTAGGCTGTTATGTTTATGATCAGACATGTTCAATTTCTGTAGATAAACCAGATTTAAGAACCACTGAAAGAAAAATAAAACAAGATCTGAATAAAGGAACAAGTTACTTTGGGAATGGTTTGAATTCTAGTCAGGCTGCATGTTGCTGACAAGGTGATAGCATCTGTACACTAATAGGATAGCTCTCTTAAGGATTTCAGAATGTGTTTACGAAAAAAAACCCAAGATTTAAAGTGTTTTAATTTCACAAATTGTATGATAACCCATAGTTTTCTAGAATAAAAGAAGGGAATCATTCTCTGTAGTTCCTTTGGGTAAGTAGCTATACCACAGATGTTAAGGCTGGAGAGATTTTTGAAGAGGTAATTAGACTTGGAGAGAAAAGAATGAAAGTGCGGTATGGGTTTGACAGTTGATGGTAGTACAGTCAATACCATTCTTTGTCAAGGTAATTCCTATTCTAGAGAAAGAAAATAAAACAGATCTATTTTGACTGTAGTGAAATATTTCATACAGCTGTATATGGGAAGCGGTATTATTCATCTGCATTTTTCTCTGCTCATTTTATGGGAAACACTGACTAGACCTGTTACAGGCTTAATAAAGGGTATTGGGCAATAGGTTGGTAGGGGGTTTTTCCATTTTGTTTAGCATATTTAATATATTGATGACTGATGTGGTAGAATCATAATTAAAATGTATGCAACACCAAAATTACCAAGTGTCAATATGAAAATAGTATTGTTATTAGCTTTCTGCCCTGCTCTGCACTACAGTATGTTGGCTGGCCTAGACTCCTGTGCTTATGTCTAGATAGGGGACTAGAGTGATGCTACTTGCATAGCTTCTCAGCTCTTGAGATGAAAAAGAGGAATATAAAATTCAAGAAGCTTCCTCCTCCTTCAGATAATCTACCCCAAAATGAGCCAGGTTAGACTGCATGGGATCCACAGAGACTGATGGATACGAGGAGAGAAGTGGCAGAGGGTGATTTCAAGTTCTGCTGTAACAGGGATTGTCAAACTGCCATGTGGTGTACCCACCTCATGAGGTGAACTCTCCTGGGAAGCAGCCCTAAATCTCTGGGAAAGAAGGAAGTATGAGGTGTCTATCTCCCACTTGTATTGAAAAGCTGTTGTGCAACCTTCCACAGATCATTAAAATTTTTTAACTCGGTCTTGGACCATAATTTCCCCTACTTCACCCTGTTTTAAACGAAGAAAGTGTCTTTGTCTTTTCCTGTACCGTGTGCTATTCCCTTGAATCAAATCAAACTCTGTTGTAGTTGGAATTCATGTTTCCTGGGTGAGGTAGCCAGAATTTTACATGACAGTTTCATGTGATCATGCTATATGTCTCTTCAGATAAAACTTCTCACCCAGCATTAATCTCTAAAGGTTACCTGTCTAGTCAAATTTCCTTCTAAGTCAGTGGAGAGAAATAAAACATCTCCTGGAGGTGCTCATCACATCCTAGAATTGGTGGTGTGTAGCAACTGAGAGTATCATTTGAGTATTCCATGATGTTGACTCAGAGGCCAGAAAGGATCACAATACCTTTAAGTTTTATGATACAGTTAAATCTTTTGATCAGATGATTGGATCAGGATACTCTTTCCCATTTAAACTTTGCTCTCTTGCTCTTCTGGAGAGGCCACAACACCTTCCTAGGAGAATCGACTGTATAGAGGAGGCTGAAGCACACAACAGTTCGCTGTAAAATGGAACCATTTTTTTTCGGGGAAATAGAAAAATAAATGGAGTCCTCTATCTCATGTTTATCCATTCTTTACATTACAATAATGAATGATGACCGCATGGTATAAAAGGAACTAATTGTGAAAAATGGCATTTCTGCTAACTGCAATATTTTGGCATTAATTTATTTGTTTTGTTTAAACTAGGTTCTTTGGTAATTGAAGATAAAGAAACCCCACCACATATGCCCAAGAGCCCTGTGATGGAAACAAATTTACAGCCACCAGGCAGCTTACCTTCAAACCAGCTGTCTAAGTTTCCAACACAGATAAGCTTAGCTCAGCTCCGACTTCAGCACATGCAGCAACAGGTCATGGCCCAGAGACAGCAAGCTCAACGCAGAGCAGGTCCGGTAGGTTTACCAAATCCAAGAATGCCAGGAGCCATGCAGCAGCCTCCTGCTTCTCATCAGGTAGGTTATGACTGTTTCCAGAGAAGACTCTCTTTTTCCCATGTCACTGAAGGAGAAAGTAAAGAAAGATAAGAAAAAAGAAATTAAGTCTAGATACATAACTTCAGATAGCTTCACCTTCAGCACATGGCTGTGTAAATGGGTTAGGGAACATTTTCTTTACCAAGAATTGAATGGGCATTTTAAACTTGTCTGGCAAAATGCATGGTAGCACTCAGCGTGGTTTTATTCATTTAAAAAAAAATAAATTGTATGGTATCCAACCATATATAGTGCTGAGCTACATATTTTGTATTTTTGTTAAATGATTAAAAAGTTAATCTGTCATTAATTTTTTCCAAGGCTTTTTTGCATAAAACTGTGATTCTCCCATATATCTTTCAAAGTTGGAAATACTCTCTCTGGGTCTTGTGATGTATTTGTATTTACTATATTGGTATAATTCTAACCCATCTACTAGGTTTTGCAAATCAATATGTTGTTTGACCATTCAGATAAATGATGTAGTACTATTTGTTTGCATCTAACTAGTTAAGATTTTCAGAAGTTTAAAAGGGCTACTTGGTAAAAATTTCTGGAACATTGAGTAGATATCGGCTAACTTGCAGAATTGTTTATTTGTTTTGATGCAGGCACCTCCGCGTTTGATTCATTTTCAAAATCATAGCTCCAAGTCCAATGGTTCGGCTCTTCCTGCACAACAGATGAGATTTCCCCAAAATCAGAACCTACCAAGGCAAGCAATCAAGCCCAGCCCATTGCAAATGGCATTCCTGGCACAGCAAGCGATAAAACAGGTAGCGTTTCTTTTCCTTTTCACTCTGCATATAGAAATAAAACATCAGATGTATTTTATATCATCTTGCATTTCTAGAGTGCTTTTCAGGTAGAACAGAGACTGCATTTTTCTCTATGACAAGATGCCCACAGTTTTCTTAATGAGATAACTGTCAAGTTTCTTTCATTTTGACAGTTCTAAGCAGCTGAAGCATTCTGGAAGTGAGCCACAATGTGTGCTATGTAGGTGTTTCTTTCTCTTGTTTGTTATTACTGTGATTTCTGGCCACTTGGGCAAAACTTAGCATAGCCATGGTCTGCACGCTACAATCAATGAAAAGACAAAATAGAAAATCCCACTATTTAGCTTGATGTTAGTGACTTTACTAGGAACCAGGTAAAAGCTTGACTAAAAAGCTATACCTGCTGCCATTCTCCAGAATATGCCAAATCTGAACTTTTACAGGTCAAGAGAGAAAATAAAGTCCACAACTGTGAGAACTCTGCTGAGTTAGACTGATCAATACCCAGCTAATCAGCAGTTGAACTGGGGCAGAAGCAAACACAACATGTTTTCTGTATGTTCAGGAAGGCAAATCTTTATTAAAAAGCATATTAACCCGTGAGTTGTTAGGTAAGGTATGTAGAAGGAAGGAGAAAATCATGTCCCTAGAGGTAGGCGGGAAGAATCAAATGAATCTGATCTGTGACCTGAGAAGTAGAGTTATACCATTCATGTTAGCAATGCGTATGATGTCAGAGAACTAATTCCAACTAAATTGAAGCAACCTGTACAATATCTAAGAGAACCTGTAGTAACAAAATCACTTCTAGTCTATGCCTCTGAAAAGGAATATTTGCCTGTCTGAAAGCATTTCTTTCAAGGATTTTCATTATCTAGTAATGTCTTTCTGAACCGCAAAACCAGTAAATAGAACGACTGACTAAAAAGGAATTGAGCACAGTCAAATTTTGCCTACATTTGCCATGACATTCCATTAAAGTCACTGAAAACTGCATGTGTCTAAATGACAAAGAAGTTTTGTCTGGCTTGACTGTGCACTTCATAACATGGTGTTAAACGTATATGAGTGGAGATACAGTCATCATTTCAAATTCTTAATCACTTTAAGTTGTTAAGGGAAGCACAACATCAAATACTTGATGGTGTCCAAGTGATGCTATAACTATTTACTTAAAAAAGCACTGGAGCAGTTGTGCATTCAGCCTATTATCTGTAATGCTTTTATTGCACTAAAACTGTTACGTTTCTCCCACAACACTGTCAATGCAACATGAAATATTAATAGATACTTAACATTGAGACGCAGCTTTGAATTGAAAAATTCACATTTGTTTCTTCTACTCATAGTTTTCAACTACTTCACATCTTCCCTTGTCTTATAAGATTGGTTCTTGAAATTAGATAACTTCAGAGTAAATAAGTATTTTATGTTTTAATTCAGCTTCCTGAGCTAAGCTGCTTGTTTAACTGTTGAGTTAGGACCAGTATATGCAGTAGATGTGATCTGTTGGAAAAAATAATAATGCTGAATTGTGGATTATTGTCCCTTCTTTTTAGTGGCAGATCGGTAGTGGACAAACTTCAACTGCCCTTTCAACTGCAAGCAGCACAACATCTACTCCATCCAGCCCCACAGTCACTAGTGCTGTAGGATGTGATGGGAAGACATACGGTCCCCCTGTGATAGATTTGAGTTCTCCAGTGGGTAGCTCCTACAATCTACCATCTCTTCCTGATGTAAGTGTAATGTAAGAGCAATGTTTTATGGATTCTGCTTTGAACTAAGTTTTAATGTTTCTGAGAAGTAGAAACCTTTTAGACTGAAATTCTTGCTCTGTTTGTCAAAATGAGACAGTTGTAGAAAACAACGATGCAGAATTGCCTATGTGTCGCTGGCAATATTCAGAACTGTTCTGGGAGCCATGTGTTAGGACAAATAAGAAAATTAACATTGCAGGTTGTAATTGTAATTGGACTTGTTTATTTGGATGCTGTGTATTTTTTCTGCAGCCCCTATGATGATAGTAACAAAAATGAGTTAGCTTAGTTTTTGTTCACCAATGTCCATAGATAGCACTGGTTTGCTGATGGTATTTCTGGTAAATCCTTAAGTTTTTTTTTTTTAATGTTTTTTTAACTCATTGAAAGGACTATCTTAGGTAAGCAGTAATTGTTGGTATACTGGCTGTATTCCTTATATCATTTCCTTTTGGTGGTACTTTTTTTTATATATATCCTCTAACATGCCTGTGAGCCAGTGATGGAAATAACATTATAAGATCTTTTCTTAAGCTTCTAAACTTCTTTTTCATAGTTTCTTCTGATTCGTACGTGTTTGTCAGAGGTCCACGTTAGAGCTGTTGAGTTTTAGTCAGTTGACTTTATCCTTCCAAATAACTGCCAAGCCTATTTTTGTGGTCTAAGGTTTGTAGATATCGAATGTCATGGTTTTCTAGTCATAGCTTGCTGTTACTCCCTGTTTCTCCCACCTGTCTTTTGTTCTCACCGATAAAATATCAGATTAAAGTGTTATATTTTTTAAATTGTGTACATAGAGTACAGAATCACAGTATCTGTCAGGCTTAAAAGTTGAACTGCACAACACGGTCATAAAACTACTGAGTCTGTGAGACATTTTAGCATACTGATTTTTGTGCAGTGTTGTGAACTCTTCTGCGATAACTCTAGCTTATAAATAGAATTTTCAGTGGTCAATGCAGTTGATAGCTGTGGATTTGTGAGGTGTCTTGATAATTGAGAAAACAGATACCAAGGTGACCTGTTTTCTTAGGAAACATGATCTTATGTATTACAAACCCCCTAAGATTTCAAAAGGTCATTTCTCTTTTTATCAAACCAAAAATGTGTAATTTTTCAGAAAGTTAGAATGGTAATTTGGGAGCCCCTGAAACAGAGTGCACTTGTCTGCCCTGGGCTGTGGATGGAAAGAGCAAGTATTGGTTTTCTGTTTGCATTTTGAGTCCCATATACATGGCCCCTGCCCAGAAGGTATGTGGAACAGATAGAATTGAGTGTCCTTTGAGGTTCTTCCAGTCCTGTTAAGTACTAGTGGATTAATGGGTGGTTTGTGTATTGCTTACTATCTTTTTTAGAGTATATGATATGAGCATGTCAAAAGAAGGTATAGAGATAAAAACTCATCTCCTACTTCAGTGTGTGAAAGCTACCTTTCTCATATAAGCCTTCTCTGTAGCTGATGGAGAAAAATTGGCCCTTACAGAAGGATTCAGCCATTTCTTTTCTTTTCAGAGAAAGCAAGATGATCTGTTTTAAAGTAACCGTCTGACTTTTTGGATGGCTAAAGTTAGGTGAAATGCATTTTGGTCTTCACCTTCAAAATAACAGTATGGCAGAGGCATAGGGTGTTGTTTTGTTGTTGTTTTTGAGGGGTTTTATTGTGGGGTTTTTTCCCCTCTCAGCACTAACTGCTTCCTCTCTCTTATGCACCTTTTAGATTGATTGTTCAGGAAACATCACACTGGATAATGTTGTAAGGAAGGATGGCACTGCAGAGCAGAATCAGCCAAAACCCCCTTCGAACAGAACTGTGCAGTCACCAAATTCATCAGTACCATCACCTGTACCATCAGGTAATTTGAATGTGGTGCAATTATCTGTTGAAGTGGTGTAATGGAAAAATCTAATGTGGCAATGTTAACACTGATATCAGAATTAATTACTTCTATTTTATATCAAAGGTGAGAAATAGGAAAATGAAGACAAAGTTGTGGAAACCCTAGTAGGAGGTAAAGTTGAGACAGTATTTTAGCACTGTGAACAATAGTAAGTGGCCAGATCTTAAAAACATGGAGGGAAAAACATAGTAGATTTTAGCAAATCGCACAGAAATCCATAGAAGAATGGCCCTCTTATGGAGTATGCCAAATTAAAATCTAGAAGCTGTGGCAAGAGGCAAGTATTTGAAAAAGCAAGGTAGGGGATGTAACAGGAGACAGTGGCTACAAATGATGACTTGGGAAGTTCAGCTGGATATTAGAAAATATTTTTCACTGCAAGAGTAGTGCAGCACTGACACAGATTGACCACAGAGGTTATTGTTATGGGTAACTGTCCTGCTTTCGGCTGGGATAGAATTAATTTTTTTCTTAGTAGCTGGTACAGTGTGTTTTGGATTTAGTGTGAGAATAATGTTGATAACACACTGATGTTCTAGTTGTTGCTAACTGGTGCTTACCCTATGTTAAGGATGGTTCAGTTTCCCGTGCTCTGCCAGCAAGCAGGTGTACAAGAAGCTGGGAGGGAGCATGGCTAGGACAGCTGACCCGAACTAGCCAAAGGGACATTCCATACCATAGAATGTCATGCTTAGTATATGAGCTGGGGGGAGTTGGCTGGGAGGGGTGGATCGCTGTTAGGGCATCGGTCAGTGGGTAGTGAGCAGTTGCATTGTGTTGCACCACTTGCATTTTCTTGGGGTTTATTTCTCTGTCTTTTTTCTTTGGTGATTGTTTTTTTGTTAAATACCTTTTCTTCATCATCATCATCAATTAAATTTTATTATTATTATTATTATAGTTATTATTATACTTTGTTTTTACTTTAGTTATTAAACTGTTCTTATCTCAACCCATGAGTTTTAATTCATTTTTTTCTATTCTCCTCCCCATCCCACTGGGAACAGGGAGGAGTGAGCGAGCAGCTGCTTGGTGCTTAGTTGCTGGCTGGGGTTAAACCACAACAGTAGCTAAGTGTAGGGGACTTGAAGAACCCAGGGGATTCATGTCACCATGCCTGGTGGCAATCAGCAACTGCTCCTTATTTCCATTTTCCAGTCTGGCCTGTGATGAAGCTATTGTGAGCATGAGATCCCAGTAAGCACTCGTGCAATGTTCATGCACTTGTGTGGCATTCACACAGTTGGGCAGATGAGCTGAGACAGTTGGTTAATGCATTCACAGGCAGCACAAGGAACCCACTCTGGTCTCTCAGAACCAATGCTCAGTGAAAATTCCTTCACAAGCCTTTCGGCTATCTGGTCCCCAGACCTTTGGTCCCTCTCATATCTGGCCCCCAGACCTCTTTCTACTCATTAGCTCATCTGGCTTAAAGCTTCCTAGCAGATCTCCTAAGAGATAGGCTAGAATTTAATAAGGTAAGACAAAACAAACTGCAATGATCAAGTGGAGGGGTCAGCCAGGCAAAGGTACTGACCCACCAGCCTGCTTACATGCAATGGGCCTGTTTTTACTCCTTTCCTTCCCTCTGTTATCCCATGCTTCTCATCCTCTCATGAATTTGTATTAAATGAGATACGGGTTAAGTAAATGACACTGCAGGAGAAGTTCTGCCCCAACCCTGTGTACTTCCGAGTCACATCTCGGACTTGGCAGAGGCCTGTGTTTTGTTCTAACCCAATTCTTCTGTCCCAGGAGGAGTCAGCGTGACAAACATACACCCTCCAATTCGTTCACCCAGTGCCTCCAGTGTTGGGAGCAGAGAGAGGTAAGGAAAGAGTGGGAGAGAAGAAAATGTAACTTCTACCTCCATAGAACATGCCTCATTCTCTTCTCTCATTAATGCATATAGAAGTCACTGCCTCACCTTCTCTGTTAACAGGCCAGGCCTGATGGTTATTACAGCACTCTTTGCATTCTAAAAGTAGTCATTTCATTTGTAATGTATTAATAGCACATCTAAAAATGTATTAACTCTGTAAATGAAGGCTAGGTTGGCATTATTAAAAGAATGCCAATTCTAAATTAGGTTTTAAATTCAGAAAAATCAGCTAAAAGAAAAAGTTGCATATTGAAAGTCCTTGTGAAACTATAAATAACTTCAGATTAAGGAACTGATGTTACAGAGAGGATTATTAAGAATTTTCTGCCATAATACACTTAGTTAAGTGAGTACTAGATACCTACTGAGAGTCTACACAAATGTTTTTATCCCTTAGTGATGGAATATTAATGAACAAATAGGTTTACACAACGTTGTGTGAAGAGTGCAGATCCATTAATGTGTTCCAATAAATTAGAGCGTACATCTGACACGAGATTAATTTTTCATGCAGAGAAAAATCAGATGACATTCATCCTACTCAAATTGGCAATGCAGATGCTTTTTAATATAGAATACCTTTTACTCTTTTCCATTTACTTGGTAAATTCTGTGAAGGACTCTTACAAACTGTTTAAATGTTTGAAGAGTTTATTACTCACATTTAAAAAATGTGATTCTATCTGCTGCTGCTTGAATTAATTTTGTTAGTAAAATTCTTCATTATTATAAAAAAGCTGGTATTTTTGAGTTTATCTATAACTAAACACATGACAAAAATGCAGATTTAGTTCTAAAAGTAGGGGCCCAGATTCGGTAGAGCTGCAAGGCTATAAAACTCTTCCAAGAAATGTAAATATGTGTTTTATCTGGCTTCTTCACTTGTGTGGTTTACAATGATCAGTTCAGCTCTGGAGAAACACTGGCCTTCCCCAAAATACAGCTGCATCTCCTCCAAAGTGGGATAATGTTCAGTCGAAGGACTTTTTTGTCTATGACCTAAAAGAAATGGAGATTATTTGCAAATCTTGCACTAATGGGAAGTCAAACCATAAGTAATTCTCTACTTCTGGAACTGCACCATTAAATTTTCCCTTTTTGTAATGCCTTTTCAACACCTATGAAAGGAAATAAACTTGGATGTTGTATTCTATAAAAGTAATACGGTAGTGCTCAGGATTCAAAGAAGCAAAATTGATTAGCATCCTGAGGTCTCAAAAATCATCACTGTACAAAAGGTGTCCAGTTCTGACTCCTACTTTTCTTTTTTTCCTGCCTCTTTCTGTCATTTACAGTTCTGGCTCCTCCAGCAGGCCGCCAGGAGCTGATTCGACACACAAAGTCCCGGTTGTTATGTTGGAGCCGATCAGAATTAAACAGGAGTCAAGTGCACCAAATGAGAACTTTGATTTCCCAATTGTTATAGTGAAGCAAGAAACGGATGAGGAATCCCGGCCTCGGAATGTAATATTAACACTTACAAAGATCTCCTTTCTCTTTGGTGGAGGGCATTTCGCGCTTATGGGGAATAAAATTATTAATATTCTGTTGGGGACTTTTTTAGGGGAAAACTAAAAAGCTAAATAAAAGGAAGAGGTGAAATTCAAAATCAAACTAGCTCTACTACCAATTCAATTAATTAACTGGTATGATCAGACTGCTTTTACCCACTGAAAACCTGGGAAGACAGGAAATAGCTTGCAAACATCAAATTTTCATGTGGTGCTAGGAAGTGGTTCTAATTATAGTGCAGTAATATACACAAATAAGGTTGCTATTTTGGGGTTTGCTATTATAGTTTTAGGGTATCAAAGATAAGTTTGGGGTTTTATTTATGTTGCAAGTTGTATGGCTGCTTGCATATAAGTTTGTAATTCTGGTCTGTTTACTCATTAGGTTCGTGCAAATTCATGTAAATATTATAATCTGGCTTCCTTTGTTTCTTCTTACAGGCGACCTTTTCAAGAAGCATACTTACTTCATTGCTGTTAGACAGCAATCATAATTCCACTTCTGATGAAGCTGTCTTAAGAACAGATGCGCCAGACAGCACAGATGATCAACCAGGGATACTGCAGGAGAAAACATCCAGTGGGAAGACAGGATGGATGGGCTCCTCCCACCTCGGGGAGGGCAGGAAAGAGGATGATCCCAACGAAGACTGGTGTGCAGTATGTCAAAATGGAGGGGAGCTCCTTTGCTGTGAGAAGTGTCCCAAAGTATTCCATCTTTCTTGTCATGTTCCTACGCTGATGAGCTTTCCAAGGTAATTATGACCCTTCAGTTCCATCTAAACTTGCATTAAAAAGCATAAGCTTTGTACTGTGAAGCCCAATATGAGAAGTTTCAGCCTCAAAGGAAGCAGTGTCTTCTTGAATCCAGAAGTTTTATTAATTGGTGAAAATTGGAATTTGCTTTGAAACTCCAGTTTCACTTTGCAGATTGGCAGTCACAATAGTAAAACTTTTCACTTATTTGGCAATTAAGCAAGATCACTTACAGCGAGTGCATCTGTTATTAAAATTGGGCTACAGAATTACCAACCTATCATAAAATGTTTTAAGGATGACATAAAAGATTTACATTTCTTAATGTAAATTTCTTAAAGAAAAATATAAGCTAATGTATTATTAAATGTATTATCTATACTGCTAAACATGGCTACACTCCAAGCATGGGATGTAGCGACTGACATCTTCTAGAAACATCTTGCTCAATGTTGTAACAAGCACTAGGCTTTCTTGATTGGCTGTTACAAAACAACTACTCAGTTTCTTGAGTTTCAAAATACACTCTTAATAGGTTGTTGTTATAAGAATTACTGGTGATTTGCTTCTGGAATTAGTGTCTTTTATTAAAATAAATGGCATTTTGCAGTGTTCCAACATGGAAATGCCATGCAATAAGCTTATTAGTATTACAGGATAAAAACATCTGTCATAACACGGGCATTGTTTAATGCTTTTATAAATACTTGGTTTTATTATTAAATATTAGTATAGTTTGCTGGTGTAAAACATTTGGATAGCAACTTAGTTCACTACATTAATTATCTCTGTGCTACTCTGAACAAGCATACTTCTGCAAGCATATCTACTCTTTTAAATGTCACTAGAAATGTCACAAAAATGTTTCTCTTACCTTTTGAAACTTCAAATTACAGGGGGCTTTGGTTTGGGAGTGGTGTTTTGGGTTGTTTTTTTTAAATAAAATTATGCTGTGTTACAACTTTGTGTCATAAGAAAAAAGTAAAGTTACAACAAGCGCTTAAACTAATAAACCTTTGTGCCTTTCTGACAAGAAAAAAAAAATCTTTAAGCAGGTAGATAACTATGTATTTACAAGGCTTTGTTCCTATTAAAATTAAAGCTTCAAGAATAAGTCTTTAAAATATCTCTGGATATTTACTGGATCATTCTGTGGAAACTGAAATGATGCTGTCCAGGGGCAAGGGAGCTAAAAACATCTTTTCTGACAAGTGTTCAGATTTGTAAAGGTGCATATTAATACAAGTGCACTGTGTTCCTGGACTTCAGTACCATACATAGTTAGCTTAATTTCCCTCCTGGCTTCAGATGTATCAGGTTTGTCTTCTCATCTTTGTGGGGTTTTTTTTACAGCTGTAACAGTCTGCTTAACAAACTTTGGTCTCTTAGCATTAGTTCCTTCAAACACACAAAATAATTCCTTTATTATTGTGTCAGCAGTGTCAGTCTACTTCTTTCATGATCCGTTTTTGTTGTTCTTCCGGTGGATAGAACAATTTCCCCTATAGATTTACAAGGTCACTGCATCTTTTTTTCCTTCAATCCAACCCACCACACTCTTCTGGATTCCTGGATATTTAAATGCATCATTCCTTCCACCTTTCATGTGTTTTCTTGTATCATAAGATCTTTAGATCATGGCCTGTATCTATTTTTGTATATCTGCCAGATCATTTCTCTGATGCTAGTCCAGGCACAGAGGTCACACTGTCATATAAATAACTCTGTCAAGTTAAGACAGTAGAAAGTAAAAGTCTATTTGAAGGAAAATACCCATTATTCACTACTGTATGCTACAACTAGCAGATGATGGAAATCTTTGGATTACTCTGAATAAAAACCAGTAAGATTTTTTTTTTAACTTGGAAATTCTTCTGCTTTATTGTTGGAATGAAGGCTCTGTAGAAACTATTTCCCATTTACAAAGATCTTATAATAATAACATACCTCTGAGTAAATACACGCAGTTAGATCTCATAATGGGTTATTGCTGAATTCTGTCTGCTATGTAAGAAGTACAATTCAGCCCTCTTGTGGTTATCTGCAAGGATGCAAGTTTCTTCATTTGTGAAGAACTATATTAAAACCATAGACTTTTCATAGGTTTTTCAGAACTTTGAGGTTCACAAATTGTATCAGAGCATCAGTGAACGTAGCTTGCAGAACGAATTTTGTCAATCTTATGCTGTCATTTAAATCTGTAG
Organism: Elanus axillaris; assembly: GCA_026212715.1. Taxonomy (NCBI): domain Eukaryota; kingdom Metazoa; phylum Chordata; class Aves; order Accipitriformes; family Accipitridae; genus Elanus; species Elanus axillaris. The sequence goes on from JANZLQ010000025.1 coordinate 21,186,931, forward strand.
GGTTTTCTTAGACTGACGGATAAAACTGGGAACATCTGAAAGTTTTTTGGGAGTGAAGAATTTCCAGTTTTCAAAAAAATCTTGTCAAGGGTAATCTATGTAGAGTAGTAGTATGTTGTAGATCAAGCTTGTAGACAGAATATATAGTTCTTGCCATATAACACTAACAATTTTCCTTCTGTTCGGCCTATACGATTCCCTCAGTCTCTCTGTAGTTAGAAAACAGAACTCTTCATAGTGCTTTGCTTGGATCCTATGAGTTCAAGTGAAAAGTTTCAGTACTAACAACAGGAGACACCATTTGTCTGACAAACCATTTTTCTGTTATGACACCATTAATGACACCAGTGCCATTAAAAAGGAAACAAAGTTCTAATAAAGCATTTTTACCAGCAGTCTCTTCCTTTTGTAGTGTTTAAAAAAACCACCACCACCACCAAAACAATGCACGATGCAGAAAAAATCAGCCCACAAATGAGGAAGTTATCCAGAAAGATGTGGAAAGCCTTTTGTCAAGAGTGTGCTATGTCACTGAGGTCAATGTGTCTGTTTGTCTTCTTTAGTGGAGAGTGGATTTGTACATTCTGTCGGGATTTGTCCAAGCCAGAAGTTGAGTATGACTGTGATAAACCTGCTCACAGCTCTGAAAAAAGAAAATTGGAAGATGCTGTGGGTTTGGCGCCAATAGACCGTAGGGTAAGGTTAGAACAAGTTAAAAACTGTCGTCTTGCTGCTTGTGTTCTGAAATGTATGCGTCTTTTAAAAAGTGATGGTTAAAAAGGAGAATTAACTTTTTAAATAAGCTTTGAGATGATAGCAGCCTTCATGTCAACATGCTGAACAACACATGATGAATGTCTGAGAAGTGGTTGTGATCTGGTGCTCTGAACTGGGATTGTGTTCTAGGAATTACCAAGTGCTGTTTCTAACAGAGCTTTTGTACACAGTGACCTTGCACTGAGAATTTTTTTTTGTGCTTTCCAAATTTGGCATAGATTGACATTCTCAACTAATGGTTTTAGTCTTCAAAGCACTTTGGCAACATCCTTTTAAAAAATTAAGGTGGTTCTTTCACAATGAAGATATACAGAGTTGCAATACCGATCCTGCAGAGATTAACACAAGTCTCTGGAAATAACTGCTATCCTTTTGCAGCTTTGAATGGTCTGGTGGAAAAGCTGCAAAACAATCAGTGGGTCTTCAACTTTTGTTTTTCCCTTAAACCTCAGGGTTAAATGAAAAAAATTTTGCCTTTCAGCAGACAGTTGAACTGCTTGACAGAAACTTTTGAATTCTTGGGGTTTTTTCATTTATTTTTCTTATTTCTTTGTAGTTCTGTTATTACTTAAAACTCTTTTTTTGAGTGATTTTGAGCTATATTGGAAACTTTCAGCAGTGTTTTACTTGGTTTCACCTGGCAACTGCTGTAAATACACTGAAGTTAGTATTTTATTGGCGGTCTTAGTCTTCCTGTAGAACCATTATTTACATGTGCTGCTATCTAAAAGGAAAAAAGCTATCTCTGTATTTTGCTTTAAATGTAAGTTATAAAAATGTAAGTTATAAGTGCTGTAAATAGTCTGATAAAAGATCAGCGAGCATGAAATCACACAAAACTATTATTAGATTCTCTTTCAAGGATCAAGATCTGGTTTAATATATTTGGGTACATGAAGAAATGATACTCCTTCCCACTGCTAACAAAAAGCACTGTAGCCTTTGCAGTTATGGAGTAGTTATACCCAGATGAGGAAAAATGACTGCTATCTCTGAATATTTGTAAAGCACTGAGAGCCATGCATGTTCTTTTATTCCCTGGAATGTCTGCTGGGCTCAGCAAATACTGAATAACACTGTTAGTAACTGTATGAGGTTTCATAGCATGCATTTGAGAGTTGATAATGATATATCTATTGCAGAGAAGGAATACTGTAGGCCACTAGTTATGACAGTTAATCTTGTTTCCAAATACAGTTTCTGTGCTCACTGTCCTGCTTAGGGGCTGAGGGAGTACTGAGCATCTGTTTGGTATTTTCTGTAGTTTATTATTTTGGAACAGATCATGTAGGATTCTGTAATTCTTTGGCTATCTATTTTTCTTGACACAGAAGTGTGAAAGGCTGCTGCTATACCTCTACTGTCATGAAATGAGTCTTGCTTTTCAAGATCCAGTTCCTCCTACAGTATGTACCTCATTTTTTTCCATTTTATGTTAGTAGTGTAATTGGCATGTTTCTAATGGATTTTTTAGGTCCCATCACAGTCCATTATCAGAAGTTAAGGTTCCCAGACATTGAGTGTATTAAATGTGTTTAATTTTATTAAAACAGTCTGAAGGGGAGTTAGAAGTTGAAGCATTGGGTTGGAAGGGGATTTGCTAGTAAAATTCCCCAAGAACCGATTTTTCTTAATACATCAAAAATAGACACAAAAAGAAAGTTCTGACGCTGTCTACTGATTTCATAATGCTGAGTAATATAACTAAAAAGGTGAATTGGGTTATGTTTGGTTTTTTTAAAAATTACCTGATTTTGAGGAGTACTCTGTAGTACTAATATGAAATTGAATTTCTTATTATTAGCTTGAAATTTATTAGTTTAAAATGGTAAAGAATACCTGGGTGCATTAGAAGTCCAAGGATACATGGAAGAGTTACCAGCATGATCAGATGAAAAGTACCTCTTTTATGTTCTTCAAGACAAGTCAATGGGAAAAAATTCATCAATAAGTAATACGCTCCTGTACGCCCTTTTTATTCCATTTAAGTAAGACTTCTTCTTTTGAAGAATATTTCATAGAATTCAGTAACAAGAAAGGGCACAAGAGATCAATTGATTAATCATATGATGGTCATGTATAACTAATTTCAGGTATTATGGTATTTCTTTTAAAATGTGAATCTAGTTAGGAAGAAAGTATAAAAATATTATAATTGGATTTCATATTTTCTAATTTCTAATTCTTTCTAAAGAAAGAATAAATCTTAATTCTACAACCGCAGTTTGAGATGCCAAAATCATTGATAACTCTGAAATTTTCCAGAGTTTCCGAAGACTACTCCATGACCAAAATTCCTTTGGAGCAACCCATGTACTGTCTCCATTTGACTGGGTTGCCTGAGTTATCATATGGTGGTCTTGAGAGTGAAATTTAATACATGGCTCTTTTGATTACATCCAAAAATAATGTCTAAATTGTTTGCTCTACCATATGTAGTCAATGTAGGTGGGTTTTTTATTTGTTTTTCTTTTATTTTAAAATAAGCATTGGGAGGAGTGTATTTTAGCTAGCAAAACTAGCATACATCACTGTTATTCCAGAAACTGTCTGCATGTATGTTAAGAACTGTACTTTTATGTCTTAGAATTGTATTTTGAAGATGAGACTAAATCTTGCCCTCTCCCTCAGAGCTAAAGGTTTGTACAACAGTAAGTAATGAATATGACTGCATTCAGTAAAAAAAAAAAAAATTACTCTCCATGTAGGTTCCTGATTACTACAAAATAATCAAAAAGCCTATGGACTTGTCAACCATCAAGAAAAGACTTGAAGAGACCAATTCATTCTACACAAAGCCGGAAGATTTTGTGGCTGATTTCAGACTGATTTTCCAAAACTGTGCTGAATTTAATGAGGTTAGAAAAGTAGATACTTTTTTAGTTTTGTAGGCTTGGTTGCTTTCAGGAAAACTGTAGTGGAGGTAGAGCTTACAACACAAGAATTTATTGTATTAAACTTATTTTGATGATGAGACTGCAGTGAAAACATAGATTGCATTTGAAACTACTGTGGTGTGAGATAACTGTAAAGTGCAGATCCTTCTATCAGCAGGTAAACAATAGGACAATTCTTTATCATAGAGATTAATGGTGACCATTTGATTTAAAACTTGGGTTTAATCCCCCTTGCCTCACATCTTAAATTCAGTGGGATTTTCATTCTGGGAGGTCTGTACTCACCCTTATGATTTCTAGTTGCATGTTGAGTGGTGGTTGTTATCCCTCATGGGACTTAAGGGAACACTGCTGGAAAAGGGATGCAGGTAGTGAGTGGACCATGAAATGAGAGAATTACACTGGGAATAAACACTTCTTTAAGTGACCTCAATGGGGTTCTTATCCAGTCACCTTTGATAGCTGGGAATAGTTCCTGCCATGGTGACCTCTGCTTCAGAAAACCAATCAGCCATGGTAGCTATTATTGACTTTAGGACTGCCTAGTCTTCCAGGTTACAATCATCCTAGTAATATTTTCAACGTAATTAAAAAAGGTCTGTAAGCTAGAGGAATTCTAGCACTTCAAGCAGTTGTTTCAAAACATTTTTAACATCCTGAAGGCATACCTATATATTTCACAGCATAACCCAACTTCTTTGGGTTTTTTAGTCAGGATTTAAGTGTTTTTAGAATCTCTTTTTTTAGCTTTCAGAACCCAGGCAGTATGGCTTTTACAGTCTGCTTCTGTGATAATCCATTGGAGAAAAAAGTCATTGGGGGTGTTCGCCAAAAGATCTATCCTCACCCTCTGTTTTGCAGGCTTGTGGTCTTTGGGACCATGTGTTCCACAGGTGCCATTCTTACTGCTGATTAATTTTTTTTTGTAGTTTGTAAGAGCACCTAAAAGACCTAATGTGATCTAAGTATAAAGCTGTTTTGTGATGCATTAATATTGTTAATTCACCCAACAGCCTGATTCAGAAGTGGCCGATGCCGGCATGAAACTTGAAGCATACTTTGAAGAACTTCTAAGCAACCTTTATCCTGAGAGAAAGTTCCCTGTACAACCCAACTGCCAGAGTGAAAAAGATAATCCAGAACTTACTGATGAGTCAGATGATGACTTTGTACAGCCCCGGAAAAAACGCCTCAAAGGAGAAGACCGTCAGTTGCTTAAATGAACTGCATGTGTTACAATGGAACTTTTTTTTAAAAACTAAGAATATTTATCACTGTTAATTGCAAAAAGGGGAAAAATCATGACTGCTTTGACTTGTAGGTTTGTGGATATTTACTAGACTTTCTACCCCTTGTCTGAAACACAAATCAGATGGAGGTCAAGGCAGGTGGAGAGCTTCTCTGAAGTTCCAAACTTTCATCGTACTTCTGGAGCAGCACAGAAATTGCCATTTGCGTGGGGTGACAGCTGTTTAACTTTACTTTGAGGAAGAAAAGAAGTTTGTATAGAATTGAACTTTAAAACATTACATGGGTTCAACATGTGGCTTCCTGAGTTTGAAGAAAATGTGATCTCACCAGACTTTTAATTTTACCAAAGGCATGTGGCTGGCCATAATTTGATTTCTTTGTACTGTATTTAACACAAGCCATGAAAACAGATGGTGTAATATTATTGTGCTGCAATACTGACTGGTACAATTAAAGTGTAGTTGCCCCCAAAGAAGTTGCTGGTAATTTTAAAATGTAAGGGAGAGTGTATTAAAAATAACTTAAAAAACCCAAAACAAAACAAACAAAAACAAACAAACAAAAAAAAAAAAAAAACAACCAAAAAAGGAATTTGTTTGAGAGTTTTTAATGGAGGAAGTTAAAGACAGAATGCTTTGGTTTGTGCCATTTTTCTCACCACCAGCAAGAAACAATTGTATTCCTGTACTATTTTGTTTAACAGGTGTCTCAAGTTTGATGTACCTCTGTTTAATGGAGTTGATGACAAAGTCTTGAGGCAAAAAATGTTTGCTTGCAACTACCACTCAGTCTTTGTGTGTGTTTAGAGAGGGAAAAAGCATCCTTTCTGTCTACAAGCTCTTGTTGTTTTTCCAAATTTCTAAATATATTGTTGTCAGAATGCAACCAGCATTGTTATTCACTTGGAAGTACACAAGTTTGAAGAGGTGGAGGAAAAAAGAAAAGATATTGCTCTTCAAGCCTTCATCTGCCCCTGTTAAAATCAGTGGAAGGCGAGGACAAATTACCTTTTTTTTATTCTGTCAACTTTCCAGAAGCACTGACAACAATATAGATGGTTGTTTCTGCCCTCAGAGATTGTAGAGTTAGAGAATTATTTGTCTATGGTTGCTCCAGCTGTGGGTTTATACCCTTTATCTATGTCACCTTAAATGAAAACTGAGGTTTTGGGAGAGCAGGCAGTCTTTTGGATTAATTGAGCTCTGATTGTGCCAGAATTTTGCAGATGGAATTGTGAAAACATGCAAGTGTACACATGCCTGCTTTTGACTTGCTTTGTAGCACTGATGTGGTGCTGTGGATAGACCACTGAAGAGACTAGATAAAGTGCTGCTTGTGCCTCCCTGCTGTGTATACACACTCAGAAAAAGGGCCTTTTTTTGACTCTCACCAGATGAGATACTAACCACCTGTCTTTGTCATAGGGTGGCACTGGCCACTTAAATGTAGTGGACACTTCAAAAGAACACTCAGTTGTGTTTGCATCAGGCCTTTGACATAGCTTTTGAAATGCCATGATCACGTGGTTGATTTTTAGGCTGCCCAGAGTAACCATTTATTTTCCCTTTTTCTTTATTTTCTTTTTTGTTTTGGGCTTGTTTTTTTGTTTTGGTTTGGGGCTTTTTGTGGAAAGTTTTATCACCTAAAGAGTTGCTTGTAGCAGGAGTTTCACTATCCCAGAGTACTAGAAAAAAAGGGAGAGAGGTGAAGGAGCAGAACAGGATGGTGAGGGAGACCACTGTAACAAAACAGGTGTGGTGTGATCAGTGCACACTCCAGTAGCACAGACTTAAGAAATAAGAGGTACTACCATTGTAACATTTGAAGTCTTAAAGATTTAGCAATGCCTAGAAGTTCCAGATACCTTGTCACCACATTTAACAGTGCTTCCAGAGGAAGGTGCTCTGTTTCTCCCCACCACGAGTTGCAAGCACAGATTTATTAGGAGGCTTAGTGCATTTAGAGGTAAAGTTAAACACCTATACAGCTTGAGACTAAAGCTGTTCTCCCAGTGGAAAATACTGGGTAGAGGAGGGTGGATGTACTCCTGCAGTCCAGTTACTTGTCTGTCTGCTGTAATCTGTTTGAAAATGTCTCTTTAAATAATCCACTGGAAAAATCTGACTTGACTTTGATTTTGTGGTCTTGAATGTCACCCTAAGAAACTTCAGAAATTGTCACTCCAATGAGGTTTGAGATGTTAAATTTAACTACTTTAATGCACATCGTATATGCACAAATAGTTGAGGATTGCTGTTTTATTTATAAAGGAAAGTACTATATTCTTTCAAGCTGCTATGGCAAAGACCGTATCTACTTCATGTATTTTCCCCCCTTTGCCTCAATGCACAGAATGGTGGCTGGTTTGGGGGTTTTTTTGTGTGTGTGGGTATAATATCACTACTAACAGCACTAGTAAGTAAAAGGTCTTCATCTCACTTCACAGGACAGGTAGAAAGCATCTATTTATTGAATGATAAGAAAGGGAATGTCCTTGAGAAATTTGCCATTTGTCTATACAAATCATAGCTCTTACACTGTTCAGTTGCAATTTTTAGTAATGGAAATGATATGGAGAAGCAATCAACATCAAATGCAGCTCACAGGAAATGACAGATTCCAAAGGTTTATTTTTCTTTCCTACCCAATCCAACATCAAACACTTGCTTTCATTTTACTTGCTAAAAAGGGGAGAAAAAATACATAAAATTAATAAAAGGCACATGAAAACCAACAGAAATGGATACAGGGGAAAATAACATGCATTTGGATACGTCCGAAAGGTCTTGCCTCTGATAGGCAATCCCCATGACTGCTTTGAGAGTGGACTGATGCTGTCCTGATAAACTGCAATGAGTAGATATGCTTTTTAAATGCATTGTCTAGATTTCACAAACAGTTACTTACATATTCTTTATTTAGTTGGTTCATTTAGACCTAGCTTTAAGGAGCACAGCTATTGCATGGAGCCTTAGGACTAAATATTGCCATGTTAAAAGAGCTTTTACGTCATGTATTTAAATTCTTGCATGGATTGGATGACTGTACTGTGGGAAGCCCTCAGACAGTATGTTCAACCGTCGTGATTCGGCAATCCCTGAATGACTATATACTCAAATGTAATCTTTGAAATGACCACGAGATAAGAGTTAGCAAGTTGAATTGTAGATCTAATGGTACTTCTCCAAGTACACAGCTAGTCTGGCAGAGTTTTATTTTTCTATCCTTTTGACTTGTGCATGTAAAGGCCAGCAGCTGGAGCTTATAACTCTTACTTGTATCAAGGAGGATAATAATGCTATTGAGTTAAGTAAGTCCCCAGGAAAAGGCGGGGGGGGGGGGGGATCCCATTAAGGAATCATTACACTCCCATTTATCTTGACCACTGTTAGCCAAAGTTAATCCAACTGTAGCTGAGTCAAAGCTTTCCTTTTAGGTCTAAAGCAGTTTCAGGGAAGTGTTTTGCTTAGTAATTGTTGTAAATCCAACCATTTGAAGGCCTAAGTGGCTCTCCGGCCTCTGTGCAGGGGATTGAACTTCAACAAGGGAAGATTAAGTTGCTTTGTCCACTTCCTTATTAAACTTTGGTTATTTTTTTCCCCCAGTCTTTTACAGAATATCATGTAGACATTTTAAATGGCATAAGGACATAAGCATTGAAAGAAGCAGGTAATGATTAATATGTTGCTTTTCTGAAAACCCTAGGGTTAACTGTCCCATGCACCTTGGGAAAACTTTAAATGATATGACCCAATGAAGTGTGTGTGTGTATGTTTTTTGTGTATATGTATGTAATATGTGTGTGTTTGTATATATGGTTTTCTTAAAGTCTGGTTCTGAAGCCCACCTAAAACAGTTTGATCAAACATCTGTCTTGCTCTAGGCTGCTAAAGAATGTGAATTATTTGAGCCTATGGTATTCTGGTTTATACAGGTAAGACTGCAGAATAATAGGCAGTGTGATGTGAGCACGCTGCATGCATGACATGAGAATTACCATGCTGCTATAGCTGAATCAACTGGAATCACAGACCTGCTCACCACCTCCTGTAATTAAACTAGTGCAACTTGTGCATGGGAAGCTGTCTGAATTTAAACTTCCCCCTTAATCTTTCTGCTTAGTGTTTTGGCTGCTTGCTTTGTAGGAAACTCTAGCCACAACAGCTTAGCTAACAGACTGATGCCGTTGCGGTTTTGACTTGAATTTGTTGGAGAAAAGGCTTTAGTAGTTCAAGGTATTACTTCTGTCTGCTGTCCTCTCTCCCTACAGCACAGGCAGAACAGAATATGTGCCTGTGAAGCAGCAACTTCAAGTCAGGACTGGAGATACCAGTAAAGAGGGGCTTGAGCTAGCTGAAGGTAACGTACTGGTATGAGGGAGCTGGGGTTAGGGCAGGCCTTCTCGTTTGTTCTTTGTGAGAAATGAGCTTTAGGCAACTGCAATGACAGTGCTTTAAGCTGCTGCAACAGCACATTCCTGTGCTTGCCTGTCAGGCCTTCTTTTGGGTTATGAACCCTCAGGGGGATTTGGTTTGGATTCTGGCTGAATCATAATCTACTAGTTTCTATAGAGCATGTAGATACCCAAGAGCGGTAATACAAACCTGCAGTGCCCTTCCCTTGGTCTCGATGGGCAGCGTGACCGCAGAGATTGCACACACGATGCACACAGATGAGAAAAGACACAGGGCCCCAATGAAAGAAGCACTCATAAGAACCTGCAGGGAAATGAACAATTCAAACATCAGCTCAGTGGTATGGGGGGGCTGGCAGTTAATTAGTAATTGGAGGGTGGACAAAGGTTCACAAATACCTGCAAGCCTCACCAATAGAAAATTGTCTAAGAGCTTTCAGAAAGTAGCTCTACTAGCAAGCTAAGCTCTGGGAAGGGACTTTTGCAGATCTGCATCTGGCAAAGACTGCATAAGTACAAGTACTCTATAAAACATCAGATAAAGAACTGCTGAGTGGGAGAGGGAACAATACTTTTTTTTTTTGTGAACTTCAGGGGCATTTCTCTGTATATTTGATAGCAATGGTCAGCACAAAGTTTACCAACATTATCAAGTGTGCCCTTACTTGCGATATAAATGGAGCCACCATAGCTCCAACACGGCACAATGACCCACTTGTTCCCATCCCCAGGGCTCGCATTGTGGTGGGATAAACCTAAAACAGACCAGAAAGAAATTGGATTAATGCAACAATGATCTGTGATATGTGTCTCTTTTTTAATTACTATTTTTTAATTTTCCGAGATGCCCATTATAATATCAAGAGCAGCTAGTGAGATGAGATATGAAAAGAAAGAAAGGCTCCTCTGGGTCTCTTGTACTATTAAAAATCTGCCGCTCTTTGCCCCAAATGAAGTTTTAGGACAAGTCAGTCAAAGCTGGATGTGATTCCTCTGCTGTTGGCTCCCTGTCCTGTGTCTGTTTGCCCCCCTCCGACCCTCCTTTCTCCTAGTTGGGCTGGGCAGCGCACATCAAAGTCACAGAGGATAGGCTGGGTGTTAAAGGAAGAATTCATTTTATATTGCCAGGCCCTGTATCTGGAAGGCAGGAAGAAAGGATATTGTCTGCAGCCTTCAAGACTGCCTGTTTATTTGTATCAACAGCACTTTTGTTTAGGAGGAAAAAGAAAAACAGATCCCAATAAGGAACCTCCAGGCTTAGATTAATGTCTTTTGTGTGTTTTCTTTTTTGTCTCCCAACCACCTGTGCCAATAAAACACTTAAGCATGTGTTTTGCTTAACTTTAGTTAAGTCCTGTTAATAGCAATAGATTTTAGCAAGTATACCCATGTAAGCCTTTGTTTAAATACTTTTACTGGGCCAAGCCAATGGAGGTAAGGTAATTCAAGAAGAGTCCAGGCATGTGGCCAGAAAGGGGATTTCCAAGTTTGGTTTTGGTCATTGATTAAATTCTGAGTAGTATTGGTTTATGATATGGCTGTTGCAGCAATGGTCTTTACATCAACAGCATCCAGTTCAGGGCTATTAGAAAGTTGGTGTTTATTCAAGCCTGGTGCGTACTTAAATAACACACTGCAGTCTTAAAAGAAGTATCAGGCCAACATAGGGAGCTACTTTGGTTTGCTTTTTATCACTTTACTCAATGTGCAGGGTAACACGCAATTGTTTAAAAAAGAACAACCACCACCCCCAAAAATGCATACTTCACCCATGGAACTCACGGCTCCAAAGTTGTATGATGGACAAGCTCCCTGAAGGATTAAAACTATTTACAGACAGAACACAGTACTTCCCATTAAGTGAAATAAATCATATAATCTCATATACTACCTTATACTATGACATCAGTCCCTTAAGAGCTGGAAGAGGTTCCTTTCAGTGGTAGCCTATTTTCTAATTTTGCAGGGGTTGGTGAGGGGAAAGATTGTGGGGTTTGGATGACAGTGGTATACCACATCCTCAAAAAATAACATTTTATAGTATCGGACCAAGAGGTGGCTCAGTAGGGCATTCCTCTTCCACCTCCTCTTGCCATCTCTCCAATTAGTTACCTGATTTCTTCTCTGATCTTGCACACAAAAACAGCGTGGCAAGGAAGCAAGAGACACTTTGTTCAAGAAAGTTGACTCTAAAATAAATATGTCAGCATTGCTGGGTATAGGCAAACGGGCTTTTATGCCCCAGAGCAGCTTAATGTACTTTCATAAGGACCTACCTCCGCTGTGTAAATGTAGATGGTGTTGAAATTTGCTGAAACCAAGGCACGCAGCATGAAGAGAAACCCAATCATGCCTGTGCTAGAGAGAGAGAGAGCCGTGTGGAGCAGAGTTAGTATCACTGAACAGTGATCCGCAGAGACACAGACTAATATATTCACTGTGCTGAGGCTTTTACCATTTTTACTTAATGTAAGGGAAAGCATAAGGAAAAGATGGTTGCGGACAAGTGTAATCTTTCTCTAGTCCAGTGAGAAGGCATGTTTGACAATGGGCTGTTGTTGCATGGTAGGTTTCCTTTAAGCCAGTGTTGGAGGCTGGAGGGAATGATCTGAACAGGATTATAGTGGCTCAGCTGGTGCCTTCAGCATTACAGTCAAGTCTGACTTCCAGCCTAGCCCTTGCTTTCTGTTCCTCTATAAAACTGTTGCAAGCAAATAGGGCTAGGCTCAGCTTCAGGGAAAACTGAAAATAATAATAATCAATAGCAGTACAGAGGCCAATGCCTTACTGAATGACTGTAAGCTTCCTGATAGGGCCTTATTTAGCTTAATGACTGTTTGCAGCCTCCCACTCCAGCTCCCAAGTATTTAGCCAGCCTCCAGGGCCAGTGGCCCGCGGGCGGGTGGCAGGGGGTACACCGCTGGCAAGCAGCCATCAGGCTACCAGCCAGTTCAGAGGAATCTTCAGCTTGAAGCCATCCTGATTTTCAGTAACCATTAAGGTCTGCCAGCTTGAGAGGGGTCTTTCTTACACATCCTCACAAATCAACCTGATAATTACAGCACTCATGGCAGCGTTTCTCTTGATGCCTTGAGCATCTCTTGAAGCGCCCACAGCTTTCCCAGGAAGAGGAGGGAACCAGTCGGAAGGTTTTTTCAGGTGTACAAGAATTACTGGCCTGACGGACTGGTGACCTGAGAATACTATAGGTCCTGCCTTCTGCCCTCAGCACTGCATGCCCCCCCAACAAGACCTGTGTGCCGATCCAGACTACCTCGAGGTGCAGATATTAAGGAGGAGAAAGAATAGGGCTGTACATCCCATGGTGATACACAGGCTCAGTCGTCTTCCGAGGAAATTGATGCTGAGAATGTTCAAAGGATTTACTGGAGATAAAAAGGAAAATGTAAAATGTTAGATCACCTAACTGCAACAATTGTCTGTCTTGACAGACCTTAAACAGTGTGCCTCAAAAATATCTCTCTGCGTGCCCAGCGCCTATGACATGCTCTAAAAAATGCAAAACCCCTGTAATTCTCTTCCTGTACCCAGAGTGCATCACTGGATTGGTCCCAGCCTGGCTGTGCCTGCAGGATCCAACAACCGGTTGCTTTGTAGCTCAGTTGCTGAGACATGACCCAGGGAAAACACTCACCTCCCAGGAGTGTTAACAATGCTAGATCCACACACACACAGTGCCAGGTTCTTTGAAGGGTGCCATGTGGGCGCCTTTGGGCCATCCCGCTATGCGCCAGCGCTCCCAGGCAGGCTGCACCGGGAAGCGTTTTGGTTAGCTGCGGAGTCCCTGGGCACTTACCTGTCCTTTACTGCAGTGCTCCGCACAGGACCTGCTCCTGAGGCCACCTTCTCTTGGGAAGTAGGGCACTTGTGTGGTGCATTCAGCTACATTGATCTGACTATTTGCAATCCTTGCTTATTTATGGCTTCCCAAAAACTACATGTCTGGGAATTTGGGAAGCCAGGCTCGGTTCTGGTAAGTTAGGAGCAATTTCCCCTGCAGTTTAACCAAGACTGTTGGTATGTACTAACTGCAAAGGAGGCCTTTGGCTCTGCTGTTGGAAGGACCCATGCTGTCATCAGAAGCTGAATTATTCACCTGGGGAGCAATCCCCTACCTTGCCCCTTGCCACCAGCTCATGGCTTGTGTCCTGGACCTTCATTTGAAGAGCCTGTGCCTGGCACTTGCCAGCAATACTGAGGACATTTTGACCCCTGGCACATCACTAAGTGCATGCACAGCTAAAAGCTTTGCAGTGAGTATTGGCTGGCTGTAAGAAGGGAATGGCAGGGCAGGGAGGGGAGAAGAGGTTACGTGCAATCTCTCCGACTGTGCTGATGATCATGGTCTGGTAGGCGGTGGGCCCAAACAAGCGGCAGTGGCAGGGGCTGCGGCTCTCCTCAGAGTCGTTGCTGGAGTCCTGCACCGGTGCTGACGCGGAGCCACACACAAGGTCCCGCTCCAGTAACTCAGCGCTGGCCAAGATGACACCATAATAAGCAAAAGCTATGCCAAGCCTGTGGGGGGGGCGGGGGAAATGCTGCAGTGAGTGGCAGCAACAATAGGGAAAGTGAGGAAACTGAAATGCAGCGGGGTTTGGGTGCCCTGGGACGCCCGTGGCGTGCGCCAGCTCTGCGTGATGGACCCCCTTAGCCTGAGCCTAGCAGTGACTCGGGCACCCACCAGGTCACCCACAGCACACCACTGCCACCCATGTCCATGCACCACTCTTCCTTGGGGGACCCCACCCCAGCTCTTAGCTTGTCTTTTTGCTTGCCCTTTAGGGCTGGTTCTTGCTCTGCAGCAGGGGAGACCGTGCCCCTTCGGTCCCTTTCCTCACACAGGGCTGTAAGTGGAGACATTTCCAAACCACCCCTTCCCTGGGGACCAGGGATTCTTGACATCAGGCCCTGATGCTTGCAGCTTTCACGAAGCAGCTGTCCAGATTTTTTTCAGTCCTTATCCTTTCTGCCCAGGGATTTTCGAAAAGAGTTTTCATTAACTGGCTGGAGAGGCTCACATCGCACTCTGGCTGGCTGTCAAGAACACAGCATTGGTGATGGCAGCCTGGCTGTGTCATTATCAAGTAATTCAGCATACGCCTAATCATAAGCAGGCCGAGAAGTAATTTTCACTTTTTCATCCCCCCTGGCAGTTTCAGAAATGAGCAGCAGAATCTGGGCTAGGAAACGAGCTGCCTGGAGAGGTGGGGGATGCTTAGGGCACAGGGGGTGAGAATGCAAACCCAAGAACAGGCCAGCGACTCCTGGGAGGACTAAGGGAGAAAGGAAGATTAAAAAAAAAACAAAAAGAAAGATATTTCATAATACTCATACAAGTTGAGGGGGAAAAAAAACCATTAAAAATTCAAGCCCTGACTTACTTAGCAACATTTTGGGTCAATGAGTTCCCACGAAGCTATTATTTATACATTTCCATTCCAGACAGCGAAGTCAATGAAACATATATTACCTTTGCACACAGCTACCAGGAACATTGTGTATGAAACCTGTCTCTCTTCAATCTTAATTTTCCCCAGGTAGTGGCACTGGTAACTGTTAATGAGTTTCTGTTGGAGCCCTATTGGACTGATACATTGTTCGGGCCTGCGAAGATGATGCATTTCTCCTCCTCTCAGGAAGAACAAGTCTACACCAAGAAGGGTAGCGGAGTCGTGGGCGCATCGGTGGTGCACGCTGCAGGCAAGTGTGGGTGGGCTTCCTCCCGTGGCTCTCGCCTGGCTCCCACCCCGCCTCCCCTGAGCTGCCCTGTCCTGAGGAAGGACTCATGGTGCCCTGCACCATCCTGGATGTCCAGCCTTTTTCTGCCTATGTTAACACCGACCGACACAGGGTGTCTGAGGTATGGTCTGAGATCAGGACAAGCCGACAGTGACCGGTGCCCACATACTCCCCCTCCAGCTGCCAAGGATCTGCAGCCACCTCCTGAGGCAGAAGTGCTGCCTTGTGATGGCAGAGTCAACAGGAGACTTCTGCTCCCTGCACACATTCAACTGAGAGAATGAGCTGATACACAAAGGGGGGGGGCTGGGGGGGAAGGCTTTTTTTTACCATATAATCCATATCTGCAAAGTGGTTCTGAAGTATTTGGGGTGGATGAGGTCCTTGAATCTTCCTCTCCTTTCCTGCAAATTGTTTGAGAGAAATAGAATGTTTTAAAAAGGCTTCTTTTATACAGGGGCCAGTGTTCCGCAGCAGCAGCTGGCACCCCAGGCCCCCCCTGCCCTCACCCCAGGCTGCCGAAGACACAGGCAGACTGACAGATGGTGCAACGCAGCACCCCATCAGCCCTCTGGAGAGGAGAGCCCCTCTTCCCAAAGGATGCCCACAAGAGGACATGCTGCAAAGGACGGAGGGGAGGAGACGAGAACACCCTGAGCACTCCCGGCCCACACGTGACCTCCCAGCTCCCCATAGTCTGGCCCCAGCATGAACATCATGGTGCTGGAGGGGGACTTGGTTGCTGCTGGGGGGGCCAGCACTGCCAGAGCTGCTGGCAGCTCCCGTTGCACACGTGCTGGGGAGAGAGGACCAGCATCCACT
Source organism: Elanus axillaris (assembly GCA_026212715.1). Classification (NCBI taxonomy): domain Eukaryota; kingdom Metazoa; phylum Chordata; class Aves; order Accipitriformes; family Accipitridae; genus Elanus; species Elanus axillaris. Next base: position 21,202,852 of record JANZLQ010000025.1, read on the forward strand.
GCTCTGTCTGTGAAGCAAGTTTGTGGCCACGTACATCTTGCCAGGAGGCCTGAAATGCCAGTAAGCAGAGAGACAAGCAGGCACTGGGGGGCCCTGCCTGCCCCACCACTCCCCAAGAGCCAGCAGCTGCCCCAGCATCCCACCACCGAGGGGAGATGAGTTCACATGGACGGTTTGAGTTGCCTTTATTTTTATTTTCCTCATCCTTGGTTAAGCCTGAGAGAGTGCACAACTAACAAAAACCCTTCCCACAGCCAATGCGGGTCCATTACATAAATTCAATTAAACTACAGGGAAGCTTTAATCCTAATTAATTCCAATACAATAGCACCATCTTGCATGAATTGCTAAGGACAATGCTTGGTGCCTGTGGGATTGAATAAGCAGCAAAGAGGCCCAGGAAAGGGACTTAAAAGAGCTGGATAATAATTCTGAAGCCCTGGACAATAGTTTTGCCCAATCTTCCTCTCTTGGTAGTCAAAGGGGCCACCTGAATAAGTCCCCCCAGCCTGCAGTCAGCAGGGCCCAGACTGGGGGTAAGGGAGAGCAGCCTGTGGGTGAACCTGGCCCCCAGCTCCGCTCCTGCCCCACCTGCAACACCCACGCATGCTTTTGGGCATGTCGGTCCAGTAGTGATCCACTCCTGAGCTGCTCAGCTGCTTACAGGTGGTAGCTGTGAAATGGCCTCTCCTGCTTTGACCCTTTTCTGCTAGTCCGTGGCTCCATGCTCCACACCTAGGGTGCTGGGACCCCACGGACAAGCCCGGCCAGGGGTTGGAAGAAGCCTCTGGGAGCACTGGGTTGACCTCATGGCAGGGACCCTTGCAGCCTGACCGGCCACAGCCCTGAGAGGGACCCTGAGGGGAAGGTCCCAGGTCTCACGGCATGGGGAACACCCTCGAGGGATGGATGGGCAATAAGGAAGAACTTGCTTTGCAGGGAGCCCTTTTTGTAGTAGAGGAAGCAAATCTTTTCTCAGCATGGTATTTTTCGGAGTGAACACAAAGAATGAAAAAAAAAAAAGTGTAAAACTCAGTTCCATTTTGAGAACCAAGTTTACTGTCCCTCCAAAAGAAAAATTACATCTTCATAATCACACTCAATAGTTGTTTGGAAAGGAATCAGGTGCGGAGGGGCAAAGAGGCAGAAGGAGATGTGCTTGGCAGTCCCGCTTCCTCCCCAAACCCCAGATGCCGGCAGCCCTGCCTGGGACGGAAGGGCCAGGCAGCGCTGCGGGCTTGGCGTACCTTGGCGGGCTCCCTCAGCACCCCCTCGGGCATCACTGCCCCGTTCATCTTGGCTATCCTCTGCAGCGTGACCAGGGCAGCCGCCACGTTTCCTGTGGAGATGTTGTACCGTGCTGACTCTGGGATGAACTGAAAGCGGAGTGGTGTCAGAAAGCCTTTCTGCGCCTCTCTGTCCACACAACCCTACTCACAGCTTCCCGTTGTGCCCAGGAGCCTGGCCAGGTTAGCACAGGGCGCTGCCTGAGCTGTAATAGCCTTTTGCCTGTTCTCCTCCCTAGCCTTGCCCTTGGGCACCCCTGCATGTCCCAGCTCCCCATACCCCATGTTGGGGGACTCACCCTGCCCAACAAACCCATTTCTTGGTCCAGCTCCCAGGGGTCTGCTACCGAGTCATCTGTGGCAAGCACTCATGAGGGGTGGAAGCCAGACACAGGTTTAACAAAAACAATCCTTAATTAATTGAAAGTCTAAAATGGGATGAGGCATGTGTCACTTAAGCAAAAGTATTGGAAGACTCAACAAGGCCATTAAGAAAAAGGAAGGCACGGATGAACTTTAGGAGCAAACTCACTCATCACTAGCATTTGCAATGTTCACCCATATCTGGTGCTCTTTCCAAAATAAAATATCTTTTCATTAAATGATGGCTCTAATAAATTATAAACAATTACATCTCTATCACTGAAATATGAATTAAAGACTCCTTTTTTAAAGGTATGTATGCTGACTGTTTTTTTTTTTCTTCTGGACTAAAAACTTGTGCTACCCATTTTTTTTCTGGCAAAAATAATCAGGGAAACCAAACATCAAAGTTATACAGGCGGATGTTCACAGTGACCTTGGATTTGACTGCCCAGGTAGCACCCCAAATGGGCTTATGCATTCATTCAGCTGCAGGAAGAGCTTTTGCATCTGCATGGCTTGCACCCACCACAGCTTAGCACTGCAGTGCCCATGAGCACTTTAATAGGGATTTTCCACATCTCTCTCTACAAATAAGATGGTCCTCATGTCCAAGGCTGATATTTCTGAAGCATGAGCAAATCTGGGGAAGCTGCAGTTGCCCCTGATACCCATTTGCTTTGTGAACATTTTACTGAGGCTTCTTTCCTCAGCCCTAGCAAACGTAAAGACTGAAGAGGGTACGCTGTGGCCAGCACTAGACTGAAGATATTACTTGTGATTTTTTTCTATACCCTGCCTAGCCTGTCTTCCTCTCAATGCCTGGCCCATCACCATAGTCCCTGGGGTGCTGGAGGGATACATCAAGGCAGCAAAGCCAGAGGCTTTGCAAAAGCAAAACAAAGCCAAGCCATCTCCTGCAGGGTGACATCTCCCCAGCAGCTGGTCTGCAGTCCCCCACAGGCCATCAGGACCTTCCCAAGCCCCCTGGGTGAGAGGGATGTGGTGGTGAAAGGAAGACACAAGGATAGCCCCGGGCTTGCAGGGTGTGGAGGGCAATGCCTCTTGGTGCCTGGGGAGACGCCAGGTCAGTGGAGGTGTGGCAGGGAGGGGGCAGAGGAGCTTTTCCTACCTTGAACACCAGGATGAGAAGGATGCCAGGGATGGAGGCAATTCTGATCAACCACCGCCAGCCGATGGTTGGGTTCACCACCGATGCCAGGCCAATGATTAACAAGGATCCTGCTAACCAAAACAGCTTTCCAAGGGAAAGGAAGGGGTTAAAACATGAACACATGACAACCATTTGTTTATTTTCTCCCCTTCTGGTCTGGTTCCATGGATAAGTGGGGATCTGTGCTGGGGAGCACTGTGGTTCAAACTGAGCCATCCCACGGGTGTCTGAAAAGCCGAGCTCGGGTTGAAGAGAAGAGGGAAAGACAAGGATTTGGGGAGGGATGGCTGAAGATAGTCTTAATTAGCTCCACATGAAAACAGATAACTTGCTGTGGCTACCATTGTACTTAAAGCCACTTCTTTTGTCCTTCCAGTTGTTTCTCTGCTAATGCTCATGCCCATGAATTTTCCTCTTGTCTAAATCTCTGCAGGGGAGCACCAGATTTACAAGCACCAAAGGCAAAAACGAGCCAGATTTCCGCTGCTGGAAGTTGGTGGGTCTCCAGTAGACACAATGCCAAGTTATACCAATGGAGAATCTGGCCTCCTGATCTGCAAGTACATTCCTCCCCAAAGTTCACTTGTTGCCATTAGGGGACGCGTCCCTTTCCAGGGGACCACCCAAGGGACTTCAGCCAACACAAAGCACAAACAAATATATAAAAGCCGCAGCAAGTTTATGAGTAATCTGTGGGCAGAAATAACAAATTTCTGGGGAGAAATACAAGATTGTTCTTTTTTTATAAACCTTTGTGTTTCTAATGACACTTTGGTAATGAAGCCCTGGGATCAAACAGGAAGTAATGAAAAGCAAATTATCCCTGCCACCAAGACCATATACAAACACTTTTGGTTCAAAAGCCAGATGAATTTGTGTGCTTGGTGAGGCCTCCGCAGACCATTTGCACATGCAGCAAGTGCCCATTGCAGAAGTAAGCAACAATTGGAGTCACGCTTGCTGTGGTCTTTGCCCAGCAAGTGGGCACAACCCTCCCAGCACGTCTCAGGCCGAATTTGGGACTATGCTAGCCCTATCCTACACAAAGCTCTGTGCCATCCCTGAGGAGGGACAGGAAGAGGCGCAGATTAGGATCTCATCTGGGAATCACCTTATTAATACCTCATTATTAAACAAGTCCAAAGAGAGGAGGGATGAGCCCAGGCCTGGAGGGAGCCGGTGGTGCTGCTAGCCCCTGGGCTGGCTGGAAAGGGCCATTGGCACTGGCCCTCTTAGAGCAGCTAGCACGGTTATCGATAGGGCATCCGAAAGGCTGAGTGCCAGCCATTAGTCACAGTCCCTATGCAATGTTTGGAGCATCCAATTATTTGAGAAGAAATTGCCTCTCTTCTTCAGGCAGCTGCCTGTGTGCATCTTTAATAACACAGACACCATGCTCCGAGGTGCAGGAGGCAGCACTCACTCGGACCTAGATAAGTGTGAATAGTCTGGGAGAAAGGCTGATGTGCTAGAGACCCAGCTTCCAAACAGCAGTGGGACAAATCTCCCAGGACTCGGGGCTAGAAGAAACAGTAACATGTTCACGCTTACCTGAGATAAGGGCAACATGTATCCTCGGTATTTGGTGGGCAAAAATTCCGTTTTTATGATAAGCCTAGCGAAAAAGGGGAAAAAAATGCAGAAATACAGCAACAATGAGAATTTCTATACTAATCAAGTAGCAGTTCAGCTTAGCTCAGTCAGTGCTGGATGTTGCTGCCTGTAGAGAGTACCATCCCTCTTCCACCACTGAGCACCCAGAGACAGGGGATCCCTGCTCGATATGCCTTCCACTCAGGCAAGCCCAAATTACATGCAAGGGAGATACACAGCATGAATCCTCTCCAGGCCATGGCTGTAGGATACAGGCAGGTAAACACTGCAGTCTGTGCACCAAGAAACCTACGGGAAGATCCTGTGGGTTGATTGAGGCGTCAACACAGGCATAGAGTATGTTTGTAGAAATGAACAATTTTTAGTGATTTTTTTTTTTTTTTATTAAATAAAGAAAACAGTCTGTTCCACTTTTTATCAAATGGTTAGGTAGCCCCTGGGGGAGGGCCTGGCACTGGCATCTCCCAAGCTCACGGGTATGACTTGTGCTTCCTTGGCTGGAAAGAGAGAGGGGTGGGGCAGCACCCATGTTGGCTCCTTCTGTCTCAGCTATTGAAGTTTTTTATAAAATGTGTAATTTCCCTCCATCCTCATTAGGCTCACTAGCAGCCTCCATGGCCAGGCAATGGAGGCTGTCCTGTGAGGGATGCAATGCCTGGAGCTCGGCAGATGTGTGACCCAAGCACAGGGTGCCTTCTCCTCCCAACAGCACCTATCTCCCTCCTGTCCTCCACTTTGGTAAAAGGTCAGTGCAACCAGTTTTGGGCTTTCCTGTGTGGGCAGTAACCAGGCTTTGAGGAACCATGGAAGATGCTGAACTGTTGCATTTGTTTCCCTGAGAGAGTTGAAAGAAATAATTTATTTTGCTAGGCTCCTAGTGAAGTGGTTGTTAATATTGTGGATTTCTCCTCCCTCCCTCCCAGTCCCCCTTTCCGCCCCAACAGGGCAAAAAGTTTCATTTAAGTGGGTATGTTTTACATCAGTTCAAGAAGAATTTGCTAGTGAAGCAGAATTGTTGTGACTTTTTTTATGAGGAAGCAGCCTTTGCTCATCTGTTACCTGTCTAATTGTTTTTATAATATATGTTCTTAATAATCCCTCTGTCACTGGCTTAACATAAACCAGCTGCCCCCTCAATTCCAGGGCTCAGGCGTCCTTGGGAATTGCAATTTAGGTTGATCGACTGGGATTCAGTGAACTCACAGCATGGCATTTTGTTTTAAGGCTATGTGGAAATTTGCTTCCTTTTCCACTTCCAGCCCCCTTGGAGGCCCCTTCCCCATCGTCTCCTCCAGGTCACAGCGCAGCCACAGCTTATCAGGCTCAGTGCAAGGGAAACCAGGCACTCCGCCAGTGTCAGCCAAAATGAGCTGAAGGGCCATTCTTGCTGTAAGCCGAGGAACTCAGCCCCCTTGGGTCCATGGGTGCCTCCACTAACCTCCCTGCGAAGGCTGGCTTGCCGCTGCCCATGCCACGAGACATGAGGCACAGCCTTACCCTTGCACATGGCCCGACACACCACCTCCTACCATGGCCCGCAGGAACACAAACCAGATGTAGGATGGGGCAAACGAGGTCAGCAGGGAGAAATAGGCTGCCCAGAGGAATGAGAGTAGCAGAATCTGCAAAAGGGGAAAAATTAGAGTCACCAAACCATGGGCTCAGCCAGGTGCATGGCTCCTGTGAGGCTCAGGAAAAGGACGTGAAGCCCCCGGCGCTCACTCACCTTCCAGCGGCCATACCTGTCGGCCAGGAGCCCGAGCACTATGCTGAAGACCATGTAGCCAAAAAACACCATCTAAGGGGAATTGAAACACAGCTGTGGAGGGTCTGCTCCTGGCAGCACTGGGCAGCTCTGCTCTTTGAACTGTGGATGAGTTGAATGTTTTCTAAACAACAGGATGAACTGCAGTGCCCAGAACTATGAGCGAGCTGCCTTTCAGCCTCCTCCATGTAGGCACTCACTGCTTCAACCCTCAAAGCTGGGGGTTGGACAGCAAGGACTTCAAAATAAGAATATGGAACTGGGGGCTTGTTTTGGCATTACAGCTCTGGGCATGGACGTGTGCTCATGTCAACTCGCTTTGTAGTTTTCTACAGTTGCGGTGTTGTTCTTGTCCCTGGGAAATGTACTTTACTGGGAAATGTACTTTGCAAAGCCCATCGTGGTGCCGCTGACAATGACCACATAGTGGATGACCTGCATGAGGGGAACACGAATTCACTTACCGTTGTCACTAAAGCCACCTGCCAGTCTTGAAGCTGCCACTCACATTGGATGAGAGGGGACACAACAGCTATTAGCATGATCTCCATGGCTTCAGCCACCTTTGGGAACGAGTGTGCATGTTAGCAAGAAGGGAAGCCACAAGGAGCCCACAGGAGAAAGTCCCTCAGTCCTACCAAGCTACAGCCATGGCAGTCCCACCATGTCAAAACAGCACTGTGAAGCCATGGGGCCTCCATAGTGGTCTGAACCCTATGCGTGATCTGGAAGACGTGAGCACTTGGAAACAGGGAGAAGAGGTGAGAAAGGTGCACCTAGAAAGCAGGTATCTAGGTACACTGTGTATCTAGGAAGGCTGGAAAAACTCATCGTTTGCAGAGGACACTCTTGCCCAGCTGTGCTAGTGGAAGGTCTTCAACTGTCTCTGGAAACCAAGCTGCTTGGTTAGGTACCCTGCTGTGAATTTGGGAATCTAAAACAAAGATGACGTTGTAAAACTGGTTTTGATTAAACACTTCATTGCTCCATTGGCTGTTTGCCCCAGCAGCTGGCTTCAGTTAAGAAATGAGCCTATTGCACACAGCTAAAGGCTTTTGCACCTCAGCTGCAGTGATTCTCATGCAGTCCCCATCCTATCTTTACCCCAGCCTGGCTTTGGGCTTTTGCCCCAGTTCCGAAACCAGATACACCATTAACACAAGATCCTGCCAGTTAGGAAACTGCAGGGAGCCAAGCTTGAGAGGAGGGTAGCCTTCCTGTGTCAGATTGCAGAGGGTTTGCGTGCCCTGGGGATCGCACGGAAAATGGAGTCAGGAGGCTGAACATATCCCTCAGGCACTATTGAAGACATGCCCCATCAGCGCTGCCCAGTGGGAGGGCGCTCCAGGGCAGGGGCCAGGATGCTCTGGGCCAACCTGCTCAGCTTTGGCCGGAAATAGGTCTGATATCAGTTGTGGCCAATATTGATTTTGGCCAAAGATGACAAAAGCAGAAATTGTGCTTGAGAAGGTATGCGTGACAAAAGAGGACTACAATATGTGCCCATGGTGCTTATGGTTGTTACTGCACAGTAATAAGGAAAATGAGGAAAGCGGTTTTTTTCAGGGCAGTGCAGATGGCTGCAGACACCTACCCCAGTGCTGCCCATGATCAGGAAAAGCATGATGTGGAACCTCCCAAACCCAATGGTCTCCACAGCTTCTTCCACTGTAAATGTCTTCTGCCCTGAACACCAAAGGGAAAGCAAGACAGAGACAAAAAAAACCCTCAGTAGTCAAACTGTACCTCATCTTTATGAAATGTCAACATTTTTCATGCTACTGTGTGGCCACACCAGGAAAAAGTCTGGAAACATCTACCAGCTGTGTGTCCACTGACCAGCTACTGGGCACGTGGGTGGCCAGGCATGTCAGGGGGTTGCTGGAACAGCAGCCAGCAGGGAAGAGGCAGGCTGGGCATGAGAGGACAGCCTTGTACTGAGTTACCCCAGCTGCTTCAGAAACCTATGGTTGGAATGGCATCTGGGCAATGGTCTACTCTCATTCCTTGCCCAAACTGCTGTGAGGCTCAGTCCCTCTGCACCCCTGAGGTACAGGCCTGCTCCCAGCATGGGTGGTATGAGCTGGGGGCTGCCCTGGGTTCAAAGACCTGCAAGATGAGCACAGCCAGGGGCTCTGGGCTCAGTTTCATCTCCTAAGCTTTTATTCCTGACTTTCCCCCCCTGCTATTTCAGGAGCAAACAAAGCATCCCAAGATCAGAGCTAGGATGATTTTATAAACAGACCTGGCAGAAATCTTTCAGTATATATGTATACTTTTAAGCTCTTATTTAAGTAAAGTCATAGCTGCATAAATTTTTCTGTCAGGCCATTTATCTCCCAACTAAGTCATCTCAAACCCATCAACATGAGCTCTGAAATGGAACAGAACTTACTGCAGAAATTTGGGAAAAAAATATTTTTTTTATTTTACAGATGCAGAACTTCTCTTTTTATGCTTTTCTACATTTTCTTTCACTTCAAAATCTTTTGAAATAGAATACATTTTTCTTTTAAAAACTAAATTATCAAAAATTAAAGAATCCTTGAATTACAGGTATAATAAAACGTTTACACAAAGCAGAGGCCTGAGAAAAACCAAGCCAGCCAGCTCTTCCCTCCACTGTAGGTAGCAGCCACCAGTTGGGTAGCTGTGATGGGAGAGGAACAGCATGAAGCTAATGCTTGTGACTCCATGAACAGAGGTTTTCGGCAGCTGGAGTTCCAGGACTGGGGACCCTCCCTCTAACCTGGCTAAATGATGACCCAGATTTCTAGTCCTACCAATACAAACCCACCTTTTGGGTCTTCTTGTCTCTCTGTGTGGATTTCCTCCAAGCCAATGGCATTTTCTGCCACTTTAGGTGCAATGGCCATCTCAGCTCCTGCTGCGATCCACCGTCACTGTCAGACAAGGCTGGGATTTAACTGTGAAAGCTCTGGACAATCAAAAGGCTGTCTGAAGAATAAGCCACTGTCGTGCGTTCAGCCAAGCTGTTAACAAAGTACCACACAGCTGCTCGCTCACTCCTCTCCCCCGGCCACGGTGGGATGAGGAGAAAATACAGAGAACGGCTCATGGGTCAAGACAAGGACTGGGAGGGATCATTTGTTATTTATGGTCACTGGCAGAAGACAAGCTCAACTTGGGGAAGAAACTAAATCAATTTAATTTACTACCAATCAAATCAAAACAAGGATATTAGGAAGTAAAACCAAACCTTAGAACACCTTTCCCCCACCCCTCCCTCCATCCCAGCTCAACCCCACTCCTGATTTTCTCTACTTCCTCCCCCCCAGCGGCACAGGGGGACGGGGAATGGGGGTTGGGGTCAGTTCATCACACATTGTCTCTGCCGCTCCTTCCTCCTCAGGGGGAGGACTCCTCACTCCTCCCTTGCTCCAGCGTGGGGTCCCTGCCACGGGAGACAGTCCTCCACAAGCTTCTCTGACATGAGTCCTTCCCACAGGCTGCAGTCCTCCATGAACTTCTCCAGCACGGGTCCTTTCCGTGGGCTACAGTCCTTCAGGCACAGACTGCTCCAGGAAAGGGCTTTCCCATGGAGCGGCGGCCATCTTGGGGGGCATCCCCCTGCTCCGGCACGGGCTCCTCTCTCCCCAGGCTGCAGGTGGGCATCTGCTCCCCCGCTCCCCTCCAGGGGCTGGGGGAGACACAGCCTGCCGTCTGCCCACGGGCTGCAGGGGCATCCCCTCCTCCCCCCCTCCTTCCTCACCGACCTCAGGATCTACAGAGGGGTTCCTCACATCCCACTTCCCAAACTCCGCTACAGGTTCCCCTTCTTAAATCTGTTCTCCCAAAGGGGCTACCACTGTCACTGATGGACTCGGCCTGGGCCAGCGGCGGGTTCGACTTAGAGCCGGGGAAGCTTCTAGCACCTTCTCACAGGAGCCGGCCCTGCCGCCCCTCCCCCATTACCAAAACCCCACCACACAAACCCAAAATATTGGCTTTTTAATTAAAGGTAATTTTTCTGCATGTAGAGAACTGATGCCCTTCTATTAAAGTCAACAGCCAAACTCTATCAGCAAACAGAGTCAATCAAGTACAGACCTCACTTATTTTTTAAGAAGCACTAGAGCCTTTTCCCAGTCACACTGGGAGGTAGGTGGGATGAATAGTTCTTAAACACGTGCATTATGAAAGAAAATAGGCTCTCACATCAGCATCCAATTTGGAACAGAACACATAATCAAGCTCCCAACAACAACAACCATCCTTTTCTGTTGTTGATGTTGGGGTTTTCTTTTTGTTTTGTTTTTTTAAGCCTCAGCACCTGTTTCTTGCTGAAGGGTTTTAACTTGGCACCTCCAACCATTAAGGAGGGTGTCACACAGCATTGACTCTAAAACCCACCTGGAGCACTCCTCACCGCAGACCCACAAGCTCACAGTTGTCATCCCAAAGTTAAAGATCTCAGCTTCATGAAGAGTCACAAAAAATCCACATGATGCTTCGCAGGGCAGGGGGGAAAGGATTCAGGGATGCAGACAACAGCAAAAACATGCTATTTATCAGTCCTGTGGCTCTCTTTACAGGTCCTTTACATTAGAAACACCATCCTAATTAACTAGTTAATAGCACAGCTATTTTTCACCAACCTCCCAGTTCTTTTTGTGGAGCCACACTGGTCAGGCTGATTATGATAATAATATCAATGAACTACAGAGGCTCATATGAAGTCCTTACTAACCGCATGCTGGAGGAAGCCAGAGACAAGCAGAAGTAGACGAGAGCCTTTTCCTGTCAGACTGCTGTGAGTCAGCAGCACTGTCTGCATTTGCCTCCACGAGGCTTCACTCAAGATTGCATCTACCAAGGTTCACAGCTCCTTGACAGAGTGCCATCCGAGCTCTTCTCTTCTGTAGCAAGTAAAATCCACAGATCACCACCTTGTTCAACACAGACTTCAACAACATCAACAACAATGTTCAACACAAACTTACGCTCAAGACTCACATCCTTCATTTCCCCAGCACTGCCGTAATTGTAGCCTTGTAGCTCACCAGCAAATGGCAGACCTACAAGACAGAAGCAGCCAGAGCTTCAGCCTGCATGGATGTTCACAGCAGTAAATATTAAAAAGGGAAGTGCATTACAGCAAAGTCTGAGAAGTTGAATTGTTCCTCAACCAAAATAGAAAAAAAGCCCTGCACCCAGACAATCCAGGTTTTCCAGGAAGCCTTCACGCCTTAAAGCCCTGTCTGCTATGACTCCAAGAATATTTTCTGTAAATGCTCTTCTAAACAATGCATTTCAACTTCAAAATGAATTAATACAAGTGCGGCAGTGAGCCTCAGCAATGCTTGACATACACAAGTATCATTCTGACATGAAACACAGAGCTTGTTAAAAAGCAGGATTATAGACCTTCTCAGTAGATCTAAATCATGTTAAGGATTTACCTATCTTCAAAGCGTATCAAATGGAAAATGTAGTCTCATGTATCTCAGAGGCTAATGACTACACCAGCTAGACTAACCACAAACTCCTGCTAATGACCAAATTCAACTCCTCTCATGCTATTCTACCTCATATGGTTAAGGCCTATAATAATCTAATTAAGGCTGAGCCACAACAACTTTATAATAGATGAAGGAAGTCTAGAAAGGTGTTAAGTTTTAATTTTATAGCAGTTCATTTCTACAGGAATTTGTAGCACAGTCTTCAGATCAACGAAATTCTGTTATATAGACAACTTAGCCACAAAATACTGCAAATGAAATACCACGGAACAGCTTAAAAACCCATGAGATTCATCAGAGACTAGTTTATATATAAGCTTTAACAAAGCCTATATACAAAACCACATAAGTATATATGATATTAATTTATCTTAAAGACAAAAACCTTTCCAAAGACAAAATGAATTCTCAACATCTTTAAGGTAGATCAATCAAAGATCAAAGGCACATTTCAGAGAGATATTTTTTTTATATTTAAAACATCCTTAATAGCCAAAGTACTGGGAATATTAATGTATTGGAACAGAGGGACTTACAGTGGCCTTCTACGACTTCATTATTACTATTCCTGTTCAAGGATTGACCAAGCAGATTAATCGGATGATTTTGTACTCCTGTATGATAAACTATGCCAAGCTACTCAACAGACAGACCACTGAGGCATTGGAGTCCACTTATAGAGATTCTGCTCCGCATTCAAAATAGATGCGACCACCAAGAGGATACTATGGGCTCATGGCAGATTCTTGAGCCACCTTGAATAAAATCACTCCAATGAACTGGATCTTGAAAGGCAAACATGGTAACTGTGAAACCACAATGAGGAAGCTGCTTTCATGACACTTCCTACTGAGAAACAAAGACACACTTTTACACTTAAAATTGTTTTGCCAAGTCAGAAACTGGTTGTATTAACCTAAATGCTTCTCAGAAAACAGGCACCCAGCTTAAAAATTCTAGGAAAGCTAAAATATTATGCAAACTTGTACTTCACTAACAAATTCAATCTTAGCTGACTAAAAGTCATGGTACTTCAAACTCAGTCACAAGGGCTAAAAAACTCATTATGCTAACTAAATGTAGTGCCGCTGTACTAAGTCCCCTCTAAAGCAACAAGCTGTGAGATATCCTAGTTATTTCAAAGATCTCCACTTAGAAATAGCACAGATTTTGTGGTCAAAAGGAATGACAGTTTCTTCCTCTTGCTGTGAGAGCTCAGAATGAGTTTCTAAAATAAAGTTACCTTTGCTAATAGTGACATTAAGATCTTGCAGCCCCAGTGAAATTCCAGAGAAAGCAGAAATTAATGTAACATCTGCTGCCCATGGCCAGGCATTTCTAAGCAAATTGGCTTTATTAAATAATCGGTAACTTGTTTATATTTCTATAGCTTGCTTTAGAAACATTGATTGATTCAAGCAATCCTATAATTTCATTGTCCTATAAACTTGACTGGAGATAAGTAAGGATTTATGTTCAAGGATCAATAGCTCCCCATTGACAGAAAAAGCCAAAGAACCCTGCCTAGGCTAGTCTTGTAGTTGCAGAGACCCATATAAATGTTTGCCTTTGTAACAATATCATGATAAGAACCAGTAAGTTATAATTTCTTCTGTGAAGTTCAGTTTTTAAACATCATGAAAAATACCCAACCTTCTTTGTTTGATTGAAAAGCTACTCTAGATAGCAAACTCAAGGCTTGAATTCTCCAAACTGTGTTTCAATGCTGGACCACAGGTCAAAAGAACTGTGAAAAACTTAACAGAAGCACCTTGTTCTATAACTTAACTAAACTGTGCTTATCAACTTCTCCTTCATCTCTTACCTCATGGGATTGACACCAAAACATATAAAGCCCAGTCCTTTTCTGCACTTTGCAAATAGGAAGATGTAGAATGCTGGTTTTCCCCAATTAACGGAAATATTTTGAGAGCTCAACGTGGTATCTCTAGCTACTATATTCCCACCTTACCTTTCCAGTTTGCAGTTCAATAACTTTACTGTGGAATCCTTTCAGGATGATACAAAGAGATTTCTTTAGAGAAAGATTGCACACAGCCTCCTTAAAAGCGGGGCAGCCACCTCGAAGGCAATTAGCCACAGCAATTGGCATTGCACAGAGCAGTGCAGTGGCTCCTGGATTGCCAACTGGAAAAAACCCAGCCATTGCATCCTTTAAGTTGCCCTAATGGGAGAAGCGGGGTCAAAGAACAAATAGAAAGGACAAAGGGGAGAAGAGAAGCCAAGAAGAGGCAGATCTGACCATCCTGTCGCAGGAGGGCAGCCACGATCATCCACCCTGCATTCTGCTTGTGAAAAGGACAAACCACAAGCTGGATGAACATGCTGCTCAGTACCTCTTTCAAAAGCACCAGATTGCTGATACAGATCAGCAGCAGCCCGCGCACGTGCCCTGGAGATGGGCTGCCAGGGCCAGGAGCGGGGGAATACGATGGGAGCCGAGGGCAACCCCCACACAGACCAGCCCGCACCACCGGGCTGAATGTAGGAGGCAGATAACAGGGTCCATCAGCACAGCAAGGGGGTAATCAGGAGCAAGGACCACCCAGGACATCAAGTCAGCAACTAAAGCCCCAGACCCAACCTTTAATGGGGCTCCAGGGCCCATGGGCGGAGTGTGCATGTGGGGGGGTCTCAGGTGAGGCCAGTCAGGACAATTAAGATCTATTGGTGCCCTCAGGGACCTGACAGGCTCAGTACTAAGGCCTGGAACTGGTAAAAAGATAATGATGGACACTTGGGGGTAGGGTTTTTGAAAGACTAAATTCACTAATGCACGGCATTTAACAATACCCTGTCAAAACTCAAAATGACAAAAGAGGGAAGGCACCACAAGTCTCAAAAACCTTGAACCTCAGATGAGGTAAAGAAGCATTCTTCACCTGAGGCCCACCGCTTTTTTTTCAAATAGCACATGGTTCCAGAAGAAGCCCCACAGATGTCAATAGAGAATGTCCCCATCGGTTATAGCCTTCAGGCTGACAGAAATGGTAGAATTGTGTCCCATCTGGGAACCATGGGCAGTATCAGCTCTGCCTTTATGCTTTATCTCTAATTGTCTAAAGTCAGAGGGATTGGATACAATTATCCCCCTGAGATGAGTAAGATAGCAAAAAGAAAGAGCAAGAGAAGGTGCAACGTATTAGAGAATACAAACATGCCAAAACCAGGACTGGCATTACCACCAGCTAGTCTCAGCACAGAAGAAGCAGTAAACTGGCTCACAGGAAAAAGAAAGGTCAAAATCAAGCAAGTCAGACTAATAATATTGCGACAGTAATGGTTTTCATATTTCAAGAAGCCTGGAATCTATTAGCCTACATCCACATGTAGAAAGGCAGTATGACTGCAAAGAGACTCAACCTGGCAGTTCAAAATACTCACCGAGGACCAATCCGAGTTCTTCAGCAATTTTTTTAGTGGCATCCACAGAGCCTCTCTTTTAGGCTTTAGAAACATCCCTTCACGGGACATGGGAAATTCTCCTGGAGAACACCAGGGGCAGGGTTCGGTAATGCTGCTCTGACTCCTGTAGACAGGCAGGGGGAGGTTGGTGCCCTATTGTATCTCTTGCCTTTGAAAATGTTCCCCATGATAAATATTTCAAAATGACAATAACTACAGTGTGGACAATCATGCTGGATATTTTCAGATGGCAGTAAGAACACAAAACATATGGGGCACTGGAATACACAGAGCTGTGGCAGGAAGATACGTAACACCTTCACACTATGGGGCAAATGCAGAGACAATATAAAGTACATTGAAAAGCCTTATCTTCACTTAGGCCCCTGTTCAGGGGATATTCACTGCGTAAATTTATGCATCACACGATGAGTAATTCTTGGTAGATCATGCCCAATATTTCCCAAGGCCTTCTTACCCATATGAAAGGGAGAACAGATAACTAACATGCAAATTGCAGCCCCTGACATGCTGCAGAAAAGCACATGTAACATACGCATGGCTTTACTGTAGTTCAGCCTTTTGTGCTCTCCCATTCATCACTTTTTTTCTGCGGTCCTTTCTGCTGACCACTTGTACGCTAATTCACCAAATCAGACATCCCTTCAGCTCTCATTCTCAGCAGATATGTTGTAACACAGACATGTATAACTGGTGAGGGGGCAGAAAAAAGAAAAAGTGAAAAAACTTACACAGTCACAAACCCAGCATTTCCAAACCTCAAGTTCTTACTGCAGGTCTTGGATTAGTTCAGGTTTTTGCTAAAGCACTAGTTCTTCATTTGTGTGGTTGTGACAAATATAGATTTTACTGGAAGCAAAGAAAGTGAAGCCCTCAAAGCAAGGAAAAAAAAATAATGTTCCAAAGCTGTGAAACTCAAAGGATAAATGCTAAAATGCTAATTAAACTATTTTAATTGCTCAATTAAAACAAATACATGCTTTTCCTGCAGTCTTATGAATCTGAGAGTAAATTTGTGATTCTGAATGCTTGAGGTTAGCAATGTTTGCAAAAGGGCATGAACCCAATAAGCTGACCTGTTAGCCACGGGAAGAGTGGTTAAGTGGAAGACTAAATAAAGTGACATATGAGTTGAAACAGCAAGAAGAACTTGGTCTCAACAAGATTTCAACCCTGCTGACACTCATGTTAACTTGCTTTCTCAGACTGAAGCATAGATGGGATCTGAGCCTAAGGTTCACGGTGAGTCCAGCCTCCTACCTCCTTCCTACCTTCTGCTGCCTTCTACCAAGTGGCAGATAAACACAACCTTAGACTGTGGCTGGGCTAGTGCAAAAATGAAATATGTATCCTTCTCAGTTTCACTGAAATACCAACCCCCCCCAAAGAAAAACCCCATGGAACAAAACTTTTAGCCATCACACCTTGGCTTTTTACTGGCTGCTGATCAGAACTAAGGTTTGTTGAAAACCATGGCTCTATGACAATCTGAGAGGACCGCTTTGTACTTGCCACAGAGCCTAACAAAGTCTTCAAGCTCTAGAGTCTTGGTGGTTTTTTTAACCAGTTCTTAGAAGTTTCTTTCTACTCTGAAGATGCTGCTGCTTCCTTTACCTTCAGCCAATTAAGCCCAACAAACTGAAGCAAGCCAACTGCAATGATAAATCAGCTCTAGTATGAGCACAGCCACCAGCCCTGACAACTGTCCACTATCAACTCCAGCTCTTCTTCCTCACCATCCATTTTAAAGTATTTGTTTTAACTCAAACGCCGCCACCTGCAGACACTTACCCCCTACCCAACTGGCTACACTCACACAGCAACCAAACTGGCATGATGGGATCTCTGACCCAGCACAGCATCCTACAGCCATCAACAAAAATTTAAACTAGGTGCACTGGAAGAGATGCAGCTTAGAGAGCCAGACCTGTTGGACAGGTACCCCAATGTATAAGGCACTTTCTCCTTAAGAGCCCCTGCTCTGTCTGTGGCAGTTCAGGATAACTAGAGAAGCCAGCTACTACCCAGACGCATGGCAAAGGAGCTGGGACCACTTCAGACAGCCCAGGGACAGGGGGATGTTGTCATGAACTGTAATTCATTTACCTTATTTTCATAAGCAAAAAGTGATACATGAATGCAAGATGCCAGATGGAGCAAGCTGACTGGAAATGGAGAAGATGGGTTTCAGATGGGACCTATATGTATGCAAGGCTAGAAGCCGAGGGCAGCTTGGCTGAGGCAGCTGAGACACCACATAGGACAAAAGCCTCACCTTACATTCAATAAAATACTAGTTTCTTCCAGCCACCTCTACTTTGGTTTCCCTTGGCCACGTCTGTAAAGCAGTGAAGCATCAAATGAGGGAGGTGGGTGTCAAGAGGGGCCTTTGCAGATGCACACCGATATTTTAATGGTGTAGCAAGGAATGGCATTTTTGTAAGTCTGGTGCAGACAGATGCACTCTGTCCCTGTGTGATGCTCTCAGCTCTCTGGATGGAAAGCACCAACTCCAAGGGTAAAATATTGTTTTTCTCTTAGTATATGTAATTCCAATTAACCTTATTGGAGCATTGTGGGTACACTGAGAAGATTACACTCCTTAATGTGCAGTTACAGCTGTATTGTAAATGCAACATTACACGCTTTCTATTATGGTTCAAGACCGCTATGCTCTTCAAGACTGTTATAAGCCTCAGAAAACAGGGGTTTATAATGGAAACACTGAAACACTCAACTCTAAAAGCCCCGGCAGAGAGGAAATATAGCTATAAATTCAGCTTCTGTTTTCCAGCATATACATTGACAAGGTATGAATAATATGTATTTCTACACTTAGAACAGACATATGTACACATTGCTCAGGGTAACCTTTGCTGTAAAAGTGGAGGATGGAAAGAGCTCAAAGTGGAAAGAGCAACCTTTTGTCTTCTCTTTAACAGAGTTACTGCAATTGCAATAATGACATAAAAAAAGCAATTGAAATTTAGTAGCCTGTGCACCGGGGTTGGATTCTGAATGCAGTTTTTTTAAAAGTGTGGGTTATGTTTCTACAGCCCGCAAGAAAAAGACATGACCTCCCCAAAAATCCCTTCAGCCTCCTTTTTTTAAAAAAAAAAGAATTGGCTGTTTGGATACAGTTCAAATGACATTGCAAATCAACTTGCTATCCATTGCAAAAAAGGATAGTCTATAT
Source organism: Elanus axillaris (assembly GCA_026212715.1). Taxonomy (NCBI): domain Eukaryota; kingdom Metazoa; phylum Chordata; class Aves; order Accipitriformes; family Accipitridae; genus Elanus; species Elanus axillaris. The sequence continues at coordinate 21,221,180 of JANZLQ010000025.1, forward strand.
GTTCTCTTCTATATATAATCTGGTCCCTAGCTTCGACTTGCTAACGTAAAAAGACCCAGTCTGTTTGGGAAGAGGAAGATGGGCAGGCAACTGTACTATTGTTTGGGAATTTCTTCAGATAACAGCAACAGCAGAGGTGGGTCAATATAATCCCATTAGCCACATCACGCTGTTTGACTTCTGATATGCACAAGGAAAGGAAAACAAAACTGACACAATTGCTTTTTGGGAGGTACACTGATGTTGGGTAAACAGAAAAATCCATGCCTGTTCTAGACAGTGCAGCCTGACTGGCAGTTGGGGAAAGGTGGAGTAGGAACTTCTATGCATTTTGCTGGCACAGCCCTCACCCCCAGGAGGGAACGGGGGGGTGGCACCCGCCACTGCTGCTGCCCACAGAGGGCTCGGTGCAACAGAAGGTGCCCCCTGCCCCGTCCACCACACTCCTCCTTGGGCACCTGCCCTGCCCCAGGGTTTTGGTGGCATCCCCAGACATGCTGCTGCTCTGGAGACGGAGCTGCCAGTCCTGCAATGGCTCTCATCGCCTGGGTTAAGCTGGTGTATGTGGTGTCAGCATACAGTGAAATACCCCCAAAAATGCAGATATGGTCCCTGTTTTTCATATGAGTGCTGCTCACATTTGGAAAAACTTCTTGAATGTGAAGGGAATGCTTTCAGATTCAGATGCCCCCAGAAGTTATCTTCTATTACATCTATATTATCAGTGTCACTAATACTGTAAACAGTGAGAACATCAGATACACCAGAGGTCTATGAGGTGTACGAAAAACTTCACATGAAAAGCAGCCCACAAGCCCTCCCCATTACAGCTGCTGGGGTTTTTAAGGTAATGGATTAGCTGGCAGAAAGTTTAGCGCTTCTTACCAACATCTCGTAACATTAGCTTAGCACCCCCATTTTAGATGTATATCCCCTCCTTTTGGGTAGCTATTCGAGGGCACTGTGTTTAACATTTCGGCATGATTGATTTGTGAAGGACAGCCGCTCATTAGCTTTCTACTTTCCGCCTTCCCATATGACAGCAGCCCTGGTGCCCACAAACCCAGCACACCCAAAAGCCATACCTCCATGTTGACCCAGAAGCGCCAAGTCTCTGAGCAGGAAGGGAATTGCCTCGTTGTCCAGACCTGTTCTGCATTTGGCAGCACCTGCAGAGATTAAGAGCAAAGCTACTTTATTACAATTAAAAGGGCAACGCAATTCTCAGCAGAACTGACAACTGCCTTTTGCATCTTCTCTTGGGTGAGACCTTTCCTAGGACTGATTCCTGTCTTTGCTTCCACCTTTTTCATTTAAATAGAGTCTTGCTTCAGTAGCCTGAGCTAAAAACTTCCACTCTGCTCCCCGAGTCTTCGGCGTGCCCACTGAGTGCTGTCCCACCCCAGAAGCAGCAGCTGAGAACCTGTGTCACCGGCCATAAATACTGCATTACAGCAAATCTGCAGTCTTCAGCATAATTAGTAAAGTATTTGGAGCTGTGTCACTGAACCCAGTCCCTATGCGTTGGGGATCACCAGCTGATGTACATTCAGTCCTGGAAGGCCTGCAGAGCATCCTCATGCGAAGTATTTCCCAAAACTCTCTGGCAAATTTACGCTCAGGTGTAAGAACGAACAGCAAGGCTGGAATAGTTTCCCAGGCACCTACTTGTCAGAGGATCACAGCCAAAATGTTCAAGAGTGTTTTACCTGACCCATGAAGCACACAAAGCCGTTTCTCCTCCCTGTGCTATGCTGACTGCTGCTCTGTTTTATTAAGCAGCAGGATGAAACTGAAGCATTTCCAAGGATTTTGACTGTAGTGATCTGCAGAGCCTGAGACTTTCAGTTGCCTCCAGTTCAACAAACAGCAGAAACACTGGAACGAGGAAACGTATGCAGGCAAAGGGTGTTGCAGCCACTTATGCAAGATTTGTATTTGGTTATTTCTCTCTACTAAGACCTAGAAAGCCAACTTAAAAGGAAAAATAAAAATTCAAAAATTCAAAAAGCAAGCTTAAATTCAGCAAGAAGCTGGATGTTATAAGAGCCTTATTCACTCGGGAAAGATTTCCAGTCCCTGTAAGGAGTGGGATTCCCTCCCCCACTTTCTTCTAAGATTGAAAGATTATTTATTCCCGCTAACCTTTACATAAAGGAGCCAACAGCCACACTTCCAACCACAGCTGCAAGGGAGAACGACATCCCTAGACAGCCAGTCCCACGTGCTAACACTGCAGACGTTCCTGCAAGCCAACTCAAATCCAGATGACTTACCCAACCATGTGCCACGGGAACGACATGGCAAAAACCTCCCGGCCAGAAGCAGCGGGCGAGGAGGACCAGGAGGGACGACAGGATTGACAGCCCCCCTCCTCCGCCAACTCCACAGCAAATACTAGGAGATCCTTACCTTTAAACCTCTCCCATGCCTCCTCCTCCACCGATCCCGGGTGCAGCTGCCCTGCAGCACCCGGAGGGGAGCGGTGGAGAGCGGAGTCATCATCGCTGCCTCCCAGGGAACGCACAGGTCCTTGGAAAGCTGCCCTCGGCCCCGCAGCCAGGCAGAGGCCGCGGGACTACAACTCCCAGAAGGCCCCGCGCCTCCCTGCCCTTCCTCCCCAAAGCTGCCCCTCGCCACGCGCTCTGGGGGTTGTAGTTCCTCCGGGGCAGCGCATTCACACACACACACACCCGCTGCTCCCGCTGACATGCCCTTGCTGGGAAGGGAGGTTTTGCATGGCTGCGAAGGAAAACAAACACTCTGAAACCTAGTAAATAAAAAAAAAAAAAGCAAAAACTGTGTGTGTATATATATATATATATATGTCTGTATAAAAAAGCAAAACTCAGCAAATATTTTTATCTGCAGTTAGGAGGAAAACGGGAAGTTAGCATACTTGCAATGCTCCTTCTGGCCCTGGTGGGGGTTTTGTTTGCTGGGAAGGGAGAGGGGAAAAAAGTGAAAAGGGGCTCATAAGCAAATATTGCCAAATAACTTTGCAAAATCAGATGGGAAAAACTTAAATGTTCCCATACACTAATTAGTTAATGACTAGCCTCAAGCCTACAAACGTGCCCATACTTAACTGTATCCTCCACTGAAGTGAATGCAATTGAATCTCATACTCCAGTTGCTCCAGAAACTCGAGGCCTCTAGAAATTATAAGCATGGCTTAGTAATCGTGAGATTTTAGAAGTAATTAAGGGCTTACCCACATTGGGAGTTGCTGCAGAGTAGCTTCACTTGCATAACTCCCCTCCCCTGTGCTGGACATGTATTTCACACTAATACTGCTTTATTCTGAATCAGTTTGCACCTTTGGGGCTTGCAGTTCACAAGGTACCTTCGCCTGAATTGATGGACTTGTGCAAGGTGAGCCTAAACTCCATCTTCTGTTTTTACCTTGTGTTTGAGGCTTTATTTAGGCATCTCTTCCCAAAAGCTAGGCATTTCTTTTGGAAACTAGAGGTGACATTTCTCATACAATTGTTCCTGTCCTGAATTTGGGATATCAATAGGAACACTAAATGCCACGATACCCACAAAAAGAACTTTGGGAGCATGGCCCTGTTTGCCTAACTGGGAATGTTTGTTTTTCTAACACCAAGAGGAAGGCTGTGCATTGGAGAGAAAGCTCTCCTTTCGGAATAAAATCTCCTCTTAGTAATTAGTCCTTGTGGGTAGCAAGTTTTAACGATACTTCACAGAGAACATAAAATTCATAATCTGTCCAGAGTATAATCAAAGCTTTAAAGTTTTGCCCAAATTTTATTAATTGCATATGCATCAAAAATGTGAACAATGTTAATGTACAGCGAGCCAGAGAAGTTCTTCCAAGACCAGTAGGTATTAAGCCTATGGATATACAAACAGCTCCCCTTTACCTGAGGTAAAAAGGAGGAGAAGGAAAGGTCCAGATAATGGAAAATAATAATACATGAGTGATGCAGGAGGTTTTAGTGCACAGACAGGTGGTACCCCTGAAGACTTCTTAGCTTCTACACAGCACCATGCCACAGCTGTCTCTGTGCAGTCATATGGCAATGTTCCTAAATGAAGAAGACTTCCCAGAGCTTGGGACGTGATGCAGAGGCAGACAGAGAGTTCTGCCAGAACTGCAGAGGACCCACGCTGCTCCGTGGCTGAGCCGGAGCTCTACGCGGGACCGGCAGGCGGCTGCAGGACTCCTTCGCTCCAGTCAAAGCATTGAACCGCTGCTGGACTCCATCTGGCCCAGGGAAGGGTTTAGCTGCTTTGCAAGGCACTGCAGCTCATCTTGTACTTCTAGAACAAGCTGGCAGCACATGAATAGCATACTTAAGCCATAACCCGGATAAGCCTTCCAGGATAATTGAGATTCTACAGTATGCAACTTTTAAAAGTAAGTTTTCATAGACTTGCTAGAAAAATGGGAATTTTGACCTAGCACTTTTCCATCCAAGATCTCTGAATAATCTTTTTTAATGCAGGTTTAGAAAAGAAAAGGAAAAAAAAAAGAAAAAAGAAAGAGTATGTTCTTTTGACTTCAGTTCAAGTTCAATTGATAGAAGATCTATTAATCACCAGCATGCAATTTACATCGAGAATGCCCGTATTAAAGCAGAGACATAGAAGAGCTGGAATGGATTGCTTCCTGAGATCTTGTGGCATTAAGAGTGGAGCTCTGTTTGTTTTCGTTTTTTTGTTCTGAACTCAGTAGCATTAGGTTGACTGAGGCAGTATCTCTTATTAAAAATGAGCTGTAAGAGAACTGCTTTTGTGAACACACAAGATTATTACCTATTCCAACAGGTATTTTGTTAGTTCCTGACTCTGCAAAGACTTGCGTAACTAAATACACCGTGAATAAGTCCATTGAAATTGCTAAGGTCTGTCTAATGTTTTCATCTTCCTATTTCCCAGAACAATAATGGTCTCAGTCATCTATTATTTGCAAGAATTCACAGATAAAATCAGAATAAAGAGGAAGCATGGATAACACAGCACCAGAACCTTCTATTGTTCCGTTGGAGTAGGGAAATCTACTGGAGACTAAACTTTCTGTAAACATCGGTCTGACACTGGCTGTCCTTCTTCCCTCCCTGAGGGGCCGGCTGCCGTGGGGAAGCTCAGCCCACGCCATTCACCTGACTGCCTCTAACGCCGAGCTGAAAGGGATGCCATCTGTAAGGACCACAGGAGGATGAACACGATTCTTTTCCCATATGGAAAAGAGAAGCAAAATCCAGGTGCAGATGATTTCCCAATAGCAGAAGGCAGGACAAGAAGAAAAAGACATTTAATGCCAATGGTGCCTGAGCTAAAATATCCCACTGCCTTTCACAGGGGAGCTTTCTTAAACCAGCCTCCATCTCCTTGCACAAAGAGTGAGTCAAGTTTGCAATGTCATTCAGCTTCACACACGGCAAAAGCTTCCCCTGTTGCTTCCATATTTTGAAAAGACCAGAGGTTTCCTCAGCATGTTCTCTTAAACACCTAGTAGGCAAGGGAAACATGGAGATAAAGCCAAAACAATAACCTTGCAAAGTGCTGAGCAGCAAACCAGAGAGCCAAAGTGCTCCTGTTTCCCCTGAATACCTTTCACAGGTTTCCTGGGCGCTTGCTGAGATGGGAGCTGATGCTGCCGATGCTGCCGTCTCACCCTGTCCAGCAGTATCCCGCTCCGACACGCAGCCTCGGGGGATTTGCAGGGCATTTTCTCTGGGGCTTGGCTGACCACAAGCGAGCAGCAAAATCAGGTTCCCCACCAGTGGATCGGACGGTGAATACAAAGTGTGCACAATACTTCACTTGCTCCTTTGTAACCCTGATGACCTGTTAGAAGCAAAAGTAGAGAGAAGCTTATGGGAGGGCAGTTCCTGTGACCCAAGAGAAAGGGTTGTTCCTCGGCTCTGCTCTTCCCAGCCTTGGCCCTCTTGGAGGTGAAAGGAAGCCATGGAGGGGATCCGGGCTTGGGAAACCGCAGGAGGAGCAGGATCCCAGCGGGCATTGTTCTTGCCAGCAGATGGAGCAGGGCTGGCATGGGAAGAGCGAGCTGGAGGAGCAGGAGGCCCTCCTGCCTCCAGCCATACCTGCCCCTCTCCCAGGAGAAGCTTCTCCTGCCCCTGCCCCTGCCCCTGCCCCTGCCCCTGCCCCTGCCCTGGAGGGGTCTCACCTTTCTCCCAGGAGATCTTTCTCCTTTCCTCTGCTGGCTGGAGGATCCATCCCAAAGCTCTCTAGAGATGAGGGTAAACCTTTCCCAGGGCTGCCTCCTCGCACGGGTGAACACGTCGAGGAGGGTTGATGAGTGTAAAATCCACATACCTGTGCTCACTTTCCATTTCTTCTAAACTGGTTCACTGTCACTGTCTGTAGTGGGCAGCTAGGTTATTTTCCACTCTTATTTCTGTTTCTGCTGAGTTTAAACCAGGATCGACATGAAAGATGGGTATGTTCATGTCAGGTCAGCAAATTAAACCTACCAAGCTAGGAATGACCAGATTCCCAAGGTGAAAAATCAGAGATGGAGGTGTAAATGGAGATTAAGTATTCTTTTCTCGCTTAGCCCTGGCCACAGGAATGAATGGAAAAATAATTCCCTCTGCAAGACTGATTCCCCCCCCAACACTCATTTCTTTATCCCTTTCACTTGCTTTTTTGGTGAGATAGTGAGACACAGTCCTTCTGCAGCTCCCACGCATCCTATATGTGTCAAGCTTTGAAAGTCAGAGATAACAGTTTTCCCTTGGTAAGCACACACCAGTGTGTTGGTCCCATCATGCGATCGCTGCAGGTGCGGATAACACAGCAGGTGAAGGTGCGGACAGTACTGACCACTGCATTTTCATCCGCCCATGTGAAGAGGGACATGCCAGACCCCAGCACGCTGTGGTGTCTCGGTGGGTCAGTTCTGTAACTCCTCTGCGGGTCGCAGCCCTCCTCATGGCGAAGCTGCTCATGAAATAAGGCGGTCCAGGGCACAAGGAGGGAGAGCAGGCTCTGATACCTCCTCGGTGGGCAGCTCTCAGTGGGGATTATACTTGGCCAGTGGATAATACAGATGCAGATCTGCTCATGTGGGCATGGTTCAACGCAAATGTAAAGGCGGACAGGTTATCCTATGCGTAATGTGAAGTGCTGTGCAGGATACAAGAAACTGTTCAGAATAAATACCGTCTTGTTTGCAGAGGGAGACATTTGCAGGTAACTCCAATATTTATGCTGCATTCTTCCCTCTATTGCCTTCTGGTTTTCATTATTCTTCTTTTTGGAACCAGTTCATTCTTCTTCCTCAAAGGAGTGGGAATTTTTTTTATTATTATTTTTAAAAAGTAGCTCTTTTGTTTATGTCATATATATAATCTCCATCATCATTAATTAAGACATCACCTGGTGCTAGGCCCACTGGGACAAACACAAGGTTTGTAAATGGAAAAGTACATCAGTATTTTATTTGCTTAATAATATTCTACACATTTGAAGCCAAAAGGTAGTTGTGTAGCCCCAGTTTGTTCCAAAACTGCCATAGTGGTGTCATTTACTTTAGCCTGTTGTATTAAAAATAGACAATTGAAAATCCTAAAGCTCATACCTGAGAAAGGACAGCAAGAAATCAGCATGATTTGTATTCTGTCTTACACTTTTTTAGGGGCAGAAAGAGATCCTGCTGCAGAAAATGCCTTTGACATAGATGTTTGAGTGATCTGCTACATAGACAGTAAGAAATAGCATTTGATAAGCTTTTTTATGGGGCATTAAAAATCCAAAGTGGCCAAGTTTTCTAATGGAAAAAGCAAAATATTTCAGGGTCTGAACAGAGGCACCATCTGCATCGGAGCGACCCCAAACTACTGGACTGTGGGAGTGTGTGTGCACATGTGTGCGTGTGCGTGCGCATGTGTGTGTGTTTCAGAGGGACATTCTTTGCTTCAGTTCCGTTATAATTCTTTTAAATATTTATTACTGGAATGTAAATTCTGCTGAAAACTGAGGTCCTTGCTTTGGGAAAACCAGACCATCACCTACCACGGGTGGTGTTGCTCAGTGGAATATCCAAGTCCTTTTTGGAGAAACAACAGGATTTGGTTATATAAACAAGTCACTGCACTGAATTATAAAAGTGAGGGGAAAAGAAGAACAAAAACCTGCTGACTGCTGGTTGAACTACTCCTTGGCTACGTGTGAACTGAAGTTCTGCAGATCTAGCAAGAAGCAGGAGCAATATTAAAATGAATTGCTTACAAATAGTGGAAATAGTCCAGCAAGCACATTTAGAATATGCAGCCCTAAGGATAGCTTTGTTTTCAGATTGGTTTGTCTTTATTTTGAATGTAAAACATTAATAAGCTTCTTAAGGAGATTGGGGATGGGAGAAAACATTGGCTGATCACCTTAAAGCCCAGGAAAATAAAAGAAGTTCTCAAGTTGCTGGATGAAATAACAAACTAGAATGGGTTTATACTTCTTACATTGCTATGAAAGCTTTACTTCTTGATCATTTCCAGACACCAGAAGGTTATTAAAAATCCACAAAGGGAAAAGAAATTCTACATTTATATGAGCTTTAAAACTTATTTTGGGACCTTAGCTTGTTACCAGTGTAACGCAGAGTAAACCTGTAACATGAAAAGTATTGCTCATCAAAAAGAGAGACCGAGGACCAGTCTAGCACTACCAACACTTGGGAAGGGATTTATCACATAATCTTTGGGGTTAAACTTTATTCTGGAGGTTCAAAACTGGAATAGGCTGGTGTGGATAGTACCAGTGCTTAGGCTCCAGTATGTGTATCACTTTAAACCCCACTGTCATTTCAAGGATATAAATAGGCTTGGAAAAATCAGATTATTGGAAGGATTAAATTGGGATCAGTGTCAGTAATAATCTATTCTTTTGTGGTGACACCAATTGAAAGAGGGAAAGTTGGGGGGAGGGGAGTAATGCTGTACAACGCTGCCCATGGATTGTGTGGGAATGGGGAATATAAACCAGGGGAAGGAGGTTAAACAGCGCAGGCCCCACGTGCCTGGTAGGCAGGGCAAGCATAAGGACACAGAAATCCTCCTTAGAAATAGCACTGGCCAAAGACCCTGTGTCACTAAAGGCTAGATGCAGTGATGCAGTGTCAAAATATTCTCGTCATTCTCGTTTATTAAACTAATAAAGTCTGTCTGTGTGCTGTGGTCCTGTACTTTGAGCCCCACCGCCCAGCATGTTCAAAGACCCACAAAATCATTGAGGGATTTTTGCTTTATTTCCTTCTTTTAAAATCACATAGTCTGAAATCTTCTCCCTACAGTGTCACCCCCGTTATCTCCTAACCGGGCTGGAAAAAAGGCAGCAAATGCCTGGCTGTCATGTCTCCAGGGACTCTGGAGTGTCCCAGGCTGAGGAATCTAGTGCTGTCCCCGAGCACCAGTCCCTCCGTCTCCAGCTCAGCTCGTAGCACTGCAGTTCCCCTGGCCAGCCCTCACTCAGCCAGTCCGCGACTGAAATCCATGCAGGTGCTGCCGACATAAGAGCTAAGTGAGAAGCAGCTGGTCCAGGCTCTTTATCATTGCCCAAAATACATTTCTACAAGTAAGATCAAATTTATTCAGCTCTTTTAGATCCAGAATGATTTTGATAGCGGTGACTTTAACTTGGTGCTAAATTGCCTGCTGAATTTTCTTTCATCAGAAACATGAGAGAGCGGAAGGTACCTTGTGACGTTGAGCAGAGAAAGCATATTTAGACTTGTTTTCCATCTAGTCTTTTGGAAGAACTTAAAGGCTGGGTTTTCAGTTCAGGAGCTCTGTAAGTGAGCTCCTGCTTCCCTGACAAGCCATTTCTACTTACCTCCTTGTCCTAATTTCACCCATCACCACCTTTGCTGTTTAACGGGGTAAGACGTCCTTCTAGGAAGGGACTAGGAACCATCTTCTGTATCTGAGTCCAAGGGCAATTTGTCATTGGCACCTGTTGGCTTTCAGGATGTGCCTATCCCTTTTCAGGATGGGCCTATCCCTTTTTCCAGTTTTTCCTTAAGAAGAAGAACGAAGAGACAGCAATGTGCGTTTGCAGCCCAGAAAGCCAACGCTGTCCTGGGCTGCATCACAAGAAGCGTGACCAGCAGGTCAAAGGAGGGGGTTCTCCCCCTCTGATCTGCTCTGGTGAGACCCCACCTGCAGTACTGCCTCCAGCTCTGGGGTCCCCAACATAAGAAGGACCTGGACCTGTTGGAGCGAGTCCAGAGGAGGGCCACCAAGTTGATCAGAGGGCTGGAGAAGCTCCCCTGTGAAGACAGGCTGGGAGAGTTGGGGTTGTTCAGCCTGGAGAAGAGAAGGTTCCAGGGAGACCTTAAAGCAGCCTTCCAGGACCTAAAGGGGGCTTATAAGAAAGATGGGGACAAACTTTTTAGTAGGCCCCATTGTGATAGAAAAAGAGGTAATGGTTTTAAGCTAAAGGAGGGTAAATTCAGACTAGACATATAGAAGAAATTTTTTACGATGAGGGTGGTGAAACACTGGCACAGGTTGCCCAGAGAGGTGGTAGATGCCCCATCCCTGGAAACGTTCAAGGTCAGGTTGGACAGGGCTGTGAGCAACCCAATCTAGTTGAAGATATCCCTGCTTGCTGCAGGGGGGATGGACTAGATGAACTTTAAAGGTCACTTCCAACCCAGATTATTCTACGATTCTATGGGGCAGAAGGGTACCTCACTGGATAGGTGTCTTTATCCCTCTGCTGGCCAACTGAGTGGGTGGTGCTGGGAGACTGGTGGTGGTGCAGCTCAGGGCTTTGAGCATGTTTCAGTAAATACTATAAGCAAGGTAGTGGTGCAAAGAAAGGAATTCAAAGTTTCTTGGAATTAATAACACTTCTAATAACTACCTCATTTATACTGCCCAATGACTGGAGCAAAAATAACAGGGTAAGCAATTCCCAGCACTATCCTCAGGCACTTCCCCAAAAGTTTACTTTCACTCTGTACTACATGAATTATTTGGGGTTTTACTGTTGAAGGAACAAAGGTTGATATTTGTATTTGTGCATTTATAGCTCTGTCTCTTCAGTGGCTTCCTCACATAAGCTCATGGTTCTTTTTGCATTTCCCATTTGATTTTTTTTCTTTCCTAAATACATATTTAAATTTCTTCCTCTCTTTCTTTAGACGCAAAATGCAAACCTCTGCATCTACAAAAAAAACTGAGGCACTTTTTTTTTTCCTTCTGCCTTTCAGTCCTGCTTCTGCTTTCCGTTTTTACTTCTGCTCAGTTAATTAGTCATTTATAATTATTTCCCTCTTTATTTACACAGGCACGTATTTTCCCTGGGAAGCTGCTGCCTGTAACCTGACTCTAGCCCTGCTTGCTCTCTGCAAAGCTACTGGCATCATTGAGCAGCCCTCAGCAATCAAGGGGTAGGATCGCTGGCTCGCTTGGCCCTGGGTGCTGGGCGCTGGGTGCCCACTCGCTGTCTGCCTGGTGCACCACAGCATCTGGCAACGCACGCTCATCCCAACAGAGCCTGCCCTCAGATCAGCTTCAAGGCCAAAAACCCACATGGGGGAAAGCAGGACGGGCACGAGCGACTCAGGAGGTGAGGAAGAAGAGGGCATCCTGGTGTCGTAGGCTCCGTCCCTTTGCCTCCTTTGCCTCCCTCTGCTGCTGCTCTTCTGTTGGGGAAACCAAGCTGGCAGCAATGGCACTACCTGCCTCAGAGGGCTCCTGCCAAGCACGTCACTGCTATTTGTGTAATGGGATGAAAGTCTTGAGTGAGCGGTGATACATAAAGGAAAAGTCTTAGCATAATTACTGTTCTTTACAGCTTTTCATTCTAGAAAATTTGAGGGCAAGGAAATAGCTGTAAGTGTAAGCAGGAGATAAATCTCAGTTTGTGGCACCTTCCTTCTTTATGCATTTTCAGCATGTCCCGGGGTTGCTAACCCACAGGCAGGGCTTACCAAGGGTGCAATCCCATTCTTCTGCATTTCGAAGTCATTTCCAGCTTTCTCCTTGGACAGCAGTTAGAACCAACAGAGCTGATCAAAAAGCAGGGAGAAAAATCTTCACAGATACTTCAATTCAATTTCCTTCCTAATTTTTTTAAAAAATTTCAGATGTTTTAAAAGTATGTTTTGAACATTTCTTTCTTGAGGTTGTGAGCAAATTTCCCTCTACTCTCCAATAATCGGGTAATAATAGAAACAACATATGTCCTCTTCTGTATCCACATTAAAGAAGTTTATGCCTGTCCCACTTAGGAACTAGCTGCTACTGTGACCTGCATTTTTTCATCTCATCTTCACTTTCTTGTGGGATTATTTTAATTTCTCTGTAGTGGTAAAAAGGGAGTCCCAGGCATGTGTTTTTCTCAGAATCAGGCTGAGACTCAGTCTCTGGCCACGGCTATCAGTCAAGTTGGCTAAGGGCTCTAGTTTGAACAGCAAACTGGCTCTTTAGTACCAGCAGCTAGAAGAAATTCTTCACATTAATGCCAGCCAGGCTCCAGTGGCTCTCTGCTCACTTCTGGGCAGCTCCTGGTCCAAAGAGTTCAAAGCTTTCCATGCTTTCTGACCAGGACCCTTCTGTGACCGCGCACGGGCTGAGAAGCAGCACCTGGTTTGACTTCAGCTCTTCGACTTGCCGCAGTTTGATGGGTTTTGGAAAACATCCTGTGGAAAACAATTCAGCAGCAGCTGGCATACAGGCTACAGGCAAAGCAGACCCAGGCTGCTGCGAGCTCTGCTCCTGGTGCTGCCGGTCACAGCGCCGGTGCCTTGGGTTGCCCACCAGTGTGAGAATCAGAAGCACGATATGCACCGAGATGGAGCCACGGGCACCGAGTACCCCCTGGGTGAGCTCACAAGCCAGGGTGGTTTCATAGCAAAGTACAAACCCCACCTTTTCTCAGATGCCTCACAAATATGAAAAGGAGTGGGAGGGAGAGGACAAAGGAAAATAGTCAAGTCAAAGGGGCCAAGCACTAGGGTGGGAAGAGCAGAGTCCACGTTCACTAACATTTCTGTTTATCTCAACATTGTACCTGGTGCCTAGGTACTGTAGCAATTGGAACCTCATAAATACCAATGACAGATAGTAATTAGCACCCCATAAATACCATCAACAGATAATCTTGCCGCTAGGGAAGCAAGAACAAGCTTTTCATACCCAACTGGCCAAGCAAGCTTGAAGGTGAAAATGACAAGAAGGTGGAAAAAACACCATTTGAAAACAAAGGTCTTCCTCTGGAGTCAAACTTTTTAATGGAAATAAAGCCTAAACCAGCAGCCTTATACTAGCCTTAGGCTCCGACGCGCCCCAAGTCAATTTATATCTGGCTGATAAAAGGGTAGTTGATTGATTCATTACAGCCAAAGGCTCAGCTCCTAGGAATGCATGGTGCTTAATTTTTTCTGGGATCCCTTTGATCTCTGCTGGAGGTTGAGGAGCAGGCTCCAAATTATGAAGTATTTTTGGAATTATATTGAGACCATCTCACAGAAAAGTCACCTTCAAGTCTCCAAGACTCTCTCTAGAGACATAGGGATGGTGCAAAGTTTCTAGCATGACATTTTTATCTGAGAGGAAAGGAATACAGCAGATCTTGAAAGAATGATAATCCAATCACATTTGGACCAACGTTAAGATCTGGATGTAGGACCTCAAGTTTTCTACATACTAAACTAAAAGCACAAGTTTCTGCGAGGGTGTCTGGAAGCAATAACAGATTTACAGAGCTCTGTAGAGCAGCTAGAGGAGGAAGACCTAAAAAAACACCATTTGGCACATGGGAGAAACTCACCTTTCAATTCAGTGTGTTGAATTCCACAGCAGTATTTATTCCAGGTTAAAAAATAGGTGTCCGAGGTACAGCATCTGCTCCCTGCCATTCCCCCTGCACACAGAGACCTCTCCATCTCCCTATATACCATAGAGCCCAAAGGGTCTTTTGCCTTGTCTGGCCTGCCTGATTTTTGACACGCTTGCTACCCTGCTGCAGAGCTCCTGTAGCTAGACCAGCGGCTGAAAGTCTGCTGGAGTTTGGGGATCTTCTTGTAACAGTCGGTGGTCACCAGGACTGGAACCTGCAGTTCAGTGTCTGACAAGTGCTCTGGCAAAGCAAGTCACGTAAAGAGGAAACCTCCTTCAGTGTAACTCGAATAACCTCCTCCGTAATAATACAGAAATGCGGAAAACTCTGCATTCACCGACTGTATTTACCTGAGCATTACAAAATATTAAATAGCATATTTGGCAAAACAAGAGCTTTCAGGTATTCCCTGTGGTATGCAATTGTCAAGGGCAGAGCTGCACATTGAGTTTGTATCTGTGTTGAAACCTCCACCGACTTAATTAGAGTAAAATGCATGAAGTGTAGTCATTATAATCTGCTTTGCAGTGGCACAAACATATATAAACCTTGTTCATGTGATAGGAGTGTCCAGATTTTGCATCCAAGCCTTTGCCAAGAAAAGCCAGGTTTGAGGGGGGAAGAGGGAAGGAGGGGAGAAGGGAAGACCATAAGAATTGCTCCACTGACATTGCTAAAACACATGGAAACAACCGCTAAGTCTTTCGCTGCCTCCACCCTTCCCAGTAGTCTCATTATGGTAAATAATGTTGCACTTATTTGAAAACTCAGGTTTCATCAGGCTGGCTGTGCCGGGGGAGCCAGCAGCGCAAGCGGTGCTGAAGATCTCTGCTCCTAAATGCCAAACCCCGGAGCTCGTGCCCCTTCGCTTCCTAGGAGCATCTCTGTTTGCTTTCGGAGAGCGGCTTGAACTTCTGCCTTAAAGTAAAAGCATATCGTGGCAGATACTCTAATCACAATGTCTAAATATAATACAAGGGAAGACAATTTCAGAGAGCTCAGCTACACTTTTTTAAGCAACTGTCAGGAAACTGCCTCTGTGGCTTGCTGCTTTAGAGTAAGATTAAATGAATCAGTCTCACCATTTGAATGCGTGGGAAGTCAGAGACAGCAAAGTGACAACTAAGGATGGTTTATTTATAATTGGGCCCTCCTCCTATAGCTATTTGTGCACAAGTCCTGTGCACTAAGTTCAAAAGTACCTGCCCTTTATGTAAAATTACTCACAAATGCTACGTGTAGGGCAGGTGGATGCCTACACTGGTTTGGCTGATTATAAAGTTCATGTAATTATTATTGAACTCTCCAGTGATGTTTGGAAAAAAAATACAGCTTATTATGCAGCAGCTTCAAAAGGCTCCGACTCCCCGGTTCTTCAGCCAGGAGCCTTTCACAACAAGGAAGAGCCTGGGCTGGGCATTACTGCCAGGAGAAGTCCTGGAGGACGGCACGGGGACTGGGACACTGCCTGAGCAGCGGCTTTGCAGCCAAGGCAGGTCTGCGAGGGCTGGAGGGTGACGCGGAGGCAGCATCGGTGGACGCTTTACTAGCGGGGACCTTTGATACTTGAGCTGCAGCTCCCCACTCCTTGTGCTGAATGAAACACCTCTGACTTTAACCTGGAGGTTTAGAGGCTTCCAAAACAAGAGTTGCCAAAGACAGGCAAGAAGGCTGTAGATGCAGCTGCAGTCACAGGCCTGATAGAAATTCAGTAGTTTATGGTTTATGTGATTCATGAGCCCAACTGGAGCGGCATCACCATGAGAAATGGCTTTGCTGAAGGAAAAGTGTGAGTCTCTCACTTCCACCACCTCAGGATGCGGCCCCAAACTTTTGAAGCATCCTCCTGAGTGAGGATAGGCAATATCCACAAATCTGAGATAAAGTTGCCGAGAGGAGGACCCAGGAGCGGCTGAGTCCCTTGGAAGAAGAGCAGGATTGCTCTTTGCCCAGCCTCCAGGTGGGTGAGTCAATGGAGTTGAGCTGACCTCAGTCCTTGAGCTTTCCTTCCTCCCCACTTTGGCAGGCTTGGCCTTTAATCTGTAGCATCAGCCTGCACCCCTAACTGGGAAATATTATTAAAATGGCATTAAATATTAAGTGTGACAACACAGCATCTCTCACAGTGAGGGAGCTCCTGACACAGCAATGCTTTTCCTAATAAACTGCCTTGACAAACAGTTTACTTATATTCTTATTTCAATTAGACGAACTACTCTGCAGTGGTAAGGATGAGTGTGGCTGGGTGTTATTTGGAGAAGTAGTAAATATTTATTCGGCTTTCACAGCATGGAAGTGGGTGGGTGCAGGGTCTCAAGACAAGACCTCATCAGCACAATTTTTAAAGCCATAGTCACAGGCTGCGGCTAACCAGCAAGGCACAACGCTGTTGTGTGAACCCATCACCAAGAGCTTAGCTATCAGTATTGGTACAGCATTAATAGTGATGGACAGCATGGCCAGGTTTGGGTCTTACAGATATCTGGGCTGGAAAAGGAGATGACCTCCATTAAATAGTCAGATAAGTATAAATATTACAAGGGTTTCCCATCTCTGGCCAAGAGGCTTCTGCCAAGCTCAGGGCTGTGTCGTGGCAGGCACTGCACGTACCAAACATACTCCTCAGCCCACAGTGCCTGAATGCCCGAAGTCCCTGAGCAGATCAGTGGTCAAGTCATGGGCTCAGATGTCCAGGCTCCCGGCTGAGCGCGGGAGCGGTGCAAAGGCAGGAGAAGGACTGCCGGAAGGTACTGGGAAATTCAATCTAAGGAAAGAAATCTCCATCTCTGCTTTCTTGGAAACTTTGCCTGCAATTTCAAGTATTTTCTGTTGACAGCATGAAAGTCATGAAATTAAACATGCATGCTTGTCTTTGAAACACTGCTAGTCTTCTGGCCATTTGGGGAGGGGGGATAAAAATGTTTAACTTGGGAAAAGCAGTTGCTTTCCAGAAAATCCCATGAGTCTCTCCGCAGTGCATGGGTTGGAAGCCATGAGGTTCCTGTCAGCACATCTGTACTTATCCCTGAAGTATGGAAGATCAGCTTCGGCAGAGCACCACAGAAAGTTTTATTCCTTTAAAGTCCCTGAGTTTGTCTTATAAAGCCTGACGAAATTTTACCTCAGTCTGTATGAGTTTTTTTCCCTTATCATAACTTCCAGTATAATAAAATAATTAACATTACTCTCCTGATACCTTTCTTTGAAAAGGCTGTTTCAGGGGCTGAAGGGTAGAGGGAAGTCCCTTCCCTTGCTGCTGAAGGCAAGTCTGAGATCAAACATGGCTCTTCTGTGCTGGTGAGACTGTGCAATGGGTCTTTTTAAGATGGAGAGCGGAGAACAGGATAAATAAAGCTGAGCAGCAAGGTGGGGTACGTGAGTGGGTCAGGCAGACATTGCCCAGTGGGAATTTGGCATGTAACTCAGCCGGTGAATAACTCTACAGAGTCTGTAATGATCAGGGACATCACCTAATGCCTCATCAAAAAGACAACATGCTTTGCAGAACAGAGTATCCCTCACACAATCCTCTACAGCACTTTGTACAGCACTGTAATCACAGCCTGCCTCGTATGTGACTTTTTTCTTCATGTGTGTTGCTCTTTTAATCTGAAATAGTTTCCTCCTTTCCCTTTGATTGGTGTTCAGGAATGGATTTTAAATGGACATTAAATGTAAAATTTCAGATCCAGAAGCACCGGGTTTGGAGGGCAAGATGATTCCTCATGTGCACGTATGCATCCCTACAGAAATGATTCAGAGTCTGGAGCAGCTGATTTAAAAGGCTGGGCCAAACTGTCCTTCCAAGTGGCTTTATTTAGAGATGTATATCTGTCTGTGAGCATCATAGCTTCACTGGTACCAGTAGAGCTGTGCTGGCTGGTAGCAGATGAACCTCTGCCCATGGGGCCCTGCTGATGCCACTGGCCACCAAAAAGATTGAGTTTATGCTGGCGGAGACTGTCCCTGCCTTGGAAATGGCACTTTAGGTAAGACAGAGCGTGCGAGCTGGAGTTTAGGGGACACACTGGTGGTTTCAGCACAGGAAGCTGAGGAATTTCAAAGTGAAATCAGGGCAAAATTTAGAAGAGGATCATTTGAAAAATGTCTTCTTTAAAAATTGGGAAAATATTGGGGGGGGGGGGGGAATAACTTTGTTACCCCCTGGGTTGTTTTCAGCAGGATAT
>JANZLQ010000025.1:21240688-21262778 GCA_026212715.1 Elanus axillaris
CTGTCCAGCTGAGGAGGGGGAGTGATAGAGCGGCTTTGGTGGGCACCTGGCATCCAGCCAGGGTCAACCCATCACAGGGGCTCAACCCATCTTCAATCTGATGACACTCTCCTTTGATCACCTCCCTTCAGGGGTACTGGTCTTGGCCCAGGCAGCATTCACAGCCACATGGCAGCCATCAGGGAGGCTGCAGTAGAGTGAGTGCTTAAGAGAATTAATGACTGAGAGCATCTAACAAAAGATACAAAATCCCAGCTGAGATAAAGGGCAGCATGAACACGGGAAGCACAGAGTTACAGTACTCCCAAGCTGGATACCTTAAAAGCATTACACTGAGGTACAGGTATAAGGAGGTCATCAAGGGCTAATAGCAGATTAGTCGGTCAGATCACATACACTGACCTTGTTGTTACAGATCATTACAGTCCAGCATCCCAGAGGATGTGTAAGATATTGCTTACAACTGTCTCTCAGCAGTGTCCTTGAAGGCAGCAATAGTTGCCAGCAGCACATGGTGCCACCAGCTGACCATGCAGGCCACTAGCTAGGGACCATTTCCAAGTGGAACCAGCTCAAGAGCAACCAAACAAGGTGCTTGGAAGAGCCCTCGAGAAGAGGTGAAGCTTTACTGTGTGGATGAATCACAAAGAGCTTTGCAATAAAAGAATCTGGGGACCTGTTTTTTCTCCTTTTCTGTTGCTTTATGATAAGGGACCTACAAACACATTCTGCCCTAAGTTGCCACATCACACCTGTGTCTGGTTAAACAGCTGCCCTCCTCCAAAGCCTGCGGCGGGCACAGGATCAAGCCCTGGGCCCTTGCCCACCCACCCTGATGCTGGAATACTCCATTAAGTTTTGCTGAGAGGTGCTGGAGCATTTCACTGGCGCTCACCCACTCTGGGCCACATGCCACCATTCTGGGAAGTGGTACAGCTCTTCCAGAAAAGGGGAGGAAGCCCCAGTCCCTGGGGTTGCTGTGCAGAACCCCCAGTGAGGCTCAGGTGCTCAAGCAGAAGGGTGCAGTGCCACCTCCAACACCTCACTGTAGCCAAGACATCCCCAGAGGCATCAGGATGGCAGATAGCACCTATGGGAGATGCCCACTGCTCTCAAATAGCAGCGGGTGAGCAGGTGGATACCTCTCTAGCATCTCAAATAACACCAGAAATCCATGCAGGCACCTGCATCCTACTCTGTCCAGGTATTGGGGCAGCTGGAGCAAAATTCACTCATCCATAAACAGAAAAGAAGCCATTGTTCAGGTAAGTCCCTGGCACTGTACGCTTTGCCTTAGCATTTATGTCCAAAAGACAAAGATTTAGATGCAACACTTCAGTAAACCTCCTAACATTCCTATGGAACCCACGGTTTGCTCATCCCAAATCTTTGCATCCCAGTTTGCCTTGATGGAGTAGCTAGTGTCTATCATGCCTCTTCTGGGAGGCACAAGTTTCCCACTATTTGTAAATACCACTGAAAATGCTAAATGCTAATTACATGAGCCAAAAGAACAGCAGTGACAGGCTGCTGCTGGCAGGGAAAATAGTGATCCTCCATCTAAAGGGAGCAACCAAGAGCGCAATGAAACTGCAGCTGGGACCTGGTGGAAGGATGCTGTGACCCTACACCGGAGGACTGTGAGACCGTGAAAGGCACATAGTATGCAATGCTGTGCATGAGACCAGCTGGAAATTCTGTCAGTAAAGTCAGAGAGCTTCTACAAGCGCCATATGAATAATCAGATACCCCCTACTATTAAGTCAAGGCTTGATTAGATACTTTTTTTCATTTTGAGTGAAGCTTCCTTACCTCTGCAGTGTCTCAGGCACGGAGGACCAGACCTTTTCTCCTTTCTGGCTGTTTCTTTCTGTCCTGCTATTTTCTTTTTACAGTGTTGGCAGTGCTGTGGGTTTGGGATCCAGCTCCCAGGAGTCAGGTTTCCTCCGCGCCAGCACAGGCAGCTCCCTCTCCACCCACCTCCACACACCCCCCCAGCAGCAGGTGCCACCGGTGGAGTGCCCCAGTGCTGACCTGTGCTGGTCCTGTGGCACCTACAGGTCTTCTGCGGGGGCTCCCCACCAAAGGGACAACCCCAGGGAGGTGGAGGGAGGGCACCGGGAAGATATCCCTATTACTACACTAGCAAGATTTTAGCTGACAGGTTTCAGGGGCAGGTCCCACAGTACTAGCACCCATGGAAGGGGCCTTTCCTAATCCCTGCAAAGCCATGAGCAGCACCTGGGCATTGCAGCCAAAAGACCCCTCAAGCCAGGTGAAGCCAACTCAGATGCCATCACCATGAAAAAAACGGGCCCTGTTCATCTGCTTCATCCTTCTAAATTTCCTGACTCGCTACCGAACGCCAGGGAGCATTCGTGGCTTAAACTGCTGCAGTGGTCCTGACCTTACCACGCAACAAATCTCTGTGCTACAGGTTGGGTTGGTCAGTGAATCTGAACTACGATAGATATGTGCTCCTGACTAGGAGTGTATATGTCAACCTTTACTACTCAAGTGTGTTGGTGTTGGCTTTAGTTTCTCCCAGTGAAGCAGCTGTGATGTTTTTAGTCTTTCTTTTCCATGAGGTTTCCCAAAATCTTTCTCTTTTGAAATATATACACTGAGCTGGCAGCAATGCTGCAATAGTTTTATCAAAGCATTTAAATCCCATGCTGAATCGCATGCTTCCAAGCATCAGGAAGACATTTGCTACCAGCCAATATGTGCTATTTCACAGCCTTATTTTCCTCTTAATAATATCTAAAATTCAGCTACAGCCATTATTGGCATCTGCTGAACTAGATGCATGTTGTGGGGCTGCCAGAATCATACCATTATGTTTTCCTTGCAAAAACTCAGAGTGCTTGCAATCACAGGCGGGTGCAGATGTTTTGGCATTCCGGCTCTCCAGCACAGAAGGGAAAAAATGACCAAAATACCAGTAAAATTATCAGCCACAGAGATGTGCTTTCAGGCCCAGGTGTTTGGGATTAACAAAGGGTTGCTATGCCTATTGGGTTTTTCTTTAACCATCTTATGATATTTTAGTTATTTGCAATGGAAATGCAAAGACTAGTCAGACTGAAGCGTGAACAGAAATGTCTGCATGTGTGAAAGCTCCAGGAGAAACAAGAGTGTGAGGGTGAAAAGAAAGGTCTCCATGCTGGCCAAGGACATGACAGAGAGCCATCACACAGGTAAACACTGAGGAAAGTGCTGTTTGCTGCAGGAGCCCAAGGCCAAGCTCTAAGAGACTGTTGACTGCTTAGGTTTATGAAAGCTCAGTCCAAAAACCAGTTCATCATCATCAGTCCAGAGGACCCAAGAGACTGGACAAGAACTCAATATCTGACTTTTCTCACCATCCATGTCACCAAAGTTGTCCTGGTGGGAGGGCCTTGGCTCTTGTGAGAAGGAATGAAAAATCCAGCAGAGAATGAGTGTGAGTGATTGAAACGGTTTGACTTTGTTATCCCTTTCCCTTCCTACATAGTCATTCAGTGATGGTTTTTATATTAATTTCCTACAAAATGATATAACTTATATCACCAGCTCTCAGAAACCAAACCCTTCCTAGCAATTGGATGAGCTTTGGATCCAGAAGCACCCGTTCCTACCTGCGCACTGATCCTGAGTCCTCCCCGGAGGGGCATGCTTGGATCCTGAAGAATTCCCAGTCAGCTAATTACAAGTCACACCTCCTCCAGCAATGGGTAAAGTCCAGATAAAGACACCGGGACATCGTTCCAAGGTCGACTAGTCTGTAACAGTGGTCTCTGCTGGATCTGACCACGTCTGGTGGCCACATTTACAGCACCAGCTAGAAAACATGGTCCCATTAGAAAACATTCAGCTCAGCAGCTCTGCAAGGGAATAGACAGTCACTGCTCTGCTCCAAAATCCCCCTCACCTTCTGCAGGAAAACCTTTTAAAAACAAGGCACTCTGGAACAATTCTGGCGTTTTAAATAAGTCTTAAAAATAACCCAGGTGAAAGCCAGTGCTCTCCTCAAAGTGTATAAGAACAACCCTGCCTCTCAGCAGTATTTTGTCTGAATGATCCCTGATTTTAAGTGGGCTTGGTCCTCTTGTGGAGGGGGGAAGTGCTGTCCCTGTACCACGAATGCACCAGTGAGCCACAGGCTCTGCTGTGCCTTATTCAGCTGCACACAGAAAGGGAGAGCTGAACACAGAATTAAGCCAAATGTTTGAATCGCTGTTTGGTACAGTAAACAACAGACCATTTTGTCACCTGCAGTATTCACAGGATAACTTGTTTTTCTTGCTTAAAATGTAAACCTCAGACAAAAAGCAAAACACTAAGAAGCTCTGAAAGGAACAGATATTCTGTTTCAGGTAATCACCTTCTCAGTTACACTGCAATCACACAGAAAGGTGCAATAAAGATAAAATATGTGTTTGTACAGAAAATCCACCCACTATTTCATAAAGCAAATTGTTTTCTCTGCGTTTGGTAATGCATCAAAGTAGTTTGGCTTTTCTTGCTTCAAGACAGCTTTTCTCTGGAATAGGAATAAACAAAATAGGCTGGAGGGAAGAAACAAAAGTGATGTGCGTACGTTGAGTGACTGATCGACACCAGCTGCATTCATGTCCATGTGGTTTTTGTCTGTACCATAGGTTACCCATGGTGAAGTAGAGGTGGCACAAAGAACTGGTGGCATGAGGCCACGCGTTGGTCGTAAACACACTCCTGTGCCCACCTCTTCTCAGGTCCAGCTGTGGCTTCAAACACAACCTGTTGTGAAAAGGGAAAAAGTCTCGTGGCTCTGTTGGTAACCAATGCCCAATGCCAGTATGGCTTCTTGAGACCACACGGGAAAAAGTGGAACAACTGCTTTGCTTGGGGAGGTGTTTTCTCTCCGGTCACTGTAGCAGGAAGGTGGCTCTCAAGCCTGACTACTGCAGTCTCATGGCCCATGATGACTATTCCACTGCATGTCCTGCTGGGGACACTCCTGGGTGGGTTTCTTTGGTGGAGTTGGATATCAGGCATCTGAGGTTTGAAAATAGGGCTTGTTTGGTCACACACCATGGAAGGGAGCACTGTCACCTCCAAACCCATTGGTGTGCTGCATTGGGATTTTACATCCGCTGTGGTTAAGAGAAATAGCCTGTTATGATTAACACTATTCAGTTTGAAAGATTAGTAATTCATGAATATTTAGGAAAGATAACAGTACATCAATATTTCAAGTACATCTCAACTGTTTTGATTCCTCTCTTCTTTCTGTTCATTAGGTATTAGCATTTCTACACAGTCTGCTTTAACAACCCGTCTTGAAATATACAGCACAGGGGGAGTCATCTTAAGTCTTCAGTGAGAAACAAATTGGCTGCCAATGTGGATACTGGCGCACTCTTTTATTTACGCAGCTCAAAACTAACACTTTTGTTAAGTGATGACGTGTGCGAACATCTATAATCCAGTGCTTCAAGCCCTGGAGCAAATCAGATAAAAAGAGGGTTGTTGTAGTAAAGCATGTAGAAAATTGCAAGCCTGCAATATGATCTGTCTTTGAGCTGGTTTGCATTGTGTGCTAAATGAAGGGCTGCAATCTTATAAGGGACTTAATTGTTGTCATATGATCAACCACAACTTGAAACAACAGCCAAAACATTTTCCTCAGAAAGAAATATGACACAAAGACAAGGCAGTAAATGGAGCAAAACACATGCAAGCTGATTATTAATAACCAGTTTAATTCAAAAGTTGCATCTCTTCTTTTCAGCCAAGCAGTAGGCAGCTGACCTGATCAAATGCTGAGGACCATGTACTTGGCAAAGAAAGACACCAGTGGAGATACTTAACCAAGGATGCGGCCAGCCCAGCCAATGTAGTTCAGTATATGTGAATGCAGCTGGGACATTTTAATCTATAGCTGCTCTTCTTTCAAGGGCCACATCCCATTCTGTTTCATCCCATATACCCTACACTGTGGGTGAACGACCACAGGAAAATAGAGCCTGGTCTGCAGAATGAAGCAGCGGTGCGCCGGCTTCAGTCTTCTGTAGTGCCATCGATGATGTGCTTGAAGGAGAACGGAGAAAATTTGTACCCTGCTCCCACGTAGAACTTGTTCTGGAACTCCACCCTGGGGAGGAGCAGAGAGGGGCATCAGTGCTGCCCGCAGGCAGGATCTGCAGCCAGCCGAGAGGACAAAACGTGGCATCCACAGGAAAAAGGCGGCCATGGGAGATGGTGGCCTCTGAGCTGGGAACGTAGAGTCCTTCTGGAGCCAGCAGTGAGACACAGGCAACCCAGGGAGCGACGCAGCACACACCAGCTTTGACTTTCTATCAGTCAGCCTGGAAATGCTCCTTGTGAGGCCAGCCGGCAGGACCTTGCCTGCCTGCTAAACTGCTTCTAGCAGCAATGAGAGCTGGGATAACCACCTGCTGGTTGCATAGACTGGTGGGAGACAGACGTCTCCCCCTCCCTGCACAATGACAAGCAACTGCACCATGGTTTGCCTTGGCAGCGTTTGTGGTTTGCGGTGGGACATTATATGGTGAAAAAGTCCACAGCTTGGGTGTGCAGGCAGGATGCTAAGTTATGGTGGTGGTGAGGAGTGATTTGTTACCTTGGTCTTGTTTTACATACTAGCCTGATGGTGCACCTGCACTGCTGTCCTTGCCTGGCCTGACATCTAGTTAAGGCAGACATGAGCTAACTTGAAACTGGTTTGCCACAAAGCCAAAACAGCCTGGAGCTCAGCCTGGGCTAACGGCACAAGTGCCAACCCAGGTTTGCAGCAGGTTTTGCAGCCCTGGCTGAACTCTTGCTGCTGTAGGTAGTCCCCAGCTCTCTTATTTGATGGTAATCCTGGGTGGGATACACAACCAGTGGTGTGGCTGTGGTGCCTTCAGGCCTTATCATGCAGGTCAAGGTGGCCTTGGTGGCTCTGTGTGTTTACCAGGGCAGAACTGCAGGTTGCCTTTTGCCACACATGCCCACAGCCGCCACAGGCTCAGGAGGACAGACAGGTTGCTCCAGGGAGCAGCTTAGTGATGGAGCAGGGAGCTCCTGACCTCCCTTTGGAGGAGTCTCGCTTGCTTCATTTGCCAAGGGGCACTGATATCCTAATACACAGGTACCAGTGCAGCATGTCTAACACCAGCTGGCACGATCACCTCTTTCCACAGCCTGATCCCTCCCAAAGACAGCTCCGGGAAAAGCTCCAAAAGACCGCACCACCTACCAGTGCAAACGCAAGGCGTGCAGAAAGGCTGAGAGCCCCTCCATGACAAGCAAGATGGCTACTGTCAGCACTGCAAATGCCGCGAAGATGATGAAGATGACTATGAGGCCTGCCCAGCTGCTGGTTTTGAACCCATTGTGCATCACCATGGTCCAAAGGACCTCTGACAGTTCTGCAAAAGGAAATAAAGGGAAAACAGTTCCCGAGCAACAGCTGTGGACAGGCACAGCGTGCATTCTGGCAGCTCACCCATTTTTCACAGTTAGATGAGATGGCCTAGGATAAAATGTACATGACAATAATCAGGTATGGCCACCCTGCCTCTCCATGATGACTGGGGAAGGAAAGTGGATGCAAAGTGTTTTCCATTGCTCCTCGTCACTGTGTTAGAAGATGATGGTGCTGCTTTGGCTTGGCTTTGCATCACAAGTCCATGCAAGCACACTACCAGGACTGCTGTTACCCTGGCATGAAACAGTCATCAGTTTAATTTGCACCTCTTTAACATGTCAGATAGGCAGTATGCGGAGCCTTCTAGGACTGCCTGCTAAATCCCAGTGAACATGATCGATTGGCATAGTCAATGCATGTGTAGATTAGGTTACAAGCTTTACTGATTGATGCTAGCTAAGACCCACAGGAGACATGTAATTCCCACTTGTTCTCCAAACCACTTCTCTTAGGGTGTCATGGAGAAGCTGTGGTGGGAAAAAAAGACAACTGTCTGGTTCCACCCAAGGCAGGCTGTATTAGTGTTTAGGTTGCTTGCATGTTTTTAAAGATCTTTTTTCCTGCACATGGTTATATCAACATTCATAGTACTGGTATATCTGATGTGTCCTGTCAGCTCAATAGTATATTCCTAACTCAACTGCCCCAGTCACACAGGAGACATTCAGGACTAAGTAATTTTCCTTTTGTGATTACGGGCAAAGCAAGGACTTAGCCCAGATCTTTTCCATCCAGATGCTCCAGCCGCCAGTTCAGCCTTCCATTTTGCCAGTCATTGGTCCTTGAGCCATATTCAGTTTCAATGACCTGTTACTTTAGGTGACAACAGATTCAAGGGATCCCTTGCAACTGCTGCCCTCAGGAAAAATACTCCTGTCAATGACAGTTTGTAAGGCTACAAAGGAATATGGTTGTTTTCCAGGCAGAATTCTGACATAACACATAGGACTGCCCTTAGCTAAGCTTTTTAGTTATTTTATTTTATTCTATTTAGATACCTGTCCTCCACGTAAAGCTAATATGTATTAGCTTCCACTCCACTCCTACCAAGCTCATTTCTGTGCCAAGAAGTACAGCTCACCCGTGACTATCTATGGCACACCCCTTACCCCCCCTTTTGTTTGTCTTTTTTGTGTGCCCAATTCTTTAGGGCAGGCACAACTCCTAGCCACAGGCAGTACAGCAATATTAATTAAAAACATTTCAGAAAAATTAGAGTCATTGAAGTTCCAGCCTAAGGCAATTTCTAGTATTTGAGCATTTGTTTTTATCTTAAATCAAGACAAAAGACATTGAAATGCTGTACATTTCTCATGGAAAGTGAGGTTCCATTAAATGTTGCTGGGAAAAATCCCAGTGAAAACAACAAATTCCAGGACTTCTTGAACCAAAACTTTTCTTTCTAGTTTGCTGAACCAAATCAAAATAACTGTTTCAAGTCATTTCGACATCCATCTGCATACCCTAAGGTTATAGCAAGTGCCTCTTGGGAAATGAAGCTATGGTTCCCATACTACCTTTACCTCTATGGGCTGCAGTACCTATTTGGACTGCACCTCCCACCATGACACACACCATGAGGACTATTCCAGAGGGGTGCAGAGAGGGAAAGGGACCCCAGCCAGTAAATGCAGCCAGGAGCTGCCTGATATATAGCTGCCAGGCATCACCACTGAAATATGCAATGGTCACCACGAAACACTTAGACTGATCTGACCTGAAGCAAAACATTCTGAGACATAAATGTCCACAAGGAGAACTATGATTTCAGGGAGAAATTCAGAGCAATAATCAAACACTGGCAGAAGCAACAATCAGCATGGCATTGCTGGTGAAGTAACTAAGAGGTAGTCAATCACTCACGTGCATGGGCTAAGCTCAGTGCCCAGAGCCTCAAGTAGGATGCTGTGTTGGAGATGCAGCCAAGGCAGTATTCAATGGTATGGATAGCTTGGTGGACAAATGTGTCTCCAAAATTGAACTGAAACAACATAAAACCAAGCACATTTTGTTAGTTCTTAGTTCAGGGCTTCCTGGTTAACAGAGCAACACTCCACCAAAGGCTCTTTGTACTCCTCCCTTTTTCCCGATATGTCATGAGCAAGACACAGATAGTTCCCAGATACAAAGACTGCTTTGAAAATTTTCAGTTCTCTATGATCTTCCCATACATTCTCCTCAGAGAAATGCAACTCCAGTGAAAAGCAAATGTTCAAGAACCGACTCATATTCCAGTCTTATAATTTCAAATCTGGAGTAAGATGACAAGCCAATTGATACCAACCTTTGTGATTTCTTGTAGAGACAGAAATTCTTATACAAAATAGGGGGGTTTAGGCTATCTGCCTATTGGCATATGCATTTTGGGAGATATCACTAAATAAGCGTATCTTCTAAGACTGTGAAGATTCCTTGTGAGTGGGAACAGTCAGCCATATCCACACTCAGTATTGTTGGTACTCCCAACTGCTACAACCAATTTTGTCACTTTTTTAACTGTGTTGCTGCATACTGCAGAAGCCTTTGACAGTATCTGCCAAAGCAAGACTTTTCTCCCTAGCCGACACTGCAGGCTGCCAACTTTTAAATGCTCCTTTGCAATTTAAAGAAAAGAAAATTCACTGACACCTGGGGAAGGCTTGACCTTCTCTGGGTGCAATGTGGAAGTGAAACAACCCCCACTGGGCAAACAAAAGCTTGAAGTTTGTAAAAGCTTGAGGTTTTTAAGAATGCGTGCCCTCACCAGGCAAAACTAAAGGCAGAATTTAGAGGTATTCATTCTATGAAAATTCAAAGCTTACTGTGCTTGGAAACACAAGCTGTTGCAACAGTGTTTCTTGGTATCTTGTTAAAAAAAAAGGGCTGGCAACCCTGCAAAAGCCTTCTGCTTGAAATTTGTGTCTCCCATTGTGTCTCTCTGAATAATTTTCTGCCCAAATTTTCTTACCTCTTCATCATCATCCTCATGTCCTCCATGGCCACCACTGTGGTCTCCCTGGGAAGCTTTCTTGGAGTGATTAGTCTCTGGGACATCTACCTCATTTTCACCTCCAGGGTTTCCTGAGATGGCTTGAGACCGAATCTTTCAGAAACAAAATATAGTATCTTTTGTGTCATGCTACAGGTTGATAGCAAAATGAAGCTGACCATTGCACAGAACTCCATCAATAACCTCAGGATGTGTAATGTATGAAGGACTATATCATGAACATGAGGACAATTTCAACAATTGTCAGTCATCATAGACCACAGAAACTGAGTCCTCCTGCCAAGTGGCTAATAATACTTAAATGTTTTCTATCCCAGAGCATTTTCCAGTGATTCCATCTAATTTGGAGCTAGTTTCTAGTCTCACAATGCACCCTTTATACCCACCATGAGAAGATCCATCACTTTTGGCAAATGAGAAAACTGAGGCACATTAAAGCTGATGATCTCAATTAGATGGGTGCAAATCAAAGGAATTAGCATCATGTGAAAGGGAAATGGAGCCTGAAAGGAACAGGTGACTTGATGAAGGTCACACAGTTCCTGGCATACAGACAGAAATATAATTTGGATTTCCTGATTCATTTTAAATTGACAGAAACCTCATGACAACCCATCTTCTCTCTGTAATCGTTCTTTACAGAGCTTTTCTAGAGGCCTGAACAACCTGATCTGAGCCTTAGTCCAGAAATGACAGGACAGCGTAAGAATAGTCCTACATTATATGACTATAACGGTCCTATTATACAGCATAACCAA
Organism: Elanus axillaris; assembly: GCA_026212715.1. Lineage (NCBI taxonomy): Eukaryota > Metazoa > Chordata > Aves > Accipitriformes > Accipitridae > Elanus > Elanus axillaris. The sequence continues at coordinate 21,251,892 of JANZLQ010000025.1, forward strand.
GTATGGACCTCATGGCTTCTGTCAGGTTCTGCCCTGTCACCCTTTATAGCTTCCAGCAGGTTTCATGGGCAAGGTCTCATGACAACATATTGTTTCCTGTTGCAGCAGTAATCATTGTCACACTCGCTTTATATTTGCTTTACCTGAATGTCAGCATAGAGAACAGACTTTGTTGCAAACACATAAACCTGGGTAAATGTAAGATGCGATCAGACAGCTAACGTGAAAATTAGGAACAGAAATACAGGGGCATAACAGGAGGTGGGGAAAAGCTGTCAGATGTTGCTAGCATAAAAGCAGGAGATGGAGTCAGCCATGTCAAGCTTTCATCCAAATCCCAGAAGAATGACAAAATAAGAAATTACAGCACAGAGGCAGGGCTGCAAAGGTCTCCCAGGGAGTTGGCTTTCAGTTATAGGTCAGAAGTGACTGGGTTGGAAAAGGTCATGCAGCACAACCAGCATCTCTTTCTTCAAATGGAAACATCTGTGCCCTATAAAAGGTACTCCAGACACTAACTCTGCCTATAGAGAGAAGTAAATCCTGACAGACAAGTAAAGTCCTGTTAGCATAATAAAGGAGAGAATTAATGAACAACTGGGAAACTGCAGCTGCTGCAGTTACGTGCTGAAAAGTTGGGCAAACCACAGAGCCCATGGGAAGGAGGGTTCCGTTAATGTGAAGGCAATCACTTAGGGAAGAAATCATCACTGGATATCAGGCAACAGCTTTTAAGTCAAGCCTCTCCTCCAAGCAATGTTAATCTCTCCAAGGCCAGGAGTATTGCAGATGCCCCGTTCCTATAGAGCAGCCAACCAGTGGTTAGTGGTAGTTGTGGACTGAGGTCTCTGCCCTGTCTTGGCTTTACCAGCACTTCAGTCTTTCTAAATCTTCTCTGGTTTTGGATACGACACTTGGAAGAGGTCAGTGTCAGTCTAACTCCTCTCTCAACAAATAGGGTATGGCCTTGTGAATAAAGCTCCTGCCTCCCGTTAAGATGGCTCAGTCAAATGTCCATACACACGCTTTCGGCACATGTGCCGTAAAGCACAGTTTGAAATCACCGGGGAAACTCTGAGATCAGAGAAAACCAGAATTAGATCACTGCAAACAGTTTTGGGGGTCTGCCTCCTCAGCTTTGTCTTTGCTGTACTGAACCCCCCCTTGCCTGATCAACATTCCTTACCATGCGCTGCGCTTTCTGGTGGTTGGCTCGGAGGATGAAGGGTTTAATTAGGAGCATCCAGGGAACAGCAATCAGAGCAAATATGACCAAGAAACTCTGCACTTCTTTCTAAAAGACAACAACAAGAAGAGCAGAAAGTTACTTTACTTCCTTTAGCCACTTAGATTTATGGTTAGAAACCTGATTCTATAAAATGGTTGGGTTTTTTTTTATACAACAGATATACACCCTGTATCGGTTGAGTCTCCTCTGCTTCTAAGGACATGAAAAGAAATGTATCCTGCTTAAGGCTCCAGAAAGCACTGCCAGCCAGAGATGGTTAAAGACTCGGAGTTGAAAGGCTTTCATGTCGGAAAGAGTTAATTTGCCAAGAGCCAACGTTACTGACTTGAACCTGGCTCTCCAGTGTCCCAGGTGAATGTCCTAACTGCTGGGTGAGCCAGTCAGTCTGCCTTGTTTTGTTCAAAGTAGAAATGCTGCAGTAAGAGCCAAGTCATTCACGTCTCCCCCAGGAAAGCAGGAAATCCAAGATGTGCTCTACATTTGCAATTCCAGAAGGGAATTGAATCCCCTTAGCTTAGGTTTGATAACACATTGTCCCCACATTATAAGGGTTCTTGTTGCAGTATGCTACCCCTATTGCTGTCCTAACATAACTGTTTGTACTTTAAGAAAAAGACAACCACCAACCCCTCCCTTCCTCCCCCCAAAACCAACACCAAAACCAAAAAACCAAACCAAAACCAAAGACAATCCCAAAGTACAATGTATGCATTTTTTTTTAAAGCCGGCTTATGTCTCTGATCACCTTATGGTTGGTCTTACACAATCTTTGCATTCAGACTACCCAGGTGGATGGCACAGACAGTTACTGGTAGAGTAGGGGATAGGAATATGAGAAAGAAATTACCATCTTGGAAAGGCTTTGGGTTCTTACAAAGCCAAATGTTATCTAATGGCTTATGAAGGCTGGGAAAACTGTGTTTTCCCAAACTCCCCTGCAGCCTTAATGCAGTTACTTGGAACTGTCTGGGGCTCTCTCCTAACTCTGACTCACCAGCAGCCCTAAAACTGAGCTCACATTGAAGTGCCAGAGTGTGCAGCTGTAGAGATGTAGATGCCTACATGTGGCTGGAGGCAGCATTTGCTTGCAGATTCTTCATTGATGCTGCTGATGTAAAATAAACCAAGAAAAAAAGTAATCCACGTTCTGAGCGAATAAATAGAGATTACTTTAAAAGGAGTTTTCTCTTAGGGGAGATTTTTTTGCTTTTGTTTTTTGGTTATTTTGTTGGTGTTTTTTTTCTTTTTAAGTAAACTCCCCAAGGGAGGTATTTCTGACAAAAAGCTGCCAGAAGATCCTCTAGCTACTTCTAATTTTTAGCTGAAAATATAAAGTTTTTCAAAGAAGAAAAAAGAAGTTATCAAGGAATGGAAAGGCTTGCTTTGACACTGACATTGTGCTAAGTCTTCAGGACAGCACATCTGCAATAACCAGCTTTGCATCTCTAATCACCCTTCTTTCCTTTTTTTGCCAAAAGTATCTTAAATTGTGTCATCATTCTTGTAAGGATGACACTAAGAATGAGGTTTCCTCTGCATCACTGATTGATAGCTTTTCTGTTCTACCTGTCTATAAGGCCAACATGAATACCAGAAGAACAAACTTCTCTTATGTGACTGGCATTTGTGATTGAGCCTGTTCCCCATTTTTATGCCCACTCTATGCAACATCCACTGCAAATCCAAAACCAGCTACAGTGGATTCAAGATGCTTGATCCATACCTGATGCAGATATAATGGAGCATTTGAAGCGTCACTGTAATTGAACAGAAACATATTGATGAAGTGGATAAGGATGCTTGGTGCACTCTGGGATGAGTGGACATCAAAATGACACCATTTGAAAATAATCATGAAGACCAGATAGCCAAAAAGGGAGATAATAAAAATCATCTCTGGAATGAACTGAAGGATAATGTTTATGTATTTCTTGAAGTAGCTGGAAAGAATCAGGAAAGATAACTACAATTAATACACTGGGTTGGCAGTACTGTACACTACTTCGTCTTCAAAAAATAGCATAAGAAACATACAACTATCACTGGCCAAGAAAGAAATCTGTAATTGCAGTCTTTATCAATGAAAGCCATTATTTAAATACAAAAGCCTTTCATTCTAATTCTCTTCAGGTTTTTGTGCATGACCCACCAGTATCTCAGCACATCAAAAGATTACTACATTGAAATAAACCCCGATTTTTAACAAATGGCTAATTTACAAAGTTAAGCATTGTATGCTGAGGAAGGCAGAACCAGATGTAGAATCAATTCTATACAGACAGTCCTCCTCTCTGTCATCTGCAGGTCACTACACACCTTCCAACTTTGGAGAGTCTGTCAAGACAGTAGTGTCAGCCTCTCCACTCTAACACAATTTCTTATTTTTTGTTGCAAAATACAGAGGCAGAGGTATAGACGCACACCCACAGATCCTGACTAAAGGCCCACTAAGTCAGGTGAAACACATGCAGACACTGTGCAAGATTTCTGTGTGCTTTGGATTAGACCAAAGGAGTTTGTCTTTGAAGACAAAAGTTATCAATAGTGGGAGGTGCTACATATTTTTAATTTAGTGTACTTCAGTATTTCTGCAGAATCAAGAATATAATAGAGAAAGCAAAAAAGAGAGTTTATCCAAGATAATATCTGCAATGTGATGGCCATCACTGTGGCCCTTGGGCTCAGCACTCTGTACCAACAGTGGTGGGAATCTGTTGGTGTACAGGGCATTTCTACTTGCCCTGGGGAAAGGGCAAAATTTAAGTAATCAGTCCAAGATACGAGGCTTTCTCTGAATGAAGGACACTAGAGGTGCGGACTTGCATGCTGCAGAAATGGGCTTGGTGAAACATACTTACATGTGGTTGAAGAGACTGAGTACCACCCCAAAAATCATGTGCACAATCCCTATGACAACCGACATCTTCATTTTGTAGGAGTTCAGGAAAGTCAGCTTGTTCAGTGCAACATTCCAGATCTTTGGGGAAAGGAGCCAAGACAGAAGAACAAGATTTTCAGATGTGTGCTCAATAACAGATTTGTAGAAGTTGTTGCTTTGATACCACTGATTTACTCCTACAAGTTCTAGTAAGAAGATAACAAGAGACAGAAATCTAGATGTTCCTTACAATACTTCTCACTCTGCCAAGCTTCTCATCTAAAGCATTATTAACCTTGTTTAACAAAGAAAATAACAGGGATTTAAAATGATGTAATGACTTTGCTTCAGTTCTCCAAAAACCAATGCAAAGGCTGGTAGCAGAACCTAGATCTTTTCAGTGTCATTCCTTGCCCCTGGGCTGAGTCAACTGCTTTAGCAGAGGTGGAAAGACATGAGAAAATCCCTCCTGCTGCTATGGAAATTTGTTCCACCTTCACCAGAGAAGTACCGAGGGCAGAGCACATCCAAACTTCTTGTCTGAACAAAAATCCAGCTCATTCCAGCTCCTTGGCCATAGAGATCAAATTATTGCCTGCCTCTCTATAGTAAACTTTCAGTTGTGTTAGGGCAGTAACCATATGCCTCTTCTCAGTCCTGCCTTTTTTCTGCTACAGAGCACTGGGGTTCCTTCTCCTTTCTTATAAAACTTCCTAGACCCCAAATTCTTTTGACCCCAAAGATGGTAAGTAGATAACTCTTTTCAGATATTAAGTATAGTACCTGCACAGAAAAGAGGCAAGACAGGATTATTTGGAAGGCAAAACATTAGCTTATGTGCCTTTGTCCAACATGCTTTGCCTCTTCTATGGCTGTGGAAGAGACTACCTACTTAGCCTCCTCAGCTCAGGGTGATTCTTTCTCTTCCAAGATATGCCTCAGCCATCCTGCCAGGACTTTCAAAATGCAAAGAGCCATCCATCCTTCTGGGCAGATGACAGGGATAATTTCCACAGAGAGGGCCACATGGAGGCCGGTGCTTGCCAGTCTACCCCTTCCCTGCCAGCACTTGTTCAGCCATTCCTCCCTCCCAGCCAGGGGTCCCAGCCTCTCAAGCAAGCAGCAGCCAGGGTGGGAGAGGGTCTAGCCTGGGTTAACCTAAATTAGGGATGTGTTGGGGCAGAGTACAGAAAACTCATCTTCCTCTGTCATGACTTCTTGCACTGTCTATCTCCTGGGCAGAGCTTTAGAGCCCAATTTGTGAAAAGTTTACTACAAGGTCAATCTCTCTGCAAGCCAGAGGAAGCCAGTGTTTCTTTGTGTGACCAACTGAAATAAGAGTGCATCCAGCAGAACAGAGGTTAACTGGCTGATATGAAGATTGAAACAGGAAAGCTTAATGTTAACAACTGCATTTCAATATGTGATAAAGAGAGAATGGTCAGAAAAGGGAAATAGGACACAGAGAAGAAAATGTGGATCCATTAGCTAATACTGGCATTTACTTCACACTTCATAAATACATACACTGCATAGAAATTAGGACTTTGCCCTCAAAATCTTGTGAGGTAGCTCTGGAATGGGTTAAGTACTCAAGTAAGGAAACGCGAATCCAGCAGTCTGGTGACATAACAGAGACTGCAGCACAAGACCACTTTCCAGTTAAATCAAAGTTCCTTCCTGCTTACCATTTTGCTGCTCTCTGTGCAAAACTGTCAGCAATACATACACTTGATTGATAAAAAAAAGCATCACAACTACTATGTAAAGAACAGGCAAAGAGCAAGAAGAGAAGAGCATGGCTTCAGGAGAGAGAGCAGGGAGCTACTGATATACCTGATATGTAACAGGATTGAAATACAAATTATCCTAGAGCAATTTAATTTCATTACCGGATCTATTCCAAATGGATATGGATTTCCAGAGTAGACTCCGGGGACTGCCGGATCCAACTGCAGCACTGTATTGTCCAGAAGCACATCCTTACTACAAAAGAAAAGTGAAATGGCCTTTGCAGCTTAATCTCACTATATAAGCCTACAGTACATTTATGTGTGATGAGCCAAGGACTACTACATGATACCTGTCACCAAGTCCAGCCTTTCTGTGAACTGTTATCCTGGGCTTGTGTGCACAGGTGGGGGCAGGGGGGGTGTCTAAATGGGTCCCACACAATGACAGTCTCCATCACACTGATAATCCTCTATGCATCAGTCCCAGACACCTGCAGGTTTTTATGCACATCAGTGCCTGAACAAACAGGCACGTTCCCGGGGACTCTACATTTACATTTCAATAGTGAGTTCGTCTGTGTGTGTCAGACAAAACCTCTGATTCATTCATGACTGCATCCACAGCAGGGAGTTCTTCCCTTCCCCACACAGGCAGTCACTGTGTCTTTCTTTCAAAGCCTATGTGCTCCATTTGGTGTGTTTTCACTTGTTTCCCAGATTTAGCCACTTACTTCCAAGTGCTATTTTTAAACATGGGGATGATGTGCCAGGAAGAGCCAAAGATGTTGAAAGATTTGGAGAAGCAGTCATTATAGATGAAGCCAGTGTACATGGAGAATATGCCCATGAGCAGGATCAGGTAGCGCCCACTGAAAAACGTGTTCCAGATCTGCAGGGGGAGAAGGCAGTGCCAGTGACCAAAGTACCTGCAGTCCCATCAAACCATGGGCCTCAGCCAACAGGAGACACGATTGTACTGATCTATGTATATACAATTACTCATAGGAAACTCTGGGTCCCTTGGGCCCATCCAGGTCTCTGTGTAGAAGTAGGCAGAATCGCTGCCTCACAAGTATCTTTGAAGGATATTCACTCAGCCCTTGGGAGGCTGGATGCCCCCTTTATCAATGGGGATGACGAGCCTTTTTCTATGCTGGTAGGATGCACCAGGTCCCTGGTACTCACCTCATTAGTGCTTTTCTGGGCCAGAAGGCTCTTCTCATTAACAACCATCCAGAGTGCAAAGCCCAGCATGACAGCGCCATGGCCGCAGTCCCCAAACATCACCGCAAACAAGAAGGGGAAGGTAATGATCGTGTATGGAGCTGCAGAAAGCGAAAGACAAGAAGCTCAGCTCTTCCTAAACAAAAAGGTCGCAGCAGAGAAGCAGTCCACCCCACCAGACCATTCCTCACAGCTGCTGCACTTAAAGGCCTCCATGATCCCTCCCCTACTCAGCAGGCAGTCAGACCTAGTGCAGAAGTAGCTTTATCACCAGAAGGATTGTCCAATTGTATGACCTGCATCTTCTTTGCAATTTTAGACTTTATTTCTTGTCTCACCATAATGAACACCATCTGCAGACAATTGCATTCTGTTTTTCAACAGAACGATGTACTTGAAGTTTACTATCATGTTTTTAAGTCTTCTCAGCCTCAACAATCTGAGTTCATCTGATCCTTTCCCATGGGCCCCCATTTCTAGGTTTCTGTTCATTCTCAGTGGCGTCTTTGAGATTCTCTACCATTGTTTCACAATCTTCTCAGGTCCTTTTGGACCTCAGCACAATGAGCACAACTTATATTTGCCTTGTAAGCTTAAGTCTTTTCCTCAGAGCTGCTACCTCACCATTTGTTCCCCATCCTGTATTTGTGTAGTTCATTATTTCTGCCGCAATCACTGAAGACCAATGGCCAAATTCTTTGCCTGAGAAAATCCATGTCTACGCACTAGACAGTATCAATTTTTACTAGCAGAAAATAGGGTTCCGATTTCTCAGTCATCAATGAGTGCATGTTTTAGGATAGTGACAGAGCTCAAAGGCTTTACTTTGGCTCTAGCAAGCCAGGTGCAGGTAGCTGAGTGTTTCTCACCTGGGTTCATCTCCCTGTAGTTGCCAACACCGTATGCATCCACGATGTTCTGAAATCCAGCTGTGAACTTGTTGGTCCTGTTGAAGGTGGGTGGTGCCATCCTGGTGTGTACGGCGGTAAGGATAGGGGTGATAGTAGAGCCACTGCGCTCCTGCAAACCCGGTGACAAGGACAAAGTCAGGGTGGCTAGCAGAGAAGAATCAGTCCCACAGCACCACAGTCTGTGTCCAAACATGCACAGGCAGCAACATGAAAGCTGGGTTCAAGAGTGTTATATTTCAACCCTTTTTCTAATATCCAGATTTTTCCATTTTCTGTGCTATTGATTAGTTCAGAAAAAGCTGCCAGCACTGCTGACTCGTGGGTCGATCACAAACCTGCTAAGATTTAATGATGACCTTAAACTCCCCTAGGCCAAGCGATCATGCAACAACCTCAACTTTAATTAAAACAGAAAAGGGAGCCCAGCGTTACAGTAACAGACAGCAGTCTGAACATATGGTCAACACATAAACAATGCAGTTTTGGTGAGAGCTTCAGGGACCCAGAATGTTGGTCTCTTACCATTCCTTGATGGAGAGCTCTTTTTATCCGCCCAGCATCAGCCACTGGGAACCAGATCTCTGCAATGACGCACTGCTGGGTGACATCGATGTTACAGCAATTCAGGATGTGGTAGATGGCTTTGATTTTCTTCACCTTGATCCCCCAGGACCACAAGTTGGCCGCTGCCTCATGCAGCAGTCGCTGGCGGTGGGACTCGGTTTGGGTTATTACCTGTAAGCACAGCACAGGCAGTGCACAAGATAGGAAGGCATAGGTGGCACAATCTATTCAGCAGTTATTTGAGGAAGGCAGGTGGAAGAGCACTGTGGAAAGGGAGTGATTCATATGAATGTGTGGGGTATCCTGGAGGGCAGTGCATGCAGGTCTGGACACAGGAGCACTTGACACAAGGTGCACAATGCTGTTCGCTAAGGACTCTCCCTGCGTGGGCCCAAGCCTCTGTAAGTGTAGAGGAGACCATCAGGAGTTACTGAGCTGTGGTGTTGGCTCCTTCCCCAGTTGCTTGCAGACTGGTTGCATCTCACTCTATGTTCCCACCCTGCCATCTCCTGTAGGCAGCTCTATGCCACTAACTTGGGGCACATCACACCCATGAGTGTGCCTGCACTGCTAAAGCTACAGCTCATGGCCCTGGTGGGACCTCCAAGCATCATGTGGCCACCACAGAACTGCTGCATAAATGAGCGATGGAGGTAACACGTTAGGAAGATAACCTGTGTAGCCTGCAAGTGCTGAAGAAGCCTAACTGTCCACGATGCTCAAGAATGAAAGTCGGTTTGGGAGCAGACCTGCGTGCAGGCTTGGCAGTCACTGGCATCCACAGAGTGGGGTTACAGCAGGATGTCAACTGCTAGGTGGGCCACCTCAGGCAAACGGGGTGTCCATTGCCTCCTGCCTCGGCACCCACTGACTGTCATGCGTGACAATACAAAGGTCACAGGCAGGAGTCCTTTCAAAAGGTGCAAAGTCCTAATACACCATATGGATATACAAGCTACTGAGTACCCACAGCAGCTGAAGTTGTAATTTTCAGCCCTGTTTTAAATGCTGGAGTAAAGAGGATGGAGATGTGTACTTCTATAACAGCAGACTTAGCTTTCCATTGTCAATGTGACAAGTGCCCCAAGATTTCCTTGGTAAAGAATACATAATTTAAATATAAAATAAATCCTTAGAGTCCTCTCTAAGCCTAGTGTATTTGTACTACAGTTGTGACTGAACAACTTTATGAGCTGCTGAGGGAAACCACGCTGTAAGAGCTAGATGAAACCATTTTGAACAATGTGCAAATTGGTTACAATACCTGTAGCCTGCTGATGACCTTGGATTCCACCCTGTAGCCCCATATCATAAGGTCCATAGCTCTGCATGGCCAACAGGAGCAAGTAGTTTTTGAGCCCTGACATGGGAGGCTGTCCTCCAGCAGCTCCTGGGGGGGTGTAAATGGGCAGAGCAGAGCACAAGCACTGGCCCCCGCAGCTGGCGGGGGGACCATTCCTGGGCTGGTGGCTTCATCTCCAGCACCCGGGCAGCTCTGCACAGCCAGCTCCCCCAAAAAAGCCTGGGATCTGGCCATGGCCACAGCATTTCAGACAGGACAAATGTCTGAGCAGGTCCCACTTGCAGGATTCAGGCCCCAGTAAAGACACTGCTACTTACTGTGTTTAAATCCTCGATCCTTGTATTGACTTCATCAAGCATTTCTCGGCGCTCGGTGGCAGACTCTGGACAGGGATAGACTATGGCACGAAATCTAGCCTCAGGAAGAGAGAAGTGAGAAACACCATTTATTTAACTGACTTTTTCTTCCTCTGGACTCTTCTTGGTACAAAGGTGGGGAAACGAGACTTTATTCCTCACCCTGTAGTATACTCTTCTTACATACTACAAGTTGTGCCTGCTCTCCCAGAAAGGTCTGAAAAGGTACATTTGTCTTTTCATGAGAAAAAGGATCCCTTCACCTGTTCTAGCTGAAAAAAACACTCCTTGTTTCAGGTACTACAAGGTACCTGATTTTATACAGTGGTCAGCACTAATATGTGGGCACCTCCCTTATGCCCACAAGCTGCCTGAACTGCAAAGAGCCACAGAAGCCCACCCTGGCGAAGGCAGCCCCATAACCTGTAGCCAACAGATGTCCCTCTTGCACTGAGGCTGGAAAAACTCGGTGTCCCCGGCTCTGCACTACCTCTCGCAGGCACTGGGGGAAGGCATCAGCTGAGCTACTGCTGCACGGCAAGCAAACACCCTTCGTGCATGCAGGCTGTGTAAGTAAATACCCTGTTAAAGAAAAAAAAAAAAAAAAAAAAAAAGCAAACGCCGCAATATCCAGGATAAAAAAAGAAGGAGGCTGGTCATAAAGCCCGC
>JANZLQ010000025.1:21263047-21278272 GCA_026212715.1 Elanus axillaris
CAACATGACCTTCTCTAGTGCAGATACAAGTCACACTAGTGTAAAGGTCCTTACAATAATACAGCACACTGCGGTGTCTTAAAGCCACTATGTGAGCCCATAACAGCCAATTAGAAATAAGTAAGTTGCATGTCTCTCTGAAAAGTGTATAGCTACCTGTCCTGCCTACAAAACAAGCCCCAGAGTATACTTCATGCACAAAGAGCAGGCACAAGGAGCTCTCACTGGGACCTTGCAGATCACAGGGTGCACTGCTGCAAGGCTCTGCACGTACAAGCTTTAACTGAGCTGTGGTGCTGGGGTCACTAAATAGCAGAGATCCATCCACTTTTTCCTACTTGGTTTGTTCAGTGGTATCTAGTCCTTGTGCTAGCCCTGCCACTTCAAGGACATTATAAATGTCATCCTCCAATATTGCCCCAACAGGTCTTCACAAGAGATCACTGCTCTTTACAGAGTGAAGATCTTCTGCCCACCTAAGGCAACACACTTCCACCATCCTGCAGTGGAGTTATGCTGAGTTAGGGTTGCTGAAGGGCTGCCTTTCTGCACGTAAGATGAATTAAACGAAGATGTAACAGGGTCATGGCAGTCTATCCCTGTTTAAGAGACAAAAACGTGCATGCTCTGTGTACAGATAAGCGTCGTGTTCTGGCTTTGTCTGAGCACAGAATACATCACCACCTGCTCTCCAAAATCAGTTCCAGCACACACACAAGTGAGGACAGTTCCAAATTGAACAGAACACTCTGCAGTTTCCTAGAGATCAGCCCAGAGCTGTGTGTAATGACAGCACGTGCTCTTCAGCTAAACTTCCCTTTCCAGAATTGAATCTCTCCTCACTCAACACCTGGTATTCATTTCCAAAGGTTATTCACCCTACCTAATTATTTCCATCTTCTTATTCTTCACAGCTCTTAGTTCATCTCTAATAAGGATTTTTAATCAAACTTGAAAGCTTATTCTTCCTTGCTGTACAGTTCCCCCGTTTCCAATAACGTTATTGCAGCAGTGTTGCTTTGATCTTTTAACAGCCATTTTGCATACTGAGTATCAGCTTTGCCCTAATGGCACAGACATCTCTGAAAGCTCTGGGAGAATTCAGCAGGGAATCCTTACATTGATAAACCCAGTTTAGTATTCACATTAGCACTGAGGCAGCCGCAAGAAAAGGAGGAAAAGAAAAATTCTTACATTTTCCTCCTCCCTGCTCCCTCTACACCTTTCACTAATAAATTTGTGCATGGACTTAATGCTCATGAAATTGGCAGAGTAATGTTACCAATTAGAGTCACGCAGGGACTACAAGCATAACCTGAGGCACACTGCTCTGCAAACAAATCTTAGCCTGCCTTGCCCAAGACTGGCTTATACCAGTCCCATGATTTTTGCAGGATATTTACTTGTCATGAATGATGACTTAGCACTAAGCAGAAATGTCCTGCTGGGGCTGGAATGACACTGCCATCTGCTTCAGGTATAGTTAACCCTGACTTAAAGATGGACCAGACCAAAATGTCTTGGCCTGTGTACTGGGGATGGCTGGTCGCCCACAGAACATAAAAGGAGAGTCATGGGATCAATACATGTAAAAAACTGCCACTCAGCAAAACATCTGTATATATGTGCATATTAGTAAGCAAAAAATTTAAAAGAGGGGAAGAAAAGACATAAAGGATGATTTCAAGTGTAGCCTGATTAGCTGGCAATAAAAAAACCCAGTGCACTAACACCACAAAGGACATCCTGTGAATTTGTCTTAGGTAGGTATGTTTTCCTTCAGTTACAAGAGGCTGAGAGAAACCAATCTAAGTTCCTTTCCATGAACCTACCACCACAACCATGCCACTAGCTCATAATAACTTTGCAAGTCATGGCCCACCCTGCAGGGATCTGCTCACAATTCCAGGGCCACCTGACCCACGCTCCCAGCTGCAACCTGCTGCAGAAGGTTGTGCCTCCAGTTTGGATGATTCTAGGTTCAATCAATAATGAAAATGCTGACAGGCATCGCATTGCCCGCTCTTTTATTCCCACCCCAGAAAAAAAAGTATTGGGCTTTTGACTGCAAGGAATTTAAAATGCTGCAGGGGAAAAAAAATAATCCTCCAAAATTAGGCACCTGCAGCACTCTGCGGTCAGCCCCAGCCAGCTCTAAATGTATGGCCTGGCAACTTGCAAGGCCGTCGGCCCAGGAGCAAATGCACTGGGAAGTATTCACCACCAGCAACTGCCCATGAGTGCAGATGGGGAGGATGGTACTGAACAGCACCTAAAAAGCAGGCAAAGAAATGGGACATAAGCAGGAAATTGTAATCCAGAAAGAGAATGAGACTCCCTGAAACCTCAGAGACCACTGGCAGCACCAGACTGACCCTGCACAGTGGTGATGGCAAAACTGCCTCCATGTCTGAGGCTCAGGATCAGAAATCAGTGACTGACAGCTGGGAGTCTTCCCCCAGCTGTCCATGCTCCCACGGCTGCTTTATAGAGAGATGCCCACCTCAGAAGGGCAGAATTGCTCTCAGGATGAGTGTTGCCCCCCACTGCCTACAGAAGGCATCTTGGAGGGTCCCATTTCTAATGCAGGAATTGCTAATAGTCCCCAGGGGTCTGTTGCTTCATGGGACTGAAGTCAATTCTCCGAGCTGGATCTCGAACTGATCTTCCTGCTTTTATTCTCAGTAAAGGCAGGATGTAAGGAAAGACCCGCCCTGAGCGCACGTCAGGTAAGAGCAATTGCTCACCCCCTCCTTGTGACCTCCTGCAGCCTGCAGGTGCTTGGCTGGCCCCACTTGGCTAAGGGACTATAATGGACTCAGTGACAGCAGACAGATCCCTTCGTCAAATCTGATTTATACTGCAACAAAGCCCATCGGTCATCGGCGTTATGAAAGAGTAACAAAATATTCAACCCAAATTATCTTTTCAAGATGCTTAACAGGGTGGAAACAAGTCAGGTTGTATGAAGCTTTCATTTCTCTCCTGAGCTCTGTCTCTGATTACACAGATATTGCTCAAAGGCCTTGGGAAAGGGTTGAATAAACCACGGCATCATCTTTTTATGATGAAATGCAGGAAGGCTTGAGAGCAGGTCAGGAATTACCATGTTCCCAGTGCCCAAGTGAGGTTCCCTGATTTTCAGGGGAAGGATGCTGAGTATTTCTTAAAAACCAGTCCCCTTTAAGATGTCCCAAGTTAAAAACCTAGCAGCTGAAGCTACCAAGATCTTTAAGTCACTTTGGAAAATTTAGGACTTCAATTTCCAAGTGCCACGGTAATGGATATCTTTCATGATTAGGAGCAGCAGAGCTGAGGAGCGGAAGGGAGCTCAGTGGCAGAGCTGGCAGCCAGAGAGCTGGAGATCTAATCTCCAGCTCCAAATTCAGCCAGCCTGGGCTGACAGGTAAACACCTCCATGGGAGTCAATGTGGCTTGCCCACAGACCTGCCTTACCCATCACAAATCTTCTTGATTTTTTGTTTAAGCTGCTCTCCTTGATAGAAGATAATGAACACATTCTTCTTCATCTCTTCTCTCTGCAACACAATTCAAGCAGAATTTAACTCACCCAGAGCAAAGAGTCCCATGCAGAAAAGGTGGCGGGGGTTTTTTTGGCAGCCTCTCCACTGGGTTGTTCTTTTCCCCCAGCCCCAGTTTTCCAGCAGCAATGTTTTCCCTAGATGTTGCTTCAGGGACCAGGCATGGGCAGCAGCTCTAGGTTATGGGGGAAGGAGCAATGTGGAGTGGAGAGGTAGGGGACCGGAGGTCCACCGGTGCACAGGGCTCACCCCAGAGACACCAAGAGGAATCGACCCTCCGTGGCCAGCCCCAGGTGAGGACAGCTGCAGCCCACCCCCCCAGTGGTCCCCGTAACACAGCCACCCTACTAGGGCTCACACGCATCTTAACCAGGCAGGAAAAAGAAGCCACCTCAATAATGGCAAAAGGGGAAAGCAGTGTCAAAAAAACTTCTCCCATCCTCAAACTTTCCTGCCTTTCTTCCACAGGCTGCCTTCAGACACCCAGCTCTGGTGCAGCATGGCCAGAGCACCAGTTCGGTTTCTGCAGGTCACAGGCATGCACGAGGAGCAGGGTGAAGCAAAACTAGGTTGGTACCTACTGTCACAGGGTCCTCAAGAGGGGTGTCCATTTCAGTGTATCTCAGGTAGATGTTTCCCCTGCAGGCTCGCCACAGCAAACGCTCAAAGGGTATCATCCTTTCCCTCTTTATTACCCCTGCTGTAAATCTGAGTAGAGTTAAAAGACAGAAATTACAACCCCATTCTAAGTCTTTTAGGACCTGTAACACGCAAGGTTTTACATTCTTTTGTTTTCTAGTCCATAAGATAGCCAGGACTCTGCTGCTGCTGTAGGCACTTCTAGGAAAGACCTCCTTGCTCAAGCCTGGCTCTTATCTCAATCTACTGTGCTTATTCTGTTGCTCTTTCTTTAAAACATTTTAAGTCCTTCCCAGATCAACAGAAAAAGGAGAAGAGACAATTCTGGCTAGAAATGGAGGAAGAGAGAGATGCTTAAAGTCACACAAATTGAGAGTGCCTGAATGACAGAGATAGGAGGCAGCAATTTTGAAGTGGTGATTTAACTTTACTCCCTCGTGTTTTCCCAGAAAGCACCAGATTGCACCTTTGCAGCGCCGCGTGACATGCTGGCATACACCCACCAAGGCAAGCCCTCTGCAGGTGTATAAGCAGCTTTGCTCATAAAAGAGTTGAACAGGACTTCAGAAACACCAGCATGAGCAGCTAAAAACACTAGCCTGGAAGAACGCCATCAAAGATTTTCACCGCACCTAGCCGATGAAGACGCAAGGAAAAGCTGTTTGAGTCAATGCTGTCCATTGAATTACCATCAGCGATACACACTATGGTGTTTCCACTCCCCTAACTCTCACCCTCTGTGCCACTTTCTATTGCAGACTAAGCCCAGTGCAAGCAATCCCATGGCTTTTTGTTGTGGTTAGACATCCATCCCTGCAGACCAGGCTGGTAGCCAGATTCCCAAGTCCAGAAGCCACAGGTGAGATGCCATAAGATAACAATTTTCAGCCAGTACCTACTAAGGAGTCACTGGAATGGGTGGCCTGGAAGTAAAAGTCCTTTTGTCCAACCAACGCATAACCTGACCATAGTTTTGGTGATAACTTCAGAGGACAGTCACTTTTCCATCTTTGTTAAGCAGCTGCGCTGAAGGGGCTGTGAGCAGCCCCGGCTAAGGAGCTGAAGGAAGTGTACCACTGTCACAGCAATGCGGTGCAGGTGGGAAGCCTGGCCAAGCTGGGGGCCATCACCAATACACACCCCAGCTTGGCAGCTGCAGCAGCAGGACTGCTTCTCAGCTCCAGTAGTCCAGATGTGTCTTCACTGAAGAAATCATCTGGCAGATTGGTTTCTGCCTGGAAAACATTAGTTTTAAAAAATTATTCAGCATTACCAGTTTGAAAACTATTTCCACATTTTTCTCCTGGCATTTTTTCCCCCCAAAGCTACCTTTCCACAGAGAGCAACTGAAAAGCATAAATGCCATTTTCAAAGAGATCTGGGAACCAAGTTCTTGAGCCCCGTTGACTCACAAAGCGATGCAGGCTCCAAAGTGACTGAAGTGCTTTTGCAAACATATCTTACTGGCTTGTGGTAAAGACTGCTGGGTTTTGATTAAAAATAAGTAACAGTTACACACACCAAATGAAAATGTCAGTATTTTTAGGAACTTTCTACATCTCTGTTGGAAGAGCAAAGAAACCTCTCACCTCAAAGAAGTCCTGGGTTTTCTTCAGCAGGTGTTTGAGCTCTGTCAGCTCAAGGAAGTTCTGCTTCAGCGTTTGCTGGTTCTGGTTGGCTTCCAGCAGCTCAGCTTCAAGTTTCTCCAGCACAGTCTGTTTAGGGTCCAAGCACATGCAAAGAAACTCTGAAGCAGAGCAATGGCCCTTTACCAAGCTGATATCAAATCTCAAACAATAGATGGTTGGTTTTTTTCAAGGGGCAATACAGAAATACTCAATGAGCACTTCAGTGAACACTGAGTTTGTAGGAAAATATTCATCAATGGAAATGCCTCATTTTCCCATTGTCACATTCCCTACTGGATGCTTTGTCCTCTTCTGGCATTAGAGTTCTGACTCACCTGACCGAAGCACAGGCAGGTAAGTCGGTGCATGGTGTGGGTGTCTCAGCCTGTCTTGGCACCTCTGTGTTTCCCTGCAGGACCTCTCAGGCCCCAGGTGGACTGGCTGTCAGTCTACTGACTACAAAAGCAGCCTAAACATGGCCATTAGCTTAGGTTCATTAGTTACAGGCCAAAAATTAGGTGAGGCTGTGCATTCAGGAACACACCAGGCAACCACCTTGCTTATGAAGCTGAAGCCCTTGGAAAGCACGGTTTTTATTCCGTCACCTACATGTGCAGCATTTTAAAATTACCCAGTCGGTAAACTTAGCTTCCATCTGGGCTAGAATAAAGCATCCCTTGCACATCTAAAAGCAAGGCACAAATATTTGTGTCAGGCCCCAGTATTACCGTATCACAACCGTACTCCCACCAGGACAGTCAGCCCTGGAGTTTTTCTGCAGTGAAGCCAGTTCTAACATCAGCTCTCCTGGTTAAAACCTTCTTATTCTCTCCTACTGGATGATGGGGACATTCTGTGGTAGTGATACCCTTCCATCAATATGTGGGACCAGAGGGATGTTTCACAGGGGATGGTAAACAGACTGGACTCCTTTAGGAACATGCAGTAAGATCAGCCTTAACCTAGCTGCCGAGACAGCGACCCGGGGAGGATCTCCACAGGCAAGGAGAGCTGTGCCAGCCTCAGCTACCGGGTCCTTCCTTGCAGGGGAGGGCTACATCGAGCACATTACACAGACATCCCGGTGCACATCCCCTTCTCTCTCTCCTTGGCCCACGCCAAATTCTGTACCTCCATATCAATCATTTCCCGAGGCAGGGGCGTCTCTGGGTACTTTTCTAGTTTGACTCTCTCAACATTGTCTTCCATCTCGTTTTCCAGAAAACCTGTAAGGAAAGGACACAGAAGTTTCAATACAGAGTCATCCCTTGCTGCATCGTCCTGGTCACGAGCTGCTGCTAAGTCCCCTGCCAGAACCAAGGCATCATATAGAGGAGTGACAAGAGGCAGCGATATACAAGGGCCATCATCCCAGTGCATACACACAACCATCAAGAACTGGCCAGCCGGCAGCCTCCCTTCTCAGTGCGGACACTGTTTCTCCTGAAGTCATGGTAGCTCCTCCACTCTAGCAATGGCAAGTACTGTCACAGTGGCTATGGTGGGCACCGCTGTCGTGGGGGGGGAGTGCAGAGCTCACAGGACACACATCCATGGGACAGCAGGGGCCACGAGCTCTGCTGCTTAAGGATTTTTCCCCAGGCTGAAGCCATTGTACTGGTGTAAAAGAGTCAGGTTATCTGGATTAGCCTCCTGCCCAGCCCCAGATTTATCTTGTGATTTTACATAAGCCAATTAACTTCCTTTCAGTTCAGTTAACCATTTTCAAAACAGGGGCAACAATTTATTGCCCATATGGGGTGAAGTGGTAATTAGCTGACACATGCAAAACATTTCCAGGGGCTCAGATGAAAACATCACAATTTTGCCACTAATTCTGCTCCACAGTGTGAGAGCACTTAACAAAGAAATAAATCCCACACCACCAGTTGGCAGAAAGCCGATTGCATTTGACAAGCGTTTACTTACGCAGGATCCTCTCCAAGGATTCGCACCTTCTCACTTCATTCACAAACTTTCTCTGGAAGCTGTTGACGTTCGCATTCAGCTAAAAACAGGAGGGAAAACAAGCCTGGGGCTGGAGGCTGCACACTGCTGCACTCATTTTTAACATCAGCAGAGAACGAATGCCTTCAGTGCGGATGGCCAACACTGCTGCATCTTACAGACTCCTAGAGGCAGAGCAATACTGTGGGTTTCCTTATGGCCAAGGACATCATGGCCTTATACTAGGCTCATTTCCACCCAGCCTTGCTGTGACAGCAGGAATCATAGATGGACTCTCATGGAAAGACCCCCTGTTTTCTGGTGGTGGGAGGAATCATCCTAAGACTGTGCAGAGGGTGTGCAGAGCACTGGACGGGGACTCACAGGTGGGTCGGCTCTCAGCACGGTGATCGGCTTTCAGATCAGCTGTGGGGAAGTCCTGCTCTTACCATAGGCTTTTTGACCACCCTGCAGATGCACCTTCCCCAAGATCTTTGAAGGAAGGACAAGCACACCCTGGGGTGCATCTCCCGTAGCTCAGCGTGCCGGCCAGGCACTACTCACATCTCTGAACTGGACCAGACCCAGCTCCCCGAGCTCAGCCACGCAGCAGTAGGCAGCCTCCACCTGCAGGAAGAGCTGCATCAGGCTCATTTCCTCACTCCGGAAGATCGAGGCCATTTCGCCTGCCCTCCTCCAACCTGGGTGTCCGTGGGGACCTTGGTGGCAGTGGCACAGTCTTCCTCGCCCAGGGATGTGCCAGAAGGTGCCAAGCACTGCAGGAACATTGGGATCACTGAGTCAAGGTGCTGGAAGCTAACCCGATGCTGCCCATCATGTCCTTCAAAAGGGTTTCTTCATCTCCTAAAAGCCTCCACAAACCCACATGAGGCTTCCTCCCACCAGAGCAGTGATAGGTGTTAAGGTATGTGTGTGACACAAGGCAAGAGGGGAGCCACGGCTCCCCTGGGACAAGTGATGAGCAGATACCTTGCCCTGTCCTCTGCTAGACCAAAGTTGCTGCAGACCACTGCACTCAGGCCCTTTATTTGGGTTTTGGCTGCTGAGCTCGTGAGGGACTCAATTTCTCTGTCTTCTACAACACAGAATAAAAAAAAAAATCATTAATTTCACCATGCAGTTAGAGGGGTGAAAGAGGCCTGACTAGTTCTTATCACTTTCATTGGTAGTGTGAACACAATATTGCAAACACATCTGGAGTGTGTTATATGGGGATGGGGAGGAGATTTTATTTAAATTAAAACAAACTTTAAGATTTAAAAACCATTTTCTCCCCATAAAAGAGAGTTTTCAAAATGAGATACATGAAATATCGTGCATTTCACAAAAGTTCCTTTTATCTAAATGCTTCTTATCATTTACTTTGAGTAACCTGAACATACAAATTGATTTTAGTTGTTCTTGCACAAAATTAACTGATTGGCATGCACAAACAGGGTAATTACTCTTTCCCAGAGAAAAACATACAAGTAGATACAGTTCTTGCATTTAATTTTGTAGCAAGCCTACATTTTATAAATAGCAAAACAAAATCCCTTTATAACCTCACTTCTACTTGTTAACAGGGATGGGAAGTCAGTTGTCCTTAAACCTCTCTCTCTCCATGAACCTCATCTTGCAACACTTTTTTTAATGTGGATTCTAATAATTTCCTTTATAACATATGAAAGATTTATCTTAAATGTGAGAGAAAAATTTTGCAAGGTATTAAATGCTTCTTTAACAGGAGCACTACAGTCACAAGTCTGTATTTGCTCAATTGTCCTGTGTTTTTTCCTTGTCTTACTTTCTGCACCCATTCAGGAAATTATTTAAGTTGAAAATATAATAACTAGTAGCTTGTTAAAAGAAAACATATCATGTGCCAGCTCCAGTGGGTTGAGTAAGGATATAATCTTTAAAGTTGGTTAGACATTTTTTAGCAAACTATATTTTTCACAGGAAAGACACAAAAGCTGCAGGAGACCCCCACTACTCATGCAAGAAAGTAAAAAATGTCCCTAGCTCGGATTCTCAAAAAAGTGTGAAAATTTACAGAAAGTTTTAAAGACCATAAGAATGGCCCATCTTAACTTCTTTAAACTGAAAAGTCTGAAGAGACTACAATTTAAAGCAGTTTGTATTTCTAAGCCCGCAGTTAACTTCCATAAAAAAATGTTAAAACCTTAGAATTAAAAGAACAACACTCAAGTGACGGTAATCAATCAGTGAAAAACCCCAAAGGCTCACTTTCATCTTGATTTGGAATGAGAGAAGAATAAAGAAAAAGGAAGGCAGGGCATTTGCCCTTTATCCATTCCTGCAGATACAGGAGGTTTGCCCAAAGGCACCGGCTGCCAGCCATGCCTCTATCAACACACCCCACGCCCCCCACTTTTTTGCTTTGGCAAAAGAACAGTTAATTGAGAAACCACTCACAATTTCCCTGCTCACTGTTTTCCAGCGGTATTGCACTGCATTAAAATGCATTAAAAAGCAGCGGGCTTCAGGCGGAGCAAATCCGCGTGCTGTAAGTTGCTTTGGAGAAGGTGTTACTCGGGTTTACCTCTCAACCACCACGCTCTTTTCCGGCAGGACCCTTTCCCGGAGAAGGGGTGAGCTCTCCCCTTGGCTGGCCGGGTGTCCCGTCAGGCGACGACAGCAGGGTTGTGCTTTGGCATGGCTGCAGCGGCGAGCAAAGCGCCCGGCCAACTCTCCTGTCTCGCACCGGGCACAGCAAACCTCTTCTTTTAAGGTCAGAACTGGTCTGGACCAGAGGAAGGAAACCCTTTCTGTCCCAAAGCAACCTCCAGGTTGTCTGGACCCGGCGCTTTCTGGTTCGGTCACAACCCTCGTATCAGGTCTGTCACAAGCGCGAGCCGTGTTGTGGCAGCACACGGCTTGTTGAGACTAATAACAGATGGGGCATGGCGGCTCACACCGCCCCGGCCACCCAAAAACGAGCGAGAACCTTTGAAACCTGCTGTATGTGGAGAGCTATAAACCCACAAAAACAAATTTGCAAGCCCTGGCTGGAGGATCAGTCACCAGGGAGGTGGAAAACTTCTGCGCTGTTTCTTGCTGGTTTTTCCTTACTGGGCAGGGAAACAATGGGAGATTAATGATTTTCCTGCAGCCGGGGGACGGGCTGAGCTATAGAGCAAAGAGAGGGCTGGCAGGGCAGGGGCTCAGTCAGCAGAGCTGCGCTAGCCTGGGGCGATGCTGACAGGGAACTTGATTCTCACCCCTTGAAATAACAAACGCTGGGGGAAAAAGGGGCTTTATAGACTTTTTCCCACTTCAGCTGCTAAAGCAAGGGCTCCCAGAGAGAAGTTTGGCCCCTCCTAAAACCAATGGCTTAGCTCCCACTGAGGTCAGAGGAGGCAGGGTTTCATCCTGGTAAATAAGGCTGGCTGGGTCACTCTTAAATCTAGCACCCATGAGAATTGTTATCTCAAAAGAAGAACTAATGAAAACGCATGGCTATATGTAAATTGCAAAGTACCACTTAAAGAAATGCTTTCTCAGATCTGTTTTTTTCAGAGGTACCCAGCAGCCCTGACCCAACAAGCCAAAGGGTAAAGCTTGTCCAAGGGAACAATGCCGAAAGGTGAGTAACAGCAGAGACTTTCCCAGCACAGAGGTTTTCTATTCAAAAACAACAGAGTGGCCCCGCTTTGTGAGCTCAGCTAGTGCGAGAGGGCTCCCACCCTTTTCTGAAACCCGGCTGCCTCCAGCTGCATGACCCAAAAAGGAGGTATTAAAAATGATAAGGTAATTTTGATGGGTGGGCCTAAAATTTTCATTTTGTTTAGCAACCGCCCAGCTGAGCTGGCTGCGGGTCTCCCTGGCCTCCCACCCGCTTCGGCTGCACTGTGCTCCTCCCGTACCAGCCGCCGCCGGTGCTCAGCTCTGCTCTCTCCATTGGCGCTACCAAAGAAAGGGAGTAAAGGCTGATGAAAGTCAGCACTTTCCACTGGGAAATGGAAACTTCTCTTGGTAAAGCAGAAGTGAAGTCATTGCTGTCAACCGCGCATCCACCATGCAGGGCTGCGGAGAGGCGGGTGTGGGAAAGGAAGGACATTACCTTCCAGCCCATGCTGTAATGCTGAATAACAGGAGTCATCATTCAGTTCTCAGCTGACATATATTGACACAAGAAAATAAAACATTTTCTCAGGCTACTCCCCACCTCTGAACCTGCAGCACATTCTTCCCGTCGGCAAAGCTGTTGCGTTCATTTGATGATACCAGGATTTGCTTCTGCTTTGCATCTATGCTGCTCTTATACAGCCCCACAGTTACACTCGGCTACTCCCCTACAAGCTGTCGGGGCGGGGGGAGCAGAAGGGGCCCCCAACACATACTTGATTGCCAAAGCAAGCCACACGATGCCAGCCACTCCAGCCCATTAGCTGAGAAGCAAGCGAACACGGAGCACAGAGATAAAGCCATCTCTCTTGCCCTTCCCTCCCCCTTTCCCAGGCAGAGCAAAGAAGCAGAAAGCGTATCCTATTTCGTGCTTCTGGCATGTGGAAGTAAGAACATCATTTTGTAATAATCTTATTATTAAAGATCAGATGATGATGGCTGATGACGAGGCGCCGTTCGGAGGAGCCCCGTCAGTGGGCTCATTGTCGGTGCCGGCAGCTCTGCCCGGGCGAGCTGAAGGCAGCCTGTCTCAGGCAGCCCCACGCTGCTGGCCGGCTGGTCTCGCGGTCCCTCGCTGGGGTCTCCAGAGGGACAGCGTGGGGTCACAGCAGGGCCACAGGCTCAACATTTGTCTAATAGCAACCGCAGCCTGGACTGGAAAACACAAAGGGCACAGTTGTGGAGTTTTTTGAAATGCTAGAGCTGCTTTCCTCTCTGCGACAGAAAGCAGATCCCCTCTCCCCTTCTTTCATTGTCATTTTGGTTTTTTTCCTCCATTTGCCTAGTTTTAAAAATCAGATCCCCTGCTCACAGGTAGCTTTATCTTAGATGGGCATTTCTCACATCAGTGAAGATATCAAACAAAACAGCCCTCTCTACGATGGGTACATTATTGGCATCAGGCTTAAGGTTTTAAGCTTTTTAAAGCCATTTTGAGGGCTTTATAAAGGCTCTTAAGCTTTTTTTTCAGCTTTATAAAGGACACCTGGGAGGGAGCCCACCCTGCAATACAAAGACAGTGGGTTGCTAACAGACAGACGTGCCCTCCCAAGAGATGCCTTCTCTGGAGCTGCACTTGGAGATTTTGCTACCTATGAAGCAAGCGTACGAGATAGATCCACTCCTGTGGCCTCACCAATAGCACAGACCACCTAGCATCCTCCTTGGCATTTAGTACGACAATCTCAAAGGCTGCGCAGAGCCCTTGTGAATAATAATTGGGAATTGTCAACTTATCATGAACTTCAGTGTGCCAACACACAGAGCTCAAGGGGGTCCCAAACATGCAACCCCTCCAGCTGGGCTGTCATCACTTCTAGCAGCATGAGGAAGTTTCATACAGCCGTAGGCGGTCCTGGGATCAGTATCTCAGTATAATCACTCCATGCTTAGCTCCACCATGCAGAAGGTTTTGCGTGGCTACATGGGATGTTAATTTTTGAGCTCTCTTTCATCAAAGCTCCCTCCTATTGCAGTAGTTAAGCAGAGTAGCACCTCAGGTACGTTGGAATGAGAGTAGGGGTGTAGTTAACCCAACCTCAAGTGTTGTATGGAAAAAAGAGATTTGTCCTCTTAACACTGATATGCCCAGAGATGATGTACATGTTTTGCTGCGCTCTCGGGGGTTGTGTGTTTTGCCCTGAGTTAAATAACATGCTATGGCTCAGTTGCCGTCATGCTGGTCACTGCTTGGATGGAACAGGACTGCAGCAGCAATCAGCTTTCATTTGGAATTAAAAATACGAACAAGTTGCCTATGTAAACAGAAAAAAAAAATATATAGACTGAGTGTGTACGTGTGTGATAAAGGTAATAACTTTCTGAGAGCCACACCTGGTAGTGTGTCAAAGGTAATACCTTGGTCATCAGAGAACCTTAACTGTGAGGCTCTCTGTGGCACAAAATACACCAAAAGGTAGCTATTGCCTCTTTCATTATCATCAGGAAAAGCTGACCAGCAGCTCTACACACTGGGGAACAGTCTCCAAGGAGAGGGGTGGGGAAGTAACTAATTTTAGAGTAAACAAACAGAGCCTTGCCTTGAGACCTGCGTGGAAATGGGAGCCCAAGGAAAGGAAGCCCACATATCTGCTGGTGCTGCAGTTATGCCCTGTGCGCCAGGGCATCCCGGTGGAGATCGCCATTCATGCGATGCCTGGAAACCGAGCTACGGCAAGTCTTTGGAGAGTCTCATCGCTCTTTGGGCACTCAAAGCACTGAAATATGAATGTGTTACAAAGAAGAAATGAAAGAAATCCAAATCTGTGTCAGGAGATGATTTTATAGGGCTCCCATTGTGTCTGAACTTATCAAGCAAAGCCTTCATTTCCAGTCTGATGCAAAAATCACTGAAGCCAAGCGCAGCCTGTTCACTGCTTCAGGACACTTTGGAGCAGGCCCTTTCTGAACCACAGAGGTAACACATTTTGGAAAGGAAAAGAAGTATATTATGTTAATTGTGCAAAACATTTTCTGCATCCCTTAGAAATGGGCACATTTACCTGCAAGCTGACAAAGACCATTTAGGTGATAGTTAAAATTCAAAAGAGATTTCATTACAAATTGAATCATTCCTGCAATAGCAGAGCAGTTTTGTCTCTTCATTTCCCACAAACATTTTGTGCTGCACTCATTCGTACTCATTATTTTTGCAAAATTAACCACCAGGTCAACTTTCAGCAGGAATCACAGGTGAGAAATTCAGGAGGAAAAGGTGAAACTGGAAGAAAGTGGAGGGCCTTTCCCCAGTAAAGAGTTGAGTTTTAGTTTTTATGAAACAGAGCACTCAAATAAAAACACAAATTAAAGACAACTAGCATTAAAGAACTTAGACACTGAAATGAGGCAGAGATGGCTCATTTCAAGCAACTTTGAGCAGTCAGAGCACTTTTACAGCATCTCTCCCCTGCTGTGACTCATGTCTACTGAGGCCAAGAGCGATGGCCACTGCGGTCATGCACCCAGCCCAGCTGCCAGCTGAGCACAACACACGTCGGGCCACCCCTTGAGTGCCAGCCAAAGGACGGGCCCACGCACACCTGCAGCAGCGGGAGGTGGCTGCCGTGGACCAGCCGGCACAGCACTAACTCTGCCAGCCCCGGCGGCATGTTGACATGAAAACAGGGAGACAAAGGTGGGTAAACATGCCCATTTCAGCTGGTCTGCCTTTATCTGCAGCTTGGCATGCCCTTTCTCCAGGGGAAACCTCTGGTTGCCCATGTCTGAAATAGGATAGGATAGAATAAGAATAGAATAGAATAGAATAGAATAGAATAGAATAGAATAGAATAGAATAGAATAGAATAGAATAGAATAGA
>JANZLQ010000025.1:21278400-21328686 GCA_026212715.1 Elanus axillaris
TAGAATAGAATAGAATAGAATAGAATAGAATAGAATAGAATAGAATAGAATAGAATAGAATAGAATAGAAATAGAAATAGAAATAGAAATAGAAATAGAAATAGAATAATAAAGTTTGGAAAAGACCTCTAAGATCAAGTCCAACCGTCAACCCAATACCACCATGCACACTAAACCATGTCCTGAAGTGCCACGTCTACACACTTTTTGAACACCTCCACGGACGGTGACTCCACCACTTCCCTGAGCAGCCTGTTCCAATGTCTGACAACCCTTTCCTGATGCATCGTGGAAATCCTGAACACCTTCCCCCTTGCCTCCCATGAGAGGGCTGCACATCCTGAACAGGCCCCAGACAGCTTCGTTCTCACATGAGCACCTGAAGCCATGTGTGACCACTGCTGAAGAGCATCAGCAACCTGCTCCCTGCTGAGCCCACCTCTTCTAGTGCCTTCCTGCCTGATTTAATGCCTGAAGTATTCTCTAACAATGACATCACAGTGAGTCAAAGATAGGAGCAAGCAGAGCCAACAGCTTGGGGAACAGCAGCAATGTGGGGTGCTCATCAGACCAGTACAACACCACAAGCACTTCAACAGTGTGGCTTTTCCAGCCAGGATTGTAGAAAAAAAATTGCCCTCCAGCTGATACGCTTTTGCCAGCAAACCTCCTGGTCTGTGGATAGAGCTGCTTTCTGGGAAGGTTGAGCACCCAGTTTTGCCCATATCATGGAAGAGGTGGCATAACTACAAGAGAAGAAAAAAAAAAGCTTTTTCAGCATGGCGTTGCCCACAGGTGATGGGGGCAGTGACTCAGCGGTGCTCACGGGGTGAGAACGGCAGCAGCTTCTTCCTGTGCAGAAGCCCCAGTCTTGAACTGATCCCAACCCCTAACTCAACACAGGAGTTGTTGAGTTTCAAACAGTCCCTTCCTTAAGGAAAGGCCATAGTTACTGTGTAATAGCTGTCGGTAGCCTAGACAAAGTAACTGGTTGCATTCTATTTCTCAGGGGAAACGTGCCCATAGCCTGTATTAACCCCATGGCTAGTGTATCAGCATGACCAAAGACTGGGTTTTCTTTGGCTTCCTCACAGCCTTCCAAAAAATCATCACTGCTGGGCAATTTGGGGGCAGGGGGAAAGGGGGTGTCAAGCCAACAAACATGCAAAATCAAAGCCCAATAGGGAGACAAATTACACTGATACTCCGCTCCTTTTCAAGGCTATAAAACCATCTTCGCAGGACCAAAAGGAGTCTCAGAAGCCAGAAGCTGCATGGGACCCCATGGGGAAGGGCTAGCTCCGGAGGCCTTTCCTCCCTTTGGCTGCAGCAGACCCTGGGAAGAAACCTTCAGGCTTGACCTTCAGTGGCCCTCCAGCTGCCTCAGCACTGGTCCCCACCTCCTGCTGAGCTGATTTGGTCAGAGCCCTTCTCTTTCCTCACCCTGTTGTGGCAGGAACGTTCAAGGTGTCCTGGCAGCAGGCAGCTTCTTTGCTCCACCCTCTGCCCTGCACAGCGGCTCTCTGGGCTTATTGAGGGTTTGCTGAACCAGAGCTGCCAGCGACAGCGACCTGATTGATCGGCACGGCTCCTCGGGTGGGAGCTGGACCCCTGGCATGAAGCACTTCACCGGCAAGCCCTGGGCAGCCTTCGCCGTGCTCTTCTCCACCACCATGCTCTGGTATTCCTGCTCAGCAGGTATTTTTTTTCCTCTTATGCTCCAGTTCCTACACCCTGCCTTTTCCCCCACTCCTCAATACCTAAGTATATTGCCCAGTGACAGTAATTAGTTGTTTAAAAACAAGGTGGGCTCCCTTGTCTCATCTAAAAAGTCTAAAGAGCTGGAATTGATTAATGCTAATGAGAATTACTTGATGGGATTGATCACAGCATCTTTCTGAAGAGATGTGCATTTGCCAGCTATTTACAGATCCGCTGTAAATGTGACAGAGCTGCAGGTTGCTCCCCTGAATGGCAAGAAGGTAGGGGACCACAGTTCCTTGGCCCCCACATGCTTGCCGAGGCAAGGGACCATTTGAAATACCATCTCAGAGGCTCACTGTAATCCGGTTTAGCTCGTATTAAGGGCTTTTTGCAGGAAATTTGGCTTTGGTGCCCCCTTAATTGAAGAAGTTGCCTAAAAACAGAATGTAAATGAGACCTGTGAGCGGCTCTTTTCCCATCAGGCTACTGCCTGTGTTTCTATATCCGCACCAGTTGAGACCTGCCAGATGTTTAAAGATGGGTTAGTTTTTGACAGCCTGTCCTTTGGGCTGAAAAGTCTATAAACATGAACCAACGCTCTGTATTCTGCAGCACTTTCTTCCACAGGTCACACAGTTTTTAATGATTCTTCCCAGTGCTCCCGTGAGGTACTTATTAACCCAGAAAACAAATTATGGGCTTGGCCAAGGTCATTCAGCAAGTCCTAGCAGAGTCAGAAAGAGGAACGGGGAGTAGTCAGACCCTTCCCTGGAGCAGCCTGCCCAGGGACCTGCTGTGTGTCAGCGGCCGTAAGGAAAGCTCTGGTCTTGCTGATGGTCAGCCAGCTCAAAATGCAAAGCTAGGCAACAGTGGGTGACCCTAAGGGGAACATCTCCAGCAGGACAACCTCAGTTTATTTGCTGTTGCTTGGAAAATACCAAACTCAAAGCAAAGTTTTCGTCAAAGGTCCTGTTCTGTTTTGTTTTCTTGAACTGCAACTAAACCTGAGCCATTATTTTGAAGTCTTCAGTGAAATCAAGGTGGAACTGATTTTCTGTCTTTGTCACACTTCAGATTCTCAGTGCAGAGTGATGGTTTGACTAGAAATAGTTTTTTCATAGCTTCTGCCTGGTCTGTGGACCAGCAGCATGTTAAAGCCCCTCCATCCACATGCAGCAGGAGCCCTTACTCCTGTCATCTCTCTGGGCTGTTTTTCATGTATCTCTGCAGGGAAACATTTCAGCATGGGATATTTCATCTGGCTGGACTTGAACTGTTCTGCTCATAGTGGCCCAGGAGGAGTATTTCTTTGACTCCCTTCCTTCAGCAGGGGACAGGCTGGCGTTAATGCACAGGGACCACAGCAACCTGCACTTTTCCCATGTGGGCATCCTGCACCTGTCTTTGCATCTGATCCTGCGATGCTGCAAGGTGCATGCTGAAGCTGAGGGGCAAAAGGGAGTTTTAGGAGGACTAAGGATGCTTTGACCTGTGACACCATGTACAGATTTGGAGGGCTGGAGATCAGCCACAGAGCTGTGCCAGTGTGCACGTGTGCTCTGATTCTGGGTAGGAAGCAAGATAGAGACAAAGCCTTCAGTGAAGCCCCTGTCCCTCTCCCTCCCTTACTTATTTCTGTATGTTGTATTTTCCAACCTGCGCTGGTTATCGTGCTGGCCTGAACTGGAGCCCAGCCAGAACAGTTTCGGACACAGCTGCACCCGAACTGCAGCGAAGCCAAAGCTTTGTGCTGAGGCTGTGGAGGATTTGCTGAGACCCTGCATGGATGGGCTCAGTCCTCAGCTCTGCCAGACTCCTTCGCGCCCTGGAGTTACTGGGGTTTTTCTAAGGGCAAAAGGAGGTAGATGTACAGCTCGCTGGCCATGGCACTGAATGCTCTCTCTCATTTCAGTCCTTGCTCATTCTGCCCCAGGACCTTGGGAAAGGACAGTGGTTAATTTGAGCTCTGAGGGAATGGCTCACACCAGAGTCATACTCTGGTAAAGGCACAGAGATTCGGCTGCTCCTTAGGCTGGTGCTAGGGCAGGTTTCTCTAGAGCCTGTGTTGACAGTGGTAGGATGAGAAAACATACCTTGATGCAGCAATGTTTAGGGGCAGGAACTTACTTTCTCCAAGCTGATTTCATCCTACAGACCTCTGCAAGGCCAATGGCTTTCAGATTTTCATGCTTGGTGCCCAGTGTTGCTTTTCTAATCCAATGTGCCTTTTCTCTTGTGCTTTCCTTCTGGCAGCAGCTGAAGACATCTCCAATGTTTCAACAAGCTCCATGCTCACAACTGAGTACGAAGCACCATGTCTTAGTAAGTCTTCATAAATAGTTACTACCATGATAAAGCTGGGTGATGAGACTACACAGGTGACCAAGAGGCTGTCCTGGAAAAGGATTTAACTGTTGTCAAAGTGAAACTCTAGGACGCATTTCTAAGACTTCCATTGGCATGCTCGGTATATCATCTTGGGTACATTGAGATGGACTCATAGCTTTGAACAGACTAATTCATAGCTAATTCAATTTGTGTGTCCTAAAGCTCTCTGCCAGACTGCCTGCCCGTAGGCATGGTGTGGAGTCCCAAGAGAGCCTCTTTCCCTCACCCTACCAGGTCTTCCCCAAACAGCCACTCCCTGGCAACTTGAGAAGCCACCAGTCCTCCCAGAGTCATCCTCCATCCCAGATGTCAAACATCCCCACAGTCCTGCGCTTCCCAAATTATAGCACATGTGCTAATAGAGGTATGCTACTTCAAAGCATGGCATATGGAGCAGCCATTCCTCTCCCTTCTCTAGGCACATACAAAGCACGTCTCATTGGGAAGAGCTGCTTTCTACAGTGCAGGACAATTGTACAGTGTGCACTGAAGACCAATGCACAGGAACATGGTCCTGCCTGACACATGTGAATGAGAGCAACTGAGCAGCATGAGCACTTGCCTTTTCCCTGGAAACGTGCAAGAGGCTGGCTGCCCTGCACCAAGCTCAGGAGGAACTCACTTTTCACAGCTGACAAGCTTTGTGCGTGTCAACACGTAATGCATGTAGTTGCAAGGTGGTTTTGGTGGTCTCAGCTCTCCTGAGTGCTGGGGTTTCATGCTTGGCTTCTATTCCAGCCCAAGGAGTTGAGATACCAGGGTCCTCCAGGTTTCCTTTGATACTTCCACGTTACCACCCAGGATGCAGACACAGAGCTGGGTATCTTCACTGTACCCTTGTAACGGAAAAAGTATGGCAGATGCCTTTAAATAACAGCATAAGTGAAACAACTAATGACATATTCCTTAACTGACTTCAGGAACTTGGACTGATTTACACACACAAAAAAGATGCGAAAGTGCAAGAAAAAATACATGGAACTGTTAAAAATTATTTCAGTTTTAAATATGTAAAACAGGGATTCCCCAATGGTGACGTGTTTTACAGTTGATACATGCAAGTCAGTTAATGGCCCAGCAGAGAGCAGCCACTGTTTCTATTGTGGGCAGAGTTATTTGGGTACCTAAACTATTGGAGATCCTGCTGAAGGTGTCTCTGCTAGAGACCCTCTTACTCTTCCACATGAAAATTTATCTACTCCGGGTTTATTTTTAATTTTAACTAGCTACTTCTATCATACTCCATTCCTAAAACTGACTGAGGAAATGCCAAGCAGGTGTTTTAAAAGAGTTCCATAATGGTGGGCACAGTGGTAAGAGGAGCAGCTCAGGTGTTTAGCCAGACAGGGATGACTGAGTCTTGAAGATGTACAGATGAAACTGAATATTGCCATCCCCCAGGTTCAGAGCCAGGCTTAGGAGAAAGCTGCCAAGGCAGACTGACACGCCACAGGGCAACCAGTGAAGCCACTTGGTGTCTCATCAGCTCATTTCATTTCTTCTCCACCAGACGTGAACTTCTGCACGCAAGCGGCCACGTGCTGCCCAACAGGCATGGATGATTACGGATGGATTGCAGCAGCCGTCGGCTGGAGCCTCTGGTTTCTGACTCTCATCCTGCTCTGCGTGGACAAGGTCATGAAACTCCATCCTGACGAACCCAAGTATTTGGTGGCCTGAAGCAGGGCAAGTCAGCAAGCAGCAGCACCCAGGAGCAGTGAGGTGCAGACAGACTGACTAAGCATTTAAAACACTTCCTAAGAAACTAAAGAGAAAGGGAATGTACCTTCAGCCAAAAAAGGCCAGATCTAAGTGGGGCAGCTGCTGGGTCTTCATCCTCCCCAGCAGGTCAGAGCTGCCAGCCGAGGTGTGGAGCTGGCAAGTCCCAGCAAACCACCACGTATGTCCCACAGTGCACAGAAAACCTTCACCCTGAGCCCTTTCACGCTTGCTGTGAGTGTGCCGGCAGCAATGAGATGCTGAAGGAGCAGTTATCAGTCTACGGCACATTGCCTTAAGACAATCCAGTGTATAACCTTTGACTTTGAAACAGAAAGTGGGAAAATAAAGCTGTTTTCTGGAAGATCAATGTTACCGGACCCATTGCTAAGCTATAGGCCAGGTTACATCAGTAAGTGGATGTAATTCATTGATTACACTGAGTCCTTCTCACTCACTGAACTGTGGTATTTCAAAGTCTATTAACTGATACCACTGAAAACTCTGTTATGGAAACTTAAGGATTGTTTGGGCTGGTTTGAAATCAAACCTAATTTTTCCAGCACAGTTTTTATGTGAACGGTTTTGTAGGAAATGAATGTCGGCTGCATTTATTCAGCTTGCACTTGCCTGTGTAACTAAGCCAAGCTGAGCCGTGGCAAGCAGGTTTAAACCAGCCTATCCAATTAATGCACAAACCTGCTCCTATTTATGCAAAATGATAAAAAACACTCTTATTGATGGAAAGATTTTCACTGACTTGTTTATATTGATAAAGCTAATATTGGCAAAGAATTACCAAGCCCAAATTGTTAGAAACATGATTCTAACAAGAAATATTCATGCAGGAGGGTTTGCCTCACTGCATTCAAACTGCGTGGTTTGGGGCAGTTGCACCAGTTTGACTTCTATCCATTATTAAAACAATAAAAGAGTGTCAAACCCAACTAGACATACACAGGATTAGCAGACCTGCTAGACACCAACTGAAATGAAACATAAAAAGTTGCTCTTAAACCAAGGAAAGCTCTATTGGAGATTTGTATCTATTAAATATCATTAAAGCCTCCCTTCAACTTATCAATGCATAACTTTTCCAGTTAGAAAAGATACAAATCAGTCTAAGATTCTTCAGATGAATTCTGGCAGAACTAGGCACTTCGATCAGGACAATGCTGTGCCATTTCAGAGTGATGGGCAGTCATTCCTTATCAGCTATCCACCATCAGCAGGAATGGGTACAAGTTAGACACTGAGGAAAAGACATCCTTCCCTATCATTAGTACCACTTAACACAGAAAAAAATCTCCTGGAGCGAAATGCTAAGCAGAGGCACTAAAGACAGGAAAGAAAGTTTTGAAAGGGAAGGGCTTGATTCTTTTGTGGCTTTTTTACTGCGCGTGTTCTGTTTGGTTGGTTTGGTTTTTTCTTTTCATATGCACCACACTACTAGAAGTAAACAATCACAAAACATTGCTCAATTAAGAAAAAAAATCTCAACATTTCAACACACAAGGATTAAAACAAAAGTAATTTTCACAAGACAACTAAAAAAAATAAACTGACTTGTACAAAATTAGAGAAACAAAGGACTCTGCATCTTACTGTTGGTGCTGACTGGAAGAATGGTGAGTTGACAGTTAATAGCCACTGCGTCACTGACAGACAACAAATCTCATAGCTACATACATCATTTTTTTCCTGATGTATTAGTTTTAATAGTGGAAAGTGTGCATTGGCCTGAAAGCAATGTCATAGATACTGTGGAAAAAAACTCCACATAGTGCCTTAGTATGTACCTTCTGCAGACCTCTTTGTAGAGTTCTTCAGTTTTATGGAGACTGTTCTCCTGGTCGGGAAGACAGAAGTGCCTGTGGGATATGGCACCGGTTTTCATCTTTGAGGGGATACGTTGCATAGCTTTCGCATTTCCTTGGCTAAGGCTATAAGTGCATGGAAGCAGCCAGTCACAGAAGTAAATCTATTAGAAAAATGTAGTCCTGTAATGAATTCCATGAACATACTACTACTCTCAGTGTGTTCAGGATCCCCAAAGAAAATGGCAGAATCCCAAAAGCTCAAAGGCTACCAATGTAAACATCTGTTCCTATGCAATATAGTAAGAAAAATTAAAATAAAATAAAGTAAAACTTCTTTTAAAGAGACTTTGCGAGGTACACACTATGAGTTGTACTGATCTTAGGCATGGCGGGCAATGACAAGTAAAGTGCAAAGCAATGCACCATGCAAAAGGAGGAGAAAAGCCCCAACAGTGTTGTCAGTGTTTCAGGGGCTTGTCAATAGTTACAGAAAGTGCAGAATAAAAAAGTTGCATGCAAAAGACTTGAGAAATTGCTATAAAGAAAAAAATTAGTATGCAGAAATGGATCATCTATACCTGATTTACAGTAGATATAATCTGGTCCACTGTTACATTTCCTAAAATAATTTTAGCTAGGGAACACACAAATAGCACAGCTTGTGGGTTATAACCTCTATTTTAAGACCGATCAAGTCACAGTAGAAGGCTGAGGTCTGGTTTTGTTGCACAAATTAAAGGTGACTATAGCACAATGTCTTATAAATGTGGTCCATGAGCAACGTCATAGACTGGTGCACTCATTTACTGTGTATTATTTCATGTTCTTAATAATATCAGTGACATTATACCTCTAATAATAGATCCCCAGCTAGTGTAATGCTGCCCAAGTCCTGTTGACTTCAAGGGAGCTACACATACATCCAGCACACACTTTGTTTTGTTGTTTGGGGTTTTTTTTTCATTGTAATTCAGGAAGCCTGTCATTTTTGTTCCCACAGGAAACATTGGAAGCAAAACATACCTCCTGATTTATCAGCGTGCATAAATCATTCCACCTTTATTAAACCTTAGTGCCCCTTCAGAGTGCTACATACAATATCATGCTGTACCACTGAGCTGGTTTAGGCTCTGGTACACCTCAAAGCATGTAAAATATAAGATGATAGCTCATATCACCTATTAAGCTGCAAACTACCCTCTCAGAATGATGACAGAAATGTTAACACTCCAGTCATTTCTAGTACATTGTCCAGTCAAATTCTATGTACTTGGACCAAAAAGTTCCTCGCTGGAGTGAGATGGAGAAGAAATCTATTCCAGCTCCTATGATTTAGTACAAAGAAAAGCAAAAAAAACCCGGTTGAAACCTGGATGGCTGAATAAAAACAAGTGTGACTGAAAAAAGGGAGTTTGAACCATAACATTGCTGATCAAGCCAGAACAGTTCTTCATATTTTCTGGACAATGTTTCTGAATTTCAGGCATGAAGGTACGTAGTGGCTGGAAAGGAAAGAGACACAGGTAGCACCTGGGAAAGCTGCTGGTCTACAAGTGTCTCAGACAGACAAACAGAGCAGTAGGGACCCATAACTGATCAATGCTTCTAATACCAAAAGAGAAAAACATTAGCAGCAGCACAACATTCCAGGGTAACTACTTCAATTTGCCTGGAGATAATATCAATCACATCTGACTAGTGATTTCTTAAATTCTTAATTCAAGACTAAATGGATTGGTACTTGATGCATGACTCTTCATCTTTTTAGATACCATTGCTCTGGTAATGACTCACATTACTCACTGTCTCTATCCTTGGGGTTTTAGTGAATGAGCTACATATTAAGCAATTGCACTTTACAATGATTACACTTTGCAAAATCACTAGAGGGATGAAAACTGGCAAGCATCAGAGCTTCCTACTCGTGTGAAACACACAGAGAAAAGACAGAGGTTAAATTCGTAAGAAAAGGTGCTCTGTACTGGGACTTTGTAGGAATTTTGATAAAGCCATTATAAAAACTAGGATTTCAGAAAATTATTGTAATTAATTACAGCCAAAGAATGAAATATAGGCATTCTTGGGAAGAACCACCCTCTCTTGTCCTTACACTCCAGATCCCACTTATTTTCTGGTACCAGTGCCTGTTGTAGGATCCAAACCTTGCTGCAGGTTTCTGTCCCGGAACCAAACATGCACTTTTCAAAGAGCTTCTTTCCAACTCCTATTTCGTAATAACCTTCTGGAAATAAACACAAGGTAAACAGTGCGGTATTGTCTCCTACTTCTGCAAACAGCTTGGAAAAAAATGCAGCTCAGAGACACGCAGACTTTTCCTGTCCAATTTGACATTGTGAAATCTAGAGGCACATTCAGTTAGCCATTTTGCTCACCTATCAGAAATAATGGTTTATGGGCCTCTATGTCTTGCTGACATAAATCTGCCTCAGAACTGGTCTCCCCCCCGAAAGAAAGCCTCTCTGCCACCACAGGGGAAGTGTCCAGTCTCCCATGACCAGCAAACAAAGCTCTGCTCCTAACCCCACACCCTGATTGTCTTGGTGCCCTTCGCTCTCAGAGCTAAAGAACTAAGCTAACTGTAAAAGTCTACATTTTTTTCCCTCTGCCACTACGTGTGGTAAAGTCACGTCTTCTATCTGTAAGCCTGCCAGACACACATTTTGGAGACAGCGTGAACTAAACACCGTTCACACTGTGTCAGTCCCAAATCTCTCCATTCCTCTCTGTCTCTCCAAAGGTCCACACCACAATTTGGTATGCCACTTAAAGGAACCAAAAGATCCTGGGGCAATTTATAACCTAATTTAGACGAAGATGCCACAGGCCCTACAGACCTTCCGCATGCTGTTGCAACAGCAAGGTGGGATCAAAGGCCCCTCTAGCCCAGTTCTGTCTTGCAGCAGCAGGTACTCGGGGGAGAAGATAAAACCCATGCGGCACACAGCAATCCTCCCTTCCCCTCCCCTCCTCTGCCCAGCTCGCAGGCGAAACCCAGCACCCTTCTGATACAGAACTGAGCTCTCCTGCAGCAGCTCTTCCCCCTGGCATTTTGAAATTAATCCTTTGAGGACTGTAGTTTCATGCAGTAATGCCTTTCTATGACTTTTTCAACTTTTCTCTTGTGATTACAATCACCCCAGTCGCCTCCCACCCTTCTCTCTCCTACTGATCTCATTTTCCAGAAACTTCACATATTCACTACCGAGTTTGTGCACCAACTTAAACAGTGTGTCACCCTTCAACTGTTTCATATGAGCGGCTTTATTCTTTTTAAGACAAGCATATAGAAGACATATCTGTAATCCCCGAGTCCTAGTTAAACTTTCTGCCACCCCTGTGCTCTTTAGTGGCTGTATCTTCCAAACTATTCACCTGTTTCAGCTTTACCTTTATTATTTGCTATTTAAGCAATACACTAGGTTTCTTCCCTTCATTCCCTGCCCACAGCTGTGCCCAATGTTGGTTGCAACAACCCAAAAGACCTGCCTTGTCCTTTCCTTCTCTTCCCTTCCCAGTGGGGAACTGGAAATCAAATTGACCCCCAACTGACGATATTTCTGTAAGCTCTACCTCTTTTCTGATGACTTCTCTTCACTAAGTTCTTTTTTCTTTTTATTTATCTTTTATCTTTTTTATTTTTATACCCTATGAGTGGCTTTTCCTGTCTCTTTGATTTATCTAAACCTAAAGACAAAGCAAGTGGTACCAACATACAGAGCTGCAGTTGGTGAGTCACTGGGAGAATGAGAACCACCCTTCTCAGCTTGTAGTTTTCCAGATCACACGATTAAACATGCAGCCGAATTAACTTTTCAGCGTGACTTTCTGAAGGAAAATTTACCGTACTTCAGGTCCTCTACAGCTCTGTCTGCTTTGTCTAAATGGGAGCAGGGAAGGGAGATAGATACCTGCCAACCATTCTCAGCTAGACCGTTTCCCCTTCGTGGAATTTCAACACACGGTATATTTAAATCAGATCACTCCAACAACATTCAATTCTAATGTGGCAACCCTCTGGGCCCACATATATGAAGAAACCACCATGCTTTAGCCGAGCTAGACCTACATCTTGTACAGATGTGTGATAAGAGGTAAGAGACATTAGTTCATCCTTAAATAAAGAGGACTAAATATTGCTCATTGGCACTTGTGTTGAGCGCTTCTCAAGCGCAAAGCTGCAGGAACAGTGCTCTTTGCTCCCTGGCAGAAGTAAGATTATTGTAGGCAATGTCATGTCAGTGATGGCGTCTGCTGGAAGTGACAAACAACTTCTCTTAAATTCTTTGCAGTTCTGCTCTGCAAAAGCAAAAATGTGGTTTCCAGAATCCTAGCAAATTTTCTTCCACATGGCAGAGAAGTATAGGAGGATGTAGCAATAATGTAAATACTTGACCACGCATCTAGAAATCCTCTAAATGGGAGATTCCTCACCTTTGATCTTGAATTCTTGAAGTGTTCTTATTTAAAGCTGCCATCATCAAGCCCAAAGACAGAAACTATCATAAGAATCAAACTCATCCATGGAAATGCCTGACAGAAAGTGTTCTATGCAAAATGCAAGGCAACTTACCTGAAACCATTTTATCCAGGATTGCATGGACTAACAAATCTGGTAATTGGTTCATGAGTTTGTGGATGCCCAGGACACTTATATTGCACTGAATTTGAACAACATTGTATTTGGCACCTATGTTGAACTACTACTGATAGTGGCTAATCCAGAATTCTTTCTCCTGTTCCCTTAAGTCCACGGATAAAAGCTTCCTGATTTCTTTATTATTGCAGTATTTTTTAAATTCCTATTTCTTTAGTCAAGTTTCTTTCAGATTTGCTTTTCAGGACCAGAAGAACACAGTGCATTGCCAAATATAACAGTGCATTAATTTTCCTTGAATATAAAGAAGTTTTTCCTGAAACACAAACAATATCTAGCTACTGCTTTTAAATTATGCACAGCACTAAAGCATTCAAACAGCCTGGATGAGAAAACAAATTTCTGAGAAGCCTTGGGACAGAATTCTTGAGAACTTTTCATGGGAATGTGACAGAATTCCTAAAAAGTGTGTATCTCAATATAATTGGAAATGCAAACCAATTTTCATCTTCCAGTTTCTTTTCTACTTTCTTAATTCTTATTTCACTTCACCTCCTCTACATGTGGCAATAAGAGGATTACTGTAAGTGAACCTGAAAACCACCATGTCAGGCATCCACAGAAGTTTAGCATTCATTTCAAAAGAATCTTCAGAGCATTTGTTCAAATGTACCAGCATTTTATTCTGATTAAGGCAAGATGTAATAGCCTAAACATAAACTTCCAGTTATGGAATAAGAACTACTCAAAACTAAACAGGAGTGGCCATTACAAAGGAAAATACATACTTTAAACGTAAAGAGTATCAAGAAAAAGTAATATGAAATAAAGACAAAACATTCCAGTTCTACAAACTATGAAGTGCAAAGAAATGTGTATTTTTCTAGTACTAATGTAACTTTTTTTCATCTATCAGTCTTCAGTGGGATTCACGGGACTTCAGCTCTACTCTGGAAAAGTCTCTTTAAAAATGCAGTGCAATTCCACAGGATATTTGCTTTTCAAGTTTCTTACTCTCAGGGTGAGTAAGCTCACCCTGGGACTTGTACATCAAGCTAGACACATCTTGCCAAGTGCATCCCAAACGGTACTAAAAAATTTGTAGGATAAATTTTCCTTCCAAAGCATACATGCGACTAAATGGTTTTCAGTGGAAGTCATGCAGATGCGACCAGTGACAATATGCAGACCAACATTTGGATCTGAACTACCAATCCTATAGGTATGAGCTGTCACAAGCTGAGCTTCTTCTGCCCTCAGTGAATTAGTTTCAGAGGTACAGAAGAAAATTATTACAGTCCTCCTTCTGACAAGCTGCATTTCAAGGGACACTCACTATAAGAGAGATACCAGACTTTTCAAGCACTCGAGTGCGCTCACACCAAAATACTGCAAAACTATAGTGAATCTTCATTAGCACTGCCAAAAACTTCCATTCTTTATTCCCGCTTCC
This sequence comes from Elanus axillaris, assembly GCA_026212715.1. NCBI lineage: Eukaryota > Metazoa > Chordata > Aves > Accipitriformes > Accipitridae > Elanus > Elanus axillaris. The sequence goes on from JANZLQ010000025.1 coordinate 21,292,100, forward strand.
TCAGTATTTAGGACCTACAGATAGTGGAATATACAAGTGACATCAGACTGGTGACAGCAGAATACATCCCCAGGTTTTCTCCCCCATTTTTAAATAAAATGTAACAGGAAGAGGGAAAAGATGCCCACTGCAAAAGGGAACTCTAATTTTATTTCCACATTTAAGCACTCCAAAGCTACTTTTTTCTAGGCACATCTGAACAGTTCTGGAGAAACTCTACAACCATGCTGAATTGCTTTTGGGAGTCTCACTGATGAGAGATATTCCTCCCTTGTACAGACCAGCATTGCAAGTGGTGAAGAACCCCACAGAAGAGGGGTTGTGCTATGGAATTAACTTGAGTGGGGGCAGGGGGGAGTTCCCAAAATTTTCTCTCTCTCTTTTTAGTGCACTGTAACAGGTGGCCCTGGAGACCTGGTTGCTGTCCTTTGCCTTCTAACAATCAGATGTCATCCTTTTTCTTTTAATCCATTTCCAGCTTTATGTCCGTATTTGGATAACACCGAACAGGGGGTTGGTTTTTTTTTTTAAATCCATCTATTTCCTTGCTGCTGCAAAAATATGGCCCACAACATGTTCCCACCTCAAAGTCACAAATGTTCGTCATCCTGCCACTGCAAATCTTTTGGCCAAGATACGTTTGTTTCAAGGACTGGCACCTGTTAAAGAACTTCTAGAAAAGGCATGGAATGGGAAATTCCCATTTCTTCCTTGAGAGGAAAAATTGTTAAAAGCTGGAAAAGAGGAGAATGTAGTAAGAGTTAAAAAACATGAGTTTAATTGCCTACTGCCATCCCTATCACACAACTTCACTTGGGCTCAAATACATACGAACTTCCTTTTATAAACCATCTAATGTGTTTTCAAGCTGTGAGCTAACACACAACAGTGTCAGCTGATTTAGTTCTTGGGAAGTTATGAACCCTGTAAACAGCCTCTTTCTATGATATCACTGTAACCCTGCTGTCAGTGTGTAATTTAAAGGCACTGGCTTCAGCACTTGGTAGTAATGTGCACTTCTGGGTGATCAATCCATTTTCGTATTTGTGTGTGTGCATAAAGGTGCATGATACTGGGGTAGCCAACATCTCACCAACTAATCCTTTGGGTGCAGAGGTGATATATAGACCTTGTGTGATGCTGCTGCTCTCCAACCACCACATATGAAGCCTGCTCCCAACCACTGGAAGTACAGTACATTGGAAAGGGTCAGTGAAATTCCACTGAAATTCCACACAAAGTGTGCATATTTAACATCGTAAGTCTAGCACCTATGCAATTCACTCCTCTAAAAGCAAGGTTTTCTTTCCTGAGTCACATGCTCACGGTCACTGACAGGACTATGAGTTACATCCTGGTGGAGGAAATTTTATAGTACTGAAGTGTGCCCTGCCTTTCAAACTGAGTGTATGAAAAATAATTGTAAAATTTCACTTAGCTCCAAAGATAATCAAGAAGCAGGCTAGAGGTCAACATTCTGGCAAACCAACCAAGCTAAATTACGTAGCTTTCATCTCGCCAAGTTCTTCTAGATGCCAAACTAAAACACAGACTAAACACAAATGTCAAGGAAAATTGTAAAGAAAGAGAAGAGCCTGAGGATTCCATGAACCAGATGGTTTAGTCACAGAAACGGATGTAACTGTTGGTAACAGCTTTCTGTGCCTGTACCAACTTCTCATCTGATCAGTGTTTTCAGAAACTGGTAGCTTCATTAACAGATACTTAAATTCAGGACACTTTAAGTTTCAGAAAAAGGTTCTGTTCTTCCCCTCTCCCCCCCACCTCTTTTAATAGGGCAATAAAATATTGGCAAAGGAGCTCAAGCACATGGGGATGCAGAAGCTTACAGATTTTTTTCCCTGAATTCCCAAGTGGAAACACACATTTTGGCACACGTACTCTACAGATTCCTTTTGTAGCACATGAAAAAACCCTCCTTTTCCTATAGCTGCAGAAAGTAAAGTGTGGGTCTCCCTTGTTAAGACCATCCTTGGAACTGGTGCCTTATGTATTACTTTTCTTACTATATGAAGATACAAACTATGCCATACCATTTTTTGTGAACAGTGGATCAGGTCTCCAGCAAGTTTGAGAACCTAACTTCCAAACACAGCTTTCTAACTTCTTATATTTTATTGTCCTGCCCTGTGAACTTGGAAGGTTTTAAAGAGGGATTTTTGCATCAGAAAGCCTCCTTTATTTACCAGTACACATTTGTCCTGTGTCCCATGTTCTTCATAAGATTTGGGACTGAAAAGGATATTCTTCCAAACTTAAATAGATGGAATATCACAATAGCATCACCATCACTAGCAAGAATGAATGAGAAATGTCTTAAGTACCTCTAACTTTCAAAGCTCTTAATTCATATTCCTTCTTAAATAACTGGAGCCAGCAGCCAGACAATGAACTTACTTTCTAGAAGCCCACATTTTCTTGAAATGAAGTCACAGTAACTTGCTAATATTATAAGCACTGGCCTCTGACCTCACTGCAGAATAAAGCTGGAGAAGGATGTGGGCTCTGAAAGAGCTGGTTTTAATGGGAACACTTAGAAACAGTCAGTCTTCAGGATTGTCAAAAAGACCAAATAAACACTGCCTGATACACTCTTCATTCCACAAAACCTGACATTTTGCAGAAGTATTGGCAACATTCATGTTTACAAACTTGGCAAAAATAAATGTTTCTGTATTTTTATCCTAGAAGTGATTATCACACAAAAAACTTAAAAAATTCACAACAGAATAACCTGTTGGTACTGCTGTTCACAACCATGCTGGTGTTCTTGACTACATTCAAACCTCAACCAGCACCCATGAGGGCTTTAAGTATTGGCCAGGGAACTAGAATTTAATTTAGACTGTTTCACTACAGTAAGTCCCTTAAAACAATTTCATACAGCCTTTTGATGATCATGGGTAAAAGGAAAAAGGGTTCTTCCATGGTGTGCTCCTACTTGTTTTCTTTTCAGTCTGAGTTAGTCGTCACAGTTATTGAACTGTGCATTGGTACCAGAAGAGATTTGGTAGTCAAAGACCACCATCCCATACCAGTGTTACATTCCCGTATTTTACCAATGCCATTTCTACCCCAGTAAGTGAGGCAAATGCAGCCCTATCTCTCTTGGCGGACTACTGTGCTGTAGACCTTTTACAGCTACCATCTGCTAGTGTTTGAAATACCCAGACTGTAGCACCAAATAGTTTTGCTTTTCATTTTGCTAGGGCAAGGGTCCCAAGCCTCCTCACAAACACTGAGTTACCCTCTATCTCTGTGCCAGCAGTTTCTCTGCTTTAAGTTCAGTCTGATCTGAAAATAAAAACACTCCAACAAATCATGACTTAAGTAAAACTTCGTATGTATTATGTCAGTTACAGTTATGCAATGGCCAAATATTAGTAAATTCGTAGCTAATATTAAATTAAAACTCTGGAAAAAACAGCAACAAACAGTTCCATGGCACATACACCATTCTTACCATGGGGATAATGCTTACCCTTTGTCCAAAGGGACCATGGAAACAAGTATAAATATAGAAACTGTCTCAAAACTGCAAATCTAAGCCTATGTTAATGCTCTAAACTGTCACTGACTTTCACTAAAATTATTCAGATCCAAACATAAGCAATGATTTAGGACATCAATTTATAATGTAATGCTGGTGACCCTGTACCAGTCAGACTGGATTTGTTTCTGTCTGCAAAGCAAACTACAGAGTGGCAATATTTTATCACTGGTCTTGCAAGAGCATATAGTATGTAAATATATTTTTAAAAGATATACATACACATTTTCCCAAATTCAACTGTGGCTGAGTATTTCTCTCCCAGTTTTCAATAATTTTAAAACAAAATAAATACCAAGCCCTTTCTGTTTGGATGCTTTGCTTTGTTTTTCCAGCCTGAATGAGTCTACAGAATTTTTCTAGTTATACAAGGCCAATGTTTCACTTTGCAAACATTGAAGATGAAGGAACACTTGAAGCTTCAGCACCAGGAGGAAAACAAGGAAGAGTGCAGAGGGTAGCTCCATTTGGAAGCACAGAGCTATAACAATTATTGTTCCAGTTTGTTACAAGTAGCTCAAAAAGACTTTCATTCTAAGTAGTCCCATTGTTCCTGACAACCAAAGTGATTCTTATGTAGGATCACTCCTTCAACACCCTTGAGCCGACAGTTTGTAATCTTGCAGAACAGCAACACAAACCAGTTCCCCATAAACACTGGAGAGATCAGAACACTTGTAATCGCTTGCAAAATGCCATCTCAGTTTATTTAAACCTTCACCTACTTCCTTAGAAAAAGGAGTCTATCATACTTGGAGTTTGTTCCTGTGATTTTTTTTGTTGTTGTTGTTGTTGCTGGCATGTTGAGTTCTTGACCTAAGGTTCTGTTTATGTGTTAGGTTGAATGAGGATAGGCAGAGGAGCACCGTAATATTAACAGATTAATTAATATTACTTGTGATGACACTGATGATTTTCCCTGTTTGTTCCCCATTTCTCCTTACTATCCTCATTTTGCTGCCTTTTTTGATTTTTCCAGAGTGTTGTCAACAGAGCTGTGAAAGTTCATTCTTTTGAGAGAACAACATTGCTGATTTCCTGTAAGTCTTTGCTTCCATAGGAAGCAGATACCTGGCAGATTTGCAAGGGAATGCTAAATCAACTGTGGAAGTTCTGCACTGTTGTCTGTTTCTGAGAAAGTCGTAGAAGTTCTTCTCTAATTGCTTTGATAAGGGAGGCTGAAGAGTGACCTGGCTGGAGGTCCTCAGTGGAACTGGTGGTGTAGCAAGGGCCCTGGCCCTGAAGGCTGTTGTGTGGAAGCTGAGCAGGGGGTGCCGAGGGCTGCCTGGCTGAAGTCCTCGGCATCTGGAATACTGGTGAGGAGGAATATTCTTGGTGTCCATGCATATGTGTCTGCAAAAAGGTAGAAAGCATTATTGTACTTTCTGAACGAACATGACCATCCCAGAAAAGACAAGAAAGCAAAAAGGCAAAGAACAGAGGGAAAGCAGCATGGAGATGCTTCTATCTGCTGCCACTGTTCTGTTGTATGAATGAGTGATTCCTCTTATGGAGCACAAAACAAGTGTACACAAAATTGCTGGACTGCCTCAAGTTCAGGGATTTTCGAAATCTCTTTGAGCATCCATTAAAAAGTCTGACCCCGTTTCTAATCTATGGTATGTTTAGAAACTGAAGTAGAAGGAGATGGAAAGAAAAACCCACAGAACTGGTAGTCAACAGAATTGGCTTCTCTTTCCTTGCCTTTCCACTAACTTCCTAAAAGGTAACAGGCAAAACACTCTCTTCCCAGCTGTCATTTCTCCATACTATTTATAAATAGAGATACTACTACTTTCACCTTCCCCTTCTCTGCCTGGCTTGCCTGTTCAGACTGTACACTTGTCACTGACCAGTGTCCAGGAAAACACGGTCAACAGAAGAAGCAGCAGGAAAAAATTATTCAAATCAGAAAGATCAGATATTTCTATACTCAATAGCTGTTTTACGTAACTGAGAAACACTATCCCAGGTTAGAGACAATCATTGTTTCAGGGTAAAAGGGGCTAACTCTGCATTTGTTCAGTAGCATACATTTTGTGACAAAACAAGAGAGAAGCAAAACAGAAGCCTGAGTTTATGTGTTTGTTTAGCTGGAAAAAAAAAATCTGCTTACTCTAAAACAAAGCACGAATTTACAGTACACTAGGTGACTGCACCAACTCCCAGTATGGACACAGACAAGATATGTTTCAAAAATCTAAATTCCAGCTGACATTGCTAAAGCAAGCATTTCCTCTTGCCTTGTATTGCTGAAGGCTGAGACACAGCCAGAAGAAAACACTGGACACAAAGGACTTGAACACACCCTGCCGAATGCACAACTGGGAGCAAAGCAGCATAATCCCTTTTCAAAGGGTCTGCGCTGGCGATGAGGAGCAGCTAGCTGCAGCAAGTTCAGATCACAGTTATCGCAATTTAGTGAGCACTATCTTTCTCTGTGGATAAGCCTTAAGTAGTAGCAGAGAGAGCAATCTGATGAGGGAAGAAAGGACAGCAAGGTCAGCTAGAAGAGGATTTGAAGGTGAGGGGGGGAAGGGAATGAAGGGAGATTACAAAGCAGAGCCTGGGAAGGATATGGGGGACCTAGAGTGACTGTGGCAGCAGGGCACAGGGAACACAAAAAAACACGAGAGTATGTTCCTTAACACCTCTCATAAGAAAAATGAATAAAATCTAAGCCATTTTGTGTGAAGTAGAACTAATAACAGAATGTGACTCTCTTGCACAGCTCATGTATAGCACTCATCATTTACACAGTTAATTTGGGGAGAGAGATTAAGAGGAAAAGAGGCTTTAATAGAAGAATGATAGGTAAAGAAGGTTTTCCAAGTAACATCCTATCTTACTTCTTATAAAAGGCAGGTGATTTTAGTATCAGAAAGGAATGAATGGGTCTCTTGATTGTTCAGAATTATTCACTTGGCAGTGAAACCTGAAACTAATTCATGCATGCAGTCTAGAGTTAGCAAACCCGACAAGTACTCCGTGGGTTTATAGAAAAGAGTTGACATAAAAAATTATTAAAAGCAAACATGCCCTGACACATGAGTCTTAACAGCAACCTAAATTATGTTCAGGTTACTTTCACATTTAAAATGCATTACGTGATTCAGCTCCTATCTCATACTGCGCTAAATTAGCACTGTAAGAATGGTTTCTTAAGGGAAGTTAGGAAGAGCATCTTATGACCGCAGTGGCTGTTTTTTAACATTAAAGCTATCAAAGTTTTCTTAAGTATCTCAGAAAAACAAGTGTATTTCTGTGATCTTATACATAACCATCAGAATTAAACAGGTCTGAGAACTTTCACAACCAGATTGGTTTAGAAACCTAACCTATACTAAATTACAACAGCAAAATAAGGAGAGTAAAAAGGTTGGAAGTATTTTTGCTGGTTTTTTTTTTACTTTTAAATTTCTTTACTAACAGAAATATACATCAATATGTTATATAATATTACATATGTAACAATATATAGTTTTAGATAGTATCTAGAAGTCACATATTTTCTATATAGAAACTTCTGTATAATCAACAGCAGTACAAAATGATTGACAAAAATCTCTTTGTTGAATCTTCCTTCTTAAGGAATGAAGATTTATGAGATCACATTGTGAATTTCTTAATCTCCATTTAATAACTGTTGAACTCTGTGGCCAATTTCAACTGAATTGGATGTATAAATATACACACACACATACATGTATATATGTATATGTATGGACAGATACATATTGTAAAATTCACAAAAATAGGTAGCTAATTAGACATAACCTGATTTGTAACTATCATTAAATGTTCTTCTGCGTGGCAGAAAGGCCAAGTTAGGCTGTGCTCAGCTGGACCTGTCAGCCAGTGTGTATCTCACGGGGGATAGCTAGGGCACTTGAGACACAACTTGAAGTACGGTGAGACGGTTTAGAGACACTATGGTGGGCAACCAGAGTATAAAAATAGAGTAAAAGGATGAGGGTGGCTTGGGGGAAACACTGGAAACCTGGAGAAGACTTGGGAGAACAGTGGAGAGCTACAGGGGACTGTAGATGGATAGGAGGTGATGCCAGGTTGGTGGTAGAGAGGTAGTGATATGCAAGACACTACACACATCGGTAAGAAACCAGGCTTAAGTTCTGCTGCTGCTTAAATGACCCCTTGTTCAGTATTGTGTTTTGTGTCAGCTAAGGAAATGCTGTAATAATCCTGCTTGCCTAGGCCTTCGAGATGGAGAATTAAGGTGAATTGATGGCAACTTGCACACTGGCTTTGGGGTCAGGAGATACAAGTGAGAGATCATATTCCAGCAGAAAAATCAGGTGTTGACTGCTGGAATAACAGGTGAGGATACTGTGAGGAAAAGGGCTATTGCAGGAACACAAATTCAGATGCCTCTTGAGTTTGCAGGTGAAAAGAATGCTCTAGATCTAACCTTCCTAAACACAGCATTTAATGTTAGAAACTCACTCAGAATGAGGGAACAGTAAGATTGTTTGCAAAGGATCAGTTAAATAATGCACCAGAAGGAACATGACTGCCATTAAGTAAAACCTCCTTTCCAAAAGGATGAAAGACTAATTTAGAGCTCCGTCCAGGTGAAGGAATCCAAACTCTGAAGTTAAATAATTAACTACAGAAAACTACAAGACTAGGGCTCATCTAATAATGCTTTTTTTTTTTTAAATGGGAATAACCCTTTGCAAAAAAGAAAGAATTCCTCATAGGAAAGTGCAGGCACTAGGTGAGCTCTCCTACAACTAAAAGACACCATACTCAGTTTTATAGTCCATGATCTCCTCCTTTTTAAAAAAAAAAAAAAAGCAAACTGAAAAAATCACATTGCAGTAACGTATGAACTGAAGCAACCAGTGAGCAAAAAGTTCTGTCAAAGCTGATGAAGTATTTGAACTCTGATTAATTACAAGTCAACCTGGATTGAGGTGACATGCACTCATCTGAAATGGTGAGTGAAAGTCCAAACTGCAACCAAATCATACTGTATTGGGCCATGAATCTTTGAAAATTGTGCAGGTAACTGATGTCAAAACCAACTGCTTGCATAGCATCTCAGATAATGGGTCCATAACTGAATTTTCAGTAATAAGTTAGCAATTCAAGTAATAAAATATTAAGAAAGTAATGGCTGAACATGCATTTGGGGGGACAGAAGGGAAAGGCCCACACATCCAGAAAAGTAATTTTCAGAAAAGACAAATTATAAGAAGGAGCAATGAATGGTACCCTAGAGATTCTTCTGAAAATGGAACAGTAGAGACACTAAGATTTCTCATGCAAGTGGTCTTCTAGATGTAAATGGAAATCATGACATTCTTGCACTCAAATACCACAGTTCCAAGCACAGATAGCAAGTTAAATTAGGCAAATGCATCTACCGACTTTGACAGTTAAAAGTTTTTGAATAGTGTCAGTAGAGTTTGCCTCTAGTGTGCACAGTTCTCAAAAGCTTTATGCTGCTCCTCCCAAGTTCATTTGGAGTGGTGGCAGCTCAGTTTCAACAAACTCTAAAGATAAAGCACGTGCTGTTGCATTTCCTTTCTGCAAAGACATTTTGAGATCACGCAATACTGCAAAGCAACTTCAAGTAGTGTGAACACACGTTGCCCTAAGTATGCAAAAGAAGATCCTTCCTTCCTCCCTCAAGGAAGAAACCAGAAAAATGATAGTTTAAGCAAAGGAGCAAAAGAAGGAGCATAAAGTTGTTGCTCTCAGGAGTACTACAGTAAAGCTGTCACAGGTCACTTTGCTTCAGGATGCAAGTACATCAAGCACAGACTTACAGCAGGCAATCGTATCTTTCCTGGAAAGGCCATATACTATCTTCAACCTTACACATCTGGTTGAATCAGAAACATCAACCTCTAGAAGCACCACTGCCAAGAACATGAAATCACAATGGCTGCCTAGGCAACACTGGTAAACAAAGACATAATTTACCACATCCTGCTGACAGAGGCTAGGAAAATAACTCATTTAGAAACACCTCTAATGTTATGTGCAAGTATGTACCTTATTCCATTGCCCTGACTCCTGCTGTTGCGCACTGATACAGAAGACAAAAGAACTATACCAATACAAAGTAGGACGGTAGTCTGGGACAATTTAATTCAATGTTTTCTACTTACAATGATCTCAAAATACAGAGGTATATTTCAAAGAAGGGAATGGAAAGCAGTATCCACCTCTGCTGGAGCTCAGAAGCAGAACTGGGTGAACTGCAATTAATGGGTGAAGGCCTCAAGTGAGAGAAAAAAAAAAGGGTTAGGGTAAAGTGAGAAAAAGCGGTTAGAGAGAAGCAAAGGTGAAAGAACAGCAAGCAAAAGTTAGAAGAGCTAACAAGGGTTTGAAGAGCAAAGCAAAGAATGTCAGAGAAGCAACTGAAAGTATTCCAGGGGGAAAAAGTTCCAAACAGTAATGCAGAAAAAAAAATACCCGAACATATCACTACTTCGGAAACTATGCAAATGTGTAACACAGTACTCACTGCATCTCGCCTAGCATATTCATCCTCTCCACGGTACTGGGGCCACCCTGGCCCCCCCGGCTGGCCATGCCCTGCTCTGCCTGAGGGGATCTCCACTTGTGGACCTCCGATCCTGCTAGCAATTCCCACCTGAGTGAGGTGCTGTATCTGAGAACCTTAAAAGCAAATATTGTTTTTTCATCTTTATACACATCAAGTTTGTAGGGCAGACAAATTGACAACATAAAACTTTGTTGGAAGCAGGAGACAAGAAGAAAGTGGAGCTCTGTTTCTGTGCAATTAATAAAAAATCAGCAGAAAGAAGGCTGTCAGTGTAGAATAAAGAAGGAAAAGTTATGTGCATTTTGTGCAGTTCATTTGAGTGTGATGCTTTTCATTGCCACTGCACTGAAAGAAGAGGTTGAGATACATGCATCTCAGACATGGACTACACTTCATTTCAAAAATATGCCAGCCCTTTCCAAGCAGCGTTTACTGAAAGCCCTGGCAATGCTTTCATGTAAATTACTTAGCAGCAAAGAGAAGACATTTGCTCCTGTGGTACACCTTATTTGCATCACACTGGCAAGACCCTAACTCTCCAGACTGCTTTCTAGTCCATCTCTCAGAAGAATAAAATACATGACTATGTAAGAGTACAGTTCTTCCAGCCTTGCTTTGTGGTTAAATATTAAACGATGCTGTCATTGACTAACGAGAAGGTCAGAACACACTGTATCTCCTTTCAGCCTGAAAGCTAACCTCCTCCTTTCCCTTCCCTCCCGCTGTTTTCAAAACACATGCAAGGATAGCCACCACCATTAATTGTAAGAGACATGTAACAACATGCCAGCTTTCCTTTTTCCTGAATTTTCTCCCACAGGCAAACACAATTTATTATAATTATATTTTATTATTCGTTAGAAATGAAACACATTTAATAACCCACAGATACATAAGAGAAAACTCTATGTGTGTGTGCACATGTATGTACAAAAAGGGAGGAAAAGACAAAAACACCAGTGTGATTTACGTGACGGACAGTTAGGTCACTTTCTTACTTTCCTCTCAAAAAAACCCCAATATTTGAGAAGTTTGATATTTGCACATAATTATGCTGAAGGACAGGAATTAATCATCTGAATTGCCTCCAAACTTTAAAGCAAAATATACATGAACATTTAGAGAATAGTGTGAATCAGACAATAAAATAATCAACACTAAACTGTAACAGTCACTACATCTTTGTCATTCTCATTCATTTAAAATTTACAGGGAGAGGATAGCAGCTATCAAAACTAAGACTCTGACATGAGTATATGATCATATTTCCAGTCCTTTTCAACTCCCCAGGAAGAAAACATTTCACAGGGAGAAAAAAACTGTGGCATTTGCATAAGAATAGAAGCTTTTATTCTTAGAATCAGTGTTTGCTGCTTAATTGCCATGTGATGTTAGAATCTTATTCATGATAGCACTGATGAGTGCTATGGAAATTGTCTCACAACTGAATCGGGGAAGGTGATTTCATATGGGACAGCAGCAATAGATATCATTAGCAGCTAAAAGATCCTGCTTTTATGCATACATTTCTAGGAAGACAAATGAGAAATAAAGATGCAGAAAAGTATTAAAAAATTTTGGTATTTAGCAGACTTATTTGGGATGCATCATTAGCTCATTTAGCACAAAAGAAATAGCAGTGGAAAATTAGCATTTACTGTACGCTCTGGAACAAGTAAGTAATCTTCTATTCTTAAGAGAATGGTGGTTTTTTTTTAAATATGCTGTGTGATATCCAATGTTGGTAAGATACTAAAAAGGTGGCAAAGCATTGCCTTTTTCTGCAAGGTCCTATGGTTGTAAAGTTAATCTCGCTTTGTGATATTTTTTTTTTTTGGCAGTGAAGACAAGGACCACATTTCAAGTGTAGTAGCTGAAGGAGAATAACATCTTAATGGTGACCTCAGTGTAAGAGTAGATATGGAAAAGGATCAGTTATTTTAGTGCACATTCAACTTAAGTGAAGTGTACCTGCAGTGCTTCCAACTGGTCGCGGCCGTGCCACTGACGGCATTTCCTCTGAGTATATCCCTCTGGAGGAATACTGAGCCTCAGGTGGCTGCTGGTCCGGGTGCATTAACTCTCCAGATTGAAGAAAACCTGGCCCAAAGTTCTGCCTGTGGAAAAGTAAGGACTCAAGTTTATAATAAATGAATTGCCTAATTAGTAATGCAGATGTACCTCATACAACAACTCTTTATGATGCCTTTTAATGTACATTTTAACCTTAAACATTAAAGAAAATTAATTACACCTGAGGAATATAGAATAGGAGCTAGATACTAACAAAATTTCACACAAGTGTTTTTCACACCTTGCAGTGTCCTCAATGCAGAGAAAAAAGTCCACAGATCTTGTTTTCCCCTTAGGGAAAAAAAGCATTTTCAATGAAAAAAAACCTAGAAAAATAAGACTTCAGTAGTGACGTAGCTGTTTAACTCAGCAACAAATGTGACTCGCTCAAGAGTTTCTGGGCACCCAGTTTTGGTCTAAAACAAATCATACAAACAGCATTATGTGTATATTTCATGAACAATTATTATTTCATGAAGCATTCTGGTAATTTTTCAGGAAATTTTCAAAACTTTGCCCTTTAAGATTCATCAAAGTACTCAAAGCTGTCATTAGCACACATGAAAAGGTGCAATGTATACTAAAATTAATGCTTCTTATAATTCAGGCCAGCGCTGTTGTTAATATATTTACTGAAAAGAGTTAACAACAGAAACTGTCATCAGTCTAACTTTGTTAATTGTGCCAAGGTAATGGGACCTGTGAAAGAAACCCTATGATTCATTCACAGAACAGGATTAGAGAAGGAGATGGAAATGTTGCTTTTCCTATGCTTCCTATCAACATATCTTAACCCTGGCATGGAGAGATTATATTTTAAAAGACTGATGGCAGCTGAGTTTTCAAGGATTTATTCTTGTCAGTATGGTGGGGGTGTGGATGCCCAAACTTCAGGTGCTTAGGTTACTGGGCTAGTGTCTCTTAGACTCAGGTATGATCAAAGAAGAGAGACACAGTCTTCAAGAGGCATTCAAAGCAAAGCAAAAGATTAGGTTCACTCAATCATTTTCTGCAGGAGCCTCTCATTGGTGAGTATAAAGGAAGCAGAACTAACAAACATCCTAAGTCAGGCACACAAAATTACACAAAGCGAGGACTAGGGACAAGTTTCATATGCCTTTTACCACAATGGCATCTAAGCCCTTCTAGGCTATGGACTGCAACCTACCCCATTCCTTAAGATCTCAGTTTTACACCCCTTTGTTTTACAGGAAAAACCCATGACTGCATCTAATTAAAACTATTCTTGATTTGTGCTTTATTTGGAAAACTAACCACCTTTGCATGACAGCCAGATAGCAAAGAAAGTTGACATAATAAATAGCCTAATAAAGCCAAATAAGAGCCTAATAAAGCACAAACAAGTAATTGTAAATGAAAGTACTAGCTACTTGGCATACAGTATTAAATGGAGGAGGTATAAGGAGTTCAAGCTCCAACAATCCCACTGTGGAAGTGCCAGAACTTCCCCTGCTCCCTTGCACACAATCTCACCTGTCCACTCAGCAGATCCAGAGGAAACCATTTCCAACCAGACTTACAAGCTAGTTGAAAGGTGCACGTTTAATAACTCATCACCCTCTCTTCTCAATCTTCTTTATAATAGATAGGTATAGATACTTTTTAAAGTCAGAGATCAATAGAAGAGTATAAAAATGGGATACAGCTCTGAATCTACATCATATAGGCTTTCTAGTGCTCCTTCCTATTTCCAGACTGAGACCCAGCCTTCAATTCATCTTTGCACTTTCAAAAAAATTATTAATCTCCTGTTATTTAATTAAGTGGGGAGACACCATACAAAAAAATCAATTTTACACCACTAATCCACTATGACTAAATATCTCTATGATGCAATATTCATTTTCTGGTATTGTACCTTTGTGTGGTTTATTGTGCCTTTATATTTGCCTAGCTGTTATATGACCTAGGTCTTTTACATTTAATTTTTTTTACCCAAGTTGGTTCCACACCATTAAAGATGCTGACTACATTTGTACAGAGAAGGGAACAGTACAGTCTCCCAACTACTATTCCAGGCACTGGATATTTAAGCCTATGGACTATAACATTGATACACCTAATCATACCAATCTCAGGCTAGTTTTCCTTCCTCTAATTGGTGCACTTTTTCTATCATTTTTTTAATCATTATTTTCTGAATTTGAGCATAACCCCCACTTCACAACCATGACAACTCCTTCCTTGTTTTCTGTTGACCAAGCTTTAGGAAACCTTCTATTTTAATGAAAATGTAAAGTCATGCTTCCTGTTAAGGTCAATGACCTTGCAGGTTGTTAACTTTGCCTGCTGGCACTGGCAGAGCCAGCATTTGAACTTCTAATAATGATGCCATTAATTTGTAATTTACAGAAATCCAGAGTGCCCGTGCCAAAGGTTGATAAACTTCTGAACAAAATATATGTGGCAAAGACCCCATCTTGCTCAGGTGTATTAACATGGGTTACACCTCTTTCATGATTAATTTCACATATTTTGCCTGAAAGCATAATAGGCCAACAAAGAGAAAACCCTCAATAACAAACAATTGGTTATGCTTTGTGTTGGCAGTCTCAAAGCTCATAATCTTCAAGGTAACCTAAACTACAAAAAATACACTGCATGTCATACTGTGTGCCATTTCATGTATGCTCCACTCATACTGAAACTGTCACCTTCAGCCAAGACCTAAATAAGAAAACGTGCTTCCAGATTCCTCCTTTTCTAATTGGTCCTTTCAAAATCAGGTTGCAGAACAATGGATAAAGGAAAGTTCTTTGTATCCATTTTACCATCAAGTTTCCAAGGCAGTGAAGACTTTAGGTGAAATCTAAAGAATGACATAGATATCAGTGGGATTTCATCTCACATGGTGAGCTGTAAGAAGGTAATGAGAGCAGTATGAGGCCACCTTTCTACCACCTTGGCTGCAGCAGCTTGGAGAGGGTGAGACAAGTCTGAATGCAGTGGGTACCATGACTCAAGAGTCCAACTTCATGTGTAGTTAAAACACAGATATCAAATGTGGAATTAACATGGAAATAACACCTGGACAACTGTTTTCTTCTCTTCACATGATTCTCCCACAGCAAGGCCAGGAGAAGATGGAAAACCTCCCCCTCCCCTCCCCCCCCCCATTTTATAATAATAGGCCTGCAAGGTAGGCTTTCTCTGTGAAGGTCACCATGCTCTTGTAATTTGTTCTCAACTTGGTTAAAAATAGAATGAATCTGCTAGTCATCTGAAAGCTTTTGCGAGAATGTTGCCCTGAGGCGAGAGTATTGGGAGAAATACATGCATCTGAGTAACAATTTCAGGCTGTCTAAAAGCTGAAACTCAGTGGTTTTACTCAATATTTCGAAGGGTATCTCTATAGCCAATGGGCTAGAAACACATTTCTTTTAAATGGAGGCTTAGATTCAACACAGCATGCATATGCCATTCATGCTGCATAAATAAATTACACAGGCTGGATCTGGACTCCTGTTACTTCTCATTTATACAGTATTTTGCATAGTAATATACCAGTGCTGGTAAGAACTCTGGAGGAATTGCAAGGAAAATAATGCTAATTCTAATCAGTGAAAAGCTACCTTGGTAGGAGACCTGGTGCTGTTGGAGGAGTCATTCCAAATTCCACATATCTCTGTCAGAAGAACGAAAAAAACCCAAATTAAAACTCAAATGCATACACTGGGAAGTCCACTGTCAGCTTTTAAGTGACAAATGGCAGAGATCACTAGGCCTGTATGTATGAATTGATTGCAGCCATAAGAGCTTAGTTTTGCAAGCCCAGAAGCACAAGAAGATCTGGGAAACATTGTTACCGTGGGCAAGCAGTCTTTTCTGTCTGGTCAGAGTCTTAACTTAAAAACCTTTCAGAAATACTTTCGCTCACTTGCAGAAGATCAAGGGCTGCTCCAATGTCTACTTAGCTTAACATTTTCAGCAAATCAAGCTTTGCATTTGGTAATCTCTTTATACCTCAACCAGCATCAGACTGCAGCAGAGAGACCATGGGGCTCAGACTCAAAACTCCAATGGCATTACAAAGCTTGTACTGAACTGTTGTGGAACTTGAGATGACGTAAAAGATTATCCATGTGTCTCAGTACTCCATAAAATGCAAAAAATTATACACAGAAATACTTCTTTCTCTATCCCTCACCTCCTGAAAGCATTTGAACCCTGCTAAAAAATACGACCAAAGCCCAATACATTCTTTTTTCATTGTCAAAATATGGACACATATACATATTTTAAAGAAATGAAGTTTTACTCTCGGCCATAACAGGACTGATCTGTAAAAGATCATAACTGAGAAAAACAGAAACATTATCCTAAAGGGGGAGAAGTCCTGTCTTCTCTTGTGGTTGAGATGGGAAAAGGGAAAAGAATCTAAACGGCTTAAAAAGCAAGTTCATCATCTTGTGATGGTCCTTTCCAAATTCTCCTGGCTCCAGAAACTGTTCCACATTTGTGTTTAAGTCCTGACAGCAAGGGCACAATAACAGTGACCATGGCTCAACTGGTGCTAACTACCTGCCCAGAAAAGCCTTTTAAATTGCATCACTCACATTAAATGGGTTGTTTACTGCCTGAGTTGGACCATAAGGTGATTCCCACTGGGTGCATGTGGTTCCCCTCCCTGCTCGAGCAGGAGTGTTGTTTACCGGCTGTCCTGAGGAGACCCCGGGTGGTGTGACGGCCGTGGAATTGGCTGCTTGGCTGCTGGGAGCCACCAGCGCAAAAGCATCATCCAGCAGCGAGTGCATGGTTTGCCGAGCCTCTTCAATGGATGGCTGTGGTGGGATGTATTGGGAGACTGGATGGGAAGGCAAGCCAGGGAACTTCCCCAGATCAGCTGAAGACGACGTCTGAGGTTCAGGAGGCAAGTCTGGATCAGACTGAAGGAAATGGAAAGAAGGTGAAGGGCAGCCGTAGAGAAGATCTAACCAGCGAGCTTCCAAGCCCCTGTGGGCCTTAAGTCTGAGCAGCATTTTCTTTGCCAGAACCACAATGAGATAAATGGCACAACTGCCAGTGCTGGACAAAACCTGCCCATTACCCTCCCCACTTCTGCACGCATATATGCATGGACATACATAACACCAGCTGTTCAAATACTTGATTCAGTGTGATCTGAAAGACTTTGATCTCAGATAAGGCAGCTTAGCTTTGTGCTGGAGTTACTCAGCTACAACAGAGATCTTGTGGTTTGCAAGCACATAATGAAGTCATGCAGAGAGCACTTATTCCACCCAGAAAAAGACAATCAGCTCTGTCTACATCTTTGACTTCTCTGCAGCTTTGCAGTTCCAAGAAATTAATTCAGTCTTTAGCTTACAACTGCCCACATCAGCAGTAATATTAAACAATTATTACCTCCTAGAAAAACATATAAAGGGAGCTGTTAAGCAACTAAGTGGCTACCTGCATGGAACTTGAACTTGGGTGCATAACCTGAATGGGATTCATAAGTGCTTCATAGCAGCAATACCTGAGGCATGCATCGCAATTACTACCTGGGCTCTTACCACATGGGCTTACTGTTCATCAGTAACAGGAAATTAAATGAGCTTTGCAACAGCAGACTTATTATCAAAGCTCATTCTTAGTACTGCATGCACACTGAAAAATCAGTCATCAAGATGCAAGAGCCTCTACTTCATCAGGAACTTAGTATTCTGAGTACTGTCTCACTACAGATGCCAAAGGGGCTGAGCTTGCTGTGTGACATGTCTTAATAAAATGGCTTCAGATGATAATTCATTCTTCTGCAGCATGACATTAAAATCATCACACTCTTGTTCGAAGGCAGAGGGAAACCACAGAAATCGACACTGTAGTCACCTGACTGCATATGCAGCTAATGGTGAAATTCTTAAAATTATTAAACCATCTTTCAAGAGGAAAACTGTCCAGGGGCTTCCAATATTAGCATTAGGCTTAGTAAAGTCTGCTTAGAATTGGTTAAAGATGCCTAAATACAGTTTGTGACATGGATATGATTGAACAGAAGCATTCTCCAGTGTCTTTGCCTTTTTTAGACAGGAAACAAAATTAATTTTCAAGACATTGTACTAGAATTGTTTCAAGTTACTGTAGTACAAAGACATGTTTCTCTTTCATTAATAATTAATTCCCGCATTTTAGAGATGAGAGGAACTGTCTTCCACTCTGTGAAAGCAAAGGATGAAATTTTCTGTAACATACGAATATATAACAACCAGTAAATTGGACTAGAGTGAAACTATGTACAAGATATTGCCAAGATCACTTGGAACATGCCAAGCACACTTTCGTGTGCATAATACAGTGGCATTAATGAAAACAAGGTTTTGGTTCTTGGCCTCTGTAGTGTCAAGGAATACTTGGCAGAATTTTACTGCTTAATACTGACAGACTGCTACTTAAATCCTTGTTTTGCTTTGATTTACATGCTAACTAATGTGACTGAAACTAGCCATATAGACCATAGTCAGAACGCCAAAAACCTGCCAATGTTGCAACTGTCATTACAATTATCAGAACACTACTGTCTTTCAAGAGGCATACATACAATATATGCAGAATTATTGACTCCTGGAGGCCTTTTGTATGTCCCATCACTGTCGGTTGTGATTAACCTGTCCTTTTCTGCATCAGTCGGACTCCCATTTATCTGATGTCGCCGGCGCTGCTTGGGAGAACGTTTTGCACGAGAACTTAACAGAAAGAAAACAAAAAAGCAGAGAGAGATTAAAACCAAAAAAAAGACAAAGATAATCACATTTCTTTTTGAAATTTTTCTTCTTATCCCATCAAGGTTGCACTCCTCTGCCCACTCCCTCCAAGTGATCCTTGCCTCAGCCCTGTTTCTCTTCCCTTTCCAAGTCCCATTAGTTAGCCTCAAATCTCTCTCCTCAAGCTTCTCCCAATAATACTCTCACTGGCAGCTCTCCAAACTGTCCCATTCCTCCCTCAAACTCTTTCTAGCGTCACCTCCCTTCTACATTCATCCTCCCTTCTACATTCATCCTTCAAAGTTGTCTGTGCTCCAGCCCAACCCCCAGTGCTTCTCCAGGCCCCCCAGACCAGTGTCTGACACATTTGCAGTAGCAGAACGACCATGCTGTCAACACGGCTTTGCACTTGGCATGTTGGGTTTAACCCTACCAGGCAAACCAGCCGAGGAACCCATGTAGCTAGAGAAAAATCTACTTTCTATCAGTGCAGAAGCAGTCACAGGCTACTAGCGCTCTGGGAACAAAGTGCCAGTATTCATAAGCCCTGAACAGAGCCCAGGGAAGACTTTCTCTGAAAATACAAGGCTGGGAAAGCAGATCTGTGAGGCTGACAAATATGCTTCATTACCCAAAGGGAATACATAAAAGGTTATCCCGTTGATTTGTGAATTTGCCTTTAAAATTCAGAATCTTCATGCTTTTTACGTTGTTCAAGGGTTTCCTTATTTTGCATTTTTCCCCCCCTGTATAAATATATTATTTCTTGCAGCTTATATTTTCTGTGTATCTTTTTTAGTGCTTATATTGCAATTTTGACCCTTCTACACCACACAAGAATTATTCAAACAAATAGCAGAGCAAATACTAAATTGTTTTAAGACAGTTTTCATACATTTGGGTTTATTTATTGAGAGTTCACTGCTGAGAACCTGTAAAAGAATAATTTGAAAACAAAACATACTGGCATATACTGAAATAAATAAAAATGTTTAGAAGAACCCAAACTTTTTCACCTAGATAACTCAAATTCAACTAGTGATCAAAATGATTTTAAGCTCTGAAAGTTTAGAAGTACAGGCTGATGTACTTTGGACACTGACTCTACAAGAAAATTGTTCTTTCGCATCTTTGAAATCCCTACCTCTTCCTGGGCTCTATGAAGACAGTAGGTACACTGCCTCCAGGGTCCAAGATCTTGTCAATCTGCATCTGTGCCTTGCGATATATTCTGTGCTGTTCTTTGGAGTCAACCACCACCATGTCATCCACCACTGGAAATTCATAGTGCCCTTTGCGCTTGGCGCGAAGACGAATCTTATTGCGGTGATGCTCTATCTCAGATTTATGCCTCAGGGCTGTTTGTATCTTAAAGAAGGAGGGAATAAAAGAAAGTCAACTGCATTTTTCATGTGTAGTTTTTGCAAATGGAACTTTTTGCTGCTGTTCTGTAAACCTCTCCTCATCTCCCTGCCTGCCCCTACCTGCCTCCTCCTCCTCCGTCCTCCCTCCCCCAAATTGCTGAAGGATTAAAATAAGTCACAGTTTGAAAATGACCTTTCTTTCTTTCTTGTATATTTTGCAGTATTCCCATTTTCTCCCCAGGATGATGTACTATTATACACAATATGATTGCCAGCACAGCAGATGCAATTAGAGAGAGGTGGTAGTTTGTTAACAAAAGGCAGGAGGAACACAAAAAACTCCTTCTGTCTTCCAGAAGTGACACTGCTCTGACAAAATAAGACTAACCAGTACAAGCTATATCTATCTCTGCTTGTCAAACAAAGATACATTTGATCAATAGTGTTGAACTCTGTCACCCATTCCCTTTACTGACCTTCATCAGGTAAGAAGCAAGAACTGAAAAAGCTAATTGAGCTCATAACTTGGTGCCTCTGCCAAGCATGAGAGGCTGCCATAAGCTATGCAGAAATGTAGTAGCAATACAAGGACCCATGTCCCTAGATGAACATGGCATTATCAGCTCTATGTCTTCTTGCAGGCTGAGTTTTCATGCCCCTCTCCCATGTTTTTTTTCAAATTCCCTGGAGTGCATCTTATCATCTGGGGAAAGCTATTGTAACACCATATTTTTAAGTCCTGGCCCAACACTCACTGAAATAATTCTTATCAATGGAAAACACTTGGGCACCAAATCAGGTAGCAACAGCTACTCTGCGTGTGCTGGACTAGTTCTGGAACACATCTGCAGCAGCACATTAAAAACCAAATAAAAATTGATTTTTGCCTACTCTGTCATGAAAATCCCCCAAAAGCATAGAAGGGACATAAGCCAGACTTAAATCTTTACATTTATAGTTAGAATTATACATCTTCTGCCCATATAATCAGATTTCTGTTTTGTGGCCCCTCTTTCCTATGTATACTAGATATAAGTATTTACCTCTCTTCTGTAAGGTACTTAGAAACACAGTGTCTTAATACCATTAAGTTAAAGGTTTCAGTAATCTTCCACTCTGAACTATGAGAAGAGGCCGTCTTACACCCAGTAAAAACCAGAATGCAGGTACATGGTACTGTCAGACAGCATATGATGTGATTTTACAGCGCATTACCTTCTCTCCCCCAGGCATGCTCGTCTTCTACTTACAGTAACCTAAGCCTCAGAGAAAACAGAAAGTTTCTGTATGTTTACTGTCAGATAAACACATCAGAAGTTGGAAGCAATGAATGTGCTGCAAATTCACACCCCAGAATGTCTTGAGATGACTTGTTTATATAACCCACATCCTGAGTTGCTGAAAAGTCAAAAGAATGGCATAGAATGAAAACCAAGGTGGGCCAGATGTTCCAATTCTCATTAATTAACACAACTCTCATAAGTCATGTCCTGCCAATGAGCAAAAGGACTGTTACACAAGGTATCCTGACCTTCAAATTTGGTCCTGTCTCAGTGTTTAAGTTTTGGCTTAGGCATCTCTTAAAAACAGGTCAGATTATCTTTCTGGATGGAAACAGGATTATTCCTGTAACTTGTCAAAATTCAGCTCCTTAGGAACCAACGACGAAATAACAAGATAACAAGATAACTGGATACTCTTCAATTCTCTCTTGGCTGGGCATACGGTCCTCCACAAACATTCAAAGCCCTTTAAAAATACCTCTTTATTAATTTTGTTGGTCTCTGCTACTCGATCAGAAAGCACTGAGTTCTGAACTGGAGGTGCTGCCATTGGTTGCATAGCAATCAGCTGGATCTTGCTTGGGACCCGTCTGCTGGCATCTGAGGAACGCGACATCCTATCCACATGTTCAAAGATAGAGGCTGAGGAGTGTTGCTCGTTTCCACTGCTGGTCTGAGGAGGTCCTAAATCACCAGAACAAATACAGAGTAAAGTAGTGCTGCTAGGGTTATCTCAGTCAAACGTCAAGCTCTACAGATGCTATGCTACAAGACTCCAGTTTTAATTTGCACTATAGGCCTTTCCAGCTGATTCACATTTAGTGTACAAGTTTACCCAGTGGTTTGCAAATTATAAACATTTTCCTATTATATTTCCAGAAGGTGAGCTGTCATTCTTTATTTCTGTAAATCAAGCTCTTGGCATTTGTAAACCCCCAGAATCTCAGTCTACTTCATAAAAAATTATTCAAGTACATACTGCTAATGGTTCCTCTTACCAGTACTTAAGGAGATGCAAATTCCTTAAATGAGGTTCGAAGAGCAATAGAAGATGTCTCACTGCAAAATGCAGTTCTTAAGTGATACGAGTGATATATGAACAAAACAAAAACCCCTTAGATATCCACAAAACCCACAAAGACTTACAGACATTTTACTGATTAAAGCTTTTAAAGCACTGTTTTCTCCTCTGTGACAGGATCAACAGTTCACATAGGAATAAGCAAGCTGCACAAATATTGCCATGTTGTAATTTGTTGAAGAGGTTAAGTCAACTCAAATACAGTCAGCAAAAGATGTTATGGAAATCAATACACACAAAACTTGTGGCCCTGGTCCTGCCAACAGTTAATCACTTCGAAAGAAATGGGTCATATGCCTCAAAAGACTTGAAATCTGTAGGGTCACCCCAGTGGTTTGCAGATAAGCACATATTTAAGTATTTTTTTGCTGGAGCTAGGCCTACAACGGGAACAGTTATGTGGATTAGGCTTGCAAAAACTGCAGTCTTTTGTCTTGTTCACATGGTAACACCGCAAATTCTCAAATTGCATTTCACCATGAACTATAAGCAATAAGAGAAGGTTGTCTTCTGTAGAAGATAACAGTAGATGACTTGCTCCTTTGCTTCCCTCTTCTAGCTCAAAAAGGGAGTAGGAGAAGGAAGGAATTTCCTTTCACTTTATTATATTCACAGCACATTACTTTTGAGCTGGAAAGCACTCTGGCCACAAGCTAAGCAAAATTTGTATTTTTCATATTTCTTAAACTTGATCAATGCATTGCCAAATGTACACATTCATAAATTGTATGCATCATTTATAACTGTGACTTTCCTGTATAAGTGTCCTTAAAAAGGTAAACAGTTCCAGTCAAGATCTGTGTCCCAAACGTTTTGCAAGACACAGAGCCTAAATGAAATATATCCATCTCTTTCCTGTAGCTATTTATATGATCTTCACCATTTGTCATCTTCACAGCCCCATCTTCATGCATTTCTTAGAAGCATGCAAGCATTGCCACTCACAGAGAGGGGCACAGGATATATTAAGTAATTAGTGTGAATCCCTCAGAGCAATCCTGCAATACAGTGGAAATCTGAATTTCTGCGTCCATCTTTCCTGTTTTTCCCATACATTACATTTTTTCCAATCTTTCCGTTCTAACAGCAGCTCTCAAATCTCACTGACCTCCAACATAAAATTTAAAGGTTTTTTTCATACTACTTGGTTAGCAAGGTCCAATATATTCAATTATGCTGAGCATTCACTCTGAATCTTTATAATTTCATCCATAACCTTTCCTTCTGCACACATAAACAAGTGCTTGGCAGAGGACTCTTAGCTGAAACTGTCCTTAGACTAATTTTGTAAAATTGTCCAAAAGTCCCACTGTCAAATTTTGGTAAGGCTATACAGTAACATTGTATGTTACTGTCTTCTGCAGGAAAGACGCGCACACAAAAAAACCCCGTAAATTGCATCTGACCTTTAAATCCTCTCTGTGTGCATACACTGAACGTGTCTATAACTACAAACCAGGATGGAAGTATAGTGAAGTAGGTAAGAAAGCTGGGAACTGCATAGTGCTGTACACATACAACGAAAGAAGAAATGGTTTCCAACTCAACACATGAATGAGCTCCTTCAGAAGTTTTGACAGAACAGAGTTCTTATATTACACTATTGTCCATGGTTAGAAAAATGTTCCTTATAAAGCTATCAGATGGCGCTAGATGAATGAAATTTTGATCTCAGACTAGACAGCTGAGGCTGAAAAATAATAGA
This sequence comes from Elanus axillaris, assembly GCA_026212715.1. Lineage (NCBI taxonomy): Eukaryota > Metazoa > Chordata > Aves > Accipitriformes > Accipitridae > Elanus > Elanus axillaris. The sequence continues at coordinate 21,316,443 of JANZLQ010000025.1, forward strand.
GAGGAATTAATACCCAAATACTGGGCAGAACTTGTTTAAACAGCTAGTCCATATAGGTCACATGTCAGGATCAATGTTCATCACTGTTCCCTGGGCTGAAACTACTAATTGAACTGAAACATCAGGAAAATGAATTGCTCTGCAGGAAGCTATGATTTCATATGGAAACCCACACAGTTGGAGACAGAGGAAGGCTATTGCTTCCTGCACTCTCTTGAAATAAAAACAAGAGACGCAGCAACCAAGGTGCATAAAGCTAATCCAAAATAAGGTAAAGTTAGTGGGAATCTTCCACTGATCCACTGGTATTTGAATCATGCCAGAGTATGCAGTTTCAGATAAATTTCACACAGTTTCTTTGTATCCCAATAGATTATGTCCCCGAGATGCAGCTGATGACTCAGTTACTTGTACAGACCCAACAATAGAAAGCATCATAGCCAGCCTTATATCCATCCTTCTCTACTGTTATACGATGGAAATGGCTATCAGAGCTTACAGTCCTTAATTTATCACTAGATATGGTATGCATTATCAAAGACAGTGTCAGCTTTTCTCCTGCCCCATCTTTGCTATGTCTCAGTCCTGACCAGAAAAACACTAGTTCATGAGAAAATATTGGTGCTTCCTTGCAGGTAGCTTGCGTCTGTCTCAGGGTTCCAGTAAAGACACTAACAACATCTCTAACTTGTTTATACAAATCTAGTTTCAGGATCAACAGCTGCCTCAGTTTTGCTTCTTTCACAGTGATGTTTTCCTCAATAATTTGAAAGAACTGGGAGGGAACTAGAAAAATGTGCCTAAATTGGATGACTATAATTTGTATTACTGAGGATTTTTTTTATATTTCAATAGCTCAAAAGCAATTATGTTTTCTGAGACTCAGAAGACAAATCCTTCCACTCTTAAGACATAATTGCAGCTATCCCAGCACCTCTATTCATATTTGCACTCAACTACCAGGTCTGATTACTTACCCACTCTGTTTGGTCCTGACAACATACAGGAAAAAGAAGAGACAACACAGTAATTATTACAAATAATTCAGCTGGAATGGCAACTGGAAAAAAACACAGCAGTAAAATGATTGCATTTACTTTTGAATGAAATGCATGAACTTGGATCAAACTGCCAAGACTTAGCTGCACAAAAAGGGAGCTGAATCTGCCCTTTAACAGAGAGCTCTCTGCAGACAGTGCCTCCAATTCTGAATGCTAAAAATAGTCCTTATGATTACCAAACTAGAGGTATCAAATGCTGAAAAAAAGTCTATTTGATCCAGTAAAGGTGTGATAGGTAAAAAGGACACATTTTACACAATATCCTTGCTGCTTTTGCCAGATAATTCAGATGCAGCAACAGCTAACACTTCTACACCAAAAGGAATGTTAATGTTAAACCTTACATAGAGTTTTAAGCCAGATGGAAAATGAAGAGACAAAAATGGAGTTCCCAGGTAAGAAGAAAGGGGAGAGCACTAAATCAGGGCAACAGAATTGAAGTCAGATAGATTGGAGCAACTCATAAACCATCATGAGATGAGCATAATTGTTTTCCTATATATTTACTTCAACATGATTTCAGGTCCTTAGAGCAAACCTAAGGCAGTGAAAACATATACAGCATCAGTACAGTATCTTCTTTTTGTAAACTGTGTAAAGCATATACAACATGTACTGCCTGCTGAATTATTAGGAAGTGTAACTTTCTAGTCACATTAGCAGATCCTGTGCTTTGTTTTCTTACGTGTTCATTACAGAGGAAAGCCTGCTCTATCACCCTTGCTCTTCCAGGAGTAGTCCACATTATGGAAGTTTAAGAATCATACATTATTTAACTTGCTGTTTAGCCACCCAAGAACTAGCAGTTTATATAAACTATGTTACATATTCCTCAGTCTCATTTCTTCAGCATAAGCAAAAACTGAAGATTGTCTGCTATGATCTGAATTTCACTGGCACTGCATTCCTCAGTAGGCATCTTTACATCTTAGCTGGTATTTCATGGAGTATGTGGAAAAACATTCCATATACTGAAGAGATTGCTCACAATGTGGTCAACATTCTATTCTTAGTTTCTGCTGCCATCAAAGCCAAGGGTATTAAGAACAGATGGGGATATCGCAAACTACTTCACCAGATATTCAGAATTTTCTTTAGGAAGAATATTGTGATTTAAGGTAAAGATCTGGTAACTAAAACGTCAAGCAAGGAGCAAACCATCTAAACTTGAGAGACTCTCAGAAAAAACACTTAAGTGTTTGTGTAGGCACAATTAACCACGCACTTTTAAACAGGGAAAGAATTTAAAATAATGTTTTAATTAAAAAATGAAAGTGGGTTTGCAGTGTTTTATCAACTTTTCAATGAGGAAAGAACTATATCTCAGGGTACCTCCAAGATAAATGGTGGCACTTTAACTGGTCCTTTAAAAAAAAAATACTGTTATTAATGTATTAGCACTGGATTTTCATCTTTCTAAAGCACAATCATGAAGGAATTTTGATGTTTGAATTAGAATTTATTTGTAAAAATTTTACCTCTCTGGCCTCTTTTTTTTAGTCTCACTTTTTCAAAGTTATAGTTACATACCCATGCTGTACCAAGTCCTGCTGTGACCTCTACTGCCCATGCAACTGTCTGCAAGATTGCTACCACAAGAGCCATGATTAGGCCTAAATGGAGAAAGGTTTGCTGGGGGTGGGGGGCAGAAAAGGAGGAAGATTCATTCCTGCTAAGCCATTAGTTTCAAAAACTTGCTGGAACGGAAGGAATGTGTAGCTCTTCAGTTTCAACAGAAGAAACTAAACCAAAAAGGAAGAAAATTTTCTGTGACACAAATCAGAAAAATTAACAGCCAAAGATGAGTTTAGAAAAGTTAGAGGACTAGAGTAACTCTTCAACCTAAGCAAAGCATTGTTTGTGCGCACAAGAAAAAAAACCCAAAAGTAACAAACCCTTCTTCACTGCTCTGCGTGGTTTACCCTCGTTTGCAACAGTTGATGGTCTTGCAGTTTCTTCTCCCGTCTCCCTCTCGCTGGATTGTTCACTTGCTGTGGAGTCAGCATCTGATGGCGAAACTCTGTCACAAACATTAAAAAAACAAACAAACATGTAACATAAGTTTGCAAAGGGGCACAGTTCTCACATGCAAAGAATCTTGTGCTAAAGCATCTTGTGAAGACTGCTTATATTTTCCTCTGTTTATAAGTAAATTTATATCAGTTAGATATTCATTGTCATGAAGTTACTGTTGTTGCATGTGCAAACTGACTGCAACAGGATTCCCATGTGGCGAGATTGTTAACTAATCTTTCCTTTAAAATACACTTCAAGAAAAAACTCTGCATTCATAAATAGCAGTTTACTTTTCAGACCAAAAAGAATTCTATTATAAGTAAGAAACCCGTTCAAGTAATTAGTCTCATATTCAGACTTGCTACCTTGGTGTCCTCTTACTAACACTACAAGTCCATGCAAATATTTTCCTGACTAGTTAAACATAAGGCCATTCAAAAAGGCTATTTTTTAATATATTTATGCCATGCAGTCATGAGATTCTTAAAAACATTTTTTACCTACAAATTAAAAATCTCAGTGTTCATAATTTTTGCAGGTGAGTACAGAAAAACATAAAGAAATACTGCGATTCTCCCCAACAGAATACTTCAGCTGTAAAATTATTCAGATAGTATAAAAATAGCAAAAATATATGGCATACACCACCACCTAGCTGACACCGAAGCCCGCCTTCTTACATGGGATCAGCCTTTGTGATAATGTCTCTAGTGACCATTTTGTCTTGTGAACATTCATATTCTGTTCCTGCAGGGAGTTAATCACTGAAAGTGTGCACATGTCTGTGCATTAACCTTGTTAAGTGCAAGATTTGCTTGGGCTAGATGGATATCTGAACTAGTTACTGAGGCTCTTCGTTAAACATCAACCTGCCTAGAGCACACAGACTATACCCAGCCAGGCAAGTTCACTGAGAATTAAAACGACTCCTTGCAGCAGGTAATGCTCTGAATTCAACTGCCCTTTTTCTCCTCCTTTAACAAGGCACTATTAATTGAACTCTGTCTTTCATTCTTTTCTGCAGGGCAGTAATACTAGGAATTCACATCCCAGTTAAAAAAAAAAAAAAACAGGTAAAAAAGGAGAAATAGTTTTCAATGAGCTTACAGATTTGCACCACTGCATCTCTTCCTCTTTTCTAAAGTGGAGAGGATGGTCAGAGCTATTGTTTCCATCACCTTCGTCTTGGTTCAGCAGAGTATAAGGCTGGAGTTCTTTTTCCAGATCTGCTACTGACTTTCTGTTTCAGCTCATTCTGCTTTGTATTGCTTCATACTCTTTCCTCAGTCTATCTAAATTATCATTAGGTAAATGATAGGAACATAAGTACTGCTGAGCCAACATCAGTCATTGTAAATGCTGAGGAATATGCAGTTGTATCCTCTCAAGCCAAAACAGGTCCAACTCTCAGCTGGAACCTAAAGATGCCGTGCTTTCTGCACTCAGTTGTTTTTCTTGTTTGTTGTTTTTTACAGATACAGAACATGTCCTCACATCACCACTATTATTTCCTGGCATGCAACATACAGTCCTGAATTGCATTGTGATGAACTGAGTTCTGTATTTCCTCACAAAACAGAAAATAGCTAAAACCAACATAAGACACTATGCTATCATTTCACATTTCAACGTCTGCCTCAGGGAATAACTGTTTCAAATCTCAAGCTGACACGGGCATGTCAGCATGTTAGGGAGATGATGGTAACATCTCCATAGTTAAGCCTAAAGGGAGATTTGCTCTTAAGGGAGGATGAGGGAGAGGAGGGAAATTCTCTTTTGAAAACATTTTGAAGTGTTTGAATTTAGATGCTATTAAAAAAAGAAATATCTTTGTTCCAAATTCAATCAATGATTCATTATTGTCTTCAGGGGAAGCATTAAAATGCTGGCTTCTGAAAATTTTTTCTGCTTCATTTTCTGAATTATTCTAGATGAAACAGTAACAGCCTCAAGTGTAAATTTATTTCTTATACTATATGCATGTGAATATAGATACCTTCCCCTCCCCCTAAGTATCATCTCTGTCTTGGGCCACTTCTGAACTTTTTAAAAGAAACACAGAAACACTTGTCCTTCTGATTTTTATTAATTTGTTTTAATTTATTGAAGCCACACCGAAACAAGTTAGCTAATTTTTCTTCCATTATTTTCCAATTTTGCCCACCTTCCACGGTACCACTGGTAGTCTACTACTTGCAGGGCCTATAGGGAGTTAGGAAGACAGGCTCAGCACCTGGGAAGGTGGAAACAGCTGTATGAAGCCCATGTGGGGAAGATGAAGCAAGGATCTTAGGACAACTGGGGCTTTAGAGGAAACTCAGAAGGTTGAGCAGAGGAGCAAGCTGTGTCACAGAGACCTGCAGCTCAGGAAGAACGACCATTAGTTGCTTTCTAAGCTCGTTCAACTCTGCCCTTGGTTGTTTTTTTTTTTTTCCTCCCACTGTGCAATAGCATATAGATAAAAGACCAGGGGATGCAGAACTGGAGACAAAGGAGTGCAAAAACATGAGAAGGGGGGAGAGGAACAATTATTACTGGTAAGTAGAGCACAGAGGAGCTCCGCAGTGAGGAACTGTTTGTGACTCATGACAGCACTTCTCAGGGCTCCATTTTTTTCCCCACCTATTACATTCCCACTTACCCCTTCTTTTTTTTAATGCACAGATCCTTCTTTACTGCGTAGCTCTGTTACAGCACCTATCCTACAAACACAATCCTTTCCAGCAAGACACATTCACATAATTTGATTGTTGGAAAAGGTTCAGAAATTACTGCTGAAGGTTGACAGACACTTTTCCACTTGCACAGCTGTAAATAATCACTCCTCTTCCTGACCAAAGCTGGTTTGCTATGAGAGCAACCACGTTATCACAAATAAAAACACTCACACATCTTCTCTGAATTTTGGGAGATACTGCTTACTTCTGAAAACTCCGACTTATCATACATATATTGATCACTATTTATATTATTAAAACACACTGCTATTTGTCAATAGCTTTCATTTGTTTTTAACCACCCACTGCTTTTGTAGCTAGACATCACTACAAAGAGAATGCATCAGAAAATATACACTTGGTGTTTCCACTAAACAAGCAATGACTTGACTCCAGCCAACCTAGTAGTGTCTTAAATACCCCTCTTAACTGGGCATGTTGCCTTTAAGAGAAAAACGAACACTAAATTCTCACAACCTTGTAATAACGAGTCGTGAGGCATAACTCTGATGGCCCACTAGAAAATGCAAGTCCAAGAGCTCTGAACAGTTCTTTCCACCAAAATATTTTAAAATACAATAATTGCCAGCTATTAATAAACTGTCATCTACTACAATTTGTTTCAACTCTATGAACTGACCTCCCTCTGTGTCGAACAGTCTTTGAAGGTTTTGAGGAAGTCTTGGATTTGGGGCTGGGCACATCTCCATTTTCAGATGGGGTAGTATCCTTAATAGGTCCTGGTAATGGAGCTGGCTCATGGATAATCAGGACATCATCTTTATTGTGCTGGCCCAGATGCTGCTTAGCAAAATCAAAGCCTTTCACACTGGGGGCTTGTAGCTGTGAGAGAAGAACAAAGGCAAAAAACAGGAACCATGAGTGACAATCAGCACAAAGGCTTTGGTTAAGATCTGCAAACAATGGCCACTAAGAGGATGGTCAGGCTATGATAGTGTCAGGAATGAACATGAAAGCTGCAGGGAAAAGAAAAATAAACCCCATGATTCTGTCATCTTACTTCAGTGTAGGATACACAGTTGAGAACTGCAAATCAGCAAATCTAGTTAAAAAAAACAGGCTTCTGTTGCTGCTACATCTTTTTCCATCTGTTTCTTCAGATTTAATCATTGTGTGAGGAGCTTTTTGTCTATTTGTGGGTGCAAGGCCATAGACACCCGAGAACTGACTGAAATGGTTACCACTGCCAGGTTATCTTTCCATTTCTTCCAGTCAAAATGAGTGAAGTGAGTTTAAATGATTTGAGTGATGTCACTGCTGATCTTCATCATTTTGAGCTCCCCAAATCCGCAGGAGTCTGGGAGTGCTTGTACAAACACCTAGTTCATCTGATGAAAGATAAACATTCTGCAGATTGGAGTTATACGGAAGACTGGCAATGACTTTTCAGTCAGCATAGATGCTTCCAGAAAAGAAATTAAAATCTAGGTCTTAGGAATTTCATACTGAATAGACAGAAAAATATATAGAAAGCTTTGGAGTTTAGAGAAATTAGATACTTATCCTTGAGATCTTCTAAGGGATTATGGATTCAATGGGTGTCTTGCTTGAGAAAGATGCAGAACTGGGCCTTTCATTTTCATAACTGTATTTATAAAAAAGCTAATCTCACCTTGTCAATGACTTGATTCAGACTTAATTTAATGAAGCCTTCAAGTTTCAAGCTCTCTTGTTGATTTTTTGGGGCTTTGGAGTAATTAGAAATTCTGAAGAACTAATTAAGAGATAGTTTTTCTTCAAGTCCCACTCAATTTCATGTAGGTTGGTAGTTGAAAGCAGACAGAAATGTTGACAACTCCAGTTCTCAAAGTGCATGCACACATACCCACTGCACAGCACACATAGAAAACCCTCTGTGTGTTCCTAGAGCTGATTTCCTGCAAAGTGAAGCATGTGTTGGAGTGTGTTTATGGGTGCGTTAGGTTCCAGATGTTTAAATGAACCCTCTTTCATTAGGCTTGGCATGCCAACACAGCTAACTACAAACAGATTTGTCTGATATCATGCCAAAGATAAGCTTGCCTATGGAATATTCTGAAACAATCCCTTCAAAATATTTTCTCAGTAAGCAAACATTTTCCAAATGGGTCTTAGGAAGGATGTTATAGTAGAGCAAACTGCCTATTTAGACCAGTAGATGGCAATAAAAGCTCTCCTGTAAAAGCCAACAACTACCTAAATGGTTGAGATTTTGGAGTTCATTTCTAACAAAATGAGTAAGCTTATTATTTGAACAGATTTGGATGTCTTCCACTATACTCCATTTTTCTTGGGCTTTACAACAGTCCCTTCAATTCAGCATTATGGGTGATTCAGTTATTAAATTTATGTGAATGACTAGAACCACTGATTCAAAAAGGCTCTGTTAAGCTAGACCAGGTAAAGGTTTCTCCATTTTTCGAGTCATAGGCACCCTAGTGAACTTTTCCTCAAACTTCTCCTCCTTCAGAGTTGAATCACTGTCTTCAGGATCTTGCTTGCTTAAAAAAAACACACCAAAACTCCATGTCTTCCCCACCTCCAATACTTCTGAAGAAGAACTTTTCACTTCTGCTGTCAGAATTATCATGACGGCTTGTAGCACTTTGATTACCGAAACTCCTTTTAGTTACCCCCCTCCACCTCTGACCTGTTTGACATTATGTCAATTCTCTTTGAAGATACTCCCATGTGGGATACTTCTTGTGAATCCCTTCAGTGGTTTCCCTTCTTCTAACCCTTTCATACTCCACTTTCATGCCTACACAGCCCTGCTGCTGATCACTTCCTCTACTGCACTATATTCACCTCCATTGCCTCCAGCCCCCTTTGCTCCAAAGATGATGAGAGTCTTCATCATGTACTGGGCACAATTCTTTCACAAAAGCATTTGGTGGTGTTCTACCCTTTCCTAAGAATCCTTGAATTGACCTGCAGTGACCCTACTGCTTTTTGAATAGTGTGACAGGTGGGGTGGGTAAGGACAACTGAAGAGACAAACATTCTAGTAATATTGGAATTACTAGTATGGTTTTATTAAGAATGCTGCATGTCCGAAGCATGCATTTCAACATATCTTAGAGTTAACTCTTGCATACTGAGTTTGTAAATCCTCTGGGGAGTAAAGCAACAAGCGAAAATATAAATTTTTAATCTTTTAACTTAGAATAGTCTTATTGCTAGCTGCAGTCTAACATAACCTTTCATCTAAGCACGGTTAAGGGAACAGCTATATTTATGTGTACACGTATGTACACCACAGCATATGTAAGCACAAATGTTTATCTGCAGACAGACCACAGAGAAGCTGAATTAAAGACTGTTAGTATTGCAAAGACAAGCACTCAGACTGTTAAGAAATGGCACAGTTAAGATGGTCTGAACAATCGGAATAAGATCCTGTCATGCATAGGCATTGCAATGGAGCCTTGAGTTACAAAATCATAAATTCCATTCTTCCATAGGAACCCTCTTGCTCACTCCCACCCTGCTAGATCCTTGGCATAGGCTGAGCCTTCTGTCATTAGTCAAAGTTGGGTAGAATATGTTACTCGTAGAACCAGGATACCAGCCTTATTTCATGCAGAAGCTGGCAAATGTGTAGTGAAAGAAGGGTGGGATGTAAGAGGAGAAAGAATGTATTCTTTTTGCACATCTGAGGCTGGGCTGGCTAAGACTTTGCCAATGCATTTCATGGACGCTTGCTGGCAACAGAGGACCGGCAAGTCTCAAGTATCACCATCCCAACCTCAAGAAGCATTCACCCCAGGCACCACAGAACCTATGGCTCTATTTTCCTAAAGCTGCAGCCAGGTAAACTTTTCATCTGGTCTTACTCTTCCTTGCCAGGCAAAACCAGTCTCTCCATCCCACCCTCTTGCCCCCATCTCCCTATGCCTGCCAGCTGCCAGTTCCAGTTTACACTATCCAAGAACCTGAGGCTCATTGCTCCTTATTCCTTTACCTGGCCTCATAACAACCTCTGCGTACAGCAACACAGAAAAAAAACCCTCTCAGCTTTTAACCTACAGCTCTACAGAGCTTATGGACAGAACAGGTGTAATCCTATGAGAATTAACTGGTAAACCTCTAACAAGTCTGTCAATCCGATGCAAACATTTTCCCAAAGGTTTAAAACTTAGTCAGAAATGGGCAATTCCCCACAGAATTGCCAAAAGCATTTGTCTCACATGAAACAACCTTCTGGTTCTGTTTCCTTTCCTTCCCTACCCTGCAAGCCCAAGGGCTAAGAGTATGCACTAGAGCGTCTCCAAAACACATTTTAAAATTTGGACAGAGCAGGGTGTTTTCTCTTAACCTTATTCTTTGAAAGAACAAACTCTTCTTACCATCTTAAAAAAAAAGATTCAGTATGAAACCGATACATGAATGGAAAACTTTGGCCTGAATGATTCAAATCTTGCAGAGTTCTGTGCAGCCAAATAATAACATTTCTAGATATCTCCTGCTAAAAAAGCTTAAGTTGTCTCTAGCAGCTCCAGCCAATATATGAACAGTATGAGAGACTATGGGCATGTGCATACATGCATGTTTCTGCATATGAATGAAAAAACATAGTGGAAAAATATAATGTGAAAACACATATATATAAAACATGATATCTGACTGAATATGAAAAGATGGTCCTCAACAAAAAAAATTATAAAATGACTTATTAAAAATAATACCCATTATTTGAGAAATAGAAATACTAATATGATTACAGCTGCAGAAACAACACTGACAGAAACCCACTTTGTTTTCTTAAAAAAAAAAAAATAAAATCTACACTTCTGATACCTTACCTCTTAGAACATGGCAACATTATGACTTTAACCAAGAACTGACACTAACCAAAATCTGTATTTCCAATGAAAAGTGTCTGAAGGACACTGAAACACAACTCTGCTTTCTGCAAGACTAGATGGTCAGATCACTGAGACTCAGCGGAACGAATAAATAGTGTTGTTTCAGTCTGAAGAGGTTTCCTACATTTCCTTATGAATTTCTGTGTACCACCTGCCACATTCTTCTTTTTCTTTATTGCAAGTTATATAGTGTAACAGATTGGATAACCTCTGCTTATCTTAGGACAGGTAGTCAGAATACCATGTATGGATCAGCCACCTACTACTCATAATTAACCACCACCAAGGAAAGAATACAATCTCTTTTTAAGAGCACATTTGTGCTGATACCGCTACCTGTTCAGGTACTGAAACTAAGCCTCTTTTTATCAGCCTCAAGTGCCTTTAGCTAAGCCTGCACAGAATCAGAATTAGCAAGGATTTCTTGTTTTAAATTCAAGTTGTTAGAGAAGTTTTTTGTTTGTTTTATCTTTATATATTTGTGAAAGGGAAAAGATAAACTATTTTCAAGCTTACCACCAAAATGAACTTGTCTAAATTACCGTATTTGTAAGACATTACATTATTATACAGATGCAGAAACTGCTGAAAGTTAAGGGGAAGATGATTTCAAATTGGTGAGTCAAGACAGTGCTTTAATTCTATTGTTACATACTGAATAAATAAAAGTATTTGAAGCTCAATTTGTAGGAAAAATCAAATCATTTCTGCAGAAGCCTACGAAGTCTGTGCACCTTGGTCAAGACTTATTCCATGAAAGCAGCTAATAGTTTCAGTATTGTTCAAGTCACAGAAATGTAACATGGCTGCCGATATATTGTTTTGCTAGATGCAGAAACACACCAGGAATCTCAACAATCTGTTTTCTCAAGAACGCAAATACTGTACACACAGCTCAGTGAATAATTTCAGCAGAAAGCAGAGAAAAATAAATACAGGTGCTCAGTATTCTTCCTGTAGTTCCTAAAAACAGCATTTGAATTTGGGCATAATATGAAGAATAATGTATTAAGACAAATTGCTACTGATTTTATACCACAGTCTTGCCTTGTTCCTTTTAGAGATAGATGCATTGAGCAGAGGCTGTTAAAATACATTTCTAAGGGCACAAAGGAGCTAAGCATGATTTTAAAAATAATACTTTAGTGGTGGTACATAATCTATGAACAGGGCAGGAATACTTGTAAAGTCTTGAAGATTTATGACCTTACTAACGTGCTAGCACATGCAATGCTACAAAAATAACAGGATAAAGAAACTTTACAGAAAACTAAAAAAGTTTTCAAGTCTACTAGTTTAAATGCAGCAAGGCAGTGAGAATCAGTGTTCTTAAAATGAACGTGGGTTGAAGATGCAAGTCAGTCTGGTTTAGGATGCCATAAAGCTATTAAACATCATGAACTGCCTTCCACAATCTGAGATTCACACCACCAAACCCTTCTCTGTATTCCCAGCACACCATAGCGTTAAGTGTGAATTCACTGCATTACTCTCATGATGCACCAGTGTCGTGGTTTAACGCCAGCAAGCAACTAACACCACGCAGCCGCTCACCCCTTCCCCCACCCCAAGTGGGATGGGG
>JANZLQ010000025.1:21337078-21417120 GCA_026212715.1 Elanus axillaris
CCCATGGACTTATGCACCTTCAGGTTCCTTAGATGGTCTCAAACCTGATCTTCTCCTACAGTGGGAGGCTCATTCTCCCAGTCTCTGCCTTTGCCTTCTGCATCTTAGGCACAAGGTCTTTGAGCATGACCTGGCCTTGAGGGTGGGGACAAGCACCAAATCTGGACTCAAGCCCAGCTTCAGGGCTGCTATGGCACATAAATATAGATGCAGTCTTGGGTACTTCTAAGGGTTCGTCGCTGCAGGATCTGAGTATTTTTCAACACAGCTATGCCTGCTGAAGTGGGAAATATGCTATTATTGACCATACCAAGTGAGGGACTGTGACCCAAATACTCTAAAAGTGTGTCCACAGAGCAGATAAGGAACCAAAGCAGGTTAGCTGTGCTGGTATGATACACTGGCCAGTATGACTGAATTGTTGCATAATGCAACCACCTGGTCATCTTTATCTCACTGGGGTGGTACCTGGAGAGCCGTACCTCAGGGCACACCCAAAAGGCTTGTAGGGTCTTATTACCAACAGATAATAGTGATGGTTTCCTTCCGCAGAAGACAGACTGGGAGGGCATGCAGCTTAACTTTTAATGGTGGCCATATGAACACAGAAATCATATCTACTCTGTAAAATAAAACCTTTACATATAGAAGATTATAACTTAAATAATTATATTGTGTGAGTGCAAAACAAAATATTTCAGGGGAAAGCAGGAGTTTAAAACCAGAATTAAGTGATTAAGTGAAAGGAAGGAAGAAACAAAAGATGGTACTAGAATGACACATGGGCTACAGAATCCAGGAAAATTTGTAGTGTCTTTAAAGCACCTCTCTGAAGAGAATGCAAATTTGTAAAAGGGACTCTAAACTGAGAACAAAAAGCTCCTACAAAACTTATGTCTTAGCTATGTAATCTGCATTACCGTACATTTACAGAAGTTCTCTCTTTTAATGTTTCAAGGAACCAGCCTTTTAATGGCAAAGTCTTTCCTCAGCAGCGTGAAGCAAACAGGCTTTCCCTTCACCCCACTCTCAACCTTGTTCCAGGCTTTTAAGTAACAGGTGACATAATTTGCTATCAGCTGTTACTGTGAATTCTAACAGATTATTACGCTGCCCACTAGTCTGCTACGTTAAAATGACTAATTAAACACACTGAGAAAAAGACTGGTGATACCTCTGGAGATCCACCAGTGCCGTACGCTGTTGTATTTCATCTGAACAAGAAAAGGGTGTCTCAGTTTCTTACCTTCCAACCAACATACATTTTCAAGTACAAAACACGTTGCAGATTTATTACATGGTTGAAAAGAATTGTCTTCTATTTTCAGTGTGGATATGCTATGCATATGTTAATGAAATACTTTGATATTTATACATTCCATTTCTATATTTACATTAAAAGAAATTTTTTTTTAAAGATTAATGGAAGTGAGAAGAGCTAGCACTATAAATGCATCTTTATGGCTTTTACCAATGAATTATTGATTCCAAGAGAAAACCCCAGATCTTAAACATAAATATCCTTCCATTTACAGATGCAGTGCAGCCCTTCACTTCCCTTTGGTACCAAACTCAAGCTCTGTAAAAAAGGGAATGGAAATAATTGTGGGTGGGTTGAGGAAGGGGGAGCCCGAGTCCATTTCTAAACTGAGTTTATTTACAGACCTAAAAACCTGACCACAAGATTTCACTCCTTTGATAATTTCTTTGCATTTACTGTAATAAAAAGTATAAAACCCAGTATTTTAAAGGGCAGGACTGGACCAAATGTCCCTAATAATTTGTATGCTGTTGTGACTGACTGGGGGTCTTCAGTGTTTGTTAAATATGCCAAATTCTGACCTGGAATTTCAACCCACTGTTTGCAGACAGGAAGAAATCCCAAAGACAGCCTACTACTAAGGAAGCCAGAGTATTACTTTCATTCTGGATCTTGGGCAAAGGAGAAAAATGGTTTTCAAAGTAAATTCTGCCAGTTGTTTGATGTCTTAAGTGATAAAAATTTAAGACACTTTTTATTGCTTTACCTCATTTAGTATTAAAGTATGAGCCATCCACCGGCACAAGGATTTGACTAGATGTCCTTACTGGTTCTTTCTAGTTTGCTTACAGTGACTTCCCTGAAGAAGGCAAAGTGACAGGCTCCCTAGGCGAACTGAAATGAGACTTGCATAGAAACAAGTTCAAGGCTTCTGACTCATGAATGATTAAGATGAAGAATACTGTGGAAGCAGTAGAGAAAAACAACAGAGTCATTCTCCCCAAAGAAAGTAAAACTATGAAAGGTGTTTCTGGCCTTACAGTCAATCCAACCCAACTGCTTTCTTACAAAAACCTCGTGACAGCAGAGAGGTACTGAAAAAGGTATGTGATGAAATAGCATACCAAGGGTAATGATCCTCTCCTGCCTTTTTTGTATGACCCTTCTCAAATTAGCCAAAACTACTGTGGGGAACTTCTTCAATCAAAATCTGTTACATATTACCACAGCACAGGTGAGACAAGGTACCTGGGGGTGAAGTTCATCAAAGGGTACCACTTGTTGCTGACCTCGATTCTGACACTCAATCTGCAGCAACAAGACAAGTGGAAGTTACTATTGATTTGTTCTGACTGCTTTGGAAGTGCAACCACTTTCTGCTTCTCTCATCTTTCACATCATTAATTATCTTGAAAGACAGTATGGTGTACAGACAAGGCTTGTTATGGAGAAAACTGTATGACTGAACACCAGGTGACAGTAGAAGAGCATGACTACTGTACCACAGGATTAGTACAGGCAGATTATTTTGCCTTTAATAAAGCTGCTGAAGTTATAGTCAGTAATAAGCATCTCTGACACACAGACCAGTTCTCTTCAGTTGTAAAACGGAAAAGTAGGATTTGTAACCCTTTAGTCACTTCTCCATTCTTTTTACTGAATACATCCTTTGTGAAAATCTTGAATCATGTATTTTTAAATTTACAGTCCTGGGCAGGAAAAGGACAAACTACTGAATTTCTCATCATCCTAACCCAGTCCTCCAACACTCTGGCCAACACCCTCACCCATGCAGTCTTATGCAAATCCACTAATTAAAGTTGTAGTCCTGCAACTGGCTCTCACAATGGTGACTCAAGAGCCCTGGCAGAATACAGACCAGCAAGGATAGGCTCTAGCAAAGTCTACTTCTAGCATGAGGTATAACGGATGGTGCAGTTTAGCTGTCAAATTAGTTTAGCAGAAGCTCTCCAAAGAAAAATTCAGCCCTCTACAGAAAACAAGGTCAGTGATTCAACAGTCAATACATTTCCTCTTACTCATTCCTAGCCAAAGCCTTGAAATGAAGTGATAAATAAAGGTTCCTTTCAGCCTCAGTGCCCACATTTCAGTAGGTTGTATCTATATAATGCAGTATCATATAGCTAGAAGAATAAATAAAACAGTATAAGAATCTTTACTTCAACTATCATTTCACTTTTTCCTTTTTCTTTTCAAACTGGAAGGCTCTGAAACTTTGTTTCCACATGCTATTTAAGGATACTAGGTGTTCCCTAGACTCTCACATTCATTTATGCTCAGAATACTCAAGCTCCTCTCAGCACAACTTCCCCTTTTACCTTCTGTCGCTGCTGGATGTTGCTCATCGTGTCTGGCTGAAACTCCAGTTTGTCTGTTCGACAAAGTTTCCAGTATAAGATAATAACAATCAGGAGCACTACAGCAACTGGGACTGCCACACCAACAATAATCCATAGGTTGCTATTCTGTGACTCTGAGGTGGACTCCTTCAGCTTCTCCACAGCTGTGAAGTTAAAAGTAAGACAGCAGTATTATGTGGTTATATATTTTAAACTGAGGAAACTTCAAGGTTATGTATTTTTATGTTCTTGTAAATACTATTTAACAAATTTATCAGAAACCAGCTGTACATCACAGGAAATGTCATATCAGTTATAAGTTAATGTATGTCATGCTCAGGAAGGATGAGGCAGGTGATCAATTGTCCTGGCCTACCTTCTGAAGACCTGTGCTTAAAAACCTAATGAAAACACTTCTGCCACATCATTCGGTAACCCAAAACTGAGCTGAGGTAGTGAAATGGGTGTAGAAAAATGACTTGCCACTAACAAAGGTGAGGACTTTCCAACATTATTGCCTGTTCCCTGCTTTAAGCAGTATTATCAGCTGCTTCTTCTCTTTAGTTACACAGTATATATTCTATTACCTTCCCCATCAATAATCACAATCAATTTGAAACCAGTAAGACCCTCCTCCCCAAGGTGTATAGTTCTACATTTTTAATTACTTTTTTCCTTTCTCTGTTTAATTGTCAGTGTGTGAGATCCTTTAGCTGTAAACAGAAGACAAAACTACTGGACAGTGTAATCAAAACAGTCACGCTTGTAAAAAGTGAACTGGAAGAATTGACCAAACTTCCATTTGCTCTATTTTGCATAGTGGTTATATGTGGGATTAAAAACCACAGCAGTAATACATTTGTAGTCCAACTGATGCACTTTCTTCAAATGATGTTTTCAAGTTAAAAAGAGTATTTCTATGCAATCTTATTTTTATGTATGATTTTATTGGTAGCCATTCTAATGATGAACCTAGAGATTAAATGAACATATTGTAATTCTTATATTTTATACATCTGACAGCTCACTTACAACATTACATTTTCTGTTACAAAAATAACCTTTTTTGTCTACTTTCTTCCAATAAGAAACACTTAAACATTTTCTATGATTCTATGCCTCTTAAAAGAACTTTCTAATGATGTGTCAAAGATAAGTTTCAATGTGCAGAATAAGCTATAAACACTTAATGAAGTTTTTGTTCAACACCTACCATTTTTGTAAAGGGTATTTATTCTTGCAGCTTTCTGCATTTCTGTCTAGCCAATGTTACAGTCCATTAAAAGATATTAAGCAGATATAGATGAGCTACTGACCTATCTTTAAACCAGTGTTTTAATGAGAGACAAAATTTAGAAACACATCGAGATGGTGCAATTATTATTATTTTCTTTCTTTTCTTTCTGCAGAGAATTTTAAAAATCAGATGCATGCTTGTTCTATTGGCAAAATACCCTGTGGTACAGTGTAACTCATGCCTCCATATTGCACTGAAAACAGAAAAGGTAATGAAGCATTCATATCAATGAGGTATTTTGCAGATCATATACAAGTCTGTTACTCTTTTAAAATACTTTCAAGTTTCTTTCCTAATCATGCCATGGAATTTTGGAGTAGGTCTTCTGTCTTGCTCCTTGCTACAAATTATTTATATACCAAGCTTCCTGAATAAAGTCATTATATGACTTTATATGACCTGTCATATTTATTCTGATGTGTCTCTAGTAAAAGATCACATTACTTGTACATTATCTTTTGATAAAGATCACGTTACTTAAATATTACTGATGGACAAACAAATAAAAATAAGGTCAATCACATTCAGTGGAGGAAATAAACTGTTTCTTTTTGCTTATACCCTTCAAAATGCCCCAACTAGCATTAGCCTACATATTTGACTCACAGGTGGTAATTCAGAGAACCAAAAAATAGCGACTTGTGTTATCAAGTTCATTGCCATTATGCAGCTAAACGTAACACCTGTTTCATACTGACACCCTCCCATCCCACAATTGTGGTATTTGTGCAAGCTCCTGGGCAAGATAAGCTGTAAAGAAATATTGGACTAGCAGAAAGAGATGCAAATGGCAAGAAGGTATCTAGTTAGCACAGTTTTTCTAGCACAAGCACTTAAATGAATGCAGCGAGGCTTGCATTTAAGGACCCTGTTGCAATTCCAAGCTCAGCAGTCTTCAAGAAGCAAAGGGACACCACATAGCTCACTGCAAGACTGCTAAAATTTATTTCCTCAAGAGTGTCAAAATTGCAGTATCCCAAGAACAAAACAGTGCCAAAATCTCCAAAGCTAATGTCACCCCTCCTGTTTCTCTTTGGTGGCATCAGTGTGGATGTGATAGGGCTTACGCTGTGCAACGGTGCCTTCAATGCGGTATCCAAGGATGATTGCAGCTCGCTGGATATCAACTCTGTTCATCAGGTCTGAGCACTTCAGAGCACTGAGTCTCTCTCCATCTTGATCCTCCACAAAATAGATCAGCTCCACAGGGTTATCAACACCAACTAACCGTGACACGTTCACAATCTGAAAAGAAGTTAGAAAGCTCTCACATTTTAAGTTGTATTTATTTGGGCTTCCCATACATTTGGTCTTTCAGTCCCTACCCTCTCTCCCCATTCCCTTCACAGGGCCTGGACCTTAAGGACACTTATCTAAAGAGAAACATTTGAAACAGCATTACCAAGATGGCATCAGTATCTGCCTTAATTGTCACTCTGTGCAACCCCTAGTGCATAAAGAAGATTCCACCTTGTATTATGATATAGAAATACAATTGCTGTTAAAGAAAATCCCTCTATCTGTGACACCAAAGAATATCATACTATACTAATCATGTAACTGCTATGAACTGGTACAGTTTGGAAATTGTCAATATCCAGAGGAGTCTGATGGGAAGACGTGCCACGTGTAGTGCTCCAAAATACTGTATGCAGCAAAGGCAACATGGACACAGACAAGTTCGCTTAAACTAGAAGAGCTTAAGTTGATGTTGGGCAAGCACAGATACACAGAGCTAATATTCAGTAATAATAATTTGTTTCTAAACTAAAACTCAGGACATTTTCACCTAATACTTACACAAAAGATTCTGAGTGGAAGTCTTTCAGGGGACAGGGGATGACAAGATCACTGGAATAATGTATCAGTGTCTAATTCACAAGAACTACCCAAGTGCTCCAGGACCCTGCGAAATTTATGGAAACACCTATTTTGTAACTGAAAGGAGAATTTCCAGGGAAGTGATCCCTTGTACAATAAACTTTTATGGCAAACCTGAAGTTTCCTTATTTTTTTTCCCTGTTCATTTCATGACAACATACAGATCCAGTAGTGAAGTAAGAGAACTGCTTTCACGCTGAAGATGCCAACACCATGCCACCCTGGAAGCCTCTACTGCCTTTAGCATTTGTTGGTTAGTAGGAGCTACTGAAGAGATTAGTGCGATTGCACTTTTCCCTTCTCTAAATACCTACTTTGACTTTGCTTTGCTATTCATAACACACACCTCTGTTCCAGTTTATCCAAATGTTAAGCAGCTACACAGGCAAATATTCTGTTAGCTTCAAACAGAACTGTTTGCTCTTCCCCAATGAAAGCATCTGCACAGTCACCTTCATCCTCCAAACAGCTCCCCCTGGCATCCACCTTTCTTCAGTAAGGAATGTATTTGACACTGCGGGAAGCAATTCTTCCTACTTCTAAGGATGTTAATAATCAAAAGAATGCATGCTATGAGGAAGCCCTGTAGATACTCTCTAACCAGCGAACATCGACATTGCATATGAAAACCACGTAACAGTTTTGAATTCCTGTAAAATTAAATCGTATACATAACAACTCTCCTCTGTTTAACCATTTACATGTAATGGTGAGGTCAACCTAGAACCGGGCCAAACGAATAGTAGGAGGTAGTCTATCATGTAAAACAGAGTTTGAAGGCCTCTGGAAGGAATTGCCACAAATAGAGCAATATATTTTTCTTCCTTTATTATGAAGTACATATTTAATAAATTAGAAACACAAACACTGCCCATAGGCTTATACTAAAGCAAACACACAAATGATTGTATGTCTGAGGCTTACAAAAGCAAAGCTTTACATTGTTGTCTTTCCTAGTTTCCAACAGCACAATCATGTTGAAGGAAAGCAGTGCAATGTTCTAGCTCAACAGGGATGATGTTCTTGTCTTTGGGGACATCAACTCAACACATCCTAAAAAAGTGGTAACAGCAAGGTATATAATAAAAATAAGAAAAACGAGAAAAGAGAAAGCACAGTTGTCATGAAAGTCTTTTAGGCCAAATCAACTGAAAGCAAAGAATAATGTTCAATGTCAGTCACATTTGATGTAAGAAACAGAACACCTAAAAACAGAGCAGAAAAATGTACGCACCTCTGAAACACAGCAAGACCAGCTAACAGAAACCATTAACCAATGCTGCTTCTCATCCTGAATGCTATTCACTCTTCTACCAGCTAAGGGACAACCAATCCCTGACTGAAGGTAACAAAAGAGTATCAATAAATAAGGTTTCAACACACATATTCAGCAGCTGTAAGGGACTCTGGTTTCACAGAACCCAAATGTATCATTAGTTAACAAATATCCACAGCTTTCTATTTCTGCTTCAGCTGGGCTGCTTTCACCACAGCCTGGCCTCAGTGCACAGAGCAGCAGGGTGTATGGACTCATATCTGCTTTCAGCACAGATCAACCCTTCCTAAGTAGCACTTAACTCACACAGAGAACAAAGGAGTTGAAAGGCCACATGGGACTGAAAGTCAATGGGTTCTTCGTTTAATTTTATGAAACCTCTTTCTGCATAGCAAAGCTACAGACTCAGAGAAATTCAGAAGATTCTTAAATTGAATTGTCATATATTTTGTGGCATTGTTGAGTATCCACGAAATACTGTAATTATATGTGTTATACACACAGGGTAACAGTCAGAAGCTGACTGAATGGGGTAAAAAAGGAACTCCTCCAGAGCTGCCTTTAGAAAGAGCCGAGGGGAAGAAGAACAGATTCCAGTGCAAGTTGCTGCAACTGAAACAACACAATTTTTAACACAGAATTAAAAACAACAGTATATGTCTCCCTGTGTTGAGGAACAGGGATGGGTGAGAACAGTCAGACTGGAGTTAGGAAGAAGTAGCTGGAGGTATTTTGGCACAGTATAGACAACATGGGAACAAGTATGAAGAAATTCAGTGGAGGGTGGAGGTGCAGGCTGGTATTGATGAACTAAGCTTACTATATTAAGAGCAGTTTCAGCTGAAATAATTCATTCTGAATACAGAGTTATCTTATGACTGCTCACATTATATTGAGGGAAGCTGCAGACAAAATTTCAAATCCAAGGGGATATGGTTATGCATTTCAATTCAGGAAAAGCTGATGGCTGAGCAGGGTATTCTTCAGGTGATTAGGAGACAACTAGACTTGTACATAAACACAGCAACTGTGACAATACTGGTACTTCAGTTTTCATCTCTGTCTCACTTATTCATTAAAAAAACTTTCTTTTTTAAGTCTGTTTATAAAATTGAGGTACACAGCCACTATAGCCATTTTTTACACATTTTCTGTATACCTAGTTTTGTGCCATGTTGCTCTAAATTATACTCTCTGTGCAGCTTCAGATTGGTTTTGTCTCTTATTTTAGAAAGGTGTGTCTATCCTTGAGAGTGCTAAGAACACAAGCAGAGGCAGAAATGGTATTTTCCAGGCATCCAGCAAAGCAGCCCATGTGGAAAGAAGCATTTAAGCATTTAACATTTATACTTTGGCAGTGAGGGATGACATAGGGAGGAGAAGATACAAGAATTTCAATACATAGGAGGCAGAAAATGAGGGGAAAAAAAAGAAAAGACTAATTCAACTTCTGTGTACATAAATGATACCATCTTTGTTGATACTAGATGGGCATTTAACCTCCACAGAGTAAAGGCTTAACTGTGTTCAGGTGTCAGCAAATTTAATTTAAAAATGTGTTTTCAAGAGAATATCATAGGTCAGTGAACAGAGTTGCCTTGGTAACCAAATCTAGTTCATAACTTAAAGCAGGGAAATCCAGGTGGTGGGCAAGCTCGCAAAGCGTCTGCAGAGTGCCAGTGGGATGTCCCAGTCAGCAGCCCCTCAGGAGTGAGGAATCCCTGGGTGAACAGGTTGAGGGTTTCGAAGGCAGAAGCATTACTCTGAAACAAGCAAACACGTGCACACAAAATCTCCAAAATGCATGTACGAGGATTATTTTCATTTTTTCACTACGTTCATTCCCTAGGTAAAAAAATTAATCAAAAAATGTTCTGCTTTCTGCCTTATTAAAAGTAGGATTTTAGTGTCCAGGCAATTTAATCAAGCTGTATTGCGGTCTGAACAGTTGTGTAGACAACACAACATAAAGCATATGTGAAAGGGGCATCACACGTAACCTGTCCTGGGACTGAGGAAGCTCTCACAGGAAGCTGTCAGGACGGGAAATGGCAGTGCTGCTTGCAGGCAGCCATCTTCCTCACAAAGTGCTCTGGCCGGGGCTGGGCTGGGCAGCACTTGCTGTTGTAGCGGCGAACACTCACCCTCTGCAGCAGACCCTCCTGGTGCTGAACTGGGGACACTGGCAAGTGAACTGAGAGGGCCAGGGCACTGAAGGAGACACTAAGTACATTTCCTCTGCTGGTTTGCACAGGCTTGGCCAGCCAAGAAACTGGCTTGCCAAAACAGAGGTACGAACAGGCTGTGGGCAACCTGATGGAGGGGCCGGCCTCTGGCTGGGGTGGCTGTTGGAGGGGAGAAATGCCTCCAAGGAAAAGGTGGAGCAGCAGCAGTCTCCAAAGGCTCTATTTAAAAACCTAAAAACTCACAGTGAGACTGGGCCTTTACTCAGATTACATGCTTGGGAGAGACACATAAACTGTCGGTAGAAAACCAAGAGAATGAACCTCTGCCTTAATGAAAAGCTCAATTCAGTCGTCATGTCCCCTCATAGCTACTGCTTCCTCACACACATTACAACGAAAGCATCACCTAACGTGCTCCTTAAATCAGAACATCGTTCTTTTTGCCACTTAGTAGGATCACCTTTTCACTTTCTATTAGGTTTAAAAGACCAAGCATGCTGAAATGAAGGAAAATTAATTATTTTTGTATTAGTTCCTGTTACATTTTTAATCTACAATTAAGCCATTTAATTCCTCAAAAAATTAATGATAATTGAGTTGTTATGGTAAACTATTGACAAAATATAGCATAGGGTCTAGCCTCTGCAGATGCAATGCAAACCACATTAAACATGTGCTTTCACATTTGCAGCAACAGCAGATACATATTAAAAATATATATAACTTTCTCCGTGAAATATAAACATGAGCATCACACAAAAATGAATGGAACTATCTCATGTATAACAGTCCGGCATGAGGCTTCAGAAGTTTCTTTGTAGGTAATGGTTATAGGCTTTTTTTATCATGGAGTGCCACCTGTTACAGCACAGATAGGCAAACGAGGAGGGAAGCATGCTATTTGGGCACCCTAGGTAGTCCAGAGCTCTTATTCAAAGTGTCTAGATTTAAAAAGTAATTTTTAACATTCTTAGATCCTAACACGTGCCTTCAGAAATGAAATCTAAAACTCACAAGGTATCACTTCTATTTTCCTAGTACGCAAAAGGAAACTAATATGCCTGCAGTAACATTCACAACTAATTGCTTCACCTTCTGACCCAGTCCTGATTTTCCACAGAGCTTAGAAATGTCACATTTCAATACACTATAAATATCTTTCACCTCAGGAAAAACTCCAGTCTGTAGGGGCTCAACACAAGTGAAATGTGCATCTAGTCTTTTGTGGATATATGCCTGTCCCAATAATAAAAGTATCCAACATTTTGGTGTTGCTGGCAGCTTCTGTTCTTATTTGACTTAATTGTGGCTTATTAACATAGCAGTCACTGGTATGTGTGCAAGAAATATATACAGGAAAATCTGAATATAAAGCACAAAGAACATTAACAGCTCTCCCTGAAGACACAGGGAAGACACAAACAGATGCATATATACAACACACTTCAAACACAGCTTATAAACCTGGCTATGAGGAACAGAATTAGCAGCAGTAAAACTAAAAGGTTTATTGCGAATGACTATGGACCAGATCATCAACTGACGGGGGAGCATCCTTGAAAGAAATCATCCTCCACTCAGGAGCTCACTACCAGGTGTACCACTCCAGCTGCACACAACAGCCTCTAAGACTATCTCACCTAACGTACACCTGAACATCCTGCCAAAGCAAGCTACCAAGAAGCTATAGTACCTGATGATACCTACCATTCTCATGCAGGAAAGCAGGACACCTACCACAGACACCTAGCAGCAAGGTATCTCCTCCAGCCTTCCTTCTTACACATCTCCTTTATTACAGTGTTCACCCTAACAGCATGGGCTGTGAGCACCTGGAGAAGCCCTGTGTTATGTGAGATGGTGTGATGTGTTGGCTGTAACTAAGAGAATCCTCCACTCCCAAAGACAGCAGTTTGCAGACTCTGCACTAATTAAGTGGCATAAATGAGCAGCACTGCTGTTCAGAGCATGAGCTGCAGACCTCATCTTATGTCCCAGTAAGTAATACAAAGTCATGAGAAAAACGCTACATTTTGACTTTCTGAAATACTATTCTTTAGCTAAAAAGGACCTGCTTGTAATTTTGTGCATGCAAAAATAAGTTACCTGAGCTTTATTATGTAAAAACATAAAACCGTAATCTACACATACACATTTTATAGGCTGTGGTTTCTTTGCTAGCAACATAAGGAATATTCGTTTAATTTTTATGCAAAGGGACGACTGAGGCATAAAGAGCAAAGTGCAATAAGAGGTGTTGGGAATAGAAGATCTGAAGCAGACATCTATTTACAGCAATTCAAAGCTGCAAAAAAATAAAAATAGAGTAAAATATCTATAACTGAAACAGATGTTTGAGACAGGAAAACAAAACTAAGAAAATCCGAACATCTGGAAATTTAAGTGGTAGCAAAAACTGTAGGATTAAATTAAATAAAAAAAATAGGTCTGAACTACTAGAAAGGCATCTGCAAGGTAAACCAGCTGTCAATGAAATAGATGGAAAAAGTAATTTTTAAGATAATGAGCCATTAGAAAGTATTTCAGCTTTCAGTTTGTTGAACTGACTAGAAAGAACACACATGAGAAATTGAAACTTAAAATCAAATATCCAAGTCTTCTTGAACATTATGTGCATAATTCCACCTGTGACAAAACTATAAAGCAGCAAGGGAATCCAGATAGCAGAAGCTGCCATGTGTACAAAATTTGACATGATTAATCTTTCTTATTTGAAAGCCGTTCCTGGGACCAGGAGTACTGTGACAAATAGGCAGTTCAGGAATAGAATATACTACCCTATTGCTGCATCAAGGTGCACATTATTCTATCTGACATCTCTACACCACCACCAAAACACCACAGAGAGCTGTGAAGTGGCTGTTCCAGCAGAGTACCACTTTGACTCAGATGACCATCGTGTGTCCTGCTAGGCACCTCATCTAAGTCAGACAAGACAGCAAGTTTTTAAAGTAGGATGTTGGTAAAATAAGTTTCAGTATTGTTTTTAAGAAGTCATCAGAATTTTTTAGTAGCCACTTAAAATACTCAGGTGTTTCCATTTGTTATGTTTAGCTTAAAAGACAACAAGGCATCCAAAAAACCCCATATTTTAGGTACAAAACACAAGCATCATCAACTAGCTAAATGTAATACATGCTTTTGAGTTACCTTTGTCAACTCAAAACCTAGACAATATTAACTTACTCAGTAATTTATTACCCTTTATTTCTTCCTCTGACTTTGAGCTCTTAATACCTGCACAATGTTGCTGCCTGCAAAACTGGCCCGTCTCCATATCCGCCCTCTGACCAAAGCCTCGTTTAACAGGTGAGCTAGTTTCCGTTCCATCTCA
Source organism: Elanus axillaris (assembly GCA_026212715.1). Classification (NCBI taxonomy): domain Eukaryota; kingdom Metazoa; phylum Chordata; class Aves; order Accipitriformes; family Accipitridae; genus Elanus; species Elanus axillaris. The sequence continues at coordinate 21,350,695 of JANZLQ010000025.1, forward strand.
GCTTGAAATACTTCCTCCTGAATTCGCTGGTCGACGACACCCAAGAGAACTACATTGCAGAGAAAGTAACCCAAGAACACAAATTAATTAGTAAAACTTTTCAGTGTCTTTCCTGCAACTTCAATTACGGACAATTCAAGATCAGCTGTATTCATATGGGAATACTGCCCAGTTCAGCTGGAGGTTACATGTTGGAAAGGAAGGCATTGGGTGGGAAAAGGGTTAAAAGAAGTAAATCTAAAAAAAAAAAAAAAAATTAGGCCAGGGGGCATTTTTGGAACCTCAACCAGGCTAGACTGACCCAGATATTGAAAAAACAGTTTCAATTCTAAAAAAAATATAAACTTCTGAGCATTCAATGTATTGTTTAAAAACAAATAAAAGAGAAAATTCAGTCTAAATTGTCTGCTGCAACTACTTTCAGTCAAAATGTTGCGTTCAGAAGCAATAGAGGTGGGCAGGGCAAGGGCTCACTATCAAGGAGAAAAAGTAGAACAGCAGCACAAGAATGAAGCTGTGTATTCCAAGTGTACCTGCCCTAGATAAGATAAACATTGCCAATAAGTATGCCAATCATAGCACAAAAAACCTGGTTGGTAGCCCTGCCCACTTCACTTCCCAACCCCAGGTACTCCAGGTCACTGGGGCAGCTAATGCCAAGAAGAATCCCTGAGGAACAACATATAAGGAGACATGGAAAAAAGTGTGGACCTTTACTAACAAGATAGCATGCAGTAAAAGAAAAGTGGAGTGAATGGAGCCATAGTCATTCAAATGACCTAATTAAACAACCCTAAAGGACAGTAAACCAACTCACTTTTGACTGCAGTAAAATAATGCAGTTTTCATTCCTGCATCTCTCCACTAAATTGGTATATATTTTTTAAAAGTCCCTTTATCAGTGTTTTCATGTTTATTTTTTTAAGCATGGTGCTTAATAAAAAGCCATCCAGTTAGATAAAATCCATTAAACACAATTTTATTTTTTAGAACAAAAATATTAAAAGCACTTTTTCCATTTAAAAATTTTCACTGTAGATGTCAGAAAAAGGAAACATTTTCATGATTTCTCACAGATATCAACAGCATCTGTCTTCTAATTCAATCATAGACTAAGTATCTCAGAATTAAATAGCAAAATAGACTGGCAGCAGCCTAAGGCTATTATATGCAGCAAGTAGAAGGCAGTTCTTGCCTGTGTATTGAATTTCAGTATCAATAAATTATGCTTAATAGCATGAACTCTATTCTACAACTGAAAGGGACAGCTACAGAGCTGCATATCCCAACATTTATCTGCGTAATCTAATATTAAAAACCTTTACATGCATAAATTCTATCATTTTCCTATGTCATGATTCATTACCCTTAAAATACAATATGCACACTGAAAGAACTGACCCAGCCAAAGTACACTAGCTCTTCCCAGGCTGCCTGCAAGAACTGGGATTACAAAAAATTCCTCCACTGCAAAAAAGGTGCTGCCATTGGCTTTCAAAATCTTAAAGTCAAGAAGTTTAGAAAAACCCAAAGGGACATGATTTCTGAGCTGGGAAAACCCTCTTCTTACTGTGGGATCTAAGAGAACTTTGCGGGAAAACGAAAGTGTACCCAGTGGGACATCTGTACCCTAATAGCAAGTTTGGTAGGCACAGCCTGGTCACCGTTCAGGCTTTCTGCTTAAAAGAAGCAGGAACGACCTACAGCATGCAGGTAACCTCAACAGCCTTTGAGCATCTAAACATGACAGCTCAAGCGTACCTGTAAATTATAGACTAAAACACCCAGAAGGCTTGGGTGGGAGGGATCTGCTGTGAACAATCAGAAGAGATCAAAGAAATGTGATGACAGTCATGTAACTTGGAATGTATCTATTTTCATTGTTTTATTCCTGCCATGTTTTGGTAGGAAGTGCCACACAAATAAAATTTTAATTTTCATTTAAAATAAAATAAAACCCTAAAAATCGATGTGCTATATTGACAACACACAGAGTAGACACTTTATGCCTCACAGTGTAAGTTGTCTCAATAATAGTGAACTGCTTTATAGACAAAAACTACTTTGTATGCATTATCAGGGAATTGCAGTAGTTCATTCTAAACCCGGGAATTACATTTCCCAGATATTCCAGATCACTAGGCCTTTGGTTTTAGAATTTATTCAGCTCAAGGCACGTTATTACCTCATAAAAATGCAGCACCCCTAAGCTATCGATATTTATGTAGGCTAGTTATCCTTCTAACAAAAATAATTGCACTCTTACTCACAGAGACTGTACGTACCTGTTCTCACCCAGGAAGATTTCATCAACTGAGACACATTAAGCTTAGGATAATGAAAGGCTGAGGGAAAAACAGAATGGAGGAAAAACATCCATAAGAACAGTATTCTCAACAACATACACAAAAAAAGAAGTCATTTTATAATTTATACTGTCAGTAAACATCTTATTTACACAGATGTATTACTACTCCTGAGGCTGTGCAGACACAACAGTAAGGGAAGTGCTCTGAACATACACTCCCCAGTTATCTCTGAACAAGAAGAAGCTAACTGAAGCAGTGAGATTTATTACCTGAAAGATTTTAAGCTGCTGTACCGAGGTCATTGCTCCTAGAAATTTAAAAGCTCACTGTCTGAATTGTGACTCTTACTGAGCTAGCTGCAGGATCGCACTTCTGCTCAAAGGGCAATGAGGCAACTCATGAGAGTCTCAGAATGAAAATAAGACCTTCTCTGAGGCAGAAACTACATGAAAACACTAAACGTAGAGCAGAACACTAAATATACCTGATTTGTGGTCCAGACTTGTGCAGGGGATAGCATTTAAAAAACACCATCTTGGTAAATTTTTTTTGGTTTTTTTTTTTGTTGTTGTTTTTACAAAAATCACAAATAAATGCATGTAGAAATACTGCTGTAGACAAATCTCATGGCTTTTGTGTTTGGCTTGGTGGCTCCAAGCTCCCTTAATTTCTCAATTTTTCCAAAAAAGTTCTGCTCCAGAGCAAAATTTTTGCCCCAGTGAAGTAAATAAAGTCTATTTCTAGTGACTTCAGTAGGGGTAAGATTTTTCCCAAGGTTTCCACTGGAGAGCAGTAAAAACATGTTGGGAGACAAGTGAAGATGGGGGCTGGGCCAACAGTTTCCTCAAGGGAAGTCTTAAGCTTCGCTATAGCAATAAGGAAAAGGAACGGTCTTAACTTTCTCAAAATATTTAATCCAGATGCAGTTTGCTAAGCATTATACAAAGGTTAATTTTTAAACCATTTCATGGATAGAAAGAATGTGGGATATGACAATTAAATGACCTGGTCTACACTAGATCAATTTAGAGTGAAGATGTCTTCAGTTGTAGCACAGTTTGCCAGTATTGTGTGTTTGAGAGAAACAGAAAGTTACCATTTTTCTAATTTAATTATGCAATAATTTGTGGAGTAGCTGACCTCTGTCAGTGTACCTAAAACCTGATTCTTTTGCCCCTTAAAAAACTTACGATTTTTTTGTTAATGCAAGAGCAAAAGAATCACTAGTTACACTGTACCTTTTATTTTCATAGATTGATAAATAGTCCTATGGAAAGTGAAAATTTGGTTATTCCACCTTTATTTCAATAGTAGCACCACTAGCTTCAGGAGAACCACCTGGGAGGTACTTTGTGACCTACTATTCAGAAGAGTATCAAAATATGGTCCTTTATTCTGAACAGGAAATATCGGCTTTAGGTATGCTGACCAGGATGCATCAAATTTCCCAAACTCTCAGACACTCAAGAAACACCTCACAGTCCATTTAAACAAACACATTTATTTTTAGCATCCTGCTGCACAATTCTTCTGATTGTGTTTTTAGATTGGAGTTCTATTTACTCTGGTCATGCAGTTGCTTACTTCAATTTAGAAATACAACCTGAACAAAAAAGCATAAACTAAACTGCATCTGTTGTTTCTCCAAAGCATGGAAAGAGCAAGATAAGAAAATCAAAAAACTGCCACTGACCATAAAGCTTTGAACTGCTAGCAGTTGGGAGTTTTTTCTTCTTTTAAACCAAAATCATGTTTTGCCTCAATACTTAATGTGCTCTTCACACTTTTCTAATCAGCACTTGAAAATGATTTAATTCATGCAAATGGCTGGATGACTATTCACTTAAACTTTTCATGGAATTAATGAAATTTAAAAATAAAACAACTTGAGCAGAAAATCTTGAAATTGAAAAGGAAGATGTGCCATGATCACTGGCAACTAAGGTTAGGTTCTGACAAAGAACGCATGAAATGATGGACACTTCTGCAACTGAGACCATGCTCAGAAGTCGAAGTCCAGGCTGCAACTCTTATTCCATAGGTCACTCAAGGGTCTTACAAACACACATGGCCAGATCCTGAGCTCAGCTGGAGTCTCAGCACTGCAGTAAGATCATATTTGCAAGATTCCTAATGCCCCCTGGAACTAACAATTAAAACCAGCACAGACTGATTGTTATTCTAAGGGGGAAGTTGGACAGACAAAATGCAATTAGTTAGATTGCAGCTGGTCTGATAATGACTAGATGCATTAACGAAGTAGATGCTAGCATCATTAGAAGATTCTAACACACAGCCCTGAAGAAACATACCGCATAACAGCACTGATTCAATGTTGACTGAAAATGCAAAGGGTCACCTCGTCACCCAGAAACCTCTTGACAACAGCCTGGAGCACACCACTCAGGCAACATGGCCTTGTCCAGATGCTTCAACAAGGATCTCTCTGACCCTCTCATACAGAGATGTGTGGGACCATGCAGGATAGAACCAGTACCATATTGATTGTTCTTATTTTTGATAAATGGAGGAACAGTAATAGAAAGCATGGAGGGAATGCAATATTTGGAATGAGAAGGCAAGGCATTAACTGAAAAATAAGATCCCATGCAAATATTGGGGTGTGGGCAATAGTAACTCACTGTATCTGTTAAAAGTCTGATCCAAAATCCACCCAGAAAAAAAAACCTGCCAAATATTTCTCTAGTTTTTGGACTGTATTGTACAATTTTATATTATCCTATGGCCTTGCAACATCTCCAAGATATCTAAAATAGATGCCACCCAAAGTGCTACTTTTAGCACTGAAAAAATAGCAAGTCCCAAGGCAACTCTCTATAATTAAACTCATAATAAAACCAAAGATTTAATCAGAGTGAGTTCATGAAGGCCAATATTCCTCACCTAGTCCATAGCTAGCCTTTGCCTGTCCTCAGAGAAATCTTCCAGTCATAAAGAGATACCAAATATATGCTTTCTTATTGCTTTTAATGAATTACCACCCAAAAACCATGACTAGTCTTGGTTTTGTTTCTGCTGACATGTAGTTCATGACCATCAAACCAGTTTACAATCTAAAATGGGAGATGTAAGATGGACAACGCAAGATAAGCACACAGGAAGGTATAAACTAAGCATCTGAATATAAGCATGTTGCTGAAGTCACCTAGAAGTCTGTGGGGGAAAGAAAAAAGTCTGAAAGTTTCCAGGCTTGGCTACTCCAACAGCCCTATTCCTGCACAGAACAGTCCATTCTGTCAAATTAACAACTTTCACTACTGACCCTGACTCTTACATGAGTGGAAAAAAGCTGACAAAAAATTCCTGCTGTTAATTATGTACTGCGGTTAAAAGTATAAACAGTACATATTAGTTATGCGGGGAAAAAAAAGCCAAAACAGCAAAAGGACTGTGTGTGAAAGGCAATGTGAAGCGAACAAGTGGCAGGGAGCACACACATTCCTTCAAACGAGGCTTATATTTGGGATATTGATGGCAAGGTCTCACTTCACTTAACAGCACTGAGATACAGTGATATTACCCAAGTAGCTTTTCCTTAGTATGAATCAACTTCAACCCCCTGACAGCTCAGCTCACCTACAAATCATTTCTTTTTCTTCAGATGCAGAGTATAAAACTTACAAAATCATATACAGAGCCCTCAAGGGGAAAAACAAAAAGTCACCACCAAGAATATTAACTGTTAGCATGCCTGATAACTAAGGCACAAATGGCATAGAACATTTCAGATTTACATATAAACAGTAACATACATAAATTGTTTATATGTCAATATGTAAATATCCAAAATTTCCCCAAAAATTCACACTGAAAAGCAGAAGGTTGCACATTAATTTGGACAGAGCAAAGCAGCTACCTATCTAAGAAAGATCTTTACAACACCTTTCCTGCTACAACTGCTCTGTAGACCAAGGCAGAACATGAATGCAGAGAGTTCAGGGCCTAGAAAACAAAAAACGTTTAGGCACCTTCCTGCCAAAGTAACTTTGAGGATCTGGCTGTTGGTCAGCTTCAACAGACTGCTGAGTAAGATGTCTCAAGAAGGATCTGCCCAATGCTGCTGAGCTGTTGGACACGATTTCTGGCTCTGAATACTGAAGATCTAAAATCCTTTGGCTCAAAATACAGTCACAGCAACAGTGCAAAAAACCTGTAGAAACAGCTTAAAGTAACCGAGTGTCGTTGCCTCACAGAAGTGTACGAACTACATGCATTACTGTGCTTGCTGACTGGCGGACCCATAGCTCTAACAACCTGAGAAACTGTGTTCCCACTTTGCTGACTTACGAACTGGCACCATGTCTGGTATTCCAAAACAGTGGCTACAAACACATCAAAGTGCTATTGAGACCAAACTAGACAAGTTCAAATAAAAATGAGCTGTCCTACAGTGGGCTCAATCTATAGTAAATTTGAGTTCCTCTAGCAACAAGCACGTCAAATGCTGACAAGATGCTTCTTGATTTAGGGCACCATATCCACCAAATCCTTGTGTTTTCTACACTGTAAACTTTAGGAAGATCTCAGCGTTCCTGCAAATTCTGAATTACTAGAATGAAATTTAATATATTTATTTTCATTTGATTTATTACATGTATTTTATTTATTTTAATACAACATCAAGTGTTTTGAAAATTCAGTCTAGACAAATTTGAAGGTCATCTTCAAAATTTCTCTATCAAACAAACCAAGAGACACCAACAACAACAAACTCTGGCTAAAATCTCTGAGGCAAGTGCAACGCTCTGTTGCCAACATTCATTCAATAACTATGGCAGCAGTTAGGTGGGGTCTTTGAAGGCACGGGTGTACACATAGCTTGTTCAGCTGTCATCATCCCCACTACTAGGGATGTACACCAAAGAAGCAGCATTTTTCAAGAGCTCCAAGTAGGAGAATCTGGGAATAAAGCATGTATCATGATGTATCATGATGGACTTAGTCACCACTGTTGAGTAACTGTCTTCCTACACTAAGGGTCTGCCTGAGGATTTGAGGTTTGGTATTGTTTGGGAGATTTTGTGGATTTGAGGGGAGGAAGAATAATTTTGTGTTTGAAGTCTGGAGGCCTGTGCTGAATTTGCAGGAATGAAATTACCACACTGTTAGCATACTCGTTTAAAATCGCCAGCAGGAATAAACAATTCCTGAAGCTTCAGAAACAAAGTTAGTTCTGTAACTCACCCACTGGCTTGGACATGCCACTGTACTAACAGAGGCCAAATGTGCCGGGCCACAACAGCCAACTTTTACGTTACTTCATTGCCAATCCTCAGACTAGTCAGGAAAGGAGGAGTAATCTGAATGGGACAGGACTGTTTTCCAAAAAGACACTGCCCGACCTCTTCACTCATTCTACTTTGCACGTCTTTCTCATTAACATGCGAGCTACCACAGAGGTCCACCGGCATCGGCCAGGAATCAGCCCCACTGGTCAGGCACTATAAACATGCAGATAATACAGGCAGAGCTCCTGCTATGAGCACTAAAGAAAATACCTTCAAATTTCCTAAGTACCATCAGGAAAGGAAAATAAGGAGAACAGTGTACATGCATGTTTAATAGGAATGTTTTTCCCCTATGATTAGCCTGTCTTTCAGGATACACTGGCTTTGGTAGAAACTCTGTTACTATTTAATTGCACTGTAGCTCCTTCGCAAAATCCAGAACATGGATTCTCAGCGAGGGGCAACCTGTAAGTTCACTACAAATATCACTCCAGAATATGTGGACTAAACTACAAAACTGTAGGACCAGATGTGCATACATTGCAGGGGAAAAAAAAAAGCCCCACAACACCGAAAATATTACCCAAGAGACTAAAAATTAATTAAAATCTAGGGCAAAGGAGCAAGAGAGATGGCAGAGTAAAGAGAAACGTCTTTCAAGTAATCAAGGCAAGACCAACATTTAATTTTAATTCAGTGAGAGATAAGACCACAGCCCATGACCTGAGAAGTTCTGAGGCCTTGCAAGGAACAAAAGAAATGCTAGTCATCCATGGACAGGGATTCTCAAGGCTTTTAGTCCTGGCTGAATTAAATACAGCTACCACCGCACAAGTACAGTGTATGTGAGACTGAATGAGAGCAGAAATGTCTGAAGGAAATGAGTCAACAAACTTGTACATTTTTTTAATTTATTATGGGAGCAGAGTGTTCAAAAATGCTGAAAAATGAAAACAAAAAGGTTCAGAAAATTAGTACATTTAAACTACCTCTATTCACTGGGAATGTACCCTGTGCAATCATTTTACATATATTTAAAGGTGCTATAGAGAACAACTTCTGTTGACAATCACTCTCTTTACAGTATCTTTACTGGCATACTACTACACAGCAGCATAATGAACAGCAGCTACAGTTAGGCCTGATTTTCCACTAGACATTTAACTGTATAGCAAAAATCAGTGCGTCAGATGTCATGCACCTATATAGCTCACAAAAGTAAGTCTGAAAATTAAAAATCTGCATTGGAAAGCACAGCGAGATAGGAGAAATGAGGAATTAATGGACTGAGTTAACAGTAACACCCACCAGGGGAGAAAGGCAAATACTGTTCTCTCATCATCTTGCTTATGTTCATGAGTCATTTCTGTCATGAACAATCCATTAGTGCACAACGATAAGTGTTGAGTTTAGAAACTTGGCTTATTTATGAGACTGAGGTCACCTGAAAAATCTAACCAAACATAAGTTGTCAAGGCTGAGTGTCAAGCAAACTCTGCTATGCAGGCAGTTCCCATCAATCTAAGTTTAGGAGGGTTGTGGACTGGAATGACTTGTAATCCAAATTGTACATAAGAAGCGAGTGATATACTTAAAAGGTAATACCTTAAAGATAATAGACTACTCAAAAATGCACTGCTACTGACTAACAGATATACCCAGACAGACTATATGGGCAAACATAAGCTTATGCTGCCAGTGTCCCAGGCTTTCTAGAAGCCAGAGCCACAGTTAAGTGCGACACAAAGCCCAAGATAGTAAATCCTACTGAGAAGCAGCAAAGGCCCCTGTAGACATAACCACAGAGACACACCTTGGATGGCACTTCACCGCAATATTGATTGAAGTGACTTTTTTTTTTTTTTAATCTGGACTAAGACGAATGGACTAATGAAGCCAGGTTAAGCGCAACTGGCCCAGCGCAAAAGGAAAGGATGATGAAAAAAGCAAGAAGTTGCTGTAACACTGATACGCAGTATGTGAGCAGAGAGGGGCATGGATTTGCTCCGCAGAATTCATGACACAAGTTAGGTACTTGAAGCTGCATTATCACTTATGCATAAAATTACCTTAAAATTGTAGAGGAAAAAATACTGAAAAAAGTGTTTTGCAGTCTTGGCAAACAGCAAGTACTCACGTTCAGCAATTTGCTGCACAGGAAAGCCCAGATAGAAGCTGAATTCCACCACAGACAAGTTTCTTAGCTGCTCACTGACTTCAGACCCATTTAGAAAACCGTATCTATCTCGGATGGCAAAAACAATGCTCACAGGGCCTTGCCGAAACGCTACCCCAGGCCTACTCAGACTTATATTCAGTATCTGAAAAGACAAGATTGAAGAAGGGTCAGCAAAATCAAATCATTGGCATTTCCATTCCTTCCTTGACACAATTTTTTTTCCTAATGTGAAGGGCAGGAATTCACATAAAAACAGAGGAACATCTATTCCAGACTGATTCAGCCTGCTAAGTCTCAGAAGAGGTAAAGTTACATGGGAATTCCTTTTCTAAGAGTTATCCTTTAAGGTCAATCATAATGCAGTATGATGTGAAAGCTACAACCCAGAAAACGATGAAAAAAACCCCACCTAGAGACACAGCAAAATAAATCTACCGATAACAGAATCTTACATGAATACCAAACTGCATTGGAACAGACAGGAAGTGACCATGGTAAAGAAACATTCTGAAAATGGATGTTCTCTTGGCCAAAACCTCCTGTACCATGCATGCTCAGACTCTACCACTGGTTAGAAGCACCAATTTTGGCACCAATGTACACAGCAACTGTGTTCATGTAGACAAACCTCTTCCAGACTGTGAAGGAGTATTTAAAATAAAAGTTCACTGAGCTGGTAGTCTAAGAAACAGTTTTGTGTGTTCTGTCTTCAGTCCATCTAATCACATTGTGTCATTCAGCTGTACATACAGGAAAGTGCTCAGAACTATACTATATAGTACTTTTGGTACTATAAAGTTTATGCCATTTTTCCTGCTATGATTTTATTTTAGGGTACCACAGATGGGCATTTATGGTGCTAGTTAAATTAAACAAGAAAATTTTTACTAATTTTCGTATTACAATAAAGCTAGATTAACGTTAAGAATTCAGACAGAAGAGGGAGTTGGTCTCATGAAGCTGAATTATTGACTTTCCAGGGAGTTTTAAGCTCTGCTATGTGATGCAGTACCCAGTACATATGCAGTACATTTCATATGTGAAGTTCCAGTAGCAGCTGCCACGGACATCATATACGGCTGTAAGTATTTCTAGACCTCAGAAGCAACTAGCCTGTTTGCTCACATAATGGCAGTGTGCATGTAACTCCTATATTCTCTACCAGGTTCCCCTGAGTGGCAATGAGACCTGAAGTTGTCATACAACAAAAATATTCTAAACACAGCCTACCCTGCAATAGTAAAATCTAATGGGAATGACTTTGATATGGGTCGGGGCAGCCTTTATATGAAAAACTATAAATGCTATTATTATCAGTAATGCTTTTGAATATCAATCATCATCTTGGATCATTTTTTCAAAAAGCTTGAAACCAGAGAGATATGTAATGCCATACTATTCATGACAAGGCCTTGTAGTTCTACATAATCTAGATGGCAAGTGGTAGCCAGTGAACACCTAACTCATTTTACTGGCTGTATGAAACACAGGACAATCAAAGGTGAGGAGAAAAAGGGACGGACATAAAATATACTAATCTTCTTACCTGCACAGTGAAGTTGTAGAACTCCTGGTGTTTGCTCACCTCCATGAATGCCATCATCAGCCCTTTCTCAATGCGCCGGCTAAAGTTGCAGAACCCAACATCCACGTTCCGAGGCACAAACTGAAGGACTGAAGGCAAAGAGTATGTGTTATTCCAACAGACAAGTACTTCCATGAGATAGAACAAAATGAGCAAGAGAATCCACAAGGCTATCACTTTTTCATGGAATTCAGGACACATTCAGTGAAACACTGGGTAAAAATACAGTAGAAATACATTTTGTGTTGGTGCAGTTAATTCTCTAGTCATTAAAATCTGTTGCAGCAGTAATTAGATTACCAAAAGATATTAGTGACGGAATACCCACTGGTTCCTCTTGCATACTGAAAGACTTTCACTACATACATGTAGCTAATTTTACACAACTTGAATACTTGAATCAGCCACACTGAAATCCTTAGTACCCAAGAGATCAATGAAAATCTTAAGGAAAAAAGCAAGAGATCTTTTTTTTCTTGTAGCCTGAAATACAGTATTTAGCTTGTCTAAAAGACCACATATTGGGTCCATTAATACACATTAGTATCAGTCTAACACTTTCAAAACACTTAATTAGCAAGTAATCTTTTAAGTCTAGATAGATATACCTTAAAGTCTTTCACAGGAGAGAAGGAGTGAGCACAGGAGAGAGAGTGAGCGCACAGACCTTAACTACATGCACATCTGTGGTTTTCCTGATACAGTCTTACCCAAAGAAATGCTATGATTAGGTTACAGACCCTAACAGCAATGTTATACAGAGTTCAAGAACAGAAAATATGTCTACTGTATACCTATATAACCATGTTAAGCAGTGGAAAAAGACATCACACCAGTACAATTAAAGAAGGCATGTCTTACCATACAGTTAACAGAGAAGAAACAAAACATGAAACATACCTGAACAAAAGCACCATGTTTGACATTCACTGCCTATATACTCAATCCTTGTCACTACCTGATTACACAGGCAAACAACCAGGCAGGTGGTTTTGTTACGCAAACAGTGCCTGAAGATTTTACATGATAACACTGACTCTCAAAATCTATTACATGGGTAATATTTTGCTTCAGATTACTAGTAGTCATGGACATCACATAAACTGCTGCCATACAGCAGCCACAGAAAGCTGAATACTACATGAGCAATCACATTATACATGACCAATCAATCCTCCTGCTCACCAATTCTCCCACATTATGACAATTCTAAACAGTAGCATTTAATGTAAACATAATCTGAAACTTGACTCAAGCATTATAAAGTAGCTGCACTGTGATTTTATAAGTAAATGTTTCACAGAATTTTTTTCTCTTCTCACCTTTTGAAGCAAGAAAGAGCACATGTATTTTGCAACGTGCCAAAAAAAATTTCCTGAAAAAATAATGAAATTATGGGGTTAACTGTTTACAATTTATCATCTCTCAACCATGGATACAGCAAATATTTCACTAACAAGCAAGAATTAAGATTCACAGCAGTAGAACACAGGGTTTTGACTTGACCTTGCATACTTAATCATAAGTGAATAAGTGTGAATCAATACAAAGCTACATCTCCTCCTCTTCGTGTCAGGAACTCACCTGTCTGCACTTGGAATCTGTTATCTGGCACAGTGAAAGAAGGATGAAGTGAGAGGATCATGGGGGCCTCACCACGAAGAAGACTGCTGTTCACAAGCGCATTTATGACAGCTACTGCCGTGTAAACAAAAGGACCTGATGTCACCAAGAAAGCAAATTTAGGGGAAATTTGATAGACCTGCAAAAAAAAGAAAAAGTTTAAAAAAAAATCTTCAATGTGAAATTTGGCAACAGTTTAGACCTACATAGTCTCACACATTTCAAAGCCACATCATCAAGTGGTAGGAAAATGCAATCTTTATTTTTCGAAGAGGAAGCAGAAGCACAAACACCCCGATAGTGCTGCGCCTTGCAGCCTCTGCTCCAGTGCATCAGAGAGGCAACTCCCCCTTGCTAGGCACACCTACTGGAATCCCTTCAGTACAACACACCAAACTCAACACTTCTTGATTTATCACATCCCAGCATAGTAGCACTCCCCCTCACCTGTATTCCCCTGGAGTACATAAAAGTACCCATACAAAATTGCTGCCTACTTACTGAACCACATGCACAGCTTCTCCATTTCAGTCATATTCTGCATAGCAAATACATCCATTCACATGTGATATTAAAAAAGCAAAATACACATAAGCTGTGTTTTATGGATATAATTTTCATGCTGAAGAACACTTTCTTCCAGAAAACACTTCTATCTGCTTATTTCAGACCAGTTACCACAATTACAATTTTCCTCTTCCAATTCATCTCCTGACTTTGAGTCTTCTTAAAAACCCTGAGGAGTCTTAGTCATTGTGTAAAAGAAATGAGATTGTAAGTTAAATATAAACCTAGGTGAATATTTCTATGCAGACACTATTATCCACCATTTCTCTGTTACCTAAGCAAAACCAAACTGAAGGCTTTTATTTATTTAAACATATTGCAGAGTCTTCTTCAGAGAAACTGTCTCAATATTAAGGACACCTGTTTCCCCAGCATTTTTTGTCACTTTGGTTTACTCCCCCAGTTTGCTTTATTTGCCTAAGACAGTCACACTAAAATATTTTGAGATGTCCAAAACGATGGCATCACAAATAAATAAATAATCTAATCCAGAAACCTGAAGGTTCTGATAAACATGCACCTCTTAGATTAAGAGATGCCAGCACCTTGCAGGCTTTGTGATGGTGAAGAGGTATGTTGTATATCCTCAACTTCAGGATCAGTCTTACAGAAAAGCACAGTGTTACTTAAATTGACCCACATGTTCTGCACTGGTATTTCTGCAACTTTGTAAAGTGATGGCAATTGCTGTTTAGATGAGACAGCAAGCAGCTCTTTCCTGTCCTCTAAAAAACATGCATTTCAAAGAGATCATCTACACCAGAAGAAACTTCCTCAGTAGCAGAAGAAATAAAAAAAGATAATCTATGCTGCTCATTATTCCTTTCTTCCTTCTTAAATCCACAAATATATGCAACATACAGCTTTTATTTTAAAAGGATTTAGACACATACAACTCAAACGTGTTTGATATGAATAATATGCACAGCTTTTTTCAGTTCCTCTTATCTGAAATTTTATCCTTTTATCTTAGGATAAAGTGATCTCTGCAGCTTCAGTTTGTCAAATGGAAACAGCAGTTATAATGGGTAAGACATGCCAAAAGAAAGTTGCCCATTACTTGCAAAGGAGACTACTTAAAAGGCAAGGAAAGAGGAATTAGAATTACAAATCTCAATGACAATTTGCTGGCGATTTCTAAATCAATACATGCTGAGGAAGAAAGGCCTAGTGTAGCCACCATACACTTCTGCACTGGAGTTAGGCATTGCAGACAAGAAAGCCAAGCCTCTGATAGCTAACTCAGCTGTCTCCATCTCTGACCTGTTGCAGTACACCACAGATGCAATGAAAGGAGCCTACCCTGAACACCTCGCTGGAATTTTGCATCAACTTTTTCCTCTTAACAGCTAATACCGTTTCCCTTTTCTGCTTCACAGCAGCAGAGAAGCAACAGCAACTCCAGAAGAATGGAAATTAAAAAAAAAAATACTTTTAAGTGTCATTTTGATGTATGTAGATTAGAACCACTATGGGTCAAAACAATAGCTATTTCTGCTTGAGATGTTGCAGGGTTGTCTAGAGTTAGCTCTCTACAACCTAATTCAGATGACAGAAATAATACAGTCATGCCAGCACAATGCTGTCTACAAGCTAATTCACAGAGAAGTTTGAAAAGTTGTCTAAAATAGATGAGCACAGCTCATGACTCTTGATTCATGAATGAGAATCACTCCTCCTGGCACAGCTCTAACAGTTCAGAAACCCACCTGTCCATCCAACCCTCTCTTGGAGGTTTCACCTCTACTGCCAGGACAGTTAGATACTAACAAATTAGCTAGCTAAACCACCACGGTTTAGAGTGCCACCTATTAAAGTAAACAAGCACAAACTTCTTATATTAAAAAAGCACAAATTTCCTAACACTTTGAGCCAGAAAGCCAGAGAAGCACGCAAGACTCCATGTGCACTTTGAAGCCATTCCCACAGCAAAAGCAGAAACCTTCAGTAGGGGCGAGAACCCTTACACAACCTCAAGTTAAGCTATCCCTTCTCCAAAGTACAACGGCTAATCCAACTCCGCTGTTTCCAGGACACAACCTGGAACTGAATGAGATATTCAAAGCTACCCTCGCAAAGAGCGCGCTTCTAGTACGGAAAGTTTTCAAGCCTTGAAAACTTCAAAAGGCTAGAAGAGTATTTGGGGAAAACATCGCTGTATGCTAACCCTGTCCCTTATGATGTTCCCTAACCATTTGCTATTGATTATTGTCCACTAAACTATTTGATTAGATGCGCCTTCACTACAGTCTAATCCCTGCCTCCACTCCACTCTATTATGCTGTGTAAACATCTGGCAGAAAGCATATACAACCCATTTCCGCACCACCACCTTATTAAGCACCCTGTAAAGAGCCTGCAGAGAGCGTTTTAACTTCCTGAAGATGGCCTACAAAAGCTCACAGGTCTTAAAAATGAAACAAAGCTTCTGCTTCTACGCACATTAGGATCCTAAGGCAACAATTCTCTCACAATTTTTACACACCTAAATGGTACCAGCCAGAATTTCAGCAGCAGTGAGTAGCAATGAACCCAGCAAAAGTCCACAAGGTGGCACCTTTGAAAGAAGTATTTAACTGCCTGACAATGAACTGATCTCCTTACTTTGAAGGCAGAGGTTTACTGATTTTGGGTTATAGAAACCAATACACTAAGTACAGGCCCCAAACCCTATATTAAATAAAGCAACAAAGTGGCTCAGGTATACATTATACTACATGATAAAATTTCCAAGCACAAATGAGGCTGGCAAAAAGCTTTTTCCTGTTGGCATGAACTTAATGGCACCATGGGTCCTGGCAGCAAGTCACTGCCAACGCTATTTTATTTCACACTCCAGTGCAACAAAGCTAAGTCAAGGGAATATTGTGTAACAGATCTTACCCAAGTATCATAAGGTCTACATTAGAGAAAGTTGACAAAAATTACTCTCATTCAAACAATAGGGTCTTATTCTTTTGCAGATGCAATACATTGAGACCAACTGGAAAGAACTTTAAAAATTTTAGGTTATTCTGACTTTGCTGTAAGGACTTTCGCTTGGAAAACATTGACAAAAGTTTTTTTCATTAGGCAGGATTCAAGCCTTGCCTCCTTTTTTTTTTCCACTTCAACAACTCAGAATGTTTGAAATAACAAAGAAGCAGAGACCAACGTTTCAACCGAAAAAGTTGGGAAAAAAAAGTTTTAATCCTCCTTTCAGTGTTAAGCTGAGCAGCAGTTATATCTATAGTTGCCATGGATTTTATTTTTAAAGCATACATTACTACAAAGTTAAATTTAACAAGACTGCCTCCTGATTTACTGTGCATTACATCACAGCAAGGGAACAACATCTGTGAACTGTAATAGGAGAAACAGTAAAAAAGCAGCTTAGAGAAATGCACTGCTTTACCATAACTTGCAAATGTACTCACAGTTCCTGGCTTTCTCTCAACTAACAAAAGTCAGGTCTGTTTGATTAAGTTTAGCATTATAGTCAAATTCTGTTTAAAAATTTGCATCACATCACCACTCAGCATACTGATATTATAGACAGCTCTTTTTTAAAAATAAGTTTTGTTAGTAGTCCACCATTAGAGGTGAAAACATTTGCTAGTGATTATTTTAAGTGTAAAACCCATACCTAAGGCATCAAAAAGAACATATACAATAGCAGCATTCTAGCATAAAATAAGCATAACTGATTCCACAGAGGTGTTTTCTCTTTTGATAAAAAAGAGTTTGCAAAGAATGAAGCCAGACTAACTGCATTATTTATAAAAACAGTTGCATCCGAGAAGCCTTAGGGCCAAAACATCCTATTGAGAGCTTTACACGGCAATACAGTGCATGAAAGGAAGGAATTTAAAGGGCAAAAATACAAAGAAGCAAGGTATCAAACGTTTGTCCAGTCAACCTTCAAATATTTAGCAACAGATTTTGTCTTACGGCTGTTAGTATTAAGAGGGTAAGTGCCTCCATATCATTGATGCATATAAGGTCACTGAAAATTAGTGTAGTTCTATCATCATGAACTTTTGACTTCTAGTTGACTATACTGGTTTGCACAATCTGAAGGCATCATTCACAAACCAGAAGAAAAATCTCTTATTTACAAAAAAACCCTAAAAAGCTTATAGGCAGGTATTGCTAAAGGACCCGAACTACACATAATTTATAGTGGCAGCTCACTGTGGCTGAAGTTTGGCAGAAACTTGTAACCTTCCTATCTTGACTGAGTAGTAGAAAGGTATATTCTCCAACATCAGACAGGAGTTGTTCAGTTATTGAGTGCAGTGATTATCAAAGGAGCTGTCAAAACACTGTTTCCCCACACAGTTGGGCAAGCAGAAATTAGAGGCACCAAGGGATTCTGTGCATGGAGAAACTCAAGTTATGTTCAACATTCAAACTGCTACTTGAATTAACTTCATGATTAAAATGAGATCATCGACTCAAAAAAGTAAGATAAAGTGGTACTGGGCTATCACAGCTGGATGAACACAGACATGAAAAATTGCAAGTGCAGCTGAACCTTCATGTACACCAGTAATTCCATTAAAACATTTCATTTTGTCCCCCAAGCTGAAGTATCTGATTATACAACAAAGGTACCCCCCAAACTACCTCTACGGTCTTTCCCTCTCAGACAAAGGGTTTGAGACAGAGGAGGGGAATAGGGTCTTTAAACCTCATCTAAACCAGATGCTCACTTTAAGGTTAGGAAACAGCACTGAAATATTGTTCAAAGATGATTCCTTGAACATCAAAGCAGAGGAAGCTTTCAAAAAAAACCAAGACGGCAGCAATTCCTAGCCCTGTGAGTGGGCGAAGGACAGGAGTCACAACTATTTGAAGGCTTAAAAATAACATCCTTACCATTGCACACCTGATTTTTTCTCCCCTGCCTTTTTCATCTGCCAAATTCTGCATTTGGGAGTCCACTACTTCCCCTGCAAGTGTTGATGGCCTCACTTACAACATAAAATAGCACAAGGCTGTGGAGAAGGTTTTGTTTTCTTTAAGGTGCTAAGTATATAATCAGCTAGCAGGAGAAAGAAAACTTTTTAACAGGTATTTTGAAGGGTAAAAGCTTTTCAGTTCAGTTTCAATTCACCAGCCAAAGGAGGTGAGCAGTAGAGGCTGGACACTGCTTGCTCACCTCCAGCAAAACCAAGAAATTCTAAAAGTAAAAGCTGATGTCATAATCATGTTAAAAAAACCCAAACAAAACATGACTAATATTTAAGGCAGAATAAATCTCTCTCTGATATAGTATCACATGGGTTGTTTCTAAATCACTGTTTTAGCCTGTGAACTAAAACCACTATTGTATTATATTGACCAAGTAGTAGTTGTACACACTTCAAACCACTTACCTCTAGCTCTACTGATCGCCTGAACTGAACTCTGAGCACTTCTCTGATGGATTCACTGACATTTTGTAGAACAGCTCTTTGGGCCAGCACTGGAAATTAATGTCAGTCAGTCAATACATTTTAGCTTCATCTCTTGGGCTTTGGTTCAAAGCTGCATTTTCAATTGTGCAATGCATGAAAAAGCAGGCAATGAGATCAACTGCATCAAATGGATAAAAGGATGGACAAGGAAATAGGTAAAGGTGTGACTGTATCCTAAAAAGTGACTGTACATACAGTTTAAGGGACACCAGGTTTATTTTCCGTCTCGTTTTGTTTTTCCATATCTAATGTCTTTAGCATTCTACTAAAATAATCTTCTAAAGAGCCACTGACGCATTCAAATTGGATCTGAAAGTCATAGCACATTCAGTCTGACCTGTGCACGAGCCTGCTGTCATAACGCAGTTAAAAGTTTTGTAGGCAATGCATGGAATGCAAATGAGGTCAGAAAAAAGCTGCAGAAAATATGTATCTATTTTCTCTTAGATAAAAAGTAATCAAAAGTGTCACTAGTTACTGAAAGGCATATCCAGTGAGTAAGAAAGTGCTTTAAAAACCCCACAACCCTATGGATGTCATGTCTGTTACCATCATACTGAGACTGTGACTATGGTCAAAGAAACAACTGAAAAGTGTCATGTTGTCATCCTGCATTTACTTTCCATCAGTAACTTGCCTACAAAACTACTCAAATTACAAATTTTAAAAAAATCTTCCTCATCACCAGCACGGACAGCTCACCTTCATACCTGGAGGATGAGATTCTGCTCTTTCTGCTTTACATACTACAAATAAATCGTAAGGGCAAAATGTATTGCTTACCACAGAACATGCAGCACTTCTGCAGCTGCCCTGGATTAGTTCGCTGGTATTGTTTTGTTAACAAGCTAGGAAGAGGTAGGAAGACACCAAAAAAAGCAAATACAGATGCTGAGACAATTAATTTTGAAACACATGTCACTTTTTGTGGTTACAAACACACCAAATCCAACTGAAGTAAGTATGGAAGGAGGGAAAATATAAACATAAGCTAGTACAGTAAAATCATAAAAATGGTAATGAAACCCAAACATTTTTAGACCAACTCTCCTCTTTCATATTACAACATTACCTCACATGCAGGTTTTTTTACAAACAGCAGCAACAACTGAAAGGAGAAACTTACTCAGTCAGAACATTTAATAGTTTGGCAGAACAGTACCATGACTGTAGTAACATTCACTTACAACCCATGAAATGATAAAGCAGCCTCTAATTCAGCATACTTGCATATACACATCAGCAATTTTAGAAGACAATCTCATTCCCTCTGCAGTGTAACGTATATGAAACTCACTATCACAACGGATTTTTTCAAGTTAATTCTATTATTTTCAAGAGTAATTGATAAATCAATGCTTTTACAGCTGTTTATCTAAATTTACACCATATTTCTTTGAAATGTTCACTTAGCTAATTCGACACTGGCAATTTAGCTAGGGGGTCACATTACAGTGGCTTCTGAAAAACAAAATAAAGACGTTAGGAGTATCTTACCTGCAGTGACTAAGTAAGCATCAGGAACCGTGATGTCGCAGACGTAGGGTTGCCTGGTAGTGGTCACGGCCGAGGTTACGACCACAGGTTCAGAGGGAGTAGTGGTCGCCAGAGGGGCGGAGGAGAACGTCCCCAGGCTGCCTGCAGCAGTGACACCACGGCTGCCCGTGGCACTAGCGGCAGCGGTCGTGGGGACAGTGGTGGAAGCAGCCAGTGCATCAGTACCAGCAGTTACACTGCTTCCTGCTGGAGCTTCAGATCCAGTGGGAGGGCTAGAAGTCGGAGGAAATTGCGTGGGAGCAAACAATGTAGTCACAGACAGAGATGCTGTAGGAAAGGGCATCACGCTGCTGGTGTCGGCACGCGATGTCAGGCTGTCGGGGTCTGTGGGAGAAAGGGCTGTGTGGGCACTGCCCTCGCTGCGAGACGTTAAAAGCAGCGTGGGGTTAACTGTAGCACCAATATCCTCATCAGAAGCTGGAGCAGTTGGGAGCAGAGATGAAGATACATTTAAGACAGGAGTTGCCAGAAAGGTAGTAAACAAAGAGATCAGATTTGTTTCACTGAGCAAAATGCTGCTGGTAACAGACTGGGTGTCGGAAGCAGGCAGCACCAGGGTAGGAACTACGGAGCGAGAGGTGGAGAGTGAAGGCTCCAGCTGAGAGGTAGCTCCTGTAACAGCTGAGGTAAACACAACTTCAGAGCCTGCTGGCAATACGGAGGGTGCTTCCAGAAACACAGACGACTCGGAGTGAAAATCTGATGACAGGGTTATTTCAGGAACATGTGCACCTGGAACAGAGGATGCATTTGAATAAAAGTATGATGTTTGGTCAAGAGGGAACTGAGAAACCTCGGCGTCAGTGGCAGAACTAACAGCAGTAGCCAAGTCCCAGCTGGAAACATCCTCAGAAAGTACTGATGTCCCAGTCAACAAGGTCTGAGGTAAGAGTGCTGATAAATCACTTTGCATGACAGAGTAAGAATCTAGCATGGCCAAGGATAAAGACAAGTAGCTAGGTTCAATAAGAAATGGTGTTGATAAAAGACTGGATGGAAAATCTGAAATATTTAAAGATGGCTCCTCCCTTGTAGATGTCTTGTCAAGCAAAACCACAGATTCTGATGGCATTAATTCTGGCAACTCCAGCAAAGTTGTACGACTGACTGCAAACGACGCTACTGGCTCACTTGGGATGAAGGTAGAGTCAAACAGAACGGTGGTGGCATCAGGGATTTCTACATGAGTGCTTGGTGTCAATGAAACTGTTTCAAGAACAGGGAGGGAAAACTGGGCAACAGAGATGTTCAGTGATGTTCCTCCAGGGAGCTGATGGTAAGAAGAAATTGTTATAGGTCTTCTGTTGTTAAGGACAGTGTCCATAGCGCTTAATAAAAACACACTTGAATCAGGCATTTCTGCAAATCTTGAAGAAAATGAAACAACTGGTCTTGATGGAAAAGAAGTATCAAAAATCTCAGGTGCAGGCTCCTCTAATTCATACCCATCAGTAATTACAGTTGCAAATGGAGTTACGCCTTGTACTTCAGATGCTGTGATGGACAAAGTTTCAACATAATCGCCTGAGCCCACATCATGATCTGGGGAAAAGCCTGCTTCTGGCAGAAGTGAAACTGAGTCACAATACAGACAAGAACTGTATGATCTCATGAAAGGCACTGGACTCATGAGCTTACTGACAAGCTCTGATTGACTTTGTATTTCTGAACTGGCAGGCAAATTTGGTGTTATACTGGAGAATTCATGTGTAAACAGGCTGGCATTAAGAACTGTATTAAAGTCTGTGGAAATGGCAGCTGAGTGAAGCAGGAAAGACGCAGGTGGAAGACTAATAGGAAACAAAGCAGGCTCAGCGCTTGTGGCTGAAGCTGGGGCAGCCCAGGGAATGCTTGGACTGGGGTAGGTCCTTAGACTGAGAGTTTCTGCTGCCCTGGTACTCACATCAGCGTAAATGTCACCATACGGGTCTGCACTTTGTGCTGTGGCATCTGGGGTCACAGGGCTATTTTTATCCAGCAGCTTGGAATGAAGAGGCGAACCTTCTGATGCAGCCTCAAAAGGCAAAGCTGTTAAACTTGCATTTATGTTTTCCCATACGGCAACTCCTGCCTCTAAAGGAATGGAAGTGAAATAAATAGCTGTATTTGGAGGGTACAACGGCAAGTCTCTGCTTGCTGTTAGCATTTCACTATCTGGCACAAAAGGCTTCAATTCTGTAAGAGCGTTACTGCGTTCAGGGACAGAACTCAATGGAGTCTTTTGCTGTCCTGTTTCTGAGACATCATATGGTGAAAAAAGGACAGATAATGAAGGTGTTAGCAAGACAGTTTCTAACATTTCTCTTGGTGGCTCTACTGTATTAACTGAATGATGATCTGTTAAAACTGCAAAAGACTTCACTGGAGGAGTCCACGGTGCCTTTGGAAATGAGCTAATAAATTCATCGTCACTTAAGAATGCCTCATTGCTTGTTACAGAAACATCTACCAAGGGCGTACTTCTCCCTTCTGAAATCCTGACCATTTCTTCTTGGTTAAATAAAGTCACATCAAAGGGAGTGGTAACTGATGATAAAACCGTTTGAAGGAAATTACTTTCTTGGAACTCCAAAGTACTTTTTGCTAAGGCTATTTGCGTCTTGCTGCCTGATATGCTTTGGTGCACCTTTGAGTCCATTGAGAAAAAGGAAAAATTTTGCTGTTCCAAGGATCTCTCATCTAAATAAAGGAGGAGAGAGAAAAACAAAAACTGAGAACCACTAGATTACCACAAGTAGTAAGATGGCAATAAGCAAACCTCAGACACAGTATTTCTGGAGACAAATGTCCAGAATTCAAGGGCTGAGACAAACCCTCTCGGTATGTGAAAAACCTCCATGAGCAAGTCAGCACAAATAGTAAGATTCCCTGTGAACCTCCATTCCCTGGAAATGAGCAGGACAACGTGAGCTTCTCTCACCCCACACCTACTCTTCTCTCTACAGCAGCACTCCAGCAAGGCAGAAAGTGGCTCCCTCTTACCTATGCAAGGCTACAGGGCATGTCAGTTAATGGTCTTACAAAGTAAACAAACCAAAAAAGGGCAACAAGGAACAATGCAGGGAAAAACTTTGCATAACTTTAGGTCTTCTGCTTTCCTTTAGTATCACTTCATTTCCTCTGGTTTTATTCTTTCTTATTATTAGGCTCGCTGGCAGATCTGTTCTGTTTCAAGGACCAGGTTCTCCCTCTCATAGCAGAAACGAGCGACACTTAGGAGAGATGAAGAGGGGTTGCCTTTACGTAAAGCAAATGTAGACCTGATATCAGCTACAAGAATTTGCCAAGTAACATGTCTAGCAGTTACACTTACATTGTCAGCCATTCATTTAACTTCTGGCCTTTTAGCAGTCAGTGACAAATTGCTTCATCACACAATTGCCATCTCTATTCACAACCCACTACAGGAGTACTCTGTTTATGGGCCACCTGCAATAAAACTTTAACTGTTCCAGTTTGCAGAATTCAAGTAGTAATAGCTAGGTCCAAGCACAAAGGAGAAAAAGCTAAGAATTCACCAGATATTTTAACAAAATACTTGCAAAAGTCATACATTAATATAATTTCCATAACTTGACTATAATTCCTCCTCTCTCACAAAAGTGTTCTTCGGTTAGAGGGAAGATCGATGTATACACTTTTCCAACCATGGATGCATTTTGCTGTGAAAAGGTTGATTATTGCTTGTGTACTTTTCTGAAATGTCAAGACTGGAATAGTAGCCTTCAGAGCCAAATATTAAAGGGAATCACAGAAAATTGCTGCAGGATATTTTTCAAGGGTATACATAAAAGCTTCATCCTTAAATTATCTATCCCACCTGATCATTCTGTTTCCATATAGGATCATCCACACAGCGCTGCTGGAACCTACTGACAATGCACATTAAAAAGGCTGGGGTGGGGGGGGCAGAAATCCCATCCAGTTAAACCCCCAGGGACCAATTTAAAATAAAAATGAGCATACACAGTATAAAGCGCACTGCTCAACTGTAACTACATTTGTAACCCTTTAGAGGGCACCTTGAACTCAGTAACCCATGGTAGATCTTGCAGGAATAGCTCACCTATCTGTTACGGATTGTTGTCAGTCTAATGCCACCTTCCAAAGGTGACCAAGTGCTGCACTCATCCCTTTCTCCCTGGTCTGTTTGCTAAATTCCTTGATACAACTTTTCAAGCACTGATATACTGACTTCATAAATTCTGAAGCTGCTGATATGAAAAGCACAATTACAAGAATTAATGAACAGAGCGAATACCACTGTACCACTAATCACATCTAATCAAATGAACACTGTGATTATATTCTTTATTTTACCAATCCCACACACAATGTTTTGCAGCACAGCAGGTACTATTCTCTCAAGTAGTCCCAATCCATTTTTTTCCTCCTGAAGCTCACTGTAGGCATTGCTAGCTTTATGATGCTTAGTTGTGGTGTGACAATAAAATATACTGCCTTACAATGCTCTCAGGAGAGGGAAAGAGAAAAAGTACACTCTTGTAAAAGTATGTAAAACAAATACGTAAGTCCATCCTTGACTTCCTCCACGGAGGTCAGCTGTTTGAACATGGCACAGTGCGGCCACCACGGAATAACCGCTTTCACAAGCGGTTAGCACGGGTAACAGACAAAGCAGTTTCTAGCAAGTACAGAACCAAAACGCAGACCCTGAGCCAGCCCTGTTTGCTGACCAAAGCTGTTCAACGTCTTCTCTTCACTGAAAGTCTCCCTAGCCTCACTCCTTCCTTTGACTAAGGCTTCCAGCCTTTTTTTTTTTTAACTCTTTGTGATAATTTGAGTAAGCAGAGAGTTACTAAAGGAAAAGACTTGCAAGGCTTACAAGACTTACAACAAACACTGCCGAAATGAATTACTTCTCTCCCTCTATGTGTGCACTATTCCTTTTAGCCAGCCCTGTAAAATCCTGTCCACCTTGGTCACAATTTGGACACCTCGCACTTGCTTACAGAGAGTTCTACATTGCAAGTACACATGCTAATGGATAAAGTTCTTGTGCATCACAGCTTCATGTTGTAAATCCCTGCAGCAGTAACACAAGACAGCTGTGTTAGTTTCAACACAGTAAGCATGGTAAACATGAAATTGGTACACATGACAGTTATTATGACAGGCAAAGGTGAATACAAACTAATTATTAACTGCACTTTTGATCACATATCTCCACAAATCTTTGACCCAAAGCTAGAGGTGATTCCACAAAAAAAAATTTCATTGTCTGTACATACCTGTGCTGTGTATCATATTCTTCCTTCACCCATAGGGAGCTCCCTTTATCTTTGTTCAGTTTGGTAGGGGAGCTGTCACAAGGTAAGATCCTACTGGAAGTGACTACATGTCACAGAAAGATGTTCTGAAAAATTTCTTGCACCACCATAAGCTGTCCAACAGACATGGATAAGAGGCAAGGGTAATAGTACAAAAGTAATAGTAAATAACAATTTTATCATACACCCATGCCTCTTAATGTAAAGAATCTTGCCACTGACACCAGGAAGGAAGGAACACAACTACTGGAAAAGTTGTTGGGAGGGTTGTTGGTTGTTTTTTTTTTTTTAAGGAAAACACACCGTGTCTTGAAAAAGTTACCAGCTCTAAGACAAGGTAAGAGCACTGTTATTTGAGGTAAGTGGAATGTGAAAAATTCACTTGTGCATACAGGATTTTGAAACAACTCAACGGCAAGTTGGCAAGCCAAAGTTCCGTGCTATTTGCTTTGCTTAGCATTTTAGAAGCAGGAAGCATTAGTGACATACCATTAATAATACAAATTATTGTTTTCTGTCATCTCCAGAAGAACAGTGTACTACTTGAATACTGCTTGTCAGTACTGCGCGGGCCTCTCGTGGAGAGCAGATGGGACGTGCGGCAGATGTGCCCAGGAGCAGCCAGACAGCCCACAGAGAGGAAGGAAAAGCAAAGGAAAAAGGGAAGGAGGTGAAGGCACACCACGGCATGACAATCACACCCTCATCGGTGCAGAGCAGCCGATCTGGCTATACTGTGGGACAAAGAAAGCAGACAGATTGCACATGTTCTGGTGTATCTCAATGCCACGACTGCACAAAGCTATTGATGAATATCAATGCTGACTTGTTTGCACAGCTGTTGTTGTGGGTGACGGTTTCACCGTCCAGCAACTGTACTGCCATTGAGCTAGGCAACAGTGACAGGATGACAATCAGACAAGCCAAACTCTGCCAAGCTGATAACATTACGAAAAAGAATAGATAGCTTAGGAAGCAAAGCTGTGATCCCAAGAGCAAAGGGGAGGAGGAAAGGAGAGCACTTGTGGCAAGGGCCACAGGAGGCACAGATGGCACCCGTACAATGCCCCAGCTCAGACAATGACATTCGGACACAGGAGGAGTGACAGCGTAGGAAACGTGCTGATGGGCGTGGGGTGATGAACTCTCTGCTGCTTCTGCTGCCCCCCGAAACTGGTCAGAGCCTGACTGAAATTCACAAGTAATGAAACCTGTCACTGAACACGACGATCCCTTCAACTGCCAAATCCTTATTTACAGAAGCACAGCCATGCACCGTTAACACTGGCGCAGACTTGTGTGAATTCGGGAAGGGCCATAATACCAGCACAGCACTTTCCCATGACTACAGCAAAGGACTACTGCAGTCTATGGACTTCTCTGGTGACAAAAATATACCATGTCAGCTTGCCAGAAAACTATGTGCATTCATAAACCAGGAACTAGACCAGTCATTTTTCCAGAAAGCAATTAGAGGGATGTAGTTTTCATCCTTCCTGTACTTGCAAGTGCTGGAAAGTAATGCCTGTTCAATACCCTATAATAAAGTAAAAAAGGATGATTTTTCAAATATATATATTTGTAATAATATATGTATGTATTCACATGCTTTCCTACTTTCCTATTTATTTATAATATACTTTCATATATTTTAAAATGCAGGATCCAAGATGTAGCATCACCTGATGTCTCATATGACTTCAAAAAAGTTGCACCACTTTTCTGCACTCTGCTATTAAAATGTGGCAATTGTACACTATCACGACTATCAATATCTACTAAAGTGTAGGTAATTTCCTATAGTATGAAGATGTTAAATTATAGATGACAGGTACAGGCATGACAACAGCAAATATAACAGAGAAGTCTTTGTGATAAAATTAAACCTTGAGAATAGAACTCATAATTTTTGCTGTATTATTTTTGAGAAACTAAGTAATGGCTAATAAAGTTTGCAAACATGAGAAAATGCCAGCAGACTAGCAGCAAACCAGTTCAAAACATACATAACTTAAAAGAAATTTATCTTCTGTGTACTCACACAATGGTCTACAAAATTAAATTACAGTACCTTTATTTTTTAGGCAAGGTGAAAAACTCTTCTTTTACTGTTGCCCATTGTTTCAAACAAAGGAAATTTAGGCAGAGGGGCAACTGATGCTACATACATTCCAAGTATTGTGGGAAAATTCCTATTAACTAACTAGATAACAACAGTTCCCAAATTATTAAAATTAAAGCTATGAAGTCACTAGGAATATTCACCACTTGAAACAGCTTCCTGACTATGGGGTAGAGTAGCACATCACATTTAAGGGAAGCTTTTAACAACTTTTGTTTAATTTAACTTTTTCTTTGAGAAACGGAAAGTAAGAAATTGAAATAACTGAACGTAGTGTAGGACAAGACCACCCAAGGCAAATAGAGGCAAATGCGTCTGAAATTGTAAGTCTTCCTCATACAGCTTAACACTTAACTTTCTCGTTTATTTAATAGCATTTAGTTCAGCTTCCATCAGAAAGCGCTTGTATGCATTAGGTCACTGCAAAAAATTTACACAGCTCTGTTGTGTAAGCCTTTAACTAAATTTCTTAAGTGTCTGGCTTGTAGGAAAATACCAGTCACAGAAGCATGTGCAGCTGAAAAGCTGGCAGCTTGCTTCTCTGGGAGGCATTAAGCATGGATTGAACAGTAACAGTAATCAACCCTGGCACACAAAAGCCAGGGAGAGGAGAGGATGGGAGGCTGCATCGTTCCTCTCTTCCCCAGCTCCAGCTCCTACCTCCTCTGTGGGGGTCTGGGCAGCTTTGGAAGGTTCTGTTCCCCAGAGCACATGCTGTACCCATGCCCAAGGCTCCCTCAGGGCAGCACACGCTCAGGCTGTGCAAGGGACACAATTCATTCAGAGTCCTAACAGCTATTTCTCAAAGATGTTCATTTTCTTATTGTAAAAGATCGAGCATGTCTCTCGTCATTTACTACATACTCTTACAAATTTTAACTAAGGTGCTTGTACCACCTGAAAGGCTGAGAGAGAAAGAGAAAAAAAAATTATGCTGCCTCAGCACTCTTTGCACTGCAGTTGAAGATAAAATTTCATAACAAATAGAAAAAGTTATATTAAGAGAAAAATAATAGTGTTAATAGGAATCATGCAAAGTGAGTGCCTATGTACACACACGCTCACTTTTGTACACTTCATTTCTCAATACATAGCCAAGAAAGAAGAGAAACATTCTTGAAGTCATTCTTCATCCACATGCAAACAGATGTGGCTCAGCTGCTGCCCAGGTGCAAGCATACAAGAAACTCCCCCTCCTGCAGGGCAAACAAGCACAAGCTTCCATCTCTTCATGAGGAGAAAAGATGCTCCAAAACATAAAGGGAAGGGCAAGGATAAACACTTACTTGCCAACAGAGTTGATGAAGACTTTGTAAAGAAAGAAGTTTAGTAGAAGGCAGTCTAACAGCATTTCATACCCGAGTCAAAACATGCATCATGACACTCCTCATCAAGTACTGCATTTGAAAACTAACACCAATGAACCTATAATACCAGGCACTAGCATTTACATTTTCTTCCTTACTGAACACCTAAAACACCCTCAAAACTTCCTTTAGGATGCTTTTGCTGGTAACCATCATGTTAAAGAGCTGTAGGCAGTCTAGGATCCCAACTTCTACTGCACAGCTGATGGAACACCTCATCAGAAAACTTGCGAACTATGTGCTGATCCAGGAATCTTCCTAACATATCCACTGCTAAGGCGGAACAGGACCCTGCAGTTGTTTACAGTAAGCAGCAGATTAAAAGAATAAAACCACAGCTTCTCTTTCATACCACTCTAACACATTCTGTTTTGCACAGAAGAGAGGAAAAACCTCACAACCCAAGCGAAGCTTTTTGTAACACAGAAGATAACAGCACAGCACCAGATTAGGTAGTAAGGGCAGGAGAGCATACAGATGGGGGGAGAGCGAACCACCCCACCACCCACTCCATAAACACAAGCAGATGGTGAGATCCACCTCCCAAACAGTATTATTACCTTTGAAAAACTACACCTTTGCTAACAAGTGAGCTGGGAACAAAACCCATGCACAGAACAGTTTGTCATGCCTACACAACACCTGCAAACCGAAATGATACAGAAATCCTCACCTGTGGACAGCATAAAGCTCTTATAGCACCAAGATGCCTCAAGATGACAAGGACTCTCTAGAACATCTCTGAACAGAGATACCCAAATGCAGAGGTGAGATAGCAAACTACCCATGACAATTCACACCATTTCAAACATCTCAGAGGGGAGAAGGTAGATGTTTCCCATACAGAAGCCTTCTATGGCCACTACGTGTTCCTACAGACCATCACCCACAGTTGAGGAAAGCAATGGCTTCGTGCAGAGCTCAGTGCTCTAACGTGAGCAGCTGGCTGGCCACGCACGCACATGCACAGAAAACTGCAAATCAAATCATAGTTTAAAGTGTAACTTTTGCTGGGAGCATTCACACTGTTTTGGCATTTAGTTGTACATGACATCATCATGTGGGAAGCCATATGTTCGGGATCAAGTACAAATAAACTTGAATTGGCTTTACAAATGTTAGTTCTAAGAAAAACTCTCATCAGATTTGCTCATCATTGTAACCAGGTCACATTTTTAAAAAGAAAAAGCTTTCTTTCCCCCCTGCGCCCATCTTTTTTTTTCTCTTTTTTTTAATTGCTCTCTGCACAGCAACTGATTTTTAGTCTGTAAAGAGCCAATGTCAGTTTTCATCCAACCAAATGACTACTGAGAAGCTTTCTGTTTATGCTCAACACTGCAGCGTCCTCCAAAATGCAGATCCTGGAAGCTTTTGAAAAGACCAATTAAATTGATATTAGCCTCTCTTTTGTGCAGATGACATATCAGTGAGTAGTATTTTGCACCCAATACATACAAATACTTTTAGCAAAAAATACATCCTTAAAACAAAATAATTTTTATTTCTTCAATTCTGTTACCACTACAAAATCTCTAGAGGCAATGAAATGACAGAGAGCCTGAAGACAAGAGTAACTGCCTAATTAGAGCAGCCTACGCTGTATCCTAGTAACCCAGTTATCCACGGGGACTCTCTTCATTGACACATATCCTTAACTATGCCGTGCTGACAAAGGAAAAATACCCTTGACTGAGCTTTAAGTTGTTCTGGCCAGTTGCTCCAAAATCTACCAGGAATAAGTGGAACTGCCAACCTGCAACACCTAAAAGCAGTTTAGTAAATGAACTTGAGAAGTTAACTCACAAGACTTTTGTTACACAAAGCATCTGAAGAGATGAGATTTTCAACTGGCAGAGAACCATCACTCTGTATTGAGCTCATAAAACAACAACTTCACTGCTCCAGGACCAGATCGTAACAATATGCCTGTACATGCTTAATTTTTCAAACAGCTGTATATGCATAAGCAAGTAACAGTGAAAAGCTCTCGCCCAGTCGGATATGAAGGCATTTAGTAATACTCGCAGCATGTATCACTCGGCAAATCAAGTCACATGAGAAAGAATCTGTCAGTGCATTTTCATAGAAAAAGGAGATTTCAAAGAAAAGCTGGGAAAGAGAACAGAACAGTCCCAGCTACCCCAGCCTTTGGGTTTGAAACTAAGTGTTCACCAAGAGCTAAAGAAAAGAAAAGGGACATACAAAGAGATGAAACACAGAGTTCAAGATGTACTGACTTCAAGTAGAGGTTTGAAATGTTACCTAAGGTTTTTCTTTACAATGTGCATGTGTTATTGGCCTTGACCTCACCTGGAAAAAGACATCTCCTAAAAAAACCCTGTAATAGAATCACTGTGTAATACCAGAGACCAAAATTCTGCCACAATTTATAGCTATAGAACTTCCAGAAGACAATACCCTGGCAAAATTGTTAGGAAGGAAGAAAGCAACACAAGTATTATTGCAAATAATAAAAACCAAACAACAAACAAACAAATAACCAAAAGTTCCATGCATACAACCACAAACACTCTTCTGCCCCTTCCCTATAGGCTGTTCAGGCTTAGGCATCCACTGGACAACATATGGAAATTCAATGCAAATATCCTTACTAGAGGTTCTGGAACCGCACCAGTTTTAAGAATAATTATGATATCAAGTAGCATGTTTCCTTGTGCAAGTATCTCAAGATTTAGCAATTAATTCTGGTCTTTCTCTTTTTCTCCTTAACAACATCCTCAAAACATGACAAGTAAAGAAATCACAGTTACTAGCATCTTAAAAGAAATGAAACTTGCCCAAAGCCTTTTCTTCTGTGTCCTTAATGCAATACAACAGGCCTAATCACCGCTCTCAGAGCACTCTACTGGAAACAGGTTAACCTGAGCTACTGCCATCTAAGCTTTCAGACCTGGGGCCAAGCTCATGACCAACACAAATGAGTTCAACTGTACCAGCTCCGGCAAAGTTGCATCATCTTTTCCGAGTGCTGAAGTTGGTGCTGTGAGACCACAAGTTACTGGCCTTGGAATAACACCCAAGATATCAAGGTGTGAGTCTTCTATTTCTTGGAACTCTTAGTTGCTCAAGATGCATGTGGCGCTCCAAGCTTAAAAGAAAGCAGCTGTGGATACTGAAGTCCCCAAATTCTGGCAGTAAGACCATCCTGTAATAAGAACTGTGGTTTCTGCATGGCCCTAGAAACTTCATAGCCTCAGTTAACAACAGAAACAAAAAAGTGAATAAGTAACATGTTAACAAGAGTAGCAGAAATAAATCAGAAAAGAATCCGCTGTAGGAAACAATGAATATATAGAAAATCCAGAAAAAGAATCTAAGGAGACCATTCTTACTAGACATATATATATATATATATATATATATATGAGAACCAGAAAGATAACAAAGCAACTGTAAAAGACAGAAATATATGGGAGTGGAAAACATTACATAGTTCTACTTTATGGGGCAGTCTGCTCATAGTATTTTTTACAGAAACAGTATCTCTTCAGAAACATCACAAAGTAAAACTTCCTAATTAACATATTGGGAAATATACTACAAAGCCAACAATAAAAAGGAGAGACAAGGAATATCCTCTTATCCAAACTCAACACACGAGACAAATGAGAAACAGAAACAACTTGTTGGGAAACAGGTCAGTTAATGCACCTTTCCCAAGCAAGAATACTAGCAGAGCACAACTGAAACACATTTCAGAACAATCAAACATTAAAGAAACTGAACATCCACAGCACAGCCACACTAGCCTTGGAGACAATGCTTTTGTTATAACTGACATTTATTAGCAGCATGAAAGAAAATATATTTTCTTTAAAGCAACAAAGAGAAAAGGAGGTGGGCAAGGCATCACACACGTGCAGATAACAATAGCCAAACTCTGCCACATTCAGTAATAATCACTGCATGCTTGTGACCTTGGCTGCCATAAAGGATCCCATTACGATTAGACTTTTCAAGATGCTGTAGTAGAGCACCGTGTTAGCTTGGCTGTGAAGTGTTGCTGAAGCAAATGACGACACTGAAGAGATGGTCCTTCTAAGTCCTTACTAGGACCCTTCCTGGTCTTTAAACCCCCTGGGTCATCCCTTCACTTCTCCATAGGCTCTACTGTGTAAGGCTGCATAAGGTTCCAACCCACCTGCAGTACTGTTCAGTAAAGCTACAGGCACAGGAGTCAATGAGGGATTATAAATTGCAGCACATATTGATTAAACACAGACCTATATGCACTACTCCGTCTATCACAGATGGCACTATTAAACATATTCTCCACTGAAAAAAAACTGGGCCAGGATTAGAAGCTCCTCAGGTGAATCTCACATCTGGTTAAAATCATGCTGATTCCCATGCACACTGGAGAAAGCAACTGGGAAACAGGGTCGAGATGCATTCTGGCTGCATAGTCTCGAAGACGAAAACAGTAAAAAAAAAAATATCCAAGAAGAGTAAACATTGGTCTCATAAGACTACAGGCTTCTCTTGAACTCAGGCCTTGGTATTTGTTTCGAGATGATATGATCTACATTTTAGGACAACCTAGAAGTTTAACCCTGTGAAGTGCTGATGAGTTCCTTCCTTATGTGGGACCCCTCAGGACAGTACACAGTATTTTTAGAAGCAGAAACAGACATCCTTTAGCTTCTGAACTGAACTTAAAAGTGGGGCTTTTTTGTTTATGATGTCAATAGCTTCAACCTACCTACTTAAAAAATGTCATCACATTGAACCTGGTGAAGCACTAAGTTCCTTTCATATGTGGTACGCCTCGTGACAGTACACTATGTTTGGAAGTTGAAACAGCTACCTCTTGGATTCTAAACTGAGTTTACAAATTGGGGGGTTGATATTGGCTTTAATATTCCTACTTGAAAATTATCACTGCATTGAAACTGGGCCTCTGCAGTGTAAATGCAGCTGCCAGTGCTCTCCACAAGTTACTACACATTTGAAGAACCTCCCTTCCCAAAATATTCCAAGAGGAAGGAAGTAATTCAGTTACATCTGTAAGAAGGGAAAAGGCAGAACTGTGGGTAAGCAAGAGTTTAGTTTTATCAGGAATCATGACATGGGTTCCAAAAATAAAAACTCAAAGTAGAGGCAAAGCTGATGCAAACTTTTTATTTGCATATAAATAGATATGATTTCCCAAAATAAAGAACAGACCCCTTTCTGATCACACACACAACTATTCTCCTTTACTGCATGCTTAGTACAATTTAAAATAATTGTAGGCTTCTGTGGTGTTTCAAAAAATTTGGCTTATGCACATCACGATGTCTCCAAACAATAAAAATGAAAATGAGTGCACATGTTAATAACTACTTTCACACTTTTATTCTGGATAATGTTAAAATAAACAATCACTAGATAAAGAAATAACACCAATGTGATAGTTTCCATAGTGTATCAGTCTTAAGAAATCTACTGTTCTAGAAGAATTCTATCTGCAGCGAAACAGGTTCAAAAGAAAGGGAAAAGAAATACACTAACCTTCTCTATTAAGTTATCAGTTACTTGAGATGGAGTATTTACAATGTACACAAATGTTGTTTGCTGTGTCCCTTACAGAGCTGGAAAATTCACTCCTGCCTAGAAGAAAGAGGCTGCTAGAGGACAGCACATTTGGTATCACCAGACATACTCTTAAGAGTTGACCCAAGCTCCTGTACGTTGAGATTCTTCCCGTTCTTAGGTGGAAGAGCTGAATTAAAGATCCTGGTTGACTGCTCATGCATTCTTCTCCTAATATCCTAATCCCAGGAAATAATGCTATTCATAGTAACTATATGTCCACACCTTAGAAACCACAACAGAAGTACCAAGATGAGATACACCAAATGAAAATATTGTAAGCAACTACCTCAAGAACTGTTCAATTAAAAAAAAAAAATCTCTCAAGAGGAAATACTTTCCTATGGAAAAGAACAGCCCCCAGGAAAAGAGGATAAAGTCATCTATATCAAGCCGATTTCAATTATTTAAGAGGCTGCATCATGCATATGGCTCTTTTCTTCCCTTACAACAGCCCGGCCTTTCACAAGTCACACTGCTTAAGTGCCCATGATTGAAAATGGCCAGTGTTTCTAGATCAGGTCACAACACAGATAATTTGTACTACTTTGCCATGTATAGCCTAACTAATATAAATTTTTTATTTTGCTAAAGGAAAAGCAGGTCAGCCTTACACAAGTTATGAGCTACAGTTTACTCTATTTCACTCCCTGTGGTTTCAAACCCTCCTCCAACAGACAGTCAACTTGGGAATGGACTTCTAGCCTAATTACCTCTAACTGAGATATTCCTACTATCCCATTAATACTCTCTTGCTATAAACTGACTTAATACAGAGACTGGCAGGAGTATAGTTACCATAGACCTAACGCATCATTTCTCTACTTCCTGGCTATAAAAAAAGCACATCAGGGAGGGTATTTCCCCCTAAATAAGTATAAGAAATCATTCTGGAAACACAGGGAAATTTCTATTATCTTTCTAAGTGGACCAGATGGGGCTTAAAAAGGTCTGAAGGAGATGATTTTGGAGTACATGAGCCTGATCATCCTTTGCTTTTAGCCTTACACAGTTATTCACACACATCTGTAAAGTGCTGTTACGCTAACCTGGGAAAGACTGCACACAACGTATGGAAGGTAACTGCCTATACAGAGAATTCAGTGCATTAACTAATATTGGTCTCATCCAGGAAAAAGCGTGGTACAGAGAGAACCTGTTAATTAAAATGAAGAGAGAAAATGCACTAGGAGTATGACAGTTTGAGCTTTGCTCTCTGATGCACTATACTTAAATATTTCCACTTGCAATGGCTTGAGCCTTATTCAGCATTTGGAGTAAGACTTTTCTTTTCTCTGCATCTTCTTCCTGCAGGGCCAACATTATATGGCACCGAGCACAGTGATAGAACTGAGCTTAGCCCCTCCAGTGCAGTCCTGTGCAAAGCACCATGAGTCCTATAGGAAACAGAGTGCTCCTTGCCCAGCTAAATGCATGGAGTTCTGCGGGAAGGCATATGAACACAAGTCAGTTGTCTCATGTTGTGATATTAAAAAAGGAAATAAAAGAGCTTCACATGTGACTTTCTGTCTGGTTTTGGATGCTGTACTTAAAGAAAAATAGGGTCTAATTATAAAGAATCCAAAGAAGAGTACAAGAATGGACAGAGGTTCTCAAATGGGGAAACAACTGAGATGAAGTTGGGATTAATCATCCTAAAGGAAAAGTGATTACAGGGGGAAGGGAAGGTACATAATAAAACATGCCAATTCTTGTTAAGCACACATCAAGTTATAGCAAAGAGGAATAATCTCCACATCTATACTGGACAGCTCAGCAGTCCTAATAGCATTAGGATGAGTTTTCCAAAGGTCAGTGTTGCTCTGTATTGGAAAGAATTGTTCCAGATGGTCCAGGAGTCTCCAGCACTGGGGGTCTTTAACAACAGTTTAAACCACCACATCAGGAGTGGTAATTACAGTTGATTTTTTTCTCTGAGGCTTTGAGATTTCTTTCAGACCTATTTCCTCTAATCCAGCCTGTTCAGATGCACTGTAGAGGGAAATCAGTATCTCATGTTTAAAAAAAAAGTTGCAGAGCTAAACCTTCTATGCACTTTCTCATATGTAGCAAAGCTGTTTTAAAGAAAATAAACTAATAAGCTGTGTTTATTAACATCCAAACTTTCCTGCTACCTGAGAAAGGAATTTCTCCAGGATCTGTTAAATTAAAAGTGTTTGTTTATATATAGTGAATCGTCACCAGAAACATGAGGTTACCAAGGAATAGGTGAACTAACACATTTAAAGGTATGTTGAGCAGGGTTTGCAATCGGTGATAATACAGAATTCCCTAATCCTAGCTAGCAACTAGTTACCAATGGGTAGTAAGCATACTACTCTCTTCAAGAGCAACAGAACAACATGTTCTGTATTCAGCTGGATAAAAGCATATACGAACAACTCCATACCACTGAAGACCCAGCAGTAAAAGGAACCAGTGTTTGAAAGCAGTATACACACATACGGCTTCGTCACAAGTTGTGCATCCTCTGTGGTGAACGTGTTATTTACAGTATCTCTAAACAACCACAGAACACATTACAGAATCGTAAGTTGTTTAGATACGCTGTCAGGGACTTTTCTCAAGTGAGGCAAGCCTCCAAATTCTTTCTTTTGCCTTCCAGCATTGCCCATTCCCTTTGAAAGGCCAGACTGTTCAATCCTTGATTACAACTGGAGTAAAAATAAAGTGAAACGTTCTGAAAGCCTCAAATGAACAGAGTAGTATTTCCACCTGTAAGCAAAACACAGCCAATGTTCAGCTCCCCAAAAACTGTTTCACATCTTCCTACTAGCATGAGAAAGGAAGAAGAAATTATAAACAGTTTCTTAGTTACAACCACAAACATTTTAAAAGTACTGCAAGTACAAATGCCTGTACAGTCAAGAAAGTTATCCCCATCAGAGACACATACCACTTTTTACTTCATGA
This sequence comes from Elanus axillaris, assembly GCA_026212715.1. NCBI lineage: Eukaryota > Metazoa > Chordata > Aves > Accipitriformes > Accipitridae > Elanus > Elanus axillaris. The sequence continues at coordinate 21,388,514 of JANZLQ010000025.1, forward strand.
GGCTATTTCAACCCTCTCTTTCCCTACCCTGCTGCTTCCCACAATACCTACATCAAGGATAAAACCGAAGTAATAAAAAAATGTATTCTGAGCTACCTTGGACTCCTACAGCTAGCAAAGAAGTTTATTCAGCAACCTTGGCTGTGGTTATCCTCAGCTGCACTTCAAGACCTACTTGGGCCTCCAAAACTATAGACATTTTTATCAACTAGTGCTGCCCTGCTAACTGAGATTAAGAATAAAGTAGGACAGTTCCTGCTGCTGTGGAATGCTTTAAATTCCTATCACTACCAACAAAAATTGCATGAGAGAAAGCTGTGAGCATATACTGCACACTGGACTGAAAAATTTTCCCCAAACTTATAGTATATGACGCTTCAACCTGAAGAAGCTCAGATGAGAAATAGGTATAGACAGTTACGCTTCTGTGCTGTAGGGTCAAGGCTCTGGTGCCTGCAGCAGTGCTGGATATTTCAGCCTCTGATAGGAAGGCAAGAGAAGCCGCTCTTTATATGGAAGTAAAACTAGAAGACAAATAAATGTACCTTGCCCTTAAGAGATAGAACTGTTCTACCACTACCATCCTAGGATCATCTGTGGTTTGCCTCCTCTTGTATATGTTGCCACCTGACCGGCAGAATAGTTGAAATGGGAACTCTTGGTGATGCTTCTAGTTACAGTAGGTGAAAGATATTTTGCTGTTACTTGCTGGTTTGTGGCACCATGTGCAAGCCCCTAGCAGAGATTCAGACTCCAGGCCTTGGCAGCACATGCTCCACAACATCCTGCTTCATACAAATTACAGTAAGTGCTGGCAGGAGTTTTGCCTCAGTCACAATTTTCTTAATTAAATTTATTTTAAATTACTGAAACTAGACCCAAAAGATTTTTTTTCCTCCAGCTCCTTATTCTCCTTCCCTGCAAAGCTAACTACCTGGCACCACTTCTACTTGAGACCATCTTGGATGTTATTCATTCATACACATATAGACATTCATGCTTTATTAATTAGGATTTGAAAAAAGCTAAAAGCATGTGACCATGTAAGCTTCCTGCAGATTCAAGAGTAACACTGAGTTTATCTCCAGTATCATTTTCCCTTTTGGACCATCAGATCACCAAATCTTTTAACCCGCAAGTGGTTTTGCTTATTATCTCTTCAAACGGATGGCATAAAGGCCAAAACACTCAGTACCAAACTCAGCTAAGAGATGCAAGCAGTAGTGCTCCCATCGAAGAAAACTTTGTTTTAAAATGCATAGCCAGGTCTAGTACACATTTCAGTCAAACCACAACCTGCTTAATAAAGAAACAAAAAACATACCAGAAAAGAGGTATATTAGCACAAGTGTTTACAAAGCCAGAGTACAGTCATCTTCACAGGCAGCTAAGTCACTAAAGCACCCCTTATAAGCTTCCTTGAGACCTTCAAGGTCCAGGCATCCCTGTAATTACCCCTCTAATCCTCTTATGTGCTCAGAAGTTTCTGCTAACACTAGTCATAAAATAAAAAATAATAATAAATAATCATACATCTTGCAGCACTAACTCTCAAACCAATAACCACACTTTGTGGTAAAGGACCAGTTATCCTTTTAAGGGATAGGAGAAAAGTATTAAAATCCAGTGCACTACCTGCAGTCAGTAGTTCTAGTGTTAGCAGTTTCCATACCCAGAGAAATAGGATGTACCTTCCCGTTTGCCAGATCTCTAAAATGTCACATTATACAAACGGCCTTAAGATGAAAGCAAATGGAAGATGTCTCATGCCATCAAAATATAAACAGTTAAAGGTCTGAACAAAACAGGAAGAGAACATTAAAACACATATATACATATTACATGTATGTGTGTGTATATTAGAGCTAATATATCCATACACATAGTAAACAAAACATCAACATGTATTTTCTAGATCAGTTCTAAGGGTCCTCCCTCCCACGGAGATGAGCTTAAAGCTGTGATATTTTCCCAATTTCATAGCCTGAGTCCCAGTTCTTATTTCACTAGTATCTTCTTCAGACTGTCTTAACACAACAGATCAAAATACAGGGAATCACATAACACTTATATCCAATCTCTGATATGATTTCATGGAGACTTAAATCCTCACCTCTGCCTCTCTTCTCTGTCCAGTTCCCCAATTCTCGGTGAGCAGCTTATGTCAGGATGAAGATCTTAATGTTCTTGTGAAGTTTTGTAACATCCTGATTCATCTTAAAAAAAATTCTAAGGGCCTTTGGGCATAGCTGGTGAAATGATCATCGTAAGGAAGGCTACAAGAAAACCAGCTAGAAATCATAATCACAGGCACATAAACAAAGCATGCTGTTCCTCCTGTAAGTAGAAGGCAGCAGCAGAAAAAGGCACTTTGAGGAGCATAATTCCCAGCCCAGTCTCTTGGAGACATTGCAGCAGCCTCCTTTGCAGGTCTGCTCCTACCAGCTGCTAATGATGCACAGTTCTGCAGACCGTAACCTAAAAATCACTATTCTGTCTGATTTCCTAAATGAGTATGGAGCAAGTTATTCTACGTTCTGTCCTCTCCAGTAACTTCTGAATCCAGTGGCCAAGGAAATTCAGGAAATACTCAACAGAAGTCTAGAAACTCAGAAATAATGAGTTTCACTCCTATTGCACGAACACAAGTATCTGAGATGAGGAAAGAAGCATAAATTAGTTATTCATCTGCCTTTCTCTCCACTGAGCGAGGTTCAGACAGAGCTCAGCTTTTAACATGCCTTTTGGGAGCAGCTGGCTGGCAAACTCACATATCCACAGCTCCAGACATAGCACCACACATACTGCTTCTTGCCCAGTACAAATATCTTTTTGACATTGATCTGCTGTTACTGCCCCAGCTGGACAGACATGGAGGGAAGAGAGGGAAACAGGACACTACTGTCAAGGCACTGGGATACATAAACTCTGCCCATCATGGAACGGATGTATTTCAGATCCCATTTCCCTTTCATCCACCCACCTAGTTCTGGTCTGTGCAGAAATCCCAAAATCCACCTAGTCACAACAGCAGTTTACAAGTGGCTGCACAAAATGTTGAATCTAATCACTTCAGGAAATGGATCCTTCAAGTTACTTCTGCACATGGATTGAGCAGCCTAATATTTTCTGATGCAAAGCTCAACCTGGCAAACAATCCAAATGTCCAACACATCTTCTGTTTGTAGAAGACAGTGTCATTTTTCCCCTCAATGAGAAGAGAAGCAATCATGTTTTCATCAAATAATTATTCACTTGTTAGGCAAGTAAAAAGACTAAAACAACTGCCTGACAGCAATGATGATGACTCCTGTTCCCATTACTGAAAGACTCCACTTCGCACACAGCCAATGATGGCAGCCCCACAGCAGATTCCACATCAGTCGCAACAAAAATTTTCATCCCAAGACTATCCCAAGAACTATCCTTTGATAGTTCCCTCTTCCACTAAAACCAATTCCTGTATTCAAGGAAATCTGCCCTCCTCTAAATCCTGTTCCCAGCAATAAATACTGCAAAAACTTCTTGAGAGTAAGTATGGTTTCCTTCTAGTTTTAATAATGGAATGGTAATGTGCAACTACAGCATTGCCTACACTTCAGTATGCAGCTTGAAGTCCTCCAAAGACCGATTTCCTCTTTCACTCTTATTGAACATTTTGTTCACTTCATAAAAGAAATAATTTCATTAATACAAAATGTAAAATAAGAGTCTTATCTGACATGGTATAAAAAAGAATCAATGGGAAGGAAGTAGAGTTTATGCTTATGTTTCATCATACAGGGTTATAAACTAAAGAGGTAAAGCAGACTGAACTACAATTACCACTTCGACTAAAGGCTGGAGTTACTGAGGTCAAGGTACATGTTATTTCCCGCAGGTCTCCAACAGACACCATGAATCAGGTTTAAGTAATAGCTGGGAATAGAACGCATCACTATGCACTAGTTGGAGCACTGCATTCAGCATCACTCACGCTAAAAGAAAAGGATGTAGTATATGCATCTTCATTATTCTCCAAAACCTTTTTGCCTCTAATTTATGTGCACAATTAAATTATGCATATATTCATGCATTTAAGTTATTTAATGATTTGACTTAGAAAATCTCTAATTAGGCTTAGCAGACCTCATCAGAGAGTTGTCATTTCTGGATACTTAAAGCAGCACTGTATTATTTCACATTTGGAATTTAGTCCTCTTAGCCCCCAAGGATCAGAAATCTTACTCCTATTTCCAAGCCGCAAGCTAAAATTCTGCACAATCTGTCACAGGATCTAGTTAAATACACCAAGCAGGCCAGATCTGGCCTAAAGGCAAGGCGTTCAGCCTTCCTGCTTATGCTACATTCTGGCTCAGTAACTTCAAACTCCAATATGCACAGGTTAAGACTTCGGAACTGATATAGTTTGCAGGGGGGTGGCAGAAATCTAAAATTCTACAGGTTATTTTCCCTAAATCAAGTCACTGTACATGCAGAAGATTTAGCTGGCAGCTATATTAAAACAGAATAACCACCATCATTTTATCCATGTCATGCCAGAAGCCAGGCTGTCAATACACTAAGCAGCAAAACTAAATTAACCCTTGAAGAGAATGTGCTAGGGACAGGGGAGAAGGCAACACACCAAACCTCTGATAAGCATCTGTGGAAAAAAAAAAAAATCTATTGCGTTAGTGTAAAGCAAAGCCCTACAAGGAGAAGTTTTATAAACCAGCTTAAAACAGTCTATCATACTATCTTATTACTCAGAAAACCATGCTGGTGCAGTGCTACGGCTAAGCAGCGTAATGACCTTTCCCATCTCAAAAAAAAGAAGTAGGATTCGGTAGTCACCAGTTGCATGCCAGCTTTAAATGAACTTTGATTAGCACTGCATCCAAGAACCCCACATGGTGAACCTTCCATCCCCTTGATCCCACCAGTAATTTAATTCCCATAAGGAATTAAAATGGCTAATGAACTAGACAGCTGCAAAGAGTTAATTTCCGCATTCTCTGTGCGTGCATGTTTCTTATGTTTTTTCCTATCTGTGCAATGACATTTCTGTTGGAGGAAAAGAAGGAGGAGTAAAAGGCTGAAAAAATGGGAAAAGGCAGAATTTATCTGTTGCACCTTTGTGTAACAGTAAACGAAACTGTGTGAAAATCCATTTATATGTTTAACATTATAGCGACAAGTAGCAGACAAAAAAAATGTACTAAATTCCTACTGTTTGAACTTTTGAAATAAAACCAAATCATTTTGCATTAGTAACAGTTTAGGATTTAATTAAGGTTTTCTTTTAAACTTATGAAGGAAGCATCCACTCTTTTAATTTAATCAGTGATAGAAACTCCTATAAAGTAGGTTATTACCTTCAATTAATACTAGCACTATGCTTACATTTAAAAGAGGATAGAAAAAAAGACCACAGTGCTTAAAACACTCTACACATCTCACCTGCAGCAGCTTAAAGTCACATGTGGCCAAAAATTAAGGCACTAATTCTTTCCCACAAGAACAAGGAGTGAAGAGAGAAGGGAGACCCAGTAGAAGGGAGAAGTCAAGGAAAAAGATGCCACTTCTACAACATCATGGAGCAGCAAGATAAGATGAAATCCCAGGAGAGAACAAGACTGAAGAGATGCTCTACTGCCATTTAGTTATGTAGCTGATTAGCTAGCTAAACATGAGTATACTTTTTGGCTTGCTATTTGTCCAATAGCCCACAACAAGCAATGATGAATCAGATATAACCTCTTGCTTATTTCCTTACACAAAGAGGAGTCTAAAAGACATGCAAGATGAGAAGGAGAGAAAACATCACAAAATATTTACTGAGGTGCCAAGAACGGAAATACTGGAGCACTGCAAATACAATAAACGTGAAAGTTTGAAATTGCACAGCATTCCAGATGACAGTAATCAAGAGGACACCAGGCTCAGTCTGGCTAAGCTCAGTTATAAATGTTAAACAAGCACAAATGGTGCTTTACTGATTAAAAGCATCTCCATCCAAATAAACCTGCTTCTTTTGCATTTGATTTCAGAAACTGAGAAAAGAGATAATCCAGGGCTTTGATCTATTTGAGGATACCTTTAGCTGTTAACTCCTGATCTACAACTTTTTTTCCATTTTCTGGTGCTCAGTTTTTTAACTCTAAAACCAGAACACTAATTACAATTAAGAGCAAGTTCCACTTGTGCTGGGTGATCTGCAGTGCCCCTCAAAGTCCGTTTTAACTACTGCAGACTTTCAAACTCTGCAAAATGGACTGTAACACCCTGTCTTCAAGAGTAGCTATGACATGCAGGAAAAATAGGATGCAATTATTTCAGCAATATTACTTAAAAGGTACTAAGCATGTCCAATGACCAAGCTAGGCTATACAGGTGAGCAGCCTACAATCAGCACAGAATTGGTAAAAGCAGGTTTTTGCTGGATTAGTGGATGCATTGACTCAGTGAACAGTCCAAAGTGTACCGGAACCTCTGAAAAAGAGGAGCTGAGCAACAGTCAGAGCACTGGAAGGAAAAAGTGAAGTCAGATGTCCCCCTATTTTAGCAGCAGTAAACAGTTCGGTCAGCTCACCATCCTAAGCACCAACAGAATGCTAACATGGGAAAAAGAAAAAAAAAAAAACAAACTTAAAAGGGTAAATGAAGGAAGTTTCATGTTAAGTAGCTGAGCAGACAAAATCTGTCTAGCTTATGCTCTACCTCTAGAGAAATGTAAATAAGAATATCTGATGTTAACAGTAGTAAAACTGAGTTGGTGGTGCTGAATAGTTTAAAAGTAAATTAAGTATTAAATTTAGTCTGCCTTTTGCTTTCTTTCATATGCTAACGATGTAAATCTAAACATCCTAGTCACTGGATGTGGCTTATTTTAGAGGTGATATTTTTTGAGATTTTGTTTAAAAATAAATCACTGACATCAGCCTGACGTTTATTAGAATGATTGCCGCAAAGTATTATCTGGCCTTCAGAATGAGGAAAACCACCAGGTAAACTGAGTTAGCCTCCAAACACTACAACTTAAGTTTGCACAGGAGAACATGTAGTTTTGTTTTTTAATATCGGGGGGTCCACTTTGATGACAGCATATTTTTCTAGAAGGTAGTTTTGATTCACTGTGCAGTCTTTTGATTTTGCTTTTTCTTCCCATTAAGCTCTGTGCTTGACATACTTTACCTGGACCATGACTAAATTCTGCCGATCAATATAACCTTCAAGCACTACATGCTTCAGTACTGACCTGGTTATCAACAAAGCTACACCACAGTATCTTCCTGGAGCTCTCTCATGTCAGGCGTGAAGACTCCACATCATTTACAATTTGCTGGTTTCTAAGCAAAGATTTGAGCCATGGCCCTCAGGGTATTACTCTTGGCTAATCCAGCAAGTCTGACTGAGAATGCACCAAGTATGAGTCTGCTTTCAGGAACAAAGATTTGAAGTTCATTAGAAAACTCACTTAAAAACAGTGGATTTATCAGCCCCTCAGAATTAAAGCTTTAGAATGAACACATATAAGGAATAAAAATGTCTGAGACTTGCAACTCTCGTTACTCCTGTGTTCCCTGAACTCCACACCTCTGTGGCAGCACCAAGAAACCTCACCCTTTCCACCCCTGCACTTTCCCCTTTTTCCCCTGTATACCTCCATCCTCTCCTCAGAACACCTTCCTTTTTCTCATCTATGAATTCAGAAATCTCCTTTGATCCCCTACTTAGCTTCAAAAAAGAGTAACATCCTAGTTTGGATGATGCCAGATCATTAAAGCTTCTCCCAACAGTTGATGACCAAAGCAGAGCTCCTACAAATACTCATCCTCTCCACGATTTCCTTTTCTAGCCCTGCTAGAGTCTCCTCTCATGCAGTGACATGGCACTGCATCACAAAAACAAGACAGAGCTATATAATAAAAAAAAATAAAATAACATGGACGTCTTTGTCCAGTTTGTTGCAAGCATCCCAGAAGGGCTGAGAAATTTTTCTCAGGACAGAAGTGCCATACAGGCTGCTGTAACTCCAGATTAACTTCAGTACATTCTACATGTAATGCTCTGTAAACCATGATTGTCTTATTCTGGGTCCTCACATTCCCCTAACTCATTAAGACCATAAAGTAAATATTAAACAGCTATTCTTTTTTTATTTTTAAAAGCTGTAACACATGCTAGAACAGTATGTTAAACCCTTGGGAGCTTAAAGGATAGCTTCATCTAATTCTTTTTCCTCCTTCTGTAAAATGTAATCATGACATCGTATTGCAGTGTAACAGCTGTGTTGCCGATACATTAAGATGTAATCCCTAAGACTGTTCAAAAACTACTATGTGTTTTTCCTTTATGGCCTCCCACCTCACTGCAATTCAAACAATAAAGGGAGAGACAATCATTTTCTGAAGTCCTAAATCTTGAGATCCACCTGCCATCCCCCTCCTTCTCCTCTTTACTCTTCCACATGGGTAAGCATAGATCATTTGAAATCCAAGGTACTTACAGCTTAGATGTACTCACCTGTATTCATATAAATATTCAGTGATGCAGCACTTCATCATTTGCAACAGCTTGTTAGCTTTATAATATAAGATGGTATGGGTTTTATTTATTCTTTTTATCTATTAAGACGACTTTTATTATGTTACCCTTAAGCTTATAAAGAGCTTCCAGAAGAGTCTTGCAACAGACCAATATAAAAAAAAAATCAACACACTTGCTACCACAGTAAAGAATATTCTGAGTATTACATTAATATCAAACATTTACATACTTCTACTGAATATATCAAATACAGCTTTCACTTAAGTAATAGGTAACCTGCTTCAAATTGAAGGTTCCTTATAGTCATTCAGTTGGAAAGACAGAGACATCTGAACATAACACACACAGCTTGTTAGCACTTTGTAAAATCTGCAATAACTTTTACCCTGAAAGTCCAATTATTAGTGGTTCAGAGATGGAGCAAGTGCCACTGTGCTTCCAGAAGACATACTAATCACTGCCTAGAGTGCAAACGCATCTCCCTAGGAGCCAATCAAGGTAAGACCTGACTGCTTTTCTCTATCTACACAATTATTTCATGATTCCACGGTAGAACTTTGATATTCATACGGTCCAAAGGACTTTGCTTTCCATGGACAGGTTTATTCTACAGTTCCTAGCACTGCATATTTAGAGGCTCACCAGCCTGGCATTCTCCAAGCCCTTTCTACCGTCTAGAAAAAATAAAGCCTTAAAACGCACCATGGGCAGAAATAAAGCCTTAAAATTGGGATTAAAAAAGAGCATTTTATTTCTCGATTTTTAGGTAGTCATGTACGTTGAAGAAAAAATAAAATATTAAGAGAACTATACAAGGAGAAGCCCATGTTATTTCAGAAAATGTTTTAAGTTAGAAAAAATGAAACAAAATTCATGCTATGCTTGAACTCCGCATGCAAAGTTTTTGTTTAAGGAGGCAGTCTTTTACTACGTTAAATTTACTTCCAAGCCTTTCCCTTCATCAACAAGGGTTTTCATAACCAGATGTTCTTAGACACTGCCGTTTACAGCTGCCCCATATGGAACTGCAACAATAAATATGCATAACTATGGAAACCAAAGCAAAGGTCAGAAAAAAAGTCAGTAGTTTAGTAACCTGATACCACAGTTTTTTAAGTTATTGAACCTACGTATTTCCCAAATGAACCTAATTACAAAACACATCAAACTAATTTTCCATCCAAATGCTTCTCTCTATATTCTTCAAACTTAAGGAATTCTTACTTTTTACCTAGAGAAAAGTAATTTGTGTTAAGAGTGAGCTTTTTCCTACAAGTTGCCAAGTCCTTTCTGCTAGAAACAAAGTACGTTAAATACTCACTGAATTCAATAGGTTATCAGTGGTACACCTCAAAATCTATAACTCTGAGATTATTCCCAGATCTTACTGAGCTACATCTTCCTTTAAATAACCCTATGGTTATGTTGTCCATACAGCAAGGACTTTAGTGAATAAATATCACCTGCTTTTTCTTTTTCAAACCATCTCCCTCCGTCTTTTGGCTACAGAACAAAAAGTGGATACTAGTACTAAGAGTTCAGTAATACTACAGATATAAACTCTCTTACCTTGAAAGTTAAAAGGAAAATTAAATAGAATATTTGCACATGTCACTGCATAAACTTTTAGCAAGGAAAAAAAATAAAAGAGACCTGCAAAAGCATGTTTAGCTAGTTGATTGATTTACAAAGCCCACAAAACATGACATTTATCCTAAACCAACAAAGGATCTAATTTGTGCTCCCAGAAACACATTCAAACTCCCTTTCTTGCTATTGGCAGAAGATTAAATCAAGAGAAATGGTTTAGTACAAAAACATTTTGCTCTTAGCCATTCTTCCTTCCATGAGCAGGAAAGGAAATTTAAACCACAACTCCTTTCTACCCATAAATTCAGTACTCTCTCCTCCAGAATAAAGCCTTTCAGATTCAGTTGCAGGTACTCTAACATGCATGGCTCACAATTTCAAATGTAGGACTGTCAAATAATGGCCAGCTGAAATTGCAAAGGTTTCTTTATTTTTAGCAAAACTGTAGTTGACATTGACTCAATTCTGGTGCATGTTACAGAATTGGCAAAGAGCTAAGTGAGTAAGGCTTTTAATTCAGAAACTTATAAGGCAATTAAGCTACTTAACATAAAGATTGAGCATTTTCTGAGAGGTCTCACCCAATATGAATTACAAACTTTAACCACTAGAGTTCTTACAACGATAAGGTTGGGGCACAACAGAGAAGTTTAAATATTTAATTTTGACTGAGCTGTAAGTTATTAATTTTTTATTGATGCAAATCTGCAATTCAGCTAGTGCTAGACAGTGATGCAAACCATTCTGGCTGAAAGCAGGGTGAATTTCTCCAACACAGAATGGGATATTATAACCCCCTCCCAACAACATCGCTTGCTTTTACATGGAGATCTCAGGCCATGACAGTCAGAACTGCATCTGGGCCTGGATGAAGGTACATTGTCTGCTCATCATCTTGCTCACTATTAAAAACATGCAGCTTGATCACATACCTGGAATATACAATTACAGCATCAATTTACACAAAACTATTTTTAAGAACACGCCGTGTTTTGAGAATGCCACAGGCAGAAGCTACTTTGCACTTAGTCCTTGTCGATGGTGACAGAGCATCACTCATCCAAAGCCAACACACTGAGGTAGTAGAGATATTAATATTGAAAAAAGAAACATATCTGTATTTCTATATGCAGAGCAAGACAGAGGTTTTAGCTGCTAGCTCATCTAAAGCTGGAAGCAGTCTACCTGAAGCTACTACGGTTCTTTAATCCAACAAACGTGCTAAAAAGAGAAAATTCTAAACTCTTCCAAGTCCAGCCAGTATTAAAGGCAAGTTTTTTTTTATTTTCATTTTTAATGATTCTTAAATATTCCACTGAAAGTATACATTTAAAATTTAAGTCAGCCTTGCTCCAAAATACTAGTGAGTCTTGACATTACATGTGCTTCATAAAATTTACTTCTGCTTTTCTGGGAAGCAAGAAGAGACCTGATATGTGCTCAAACTTTTTCAAAATAAGCCTTGCTACAATTTCAAAAGCTCAATACTTTGTCAGGTTCAAGGTTCTCAAGATTTAAGTCAAACTGGTCCACCAGCTAGTAGTGAAAAACCTCAACTGATGATATATGGTATGCTGTTGTGCTCCTTAAGATTACATGTATGCAAAATAAAATATCTTGTGACCTCATTTTGCTGTCACACCGATGTGCATAGCCAGTTTTACAAGGAAGTCTGTTCATGTGCCATTTCCAGCAAAATCCAGAAGCAACAGGTGTCCAAGAAACATCGAAATGGAAACATTTCAACTACAAGAGAAGAACGTATTCCCCTAACACCATTCACAGAGAAAGCAGCTCACACAGGACACGCTACAGCTGCGCACCTGTAGATGTTCTCTGGTCGAGCTTCCTCCTTCCAGCACTGTGGATGCATGGGCTGGCCAGGGCCAGGAGTCGAAAGTGCTGGGTGGAAGAAGGATGGAGATTAAGAAACAAAGCGAAAAGGAATAGAGAGGACCTCTGCAAGCATTACTGAAAGGGTGAGAGGAAATGCTGCAGTCCAGCAGGCTCAGTATATGCCGGCCTCCCACCCTGGAGCGGAGAGGGAAGAATCCAGGCAGATCACCCAATGACCTGTGCATACAGCAAGGGAAACACCTCAACTCCACCAAGAGGGATTCAGGAGGTCTGCAGACTTGGGAACGAGCAGCAGGACCATCCACCAGGCAGATGGGGCAGCAGGGGTTGTACAGCTGGGGCTCAATGAGGCAGCTTGGTTGCCGTGGGGCACCTGTGTGCTGAGGAGCCTCCAGGGCCTGGTAGAAGTCCAGAGATACCAAGAAAGCTCTCATGTCAACTCAACTGGAAAGAGCTACAGGTTGCATCGGAGCCACAGGAAAAGCGTACATACAGTGCATACTCTACACAGACTACCTGCACCATGGACATGTGTGGCAGGGCCTGGAGGTGAGCAGAGCTGACCTGGCAGTGATGCTGCCGAAGCAGGACCTATCTACCTCCCTCTCTCCTCCAACGGAAGCTTAATGCTTTTGTTTTGCTTTTTTTAAATGACCGCTATTTCTACTAGTCTTCCTCTTAGAAACGGACTCATGTTCCTCTAACCATCCTAAGAGCCTCCCCTAGGGAGAGAAAGACTAAAAAAGAGGGGAAGCAAAATTATTTAGCTGGACATAAATGAAAACGTTCAAGGACAGTGACGGTCAACATAAAGAGCGCAAACTGCAAGGATGATCAAGCAGAGCAGTCCTAATGGCACCCACCATTCTCTGAAAAGGGACTGAGTATTGTACTCAAAGAATTTCCGAGTGATTGCCAATCCCTAGGCAAGGCCACACTTAAATTGCTGAACAAGAGGCAGGAGCATGTAAATCAGGCAGTTCAAGTACCTGGCACGTAACTGTCTGAATGGGAATTAGCTTTAACAAGTACTTATAAAACAGATTGCACCTCTATTTATTAAAATAAAAATGGTACACATCCTGCTGGCTACTCACTACAGACTCCGGAGGACACAGTTTAACCATCTGCAAAGCACCACAAAGTGTTTGAAAAACAGATTATGTCAAATCATTAACTGCAAGTGAACTAATGATGGGTTAGACCAAGTTCCTGTAATATTTGTCTTCATCAAGATTTTTCAACAAAGGCCAAAAACTCTGCCAAAATAACAGCTTACAGAGTATTAAAAGGAAACATTCATCCCACTGAGAAATACTGTTAAACATATCATTTCATGAAGCCGTCTTATTTAGATGTTTAGCTACTCCATTACTTACCAGATTAATTTCATATTCTAACCATTACCTCTCAACAGAAAGTAGAGAGAGAAATCCACACTGACATGTAAGCAATTCAAATCAAATTTAGTGAAGTTGATTTCAAAGCATTTTCTGAGGAATGAAAAGAAGTTAATGAAATGGAAGCACAGCTTCCAACTGCTGGGAGGAGGGGGCTGCACCTGGGGGGCAGGAGGATGGGAATGGATGACACTGCAAAAGTGCTAAATCACCTGTTTCCAATCTTACTCAATTGCTGACAGATACAGTAAAAAAGTTCCAGTAAACTTAAAGTTTAAGATTGCATTCTTTTTTGCAGATTTAAAAATAAATTTAATAGTTTGAAGTCTTCTATAGTAGAGAATGCTATTGTGAGATCGCAGTGGTGTAACGCGAGAGTATCATGGGAGGAGAAGGAACAGTAAAAGCAGCTCTGGGAAGCGAATTCCCGCTAAACAGAGGTAAACGTGAAACTAAAAAAGCAGGATGCCTGTAATAACTTCTAGAACCTAATCTTTTAAATTTTTAAGGCTACTTTTTATATAGTCAAAGTAAACAAAAGTTTTAAAGGCAGGAAGTTCTCAAGTGGATAATAAATTAATGTTTAAATTCATGAAAATTTACTATGTACACACACTTAGTAAACATATAGATATCTGTATACATAGAGAGAAATATCCAGACAAATAAAGATTTAGCCATCAATATAGGTAAAATTTATAAACAGAATTTTCTTCCTCCTTGAAATGAAGGCTTGAATAACTTTTCTAACATGAATGACCTTTATATTTTGGGGATCCCATCTTACAAATGTCTTGAAGGGGGGCAAAGTCATTAGATACTTGCTAATAGTATTTCAATTTTACTTATGAACTAGGAACTACAACAGGACATGTGGAGCATGCTGCTGAGACAGGTGACCTGATTTATTTTCTACTGTATATGGGCCTGCCACCCCCTGAAAACAGAGAAAATAGGACAGCTTTTTAAAGTTCAACTGGACAAGACTGGACTTTCTGCCTTGAAATCAGAACTCTGAAAACTAGAATGAGTTTGTTCATAAAAGTTTTGGGTTTTTTTAAACTCTTTATATCAGCATTTAAAAAAACAGGTTGTGTCACAAGTAAAAAGTGATTTGAATCACTTACCATGACTTCAAAAAACTTACTTTATCACTGAAGGGTAACAAGATTTCCCTAGCTAGTCAAGGAAACCAGAGTTTCAAAGGTTCAGTAATGCTAAAAACCATATTAAGTTAGCCATGTCAATCAGAACAATAAATAAAAGATGATGCAGTAATATTTTCCCTAAAATACTAGCCACTTTCACACTGAAGTTGGAAACCCTCATCATTTCTGAGGTGTGATTTGGTGGAAATGATGAAAATCCTGTCAATTTCCCACCAGGAAAAGCTTTGGAAGGGGGAAGATCAGCCTTTGTTTGCAGTGGGGAATGCCTTATTCTCCATTCTGTGTGCCTGCTTCAAAACAGGGACACTGCTGACTTCAAGTGCCTTAAGACTTAGCAGGTTTTGGAATGATCACCATAGAGCAGTCTTTAACCTTCTTCTTAAACAACTGTTCATTATGGCATAAACCCAGATTTCATCATGTTAAATGGTAAAAGATAAAAAAGTATGTAGGCCACAAGCACTGAGAAACTATATATGAGGTAATCTGCTTTTCCTCCAAGACTTTAAGATTGCTATTTTACACTTTTTTTTCTGCATATGTAATACGTATTTCCAAGCATTTAGATCCCAATGCAAAGGAGCTGACAAAGACATCCACAATGCTGCTTAGCTGCCACAAAAGCCATCCTGCCTCCTGCAGCCCCAGCTCTTGCCACAGACATGTCAGATAACTTCTATGAATTGAGTGCTTATTATCTCTTCCTTCCTCACTACTTTGACGGCCTGAATTTAAAAGCACAGTGGAAACAATACTTGATTGAATCATCTCTTCACTGAAACCATAACAATGTTAGAGAATGAAGCAAACAATACTTAAGAGGGGTCCGATTCACCTCTGGCCTTGTGGAAGTTATTATTCTTTGTGCTTATAAAAAACGCCATACTAAAAACACCAATATAAAAACATCAATATAAAAATACCTTTAGGAATGAGTATGCTCTCTTAATGGTAAATATTATGGCAGACAGATTGCATCACTTGGCAATAAATAGATGCTTTTCCGTCAGTAGGTCAACTCTTTGTCCATGCACAGACTACTTAAGCTGCTGTGGCAGGAGAATAAGTTAGGAGGCAACACAGCCTGCACGAACCCCGTTCTGGGTACCCCAGGCCCGGCAGGACACGTGAGCTCAGCAGCAGAGCTATGAAAACAGAACTCCTGGGTTTGGAACCAGCAGCATTAGCAGTGTTTGCATGAACTAGCAAACTCTTCAATGTCCAAGCCTGCTTTGCACAGAGCCATCTTGGACATAACCAAATCTCAAACAACTTTTAAACACAGTTATATTGAATTTCTCTCACAGAGAAATTATATATACTGAATTCCTCTCACAGAAAGGAAAAAATAAAGGTAAATAGCTACAATAGGAAGACAGTATTCAAACTAACCATCAAGAAATGGTCTCTCTCCAGGTTTCACATACTTTGGTATCCACCAGGAGAGACATCCCATGCTATTTTCTTTGGCCTGCCTCTCTGTCACCTCATTTCCCACCAAAACATCGATCTTGACAAAAGTGAATCTTCAGCAGGAACTCAAAATGACTTGAGGATGAGCTCTAAAAAAAATTTCCTTAAATGAAGGAAGCATGCAGCCACCTCAATGAACAGCTCAGTAATTAACACCTGCAGCTGGAAACTAAGAAATTATAGGGAACAAGAAATTGAATGAGATCTTGCGGTACTAATTCAAAACTCTAGAAAGTCATTTGTAAGGTAATTAATACAACAGGCCCCACCCTGCAGCAAGAGATAAATAATGGAGAGGTTCTCTCCACTGCATTTAAGAACAGAGAAAACACTATATAAATCATCACTCTAAGCTCAAATATTTTGTACACAAACCCACAGTATTAGAATCTGTATTCTCCTCCTTCTCTGCAGATGCAAGAGATTTTCTCTCAATCGAATTACTAATGGAATAACAATCACAATAATAAAAAGCCTTTTTGAATAACCAATCTACAAAATCAATTTTCTGCCTTATTAAAAGGGTAAAATGTTTGTGGGTGTAGGTTCTTTTCCCTTGCTAGTACATGAAGTGTCTTCTTTCAATACCATTATTATTTATTTAATATTTTCAGCCAAGCAGATACTTTGGGAAGATCTGACTATTGATTAAAGTAATAGATACAAATCAGGGGGTACATGGACAGGTCTGTAAAAGGCATCTCTGTAAAGCTACTTTCAGGAATCAAAGGCCTGGCAAGGCACATTAACTGAGACATGCTGCTATGAAAACTTAACTACAGTTTCTTCTCCCAGTTTCTTATTTCATCTGAGTCTCTCTCAGGAACATGTTTCCAAAATATAAAATAAGTTAACAGATACTAAGATGACAGTGCTTTTTGAGCAGCATTGAATGTTTCCCTCACCTAAGCCCGGACGTTCACCAGTGTCAAGTACTGCACAAAGGCCTCAGTCCCACCTCCCTGGGAACACACTGGTTTTGCCCATATTTAGTGCCAGGAGCATCAGACCTACTTCACATACTTTACTTTTGCTAAAGGGAAGTGCTATTGGTCTACATCAATTCTCATTCCCTCTCAGGTCCTCCAGAATTTCACTGCTGGCCACCTAAGGCTCAAAACTATTACCCACATCTCTTCAACACTCCACTGCCCGAAAGAATTTTATGTGCAAACAAGGCTAACTAGTCACATCAAGTGAAGTTAACTATTTAAAACAGCACTGCCCCAGCAGCAAAGACAGATGGACTTACAAAGCCTTCGCTGCAAGAAATTCAAAACATTAAAATCAGCTTTGGAGTGCAAAGGAACAGCTATTACTCCAATGCTGAGTCTCTCACAGAATTCATAGTTTAAGTCAAGAGCATTTATCTACATTAAACTGTAGTACAAGCAGTCTCCAGCAACTTGAGAGAAGGTAGAAGGCAGGGCCTGAAAAAAGGTAAGAGCCCTGGCACTGAAGTCTTCCAGACACTCTGAAGAGCTAACAAAGGTTAGTGGTGCAAAGATGTCTAAGCCCCCAGCATTGATGAGAACATCTCACCGTTTCCCATTTACTGTAATGCTTGGGCATTTAGGGAGAAGTACAATTCAAGCATACAGACTTTTCGAAAGATGACGTGTTGGGGGAAAACTTCCCATTTTATAAAACACCTTTTTTATAAAATTACTACTTTAGTACCTGAATGTCCGTTTTCTCCACTAGCTCCATTACCAACACAAATGAGCCAGCATTGTTAAGAATACAATAAGCTGATGTAAAAGGGAGCTGAACCAACCCCACCCTCCCCTCCAGATTCCCCTGAGATAAGGTTGTGCCAAAATCCTATCAGATGTACTTTGATCGTTCTTAATTCTTCAGTGTTTCAGACCATATGAACTGGGGCACATCTGTATTTCTTTATTGTCAGAATAATGACAGGATAATGGTGCTGGCATTAGGCCAGCCATTTTTTGAAACATTGTTGGCAGGGACCATATTTGCAGAACTGTGAGTAAAATGGTCTTGCCTGACAGTTATGGAACAAGTCAAGGAAATACAGAAAAAGAAAGTTATCCCCAAGTTTCCCAGATTTGTAAACAACTCCTTATTTGTTAAAAACTGTTATTGAGTAGTCTACATAACTGTTTTGAGACTTTTCTGAAAAGTGACACCTTCTGTATACAGAGCCAGAGGTGCTGTGAAAAAAGAAAAGGGACCCCAACTTCCAGCACATAAAAACAACGTTATACCTGCAGAAACATTTGAACAAAGTCCCTAAGCACTTATGAACTGACTTAATGCCAATGTATTTTTGATTTGGGGGGACAAGAAAGCTAAAAAAAATTTGTATCACATACAGAATACGTCTTTGCAAGGCACCGACAACCCATAAATACATTAAATAAACTACAAAGTAGAAGTTACTCTCTCTCCTCCCTCACCATTTCAAGGAATTGCTTGTGCATTCCAAGTTTTCTTACTTTTTTCTCAGAAATTAGTGTATACTGAAGAGGAGACAGCAAAGCCGTAAGTTCAAATCAGTACTTAACTAAAAGGCCAAAGCAACTGCGCCAAGGCTATTTGTGAAATCAAGGAAGTGATGGCCAGGCAAAGCAGATGCTTTTAGTACCATACAGCCTTCAGACTTCTTGGGTCTGGAAGTATGTCTTATTCATATAAAGGCTTTTAGTAAGTTATGGAGATACACAACCTAAATAACCTTTTGAGAGATTTACCTCTGGGTGCTTATATCCATAACAGGTTTCCGCCACGTTTAACACTTTTGTGCTCAAATAAGACTGTCATGGAAAACAAGTCCTTACCTCATCACTGTTCAATCAAAATGTAAAAACAAGACAGTAACTGAGTTTGTTTTTTAAAATAAGAGTTTTAACAGAAATATTTTAGCATCTTGTGGTTTTATATGGCATTAGAAATATTACTGTGTTTAACATGAAGTTGGTTAAGACAACTGATCTAACAAAACTGTAATTAGAGAAAGGGTATTTGCTTGGCTTATGTTTACCTATACAGTCATACTAGAACTGCCTTTGTTTGTTATAAATCACCATAATACACTTCAGCTGAAGTAGTTTCAGAAGCCATGTGAGCTCTCTCCAGCTCTTGAAATAAACAAGGCTAAAGATTTCCTGAAACAAATAGGCTTACCTAGTTGTAACAAAAATCCCCCGAGAACTCTCCACAGCCACCATGCTGGGAGCTGTACAGATAAGAATTGGCTGGAATACAAAAAAAAAAAAAAAGGATTCATGAAGAGAAAAGAAGAAAAAAAAAACCTCCATTGAATAACAAGAATTAGCATTGAAGATCAAGTCCTATTTGAGACGCATCAGAAGAGTCAATGCTACTGAACATACTTCAGTCTGTTTGTATCTATCTGGGAAGGAGCAAAAAGCATGGGTATTTTCTGCAAGTTCTTTAGTTTAGGCAGCACAGGAGAAGTATCTAGGGAACCACTCCTGAAACAAATCAACCCACTATTCCCATCTAGCTAGTATGAACCGAGTGGGAAAAAAAAAACAAAACCAAAACAGCCCAATTTCATCAATGTGTCACCAACCACACAAAAGTTTAAAATTAAAGAAATTTCTAGTCTCAGAATTAATAATTGGCCCTTTAATATAGAAGGCATAGAGCTGGATAAGGCCAACTTCCACAACAGAGAAATTACAGCTAGCTGTAACTTTTAACTGCCCTTGAGCCCAGAATCTGTATATGGCCTGGTTCTGCCAAAACACATCTCAAGGATCCTGCATGAACACTTCTGTGGGGAAAAAGCAACAGGCGCCTGACACAGGCAGCTGGTCCGCCTGGAAGCACTGCAGTCCTGGCTCAGAGAAACAAAAAAGTTTCCTTCAAGAGAAGATAAAGGCTTTCCTTAGACTTGTCCTTCAGCATGACAATAAACTGTTTATGTGCTGCACGGTTGGGAGTTCAGGCACTAGGCTCTTCCAACTAAGCTTAGTAACTTGATTCGGTACCAAAATGTACTGCTTAATTTTGAATGCAGCTGATTCTGAAGAAGACTAGTCTGCTTATTGATCATCTAGAGTTAGGTATGATCCAAGGTCTCTGAAGAGTTACTGGTGAACTAACAGTGTGAGGGATAGAGACAGTGCTCCCCCGAGCTATAACCGTGACTTTCAAACACTAGTGCTTACATTCAAAAGTTCTTAAGAATATCACCATGATGACTGCTGTAAGTTAGGACCAATTGGGACTATACTTGTGGCAGTACTGCAACAAATTTTATCTCATTTCACCCTCCCATGTAACATCTATGCATTCCAACACAGAAGCTGCCTACTGCCAAGGACTTTGGAGGCTCACACCCCCAGGTCATTGGGCAATGGGGAGCAGGTAGGGAAGAGAGTCACAGAAAGACACCAAGATGCTATACTGATGTCTCATCACACCTGAAACATAGTCATGGTCTCAGCTCAGTTCATAGAGGGCTGGTGACTGCTATCCGCAACCTTTCTGTATCTTTTCATTTAGCATTTCCAGTTGAAAACCTAAATAGCAAAGCTACAGAGAATAAGGAGCCTTGACAGTACTACTCTCTCCCACCCATCATGCAGCCAAGTTCCCATCAGCAATATCCTGTAAGGGGGCATTTTCCGTCCCCACTATACTGCAGATAACTAGGAAACACATTGGTTATTAATAACATTGTTTATTGTAAAGAATTATGGAAAAGCCAAAGTTAAATACATGTTATTTTACAGTTAAAAATACAGTAGTTGTTTTAAAGTTTATTTCATTGTTCTATTATGCAAGTGCAAGATTTTATTTAAATAATACGCCTCCAAGAAAAATCATGAATAGACAAGTGCAGTTCTTCACTCAGAAAACTTGTATTGTAGAGAGCTGTTGATATATTTTCCTACTCAGAAACGTACTTGAGAGAGGGGCTCTCTTAGGACGAGGCGGGAAGACAGCATACTGGATCAAGGCATTTATTCATACTACAGTGATAAACAACTCAGCACTGACAAAGTGATACTGAATTGTTCGGAGGCACAGAAAACTGCAGGTCTTCAACCCTTCAGGATCTGTATGGTGAGAATCCTATGCTTAATAGAGATTACAGGCAAAGCCATGGTACATCTAGGAAATGGACATTTGAAGGAGACCTTTAAAGAAGAAACTAGAAGTTATCAAATTTATACAGCTAAGTGCACATGAAAATCCAAACAGTAAGAATGCCTTCAATTATAAAAGCCATGACAGATGCTAGAATTTTATTTCAATAAATTCAATGTTGCAGATTCTTTTTTGGAGGAGGGCAGACTTTTTATTTTTAATGAGGAGCAAGCTGGCTGAAAAAGACCAAGTTTATGAACATCTTTAAAACAGTCTTGGTGTAACTGCTGGGCCCTACGCATCATTCAAACCTTAGTCATGCAACAGCAGTATTCTTCCTCCTCATCCTTTGGGTTACCATAAATAATGACTATGTGATATAATTATGAGAAAGAAAATGCATCAAGTTTGGTTGCCTTTTTTTGAGAGAGAGAGAGAGATTTTAGTGTTTAAAAAACCAGCTTGGACCAATTTACAGAAGCAATAGTATGGTTAATATAAACATGTATGTCCAAAACCCCCAAAACTCTGGGTTTTGTTTAGTTGAAGTTTCTGGCAGAGTTTGAGCTGACAAACTTAGATAGCCACAAGAATGTAAAAGGTAATACTGGGAATTGTAGCTGAATAGAGAGCACTAAGAATCCCCTG
The DNA here is from genome assembly GCA_026212715.1 of Elanus axillaris. Classification (NCBI taxonomy): domain Eukaryota; kingdom Metazoa; phylum Chordata; class Aves; order Accipitriformes; family Accipitridae; genus Elanus; species Elanus axillaris. The sequence continues at coordinate 21,410,271 of JANZLQ010000025.1, forward strand.
CCTACCTCTGAAATATTTGTTATATCAAGCAGTATCTCAATTAACCTCTCAAGCAATAGCCAGACCAGCAGCAACCAACAGTTCCACAGTACTGGCTGCTATATAAAGCCAAAACACAACTTACCTTATCTTTCCCTACATGTTAGGATAACTGCACTAGTCTTCCTGAAACCAAAATAAAATAAGAATAGAATCATGCTATCCCTGCAAGTTGTCTCACATGGCTTCATACATATTTTGGCCCATTTTAATAGTCACCATTTACAGAATGGATCCTCTGTCCCAAAGTTTTCTACAGAAGTTTCTATCAGGGTTTGGGTTCATGACCGTTTTATTTTTCCCATGTTGTTCGTAAGATGATGTTTTAGCAATTTCTTTTTAGAGGCAGGTTACACCCTGATGCAGAACAGACACTCAGAAGGTATATCCAGAGCCAAAATTGTTCAAAACTCTCACCAGGAATGATGAAATAAGTTGCTAGAGGCATGGAGGCATGACCTACTACTTATCTTAAGTTGTCCTTCCTATAGCATGCTGTTCACTGTGCTCTATTAATGCTAAATATAGTTTGCATTTATTCAAACTACATATAGTAAATGACTAGAACTCATTGCAGCTCAGGTTTCAAACTATTTGTGGATTGCCAGAGAAATGTATTAAGAGCAAAAGCAGGCAAAGAAGGGGGGCACATAGATGACAAAAAAAAAACCTTTTACACATTAAATCAGGTCAAAAATCTCTGTAGTCCTTTTCCCCTTTCTTGAACTTCCATGAGCCAAAGTAAGGAAAAAACCCTCTAACATGATATGTCTCGCTTTTCTTCATATCATAATAAAACTGAGTAAGTAATAGTGCAGACAGGTTGCTTCTCCTTAGTTTCCAGAGAGCTGAAGTCAAAATAATGCTGATCAGACTGAAAAGCAAGCACTAGTATGCTCCCTTCCCCAGTTCTAACCAAAGCAACAGCTTTATCTTACAACACACATCTCGCAGGAAAAACACGACATGCACACAAAAAATAATCAAGGAGTGCCATGTATCTCAACATTTCAGGAAGCTCTTAACTAAAATATTCCTTTGCCTTAAGTAACTCCCTGTAGGACTATCAGTACAACCACCCCACCCCCAATGCTCTAAAGGAACAGTGGGATACACATTGCAGATTACTCAAAACTCCCACTCCTGGTTTTATACTTTACCTGCTTTGGTACTCCAAGTTCAAGAGTTGGGAATGTTTTCCATACTGAAACCACATACTAAAAGTACGACTCCCATTTTAAAAAGGAACATCATTTCATAAGGCATAATATCAGATCAGGCCAAATAAGGTCATTTCAAGCTTTTAAAAATGGGAGTGGACAAAAAGAAGAGATGACTCCTTTATTTTCCTTGGAAAAGCACCACTCCTCCAAGTCTGCATTTGCTTCATAGCAGCAAACATGACCAGAAAGACAAATCTCTCCTCTTTTAATGGTTTGATTTAACTGACAATGAAATGCACTTCTGTAATCACAGAATTGTTGAGGTTGGAAAGGACCTCTGGAGGTCATCCTGTCCAACCCCCCTGCCCAAGCAGGTTGCCCAGGACCATGTCCAGATGGCTTTCTAGTATCTCCAAGGATGGAGACTCCACAGCTTCCCTGGGCAACCTGTGCCAGCACTCAATCACCCTCACAGTAAAAAGGTGTTTCCTGATGTTCAGAGGTGACCTCCTGTGTTTCAGTTTGTGCCTATTGCCTCTGGTCCTCACAGTGGGCACCAATGAAAAGAGGTTGGCTCCATCTTCTTTGCACCCTCCCTTCAGGTGCTTATATGCATTGATGAGGTCCCCTGAGCCTTCTCTTCCCCAGGCTGAAGAGTCCTCAGTGCTCTCTAACTGGAGAGATGCTCCAGTCCCTTCATTTTAGCAGCCCTTTGCTGGACTCTCTCCAGTATGTCCATACCTGTCTTGTACTGGGGAGCCCAGAAGGGAAGTCAAGTAGAAAGGAAGGATCACCTCTCTTGACCTGCTGGCAACACTCCCTTCTTAACACAGCCTGAGAGACTGATACCCTTCTTTGCCTTTAATCTGAAGGCTAGACCCATTCTCTGGTTTTTGTTTGCATATTAAAAAAATAAAATGATAGAAAAACAGTTCACAGTGAACAAACATCTGTGGTTTTAATTTTTTTTTTTAAATACTAAGTTTCCTTGAAAAGAGGAAAGCTGTAGCAGGACATTGCTAGAGCATGCATCTTTCATGCACCTATACAAAATACAAAGCTAGTGCTCAAAGTTACACAAGGAAGGGGAAGATGAAGCTGGTCACTTTTTCAGTTAAAGAAATTCATGCCATACACAGTGAAGTAATTCTCAAACAAAAATTATTTATAACAGATGACCACAAAATCACCTCTGAGCAGTCACACTGCAGTGGATCTTTATGAAAAAAACAGGAATAAATAGCACAGTGTTTACCCCTGAAGTAATCTTTTCCTATTAAAAGAAAAGAAGAAAAACAGAAAACACCTTTTGACAAATCCTCTCTCAAACTCAAGTTTTCCATTAACTTAAAAAAGTTAATGTTTAGCAAATCTTTGGAAACACAAGAACAAATGAGAGCTTTCACTTTCTAGCTAAGATTTAAACAAACAGAAGCGGCAAAAGATGTCTCACATCCTGTGCGTTCCAGCAGTCCACATACTCTGTTTCACTGTGGGTTGCTGTGATGCTTTTATCCCCACAACATCTTTTACTGCTTATTTGTTCATTTTAATTTTATAAATGGACTGTTGTACTGCAACTACTTCCCTCAAGGCCAGCCAGAAGCTAAGGACATTTTCCTTGTTCCAACCCATCTCTCTATTTCTATGGACCGCTCTCGCTTATGACTAGTAGTACATGAAGGAAACCCTCCACAACCTTGGTGTTTAAAACTTGTCAATTCTTGCAAATTACTAGCTGCTGTTTAGCCAAGCCATACATGTGGCATTTACTCATTTTATTTAAAAAAACAAATCACCAAAATTACTACCCTGGACTTAAGTTAATGCAACACCCTTTCACAGAAGGAGTAAAAAAAAAAAGTAACAGAAGCCTAGTTCAAAAGCAACCTAGTGCTGCAACAGCTGAAGCTGTAAACAGGCCTGCCATTAAAAGGGACTATTACTGCTGCCAAGTCATGAAGAATGGAGATACAGATATTAAAGTACTACCTAAAATTGTATGCAATTTTCTGTATCACAGAGCCTTGCTTCTCCATCAGAAGGAGAAACTGGACAGGAACAGGACAATGCAGTGTCAAGAGTCTTGTCTGACATGCCTGATCATCAAATGTGTAAGAGGAACAAGAAAACTGCTTTTGTGTTTATAATTTGCCCCAAAACTGACATATTTAATACCCTACAGAATTACCTGTTATGTAACATGTCACTCAGTCAAATCTTCCAAAGCAACATAATATCTTCTTCCAAACTACTAAATAATTTGCTTTTTGCATACGTCTCCTGTCACATTCAGTAAATCTACTTAAGGTTTCTCTCCATGCAACAGGAAATTGCCTTAACTGACGCATTCCATTAAAGCAGACAGCCAGTGCTCAGCTTTGAATTGCTCCTTTGTAAAAAGTCTATGAAACGCTAAAATGAAAACTACTGTATCAACATGCACTCTACAGACTAAAGTAAGTCAGATTTAAGCAGATGACTCATGTTAAAGTGATGTATCATCAAGTCTACTTTGTAAAGAAAAACAGTTTAAAGACTGCTATTAGCAATTTTTTATATATATATAAGGGCAGGTGTTGAAGTCTTTAGGATCTCTACAATAGTCTTATTATGCCACATCCGTTACTGCTTATTTTTATTGCTCAGAAATCCTGAGGACCCCAGGAAGCCATTTTCAAATAGTAGATGGAAGCAAAGCTTCAAAAGGTTTCTCCTGTACACAAACATAATTGTTTGCATACGATATGTTCTTGCATTTAATCTAACTATACCTCAGTTTTGCACTGTGAAATTAAAAAAGCTGTTCTCTTCGTAGACCACAAGCAGGATAACTTGTTGCCTTATAGTACCTTACCATACCCGAACTGCCCTTTGTATCAGTTAAGCTCCCTAGCCCGGAAGGCAGAAGGAACAGCTTTTAATAACTCTTTCTGGTTTATACATACAAAGAGTCCTGCATTTGCTATTGTAACTTTTACATCATATTTATATCTATTTCACAAAATACCAATAAGAACGGTTTATTACTTTGTTTCATGCTGGTAATATTTCCATTTCAATTCAACTTGATAATTGTTGACTCTGGCACAGCAATTCAGCATATTATGCAAACCAGTTTTTGCTTAGACCACATCTTGTATAGTACTTACGATGTTAGATAACTGAAATCACTGGTCAAGACCTGTACCCAATACTTCAGTACAACCTGCCAGCTCTGCAACAAATATGTCCTTTTTGAAGTTTCCCTAGCAACAGCATAATGTATTGAACAAAGCAATTATGAACTACCCTTCTCCAAAATTCAGAATATTCTATTTCTTTAATAAGTCTGTTAAAAGTTAGGAAATCTAAGACTAAATATAGTGACTTTAGGGACTTAAGTGAGACCATGAGGGATCACATATGATGAGGAGGCCAATAGCAGGTCTTAGGTTCCAGCTTAAATGCAGAGAGAATTCTGAACATTGGACTTAAATGACATGGCTTACTAAGTAATTTACAAGTAAATGTCAATTAAAAAAAAATCACATACTTCATGTAAGCTAATATATGCTTCCTATTTTCTAAAGCTTTAGAATAGACCTGAAAGCAAAATTATTCCGTTCCCTCCCTCTACAAACACCCTTTGTCACTTCTTTTATGTTGCTTTTAGCCAAAGTCCCCTTCCTCCTCCAAGAGCTAGAAAGTACATTTCCAGACACAACAGTATTTCACAGGAGTGATATCTTGAAATTGCTTATGCTATCCCATCAGATACACCAATTTATACAAGAAATCAGAGCCAGCACCTTATGTTCTTTCAAATACACCTGTAATAACATCAAAATATTTTCATTGAAACATTACTTTTTATTCATGACTCAGTTACGAGGTCTACTAAGTATCCACTGATTTGCATAACTGCGTGCAGACTATTCATGCCAGCTATATAGTATACAACTTAGTCTGCACATAAAAAGGACTAAATTAAAGTCAAGTCAAATTAGTCTGCACTTACCAATACTCTCCCCCATTGCTTCAGGTTCATTGACACAGGATAACAACTCATGAAGCCACAAGACTTTGAAATGTTCAGTACTAAAGACAAATGATCAGTCTGTTGACTCCAAGCTCCATTAGAAAACAGCTGCATTATGAAAGAGATATAATCTGACCAACAACATTTTATATTATGATAAGTACAGATTGTCATAGCTGAGCTTTTGATACCAGCAAGGTAGCTGTCAGGAACACTATCAGGCAACAGTTTGTAATCTCATCACCTCTAGCCCCAGCATTTGCTAAACAAAATACATGCTTTAGATCTTTCAGCATTCACATATTACAAATCTGTGACACGCTTAGTCTATTTCTACTAATCAGCAAGTAAACTCGCAGTTTTAAGGCTTTTTCCAATTAGTATTTTCTTTGTTTAGCTCTCTAAGGGGGACAGAAATTGTACAAGGACACAATATAGCACGCTTTTCAGTTTCTAACAACAAGTCAACACCACACACTCCCAAAAGATGCATGAAACTCTACATGCAGTAAGCCACAGTTGGGTCACCGACCCATCCAATATGAGTGTTAAGCCTTTGCTAAGTAAGAGACAGCCTTATACCAGGACTTAGTGGTTTATAATTCAAGTCCATTCTGGAAGGACCAGGTTTGCCTAGCCAGTAGGAGTTATGCACAGCCTTCACAGTTACAAACCATGGCAGCGCACCATGTGTCTCTTCTTGGAGACCAAGAAATAGTGAGAGGAGGCATCTCATGTCTGAGACCTTGGAAAAGTCTGGGCTACTGCTACTTGCGGTCAAAAGAAAAAGGCCATTTAGAAAGCCAAGCATATACACAGAAGAACAAACACTTACGCCCTTTCCAGGACTTGACCAGTTACTGCAGCTCTGCATGTTCTCAGCATCATTATAATGCTTGTACAAGTGCTTTAGTCACAGCTTTTTGTGCTCCTCACTGCTGAAGCCTATTGTAGATTTTCCTCTATTTACATATAGGTAATCGGTAGATACCAGTGAACGCAAGCAACAGACTTTTGCAGCATACTTCATCTCATCTTCCCCAAGAAGATTAATATCTTCAAGTTAATTACATATACAGATGCAATGACCATTTCCAAGAGTAGGTAGCAAGTAAAGTTTATCACCAGACTAGTACTGCAATAACGTTTTCAGAGAACTTGCAACACTGTGCAGTAAAGCTGGATAACCTGGAATGTATGGAGATTTCCTCAATTACATTCCATAAGCTAGCAAGCAACCTAATTAAACAGATTTTCATCAACACATAAGTATTTTTGTTCCCAATTCTACAGTCTTTATTTACGTCAATAATCCTATCAGGTCTAATAGAAGTTACTTGCTACAAGAGAAAAGCAAGTGTTAACGCTACTCAAAGACAGTTCTCAGTTACATATCTGCTATATTAAGGATACACATCAATACAGATATGGAACCTATGTTACCAAATACAGCTGGCAAGTCTTCCTTTCTCTTTGCGTAGGGGTTACAAAAGAAAAACAAAACATTATAATTATTATATAGTATATATTGCACAGCAAAAATAAGAACCAAACCCTCTTCCCCCAAACTTTCTGCTTAGTGCCATTTTTGGGGTCCTTCCCCCCCCCCCCCACATTACATATTGAG